>CAVLGL010000082.1:50000-721250 GCA_963668995.1 Parnassius mnemosyne | reverse complement strand
TAAATGGTCAAGAGAAAAGAGTATTTATGTGGAATTATCGAAATAGGAACAACAGATCGGTAGCAAATTTGAATATAATTACTATGGAGACCAAAAAAACAACAATGTCAAAACATGTCAAATTTTAGTTTTAGGCTTGTAATAAGAAAACGGCAAGATTTAAGTGGAAAATGAGATATTATTGATATAGGAAAAAAGGTAGCGCAACTGCCTACACAAAGCCCGAAATTGTAGAGTTACGGAAAACTAACTAAAAGATCGAAAAAAAGGTAGACTCCATTGACACCAAATTAAAAGTGCTGATAATGTGAAAATACGAAGTAGAAATGATTTGTTATTGTGTTCTTATGGTTTAAAATCGTTACAGGATCCTATGGAAATAAAGGTGATGTAAAATATCCAGTTTTGAAGTGAATGCAGAAAATCGAAACAATGGAAAAATGAATTTAAAATAATGTAAAATGATAAGTAAGTAGCATAACACTACAAGTGTCAAGGTAATAACAATTAGAAAAATTATTAATTGTAGTTCCGTCGTCCATCGTGTAATAAATAAATTTAGGATAAAAATAAATTAAAAAGAAAAGCAGTTGACTAAAATACTGACCTTTTATATACCTATTAATTTTTACCTGGCGCTTCCGCGCCTGTTCAATCTGGAATAAAATGAATTTTAAACAATTAGAAAAACTGTTTTCACGGAGTTTATAGCGTTTAATTTTACTTAGTTTTAATTCCTGATGTTTCGTGTGCTATGCAGCTCCCATGGTCACGGGGGACTGAGGTGATTGACGTCCCAATTTCAAAGTTATCCCGAGTACCTCAAGCTTTTTGATGAGACTATTTCTGTTTTCAATGTTTTTAATTATAGGAGTTTTCATACTGTCTTTTATTTTCAATCTCATCTTGTAACCATTTCTACAGTTACAACATACGAATTATTACAAATATTTTGTGTTTAAGATTCTTGAATATTTCCCAATAATTACTTTTTGCACACCATACCCGAGTGTCCGAACGACGTCATCCTCGTCAGGTGCAAACTTAGCTCAACCGAGTTGTATTGGTCAAAATTCACACTTGTCACAATCTATGTTCAGCAGTGGACTCGTGAAGGGCTGTAATGAATGCAAATTAATAAATAAATAAAATGAAAATACCCGTGCGGCGCTAAATAGTTTGGTGCAGTCCACCGGGGAGCAATTGCAGTGGGCGCGGCACGCCTGCCCGCTGCGGTGGCACGGGCAGCCGACGGTCGCACATCTTCCACTGCAGCGGCAATACGATGAATTCTGTGAAAAAAAAATCATTGGTCAACCACATTCTATTTACAACTAGCGGTTACCAAGCGCGTTGCTGCCGCAAAACAAATTATTGTGGAAATATCCTTTTAAATTTGGAACTTATATTGTTTAATTAAGAACCAATGATAACACATTCATAACTGCTGTAACTTTCAAATGAATTTGTCGGTCGGTACGATACGCGTACCACCTACTGTAAGTTAAATGTACTATGCCTATAACATTCGCGCAAGTGCAAGCAATAAGTTGACTAAGGTTTAGCGCAATCTGATGAACGGTGTAGCAGCGCATTAAATACGAACAAACAAATATTAATTTTTATAAGTATAACATAACGACTCTACGAAACATGAATAAGCCACCTATTTTCATTATCCCTAGCAAGGACACAGAATAAACAACAGTGCCACGTACAGAAGTTTCACTTCTTTAACACTGACCACTGGTCGACGTTTTAATAGCCTACATATATACATTTAATAGCCTAGATTTACTAGCAACCAAGGCTAGTAATTCTAGCAGTATGAATATTGAAAGGAAAAAAGGCAGTCTTTAGACATCTAAATAAGGAAGTAAAAGAAGTAGTTAAAAGGAAAAAGCAAGAAAGAACGGATATGAAGGATAGAAGAATATCGGATAACTTCCAGGCATACATTAAAATGTTCTGGAAACTCGTAAGAACTGCCAGGGGACATTCTAAACAGCCTATAATGAATGCTATACGAGACCAGAATGGCTGTATTCTGAACGTCGAAATTTTGAGTTTAACATGGGAGGAATACTTTGAAAGCGTGTTTACGAGTGATGAGACGTTTGAATTAAATGAAATAGAAATTCCGAAAGAAGAGGAAATAGATAGACTCTCTGACAATGGTCTCCATAAATTCACGATCCCAGATCTTACAAAAGATAGCGGTGGGATCTTGGGAAGAAAAAGTTGGACGCGCAAATACGTTTCCTTCTGAGCCATAAAAGATGTAAAATCTTCCGACCAGAAGAAAGTTGTATCGACTGGTGCAGCTGCTCCGGAGCTCCCTGTCATTCCTCCCCTTTCTCTCCTTCCATTCGCATTCTCTATTCTTTCATTCTCTATTCTTTCGTCTTCCATCAATGCCTCTTCATTCTCATTCTCTCTCGCTCTTTCCTGCAGATTCACATGCCATTCATTCTCTTTTCTTCCATTCATTTTCGTCATTTTCACACTCTACGGCACTCCTCCTATCAATTTCATCACACATTACCAAATCTTCATCATCATCATCTTCAAACATATTTCGCTGATCCCGGACATGCACGTTTCGTAAATTGCGAGCTGCTTGGCGAAGACGAACAAAGTCCGGAATATCATTGTAAACTTCACTGTCCTCTTCATCGTCATCGTTTTCGCCGTCGCTGCCTGAGTCCTGAAGAATTGCCGCAATTTCTTTCAGGTTCAGGGCGCGACGGCACCTTTTCTTAGCACCCGCAGCCTCAGGAACTAATGATGACGGCGATGCCATTGTCGGGGTAGAGGCAGGTACGAGGGCGGCACTGAAAATTTCGGAAATCAAGGAAGTGATACAACATTACTATTTAAAAATGTATTTATTGCTTTTCGAAGTATTCTCCGCGAAATTTGACACATTTTTCCATACGATGGAACCAATCATTGAAGCAACCATTCCATTGGGAAGTTGGGGTCTCCAAAATGGCCGTTTTGTAGGCGTCCATACGAGTAGCTTCTTTAGGTTATGAAAATCTCTGTCCACGCAATTTATTCTTTATTAAAGGGAAAGTATAGAAATCATTAGGGCTTAGGTCGGGGCTGTACGGCGGATGGTCTAATAATTCTATGTTTTCTTGCTCTAAAAACTCTTGTTCTGTGTGCGGTGTGAGAACTCGCATTGTCGTGATGGAGGACGATGCGGCGGTTGCAGTTCTCTTTACGGAGTTCAGAAACGACCTGTGGCAAACAAATGCTAGCATACCATTCTGCATTAACCGTTCTTTGTCCCTTAAGAGGAATGGCCGGTTTTGGAGAAAAACAACACCCAAACTCGTGACTGGTTTTTTGTTTCGGGTTCGTACGCGTATATCCAGGATTCGTCACCTGATACGATATTGTATACAGCATTTGAGGATCCTGCGTGAAATCTTTCGAGAGTTCTGACGCAGCAAGTAACGCGAGCCGCTTTTTGCTCTTCACAGAGCGAATGCGGTATCCATCGGGAATACAACATTTTTACACCTAATTGTTCATGCAAGATTATTTGTATTTGACTCATGCCAATGTCTAAAGTTGCCTGAATTTCGCGGTATGTCACATGTCGATCTTTCTCAATCAGCTTACGTACACCATCAACGTTTTCTTGGGTGACTGCAGTTTTTGGACGACCTTGACGGCGATCATCACTGAGCTTGACACGTCCACGTTGAAATTCAGCAAACCAGCGATAAATTGTGGTTTTGGATGCGACTTCATCACCAAATGCAGAAATCATCCGGTCAACACACTGTTTTTGTGTTAAACCACTTCGAAAGTCATAATAAATCATCGCTCTTGAATTTTCTCGAGTCAATTCCATTTTTTCACCGACTAAACAAGTTTGACAAAACTTGAAGTTGCAGGTCTATACCTGCAACTTCAAGAAACCCTACAAGAAAGAGTGTAGCGTGGTCAAATCGCATGACCTTGGTGGCCAATTCACATCACCCCTGCGAGAGATAAGCTTACCCTCAAATCGATCATGGAGAATGTCAATCGTGGCGTCCACTGTGTAACAAGTAGCGACGCTCTGCCAGTGTTGCCTACCTGTACGGACTAAAAATCTACACACGACAGCAAATTCCGTACACAGTCCGTACGTACAATAAATCTGAAACTCCGTACGAAATCCGTACAAAACCTGTACAAAACAAACCAAAAATAATGAAAAAAATATTGAATTAAAAAATTGAAATAAAAAAAACAATGAAAAATCTTGACCTAGTTTAGTTTAGGTTTATTGGAATAAAAGTCAGATAGGGAAGTAACATTTTTTATTACAATAAATGTTCAAATTGTTTACCATCAGCCTCAATACACGCCCTACATCTTATGAAAAAAGATCTAGTTATAAGTCGGGCATATCCTCGAAAGGCGATGTCCTCAGCAGCTTGAGAAATTCGTTCACGCAGCTACCCTCCAAAAAAAAACTATATATCAATATACCTATTAAAGTTTAATTTGCATTAAAATCCAATTTCTATATTAAAAAGATATTATTTCAGAATGATTATGTCAAAACATGTATTTTTACTTACCTACTAGATCTTCAAGCAAAACTTTGAACTTTGAATAATACACTAAATATCCTAATTTAAATTGTTCCTTTACGCACAGCAATAGTGGCGTTACAAGAATATCCACTACCCCATACCTTCCCGTAGGCGTCGTAACAGACGACAGAGAGGAACAAACCAGGAGATGAGCAGCAGTGTCATCCTGATAAAGTCGAAATAGTAACAAAACTACGATTGCCAAGCGAAGCATGGCAACTAAAGCAAATATTCCCAAAAATTCTTTAATTTGACAACAGACATAGACGTTAAAATCGAATATAAATGCAAATTAACATAATATTTGAAATAAAAATAAAATTGACATTTGATTGACTAAGTACATAAAAAATCAAAAGGAATTAAAAATTACATTATGTGGCATAATATACTGCTTGCAGCCAGCGGCATCTTGTTATTGCCGGTTATTATTTCATTGCACCCACATAGTATTGTAGTTACTGTTGTGGTTGAAGTAACGCAATCACATTGTTGTTGGAATCGTAATGACCCTGAGCTCCTGGAGGCCTAGCTAGATCGTGGTTTTGATTGCGATACGGATGTTGTCTTTGATTATTATAACTGTTGTTGTTACCTGAAAAGTCTCTAAGAGAATGTGGGCGCCTGGTTTAACCTTTTGGGCGGGGTACGGCTTGCAAAAACCCCGTATGGTGACTCTGATTAGGTGCAATTTGTTGCAGTTTGGGGACTTGTACTTTTGCAGCCGCCACTGGATTATGACCCTACAAAAATAAAATAGATTTATAAAGAAATTAAAATGTAAATCAAGATTTTATCAGTTTGTATATTAACTGTTTTTTTTTTCGTTATTTTTATTGTTTAGTGTATTAATAATGCTGAAAACAGCCTTTTTTATAGCTTTATTTTTTATAGATTTATAGCTTTAAGTTCTTCATCGTCGACACATCTATTCTAAAGTAGCTCACATGTGATAATTTTTAACTTAGAATTATTCTTAAATGTTTGATTTAAATTGAAAATTTCATGATTGTCATCAAAATTAAATATACTCGTAAGAACGGTCTTTCCACTGTGTAAATTAATGTAAGTGGATGAGTTGGGTCAAAAGTTTCGTCGGAATATTCTACCTTTATATTCGCCTCTACTGCATTGCCAAATGAATTTGGTTCTAAATTTGGCTGTGATTGATTTCTATATTTACTATCTACATTATTTTTCATTATATTATACATATTTTCAAATTTAGAAGTTGCATTAGTTTTGAAAAAATCAGAAAATATATTTGAAGTAGTTACCACTGGACCATTTAAACAATCTGTTGTTTTGATGTCTTGAAATGTAGATGATTGGGGCAAAACTTGTGAGTGTATACTGTAAGACTGTACACAATTATTAATTTTGTGATATCTGCAACAACGGCAAAATATAATTTATTGAATTTAAAATTGGTCGACGGACTCTTATCCATCACCACTTTACTACGTTGTTTGTGGTAGGGGGCGACTTTGTTCAATTCCAGTAAATATTAATGGCTTGCGACAGATGGCGGTACGACCATAACATAACATAACATAACATAAACACTCACGCCTGTCACCCAGAGGGGTAGGCAGAGACTACGGACTTCCATTTGGCGCGATCCTGACACACCTCTCTCGCCTCTTTCACATCCATATATCTACGCATACACGCTCGTCGGTTAAGGGTACTCCTAATCTGGCCCATTTTCAATGTATCGCCGATCTGGTCGATAAACCTTCGTCTAGGGCGTCCCTTCCCGACCCTGCCGTACTGCGATCGTCAATCCGCCTGCCAAGTGTGGCGAGTTCAATGTTCACGGCGCGGGCTTTTATGAGCTGATCATGAAGAAGTTCGTGATAGAGCTCATACCCTCATCATCATTACTAACCATATTGCATAAGCTATTTGCACCTTTAGTGCCAAACAGTGTAAATAAATAAGAAATATCACTTCTTACACCGTCGTGTTGAAGTTTCCTGATTAATGTTTCATGGTGAACACAATCTAAGACCTTGGATAGGTCACAAAATATACCCAAAGCATCCTGTGAATTCTGCCATGCATTAAAGATATATTATAAAGATATATATATATATATATATATATATATATATATATATATATATATATATATATATATAATATACCAATATTTTATGTCAATGAAAAAGAGGTTGATTATCATTTGAGGTTAAGTCTGTGCTTGGTGATCAAAAATAAAACAACAATTCGTACACATATAGACATGTATATAATTTTAAGACAGACTACAAACAGTAAATACATAGACAACAATTACTTTACTTGAGATGTATACCAGATAGACAATAGGAGTATGAGCACAACACAATAATACATCGAAAAATACATTCACCATTATTAATATATCTTTTAAAAAGTAGCAAGAATTTAGTCAGAATACAATTAGCAAAATCTTTTTTTATGGAAGTTTAACAATATTAAATTTGAATAAAACAATTGCTCGTATTGTATATACAGACATCAGTGTTATACTTACGACTAATTATGGTTCGTGTCTCTGACTCTTAGAGTAATTATATACATATGTATGCATAGGGAGAACCTACAATTCTACATGATCAGGATCACTTTACCTGTCTTGCTTTTTCTAATTAACACTTAACATATTTTTTATTATAATAAATCCTATTGAAATATATTGTGCATAATTAATTTATGCTGAGTCCGTCAGAAAAGTGCGACAAAGATAGTAAAAAAAGTGTGGACGGGTTATTGTGGTTATTGTCATTCGAGCTAACGAGACCAACTAATGTTAATGGCAATTAATAGAATCAGACGTTACTTTGCGAAAAATTTATAAATCAAATCTGTTTAAAATAAATCAGGTAAGATTCGCGTGAAAAATATTAATGACGTGTCTTCCCTATCTTGAACACCAACCCACTCCCTACTTGAATTATACCTGCACTATCACCGTCACCAATAACCCCTACGCCAATACCTACTCCCAATACCAAGAAAACAGAAACAAATCACCATCGATTATGCACGTGTTTTGCCTCTAATGAGGCATCATCTTAAGAAATAGATCATCGCAAAGTCTACTTGCACCTGACGGTGAAGTGTACGCAATTAAGGGAGAGAAAGAGGTGCTCCAAACTAGATAAAAATTATTTTATTTCTAAAGCAGATCTAATTTATATTAAAGCCTGTGATAGTCATACAGCGATTTATTCAGAAAACTTCGTGAGACTATATAAACCTTTTTCTGTAAAGTAGATTTTATATCGGGAGTTGATCCCTTCGTAGTCGTTTTCTTCATTGTAAGATTTCAAGAGGAAACAACTAATGCAAGAGATTTACTCAACAATCAAACATACAATGATGATTGTTGACTGAGCAAATCTCGTGGAATGGCATATGTGTAAATAATACTAACATATTAATTAAAATAAAGTGAAGTACAATAATGTTAATATAAATTTGTTCACTGTTACGGAAAAATTACTTAAATACCGTTCAAAGCTTTGGCCATATTAAGTATTAGGTAAAATTACTGTCACACTAACACGCGTTCTCCGTTCATACAATTTAATGTCACAATTGCACTCACATAATACACCATGGTTATCACCTCATGGTTGAGCATATAAGTGAATTTGCCCATATGAGAGTGTTGTGTCTAGCTTCTGGCCATTTAGTGTTAATGTTTAAAATAAATAAGTCATGTCACACACCTAAAATATACTTAATTAGATGTACCTATTTGTGCTAAATAAGTAAATAAATTTATTAATTATTAATGATGTTCCAGAGTGGAACTAGGTACTTGCATTAAAATTATAATGTAAGCCCTTTACACTAATAAGTATTATTTAAATTTGACCTAAACTGCTGAGTGAAATGTTTTTTTCAATAACACTTTTCTTCCTGTCAATAATATGGGGAAGATACTTTGTTCATATGTTTAAGCAAGTAAATAGGTAAAAAATATCTACTGAAGATAAACTTACAGCTTGTATATTCTTTAATGAATGGCCCTCATGTTGAACACTTACATTTGCCTCTTTATGCAGTCTCGGAGGTATGTAGTCTATGGCTCCAATTGCATCTGGGAGTTGCTGTTGGGCTTATTTATTTTTTTTCTTTGGCTGCTCGCCGCTCTTTATGGGTCATAGGGAATTTTATATGTTTTCTCAATAATTTTTCATAACGATTTTTGGCTCATGCTGCAACCCTACAGCATTCCAACAGATAGTGCCCACTACCATAAAATAGAAGTGCCGTCCTATTTAGAAGGAAATGAAAGTAAAAGTTAATACAATCGACGAATAGTGTTAGTTTTTTAAAGGTATAGATAATTACATAATGACACTCACTTGAGAATCCACAGAATGTCCGCACGGCTGTTGTTCTTGAAGAGATGGTCCAAGTTCACCTACAAGCTCGGTAAACATATCTTTTGTAATTATGTAAAAGTATAGAAATTGACTATCGTCTAAACAAGGGATTTTCACTTTCGCACCGGGTTCGTGCGATTTGCCGACGTATAACCATATATGTAACATGCCAATGTTCGAGCACTGACAAATTCGAATATATTGAATCGAATAGATTAGAATAAATATTAAAATATCAATTCAACAACTTGCGATCGTAACGAACACACACTAGCGGGCTGTCTAAAATGGTTGTTAAGATATTGGCTATTAACGTCATAGATTTGTTACGAAAGATTACCGATAAAATAGTAGTTAAATTGACTAATTATGTAAAAAATATTTAAATATTCAGAACATAACTATTATACCATCGAAATTAATTGAAGCTTTGATATACTTACTCTACAAAATATTATATATAATTGTTTTTTTTTTCAAAATACAGGATAATAACTATGATGGCTTGTCGGTTTGCACTGTAGTTAGAATTATTTGAAATTTTATTGGGATCGGGATTTTCAATGTTACATTTCGTTATTATTATGTCTAGTCATGTGTGCATGTCTTGCATGAATATATGTAAATATTTTATTTATTGCAAGTCTAAAATTTTTAATATTGCTCAAATTTTCCTAGCTATTATAATTTTAAATATCGTTTCATTTTATAACATTTTTAGTACAAAAGGATTGATTGAGGTTAAGATATTATAACTAATGAAGTGAAAGATTTTTCGAAGTATCTTTTATTGTACTGATAAATCAAACAAAAAAATAAATCAAGTGAAAAAATGGTAATACTAAATGTTGTTAATCTGTCGTACTAATCCGCTTAAATAAACACGGTCGCCATCGCTTTTTGGTCCTAGTTTGTCTTGATCCTGGAAGTGCTTCGAACTAGTGAGAATAGATTTCGAAGGCAGCCAGTGAGTCTCCTTTCTCAGCAATTGTATTATTTCCACCCATTTCTTACGGTGTGCTGCATCTTTAGGTACCCTGCAAAATTATTAGTATAAAATAGGTAATAAAATATAATTAATAGATGTATAGGTCTCTAGAATATTCCAAAATAAGAATAATTAATTCCTTTATATAAAGGTTGAAACATAGTTTTTGGTTTTGGAGGAATGCATGGCTCTAGAGATATCCTCATACATTTCCTCCACCTCCTGATCGGGGTGTGCCGAGGTTGGCGCGTAAACCTGTATGACCTTCAGCGAATACCGTTTGGTGATTCTGAGTATAAGGTACGCAACCCTCGTCGACACACTCAATCTTTACAACTTTGTTAACGAGAGACTTGTGGACGATAAATCCGACACCTCCTTGGGACAGATGGTCGCCCTCCCGGTAATAGAGCAAGTTGCCGGATTCGAGGATTGCCGTGTCCTCTTCCTCTCTTCGGACTTCGGATAATCCTATAATATGCCAGCGTAACTTGTCTATCTCTTCTTCCAGCTCCACAATCTTCTCGTCAGTCCTCAGGGTGCGTGCGTTGTATATTGCCAGGTCGAGTCGTCGTAGGTGGCAACCGAACCTCCACCGGAGATTCTTAGCACCCCCTGCCCCGCCGTTACCATGGTCGCCACCGTAGCCAGGAATAGCGGGGCCGCCGGGGACTGGGGGCCGTCTCTTCGTAACTTTCATCATAGGGGGTATATTGCCATAGTTGCCACGCTTGGCGAGCGGGTTGGCAACCGCAGTTTTTTATTGTATTTTTGCCGTTACCAGGAAGATGCTGCTGCCCATCTCCTGCCCGTTTCCCTTTGTCGCTTTTTACGACACCCACGGAAAGATATGGGGTAGTGGATATTCTTAACCGCCACTACACGGCACATATCACAACGTTACCTTATATATAATTAAAACACTTCAAATATTTTGATAAATATTTAAAAAAGCGCAGCAAAAATATGCAATGCACAGTAAACATATATAATTATGTTCAAGCAACTTTTAGAATAAATATCATTTAATATACAGAACTAATCATTATATCACATTGACTTTCTTGAATATATTTATTTACATCTTAAACGCTAAACATTACACTAATGTGGTTACAAGTACCTATACTTCCTTTATTTTTTTATATTTTATTGTTAACATACCTATATATACTGCATATTATGTGATACTGAAATGTAATCTACATACATTATTACTTACTTATCTTCACGCACAATCCCTGACGGGGTAGCCAGAGAGAACAGATCGCCAAGTGTCACGATCCTTAAGCGGTCTACACACCAAAGCCGCTGACCCGGCGGCACAGCCCGGCGGCTTAGTGCCGGCGGGTTAACCCGGCGGCTTCAGAATGTCCAAGCCGAACGACTTTGCCGGCGGCAATGCCGGCGGCACGACAGCCGCGGCATGTGGTGTTCTAGTAATTGCCAAATAGTCGTAGAGATTGGACGTGTGTGTTTCGAATAATTCAGAAGTAGTATTTTCAGATTGACATGGAGGAGGACGATAACAGTGATTTAATAATAGCAGTTTGTGGAGTTATTATCGGTGGATCCCTCAACACACGAAAGTGTTGGGTTAGGCCAAGTTTAATGAGTCGCAATAAATACAGTACTTGTCAAAGATTAAGTGATTTAAAGAAAGACGACTTGGTTCTATACAAACCCAATTCTTTTAAGACTTTCCTGTCATTAACCAGTACCGACTTTGAATATTTACTGAATATTGTTGGACACAAAATAGCTAAACAAGACACAAATTACAGAAAAGCAGTTTCACCAGTGGAAAGATTGTCAATAACGTTAAAATACCTAAGCTCAGGAAATTCTTTTAGTAGCCTGTGCGACGTCTTTAAAGTATCTCCTCAACTAATTTCAAGCATTATTCCTGAAGTATGTGATGCTTTAGTTGAAGGACTTTCAGATTATGTGAAAATTCCAAGGAGTCAGGAAGGATGGAGAGAAATTGCAGATGAATATTTAAAAAGATGGCAAATACCCAATTGTCTTGGCTCAATGGATGGGAAACACATAAAACTTCAATGTCCCCCAAAAAGTGGAAGTGATTATATAAACTATAAAAAATATTTCAGTATTGTGCTCTTTGCTTTAGTAGATGCTGATTACAACTTTTTGTACACTAATGTGGGATGTCAGGGTCGGATTTCAGATGGTGGGGTTTTTAATAATTCAGCATTAGGTCGATTGTTAAATGATAATGAATTGAATATACCACATAAAACCCCTATACCCGGAAGGAATCTACCAGTACCGTATTTTTTTTTGGGTGATGATGCGTTTCCTCTGCAACCCCATATTATAAAGGCTTATGATGGTAATCACACAATGGGATCATCTAAGAGGGTTTTTAACTATCGCGTATGTCGAGGGCGAAGAGTAGTTGAAAACGTGTTTGGGCAGTTAACACACAAATTTAAGATTTTTCATAGATCTATTCAGTTAATCCCAGAAAACGTGCCCCGTCAAAACAGCCCCCGACAAAACAGCCAAAGTCAAAATAAATACCATACATATCTATAGGATTTATAACTATACTTATACCGTGTATCTACTTCAGTTGGCGATATACATTTCTATTGTGAGTTTTAGCAAGAAATTATTCCTTATAAAAATTTATACTTTACAATTTGTTCATTCCAACTATTGCAAATGTATCTGAATAATGTTTTCTACAAATGATATCAAATTTAAAATTGTAAGTGGTGTAAAACGAATGTTAATACTTTACGTGACTTTTTTTGGTTCATTTTATGTATTTTTTGTTTTCAACAAAACTATTGCATCGTCTACACACGAAATAAAAACAAAAATAAATGTAGGTATAAAATTATATTATAATGTATATTTACAAACAAAATTCTACAAACTATATTCGTCAAAGGTTATTAATTACAAAGGTTACAATTATTAATAATTATTATAAAATAAAAATAAAAGAAGTTATATAATAATATATCAATTTATAATGTCAGATTGTTGGAAATTCCACGGAGATACGGTAAAAGGTCGTCGTTGTTATAATTTCCCATCCTTTTTGGAAGCTTCGGGATTTCTGAAGCCGGCTCGAAAACGTTCCAACTCTATTTCTACCCGGTCTTGTTCCTTCCTGAAGTGGTCTATTAATTTGAAAATACATGGATGGTGACAGTCAACGGTGTGTTGGAAAGCATGATGCCATCCTTCTACAGAGTTGTTTGTACGCGGAAGGCCCTGGTGCACTCTATCATGAACATTCCATACATGAATAGGAAATTTTGGATCTGCTCTCCGATTTCTTCTTTGCCGTCCTATATAAGTATCTTCCCTGTAATCGATGACTGCATCAATTTCTCGTGGACAGCTTTCGGTTAGCTCCTCAAAGGCAGTGATTACGTCGCCCTCTTGGACAAAAGATAACGCTAGTAACATTTTCAAATGCATTCTCACATTTTCGTCATTGCGATATTCTTCTACAAGATGTAGCTCTTGGATTTTCCTCCATAAACACTGCCCTAAGTGGAATAAACAACCCATCACCTGAACACCATGAAATACCTGGCAAACTGCATTTTGGATCGCTTTCTCGAAGTCGGATAAGCAGCTTATTGGATTTATAGTGGGTTTCAACTCCATCAATTTTTGAAACACTCGAACATGTGTTTCTTCTCGTTTATCCTGTAGAAGCACGTAAATCAACGGAATAGAACGGTTATCTACCAATGCATGAATGGTAAATACTTGTAAAAATAATTGTGGGGCTACTTTAAAGGTTCCATCTACGTGCCAGTGCCGGTGCTCCTCTAAAACTTCCAAATTTTCTTCAGTACCAAACATGAAGATGCGATGAGGATCATTCTGTCCAGAATCCCATAACAAGAAATTTAGATTTCTTGAAGTGACTTGTAGTGCAACAGGAATATTAATATCGGCAACAGAGCCTGGGTTTGGGCACGACACTTCACGCCTTTGCCGAATACGCTCAACAGTTCTCTGAGATGTATTGTACGATGGCAAATGGACTGATGCTTCCAAATTTATCCCTCTTGTCGATCCTTGAATCAGCCTTGGTTTCTCAAGGGTGTCCGCTGCTCGCCTTTTCATATTAGACACAGATTTTTTTGCTTCATTTTTAGCTGGATCTGGAGCATGACTGTGTCGAGTCACATTTACCACGACATTTTCCATTGACACTTTGACACGTCCTCGGCAAGGTGTCTCGGCGCATCTCCATGATACACTGCCATCGGTATTAGTTCTCGCCTTACGATACCGGTACCCATCGCTCAACAGTAAATCTTTGCCTTTCTGCGATTGAATAAGTTCCATGATCTTCACCAGACAAAATTCTACAAGACTATAGTTATTTTGTGTGTCCCGATGTTCGTATATATTACTGCTAACGGCCGAAACGTAAATCCCCCCTTCTTGGAACCTACTCATAATAGGTATAGTCCGTTCATCGGTTTAAGAAACTAACTTTTCTTTTACGGGGGATTATCCCCTTACTTGGTGCTGCAATTATAGAACAATTAAGTAATTTATTAACACTTCCCATGTATTTCTAAATGACCCATACTCGTTCAATAGCAATAAGAGGATTATCGCCGCAAGAGGTACAATAGGCATTGTAAACACATTACAAATTACTTTGTATTTCTAAATGACCCATACTCGTTCAATAGCAAAAAGAGGATTATCGCCGCAAGAGGTACAATAGGCATTGTAAACACATTACAAATTACTTTCTTAAAGCGATGAACGGACTATAAGTTATTATAACATTTATTCAAATCTGCTAATCGGCTGAAACGTAAATCGCCCCTTCTTGGAACCTACAATACAATACAATACAATACTCTTTATTGTACACCAAGAAAAGATAACAAAATCAAAAATAAAAAATAACAACTATTGAGGGAAATACAAAGGGCGGTCTTATTGCTACATAGCAATCTCTTCCAGACAACCCAGAAGAAGAAATAAATACAAAATAAGAAAAAGAACAATGGGTAGGGTGCACTAAAATAAAAAATAAAAATAATAAACACAAATAAAAATAAAATAAAGATACAAACTTATGCATTAAAAAGATAACATTCTTCAGGCAGATCAGTGACCATAATTAAGCGGAGGAAGTGAGAGGAGTTAGAGAGACAAATAGTATTCTTTAATCTGTTTCTGGAATACATTTAAGGATTGAGCACTTCTAATTGACTGGGGTAAGGAGTTCCAAAGTCTTACTCCAAGAACAGAGAATGATTTGTCATAATAAGTCGAAGAGTGCACAGGACATTGGAGGGAAAGATTTTCTTTGGATCGTAAGGAAAAATTATGACGGGAGCTGAGAAATCTAAATCGTTCTTTAAGATAGGAAGGACTAGCTATATTAAATAAGACGCAGTAGAGAGCAGAAAGTATATGAGTATTCCGACGAAGACGGATTGGGAGCCACTTGAGCTTAGTGCGGTATTCTGAGACATGGTCATATTTACGAAGTCCAAATATGAACCGAATACAGAGATTTTGGAGGCGCTCAAGCTTGTTAAGTTGCTCCTCGGTGACATCAAGGTAACAAATGTCAGCATAGTCGAGGATAGGGAGTAGTAACGATTGTGCAAGCGTAATTTTGGTGGCAATGGGTAAAAAGTAATTAAACCTCCGGAGTGAAGCATAAGCTGCAAACATTTTACGGCTCACTGCATTAATTTGGGGTGCCCAAGAAAGACTTGAATCCAAGAGGATACCTAAATTTTTAACAACGTCATTATAAGGGATGGGAACTCCATTATATACAACGGGTTGTAGTTGACATTTTTTAATTTGCAAATCATTCTTGGACTCCCAATGATTATGGCTTGGGATTTTAAAGGGTTCACTGTTAACCCATAAGAACGACTCCAGTCGAGAATACATGTCAGATCCTTATTGATACATTCCACTGCTTTGGGAAGATCTTCAATGGTTGTTTGTAAGTATATTTGGAGATCATCTGCATACAAGTGGTAGAGAGAAGATATTTGGGATGTAATCGTATTAATAAAGATTGCGAATAAAAGAGGAGATAAGACGCCACCTTGTGGAACGCCAGCTACTGTATCAAGCCACGAAGAAAGTCTATCGTGGACACGAATACGTTGCCGGCGCCCATACAAATAACTATGAAACCAGGTAATTGCAGTTGGAGATATGTTAAGAGAACGCAGAATCCCTAACAGGATGTCATGATCAACAGTATTAAAGGCATTGCTGAAATCCAGCAACACCAATAATGTGACTTGATGATTTTCCATACCGTGGCGAATGTCGTCCGTGATTTTCAATAGCGCCGTAGTCGTACTATGACCAGATCTAAAGCCAGATTGGAAAGGGTTGAGGATGTTATTTCTTAAACAAAAGGAATTAATTTGTTGCTGCACTAGTCGTTCTAAGACTTTGGAAAGGAAAGGAAGAATCAAAATAGGACGATATTCAGAAAAACTTGAAGGATTTGCTTTTTTGGGTATAGGTATGATTTGGGCATCCTTCCATTGGTTAGGGAAAGAAGATGAGGATATGGAAAAGTTTAAGATAAAGGTTATAATAGGTGTTAAAAAATCTAACAAGGGAATGATCATTTTACGACTGACGTCATCACATCCGACAGCGTCAGAATGGATAGAGAGAATGTGTTTCCTAACATCACAATCTGCAAATTGCCTAAATACGAATGGGGAAAAGTCAGGAGTGGGAAACGATGAAAGTTGAGTAAGTGTTGTTGATTTTGCCATATTATCCAAGCAAGAAACAGAAGAAAAATGCTTATTAAGCAAATTTAAATCGACGTTATTTGGTATAGGGCATGAACGTGTTTTCCCAACTCCTATGGACCTTAAAAAGTTCCAAACACGACATGGATCTTCGTTTTGTACTGATTTATGGATATGGCGGCGTCGTAAATCTCTACACAACTTGTTGCATTGATTCCGCAGGAGTCTGTACTTTTCCCGAATCCTGTCATTCTTTGGATCTGACCTGTAACTCGACTTTGCGTTATTCTTCCTAACTATCAATCTTTTAAGATCTTCAGTCAACCATGGGGCTGGAGGATGACGTATTCGCACTGGGCGGACAGGAGCATGTATATCATAGAGCTGAACAAGAAATGAATTAAACAATGCTACCTGTTCGTCCACTGAGCAAGCCTTAGTTATAACACTCCAGTCCATGTTAGTAGCGTCTTTTTGTAGCTTTTCCAAATCCATTTCCTCAAAATTACGCTGCAGAAGTATCCTTGATTTGGCTTTCGGTGGTCTTATTTTATAAGATAGAAACAGGAGGTCATGATAGGAAAAGGCGTTGGCAGCACATTGACCAAATTTATCAACATGGTCGAGAGAAGAAACGATAACCAAATCAAGGAGGGATGGAACACAGTTAGGAAAAAAATGAGTTTCAGAAAGAGGAAGGATATTTAAATTGGCTGCTTCTATAAGGGACTTAAGACGAAGAGATCGGGCGTCATTCTTAAGAAGGCAAGTATTAAAATCGCCCATTAGCACTGTATGTTTATATAATGGAGTTAGCTCTTCAAGAAGGTTATCCAATGTGGTAAAATAGTCAACTGTGGAAGAAGGACTATAAAAAACTCCGATAAGTAATTTGTTGTGCGAAAGAAGCACTTCAATAAATAAGTATTCCGCTTCGTTCTCAGCTGGAAATTGAGATGATAAACGAACAATGGAAAAAGGTATATGCGCACGAAGGTAAATGGCAACACCACCACCACCCCGTGCAGTTCGGTCGTTGCGTATTAACTGGAATCCTGGAATGGAATAGGATATGGATGGAAGACATGGCTTTAACCATGACTCCGAAACAAGAATTGCATGAACATTATCACTTACCATGCTAGCTAACATATCAGGATAATGAGCCGGAATACTCTGTGCATTTATGTGAACTATATTGAAGTTTCTTAGAGCTTGAGAAAAATGGGAGTCAAGAGTATCTTTTAATGGAGGAATGCTCTCAAAACTGTCGTCATTACTTAGTACATCGGATGCTGAAATGAAAGAAGAGGAGCTTTGATTATGGTCACTTTCATCAAAAGACATGTTATCTTTTACAAAAAGAAAAAAAAAAAAACAATAACTACAAACTAAAAAAAGTATACTAATAACTACAAACAAATAAAAATTATAAACTACAAAGATTTACTTTTGATTACATCTATTACCTACCAGCACTAACAGAATAGAAAATAGTGCAAATATTTAAAAAAAAAAAATTAATACTACACACATAAATGATTCACATCATAATTGATTGAATATAGAAAGAAATATACATATAACACATGGTACTCAATGATAAAAAAAAAAAAACTGAAATTACCGATACACACATCAAATAGAATTACGTTCTGTGGTTAAAATATTAGAACACCGACAGGGCATCACGAGCATGGATTCATTTACAAAAACACTTAAGACTCCCAAGAGAGATCACATCTATAGACTTAGAATACACTGGCGTAATATTCTAAGTCTGTGGTAGATTTACCATGATAGTACCAAAGACTATATTATACTCTGTATCGAGAAGATATTACTCTAAGGCAAAAAACATAGCGATTATATACTCTTTGCTCAATTTGTTAAATCGAAGTTTTATAATCTGTGATAAAAACTCTCAATTGAATGTTTATAATCTATGATCAAAACATTGTTATTTACCTACATTACCTACCTATATATAGGTAAATAATATAATATAATATTATTATTAACATAGATTAGCATCTAACTTAAAACAATAAAATCAAAACAAAAACACAAAGTCGAAGTTCAAAGTGGCGTAGATAGATATCAAATAGTACTTTTATATAATGGAGATACATTGTACCGACTAATTTACTAATTAACTCTTAAATCTTATTTAACACTTAAGATTAGAGTGATAAACAGATACGAAAGGAAAAGAAATCAGGTTAGCAAAAGTACAATGCAGAGACACTAAAATATAGATGGAAAGCATAATGTGATATACATACGGTTTATTAAAGAGAACTAAAGTTTATAGACCAAATCATCATCACTTCTTCACTGCCCTCTTGGAGCGTTGAACTACCTTGTCAGGAGATCTACTTCTTCCAGCGACTGCCGTCTGTGCTTGGGAAGCATCAGCTGGTGCTACTGGGATGACTTCGAGCTCAGCCAGTGATTCAACTTGATGGCGCGAGCCGTCACAAGCGATAATATGAATATAACCATCCCTAGTCCAGCAGTTACTTATGCCAAATTTCTGCCTGGCCACCATGAACACCTTGTGACGATCTTTTGTTAAGAATTCAGACATAGTGACACCCGTGCCTTTCAGTTTTGTTTTTAAGAACCAAACTTGATCACGAACTGGGACATCCCGGAACTTTACAAGAACTGGTCTTGGCTTCTTTTCTTTTGGACGTCCAAGGCGATGGCAGCTGATAAAAGAAGTGTTGGACACATTGGATATCTTGAGCTTGTCCATTATAAGATTAGCAGCCATTGAAGATGTATCCTCGGATTTGTCCTCGGGAATACCATGAAGCAGCAGAATATTACGCCGCCGTCTCATCTCCAAGCGGTCTATCTCTCTCCCAAGAAATTCAACCTGTCTTTGAACAGTTTCAAGAGCGGACAAGATGAAATTTCTGAATGTTGCAAACTCCGTTGAAAGTACTGATGTATTTGGGGCCACAGTTGGACTAGTCTTTTGTAAGTCCTGCTGAAACTCATTCATACGAGTATTGAAGAGTTCTGACATGGCTGACAGCGATCCTTTGAGGGCTTCCATAGTTTAGTGCAGTGTTAAAAAACAACAAGTTAAAGATAATATATATCAAGGAATTAAGGCTGGTAAGCAGATGATTATTACATATATGTGTAACACATTAAAATATCCTAATTTCTATTTTTAAAATATAAATTGCACGAGACAGATCAAAACGTGTGTTACTTATTTCACTCCTACCCACGAAAAAAAAAAAAACCTACTCATAATAGGTAAGTTAATTAAATTGAAAGCTGAATATAAAATTCCACAATATATTCACAGAAATAATTATTATTATTATATTATATTTTCATTATGTAATATACTCTGAAGATAAAAAGCACGATTATCAATGCAACTAGCAAAGTAATAATATTATACTACCTGTTTACGGGCTGTTTTGTCGGGGGCTGTTTTGTCGGTGAGCTGTTTTGTCGGGGCTGTTTTGTCGGGGCTATTCTGTCCGGGGCGGAGAAGTCTTTCCCGGTGAATGGCGTAGACATCTTGAAAACGACAGTTGCTTAGATAATATGTCAGGAGAAGACAATCAAACCTCGGATACTACAGTGACCGCTGAGGATACAAGAGTGGAGTTGACTCATTATTTTCTTTCTAGTGTCGGAGGATTAGAATGGCAATATAACCTATAACTCAACTCATATAATCAATATTATTTTTAATCATTAAGTAGTTCCATGTATTATCCATTAAATCTAAAATCGTAAATTACACATAGTGAGATAAACTTTTATTGTGATTCGTATAATAAAGTTTTAAACAAAATAAGAAATGTGTTTTTGTAAACCAATAACATGATATTAACTATTGGTAACAGTAGAAGTGTCACTAAACTAAAATTAAAACCTTGCTATTCCTTTCGCACATATGTCAAGCTCTACTCGTGTGAAGGGAATAGTCAACACTAATTTTAAATTTAACTTTAATGGGGCTACCTATAGCTACCTTTATTATATCAAAAAGAAAATTAAATATTTATAACATATTTTGAAGATTACTTTATAACACTATCAGAAGGATTTAGAGCTAGGTATTCTTCAGTAAATGTTTCTAGTGACGAAGGTAGAATTGTTTGTGGATCTGGGTTTGTTTGGGCAGAGTATTCAGAAGAAGTTAAGTTATTTGTAGAAGGGCTTACAACCGTCTGTTGAAGTGAAGATGCTGTATAGTATCCTGGATGACTGTGTGAACTAGAAACACTACTTGGTCTTGCAAAATCCGTAAATGTATCGGATCTATATCCAGTTTCGGCTTCAAATATTATATTGTTGATCCGATGTCTCACAATAGCTTTCATTTGTCGATCCATTTGTCTTAACTGACCCGCAATATAATCTCCAAATAAACCATCCTCATCTTTTGTCACATTTGGTCGTTGGGAGACATTCTTCATAATATTCAATGCTTCGGATATCAACTCTTTATTAGGGTTGATTTTAGGACGTTTATTTCGTTGCCAAGTTGTATTTTCTGGCGACATCTGTGGTAAATCATTTTGATTTGATTGTGAATCTCGTTGTGAATCGTGGCTCGTCCACGGTGTGTCCTGCGAAAAAAGACGAAAAAGACTGCCCGTTTAGCCGTTTTACTTTTATTTAATAAAAAACAAATAAGTATATCTAGTCAAAATCAACATTTATTGTGTATTTTTTATTATGGATTTTATTAAAGGCACTGAATAAGTCTTCAACATTTCAATTTTTTTTTCAAACACATTTTTTTTTTTTACCTGAGTGGCAACTAAAATGCCAATGCCCGAGAAAGGGTTAAAATGTAAATACAAAGATACACTAATAAATAAACTAATATAATTATATGTCTATGGGGCCCTAGTTGCCTGATTATAAATCAAAAAAAATTAAATCTTTACTTACAGTATCGGTGGTTCCAGTAGGCACATTTTTGTTCTGCAGAAAATTTAGTGATTTGTAGGCAAACCAATTACTATGTTAAATATCATCAGTACCCGCACCAGACTTATTTGAATTATCTTCTTTTTTATCTTTCTCTCGATTTCCGGAACATCAGTAGCAAATTCACTGGCAATTTCATTAAATGCGTCGTAACGCTTTGGCCGGCTTTTGTAGTGACGGTTTTTTGGGTTCCATAATATTTCTTTTAACCTCTAAACAGTGTGACTAATGTTTCCGCCATTTTGCGTATCTGTGATGCCGACCGTCGGCAAGCGCACAGACAGGGATATTATAAGCATATGTTTTTTTTAAAGTAGGATTTCCTCGATTTTTTTAAAGGAATGCTGTACGCTTACAATTAAAATATTGGTTTTAATTACCTATTTTGTATATATCTTTACATATTTAGCATATTGGTAGTTATTTGCCATAGAAACATTACTACTTAATATGGGGTACAGAAAATTTTATTGTATTTCTTGATAATTTGTATAAAATAAAACAATAATTAAACTGAAACTAATTTTAATTAACACATTACATATCTAAGTTTACAATACAAACCAAAATTAACAAGGTCCTATACATTTTTTTCACACAACACATGTTTACAAAGTTGACACAAAAAATACTTCCACTTAAAGTAAACAAAAAAGGGTCTCACATTTCTTGTTATCTAAAATGACCCTGAGCGAATGGGACAAAGACCTTTTGTTTGCAGCAACTTAAGCTTATAAGCTACAAATATAAATAAAAGAATCATGTTACATTCAATATAAATTTGAGTATGAGTGGAACAAAGATGGTATGTAATTTGACACCAAAATTAGTACCTCTAAAAACATGTCTATTTTGGATAATATCTACTTACAAATGGAAAAGAAATTATTGTTTCAAGATATACATTAAATTTAGTAATCAATTAAACAAAAAAAACAAGTTGTTTCTGAGAAATATTTCAAACATCAAGCTCATGAAAGTAGTAAATAACTAAACATTTTAGCCTCATACATGCTAGCAAAGTGTGGATACGACTTGTCTTCAACAAGATAATGACTAGGTGATTTTTGTAACCCTCATTATTTTGAAACATTATAGTAAACATAACGGGTCTAATAATGACAATCACTTGGGATACTACTTAATATGACATAATTTTTAAATCATGCTTTGTTCACGAATCACAGCAAGAGGTAAAATGAACCGGCGGCTTGTAGGTTGAAGGTGAAGGTTTAGGCAGCATGTTGATACCCAAGCATGGTTGGTCATAATTTACCATTGTTCGATATGTACAAATATGTACAATATACACATAATATATGTATATATATGTACATGGCTACCGATCATGGACATATATATACATATGTTACAAAATGCCAAGGAAACGTACTGAAAATTAGGTTGAGCAACCCCCCCCCCCCCCCCCCTTCATTGCGTCCCTAATTTTCGTACGATCCCTTATCAGTATAATGACGTTTGCAATTTGAATGAATGACACGGACCTAGGTTCCAACAATTTTATGATGAGCCAAAATTTCAAAAGACAAACATACATATTATAACTCGTTAGAAACAAATTTATCACAAAAACATAACCCTCTATCTGAGACACTACATACATACATACGCACATACATACATACGCACATACATACATACATATACAAACTATAGTATATAAATGTGCAGCTTTTTGTTTTCCAAATTTCCCATTACGATTTGGATGGTAACACCTACCTACTTTAACCTTCCCATTAAAATAGCGGCATACCCTTTTTACTGAAAAGGAGGCATTCCATCTTAGTCCTCAGGGGTGACGATGTATCCACTTACCATCAGGTGGACTGTGTGCTCAAGTACAAGTGTTTTTCAGATAGACCTTCAATACTAGTGCCTAAATACCTTGTGTGTAAGACAGTGTTTTTGTGTAGTTTACTGTGAAGTGTGATATGACTCAAAGCAACCAAACACACACAGGGGCACGTTGCAGGCTTTGCAAAAGCTTGATGTTCGCTTTTTGCAAACTGAACAACTACGCCTCTGGTGCTCGTTCCGTGTTGTTCCCGGGAGCAGATCGTATTGCCCCGGAAAATGCCAGGTGTTCGGCAGTGCACGGGTAGGTGCTGGTGGTGTGTGTGCTGCCAACAATTCCCTCACCAAAGTTTGGCGAAAATTTCGGTGAGAAATTGAGCGGTGTGCCTTGTGGAGTATGTAGGCATTTAGAACACTAGCATTCGAGAGCTTCCTGAAAAACTTTTTGTACCAGATTTTGTTCCGCCTTCTTTCAATGGGGTACATGGCGAGCATCTGGTCTTTGCGATCAACCCCCCCATACAGACATTATAGTCTGGTATGACGGTGGGCTTGTGTGTATCGCCGCACATCGCGGTTGCTAGCCCATGGTATGTCGAGACAAATGCCACACGGTTTTTGTCCCGGTATACGATGAGGTCCACATCCCCCGAAGTGCAACCGTTCACCTGACCTATCGCCATGTCTTTTTTCGTAAGATTCGTCAGCTCAATGGGAACAAACTGACGATTCGTTCGTAAGGTCCCCACGCAGTCAAACCCCCGAACTTTCAATTCTCGCGCAAGCGCGGGAGAATTGTAGAAATTATCCATCCAAATCGTGTGGCCCTTATGCTCAAGACCATTTAAAAGTCTGAGCACAAGAGCTGGCACTTTCCCAGAAACTGGACTGTCCTCTTGTGGGTCTGAGGAGGTATCATGGCCTGCGTGGACTTCAAAGCGTCACAAGTAACCAGTCTGGGACTCACACACCTCGTATGTTTTAATTCCTACTGTAGCTGCTTTGTTGCGGATGAATTGGTTAATATCTAACCAACCCTTCCACATGGTCAGACTTTCATCCACAGACACGTTTTGACCCAAAACATATAATTGTTGGAATTTGTTGTTAAGGTGATCCAAAATTGGCTGCACCTTAAACAACTTGGCCTGAGCCCGTGTCATCAGTTCAGGATCGCAACCGTCATTATCCTGAAAGTGGAGACATTTGCTCAACAGCATGAAGCGGTCATACGTCATCGCCGCAGTGAACCCGGGGGTACTGAAAATGTCCAGCCTGCTGTTCCAGTACTCCTCGAGACGTGATTTCACCACAATCCCGGTAGCGAGGATTATAGCGAAATACACGTGCAATTCACTTACGTCGGTGTCTTTCCATTTGGTGATGCGGCTGCTCGGACAGAGCGAACCGTCCACCAGCATGACCGTTGCAAGCTGTTGTGCATATCGATTCGTCTCCATGGCAATGTGTTCCATTATATCGCGATCCCATATGGCAGTAAATGCGTCATATGGGCTCGCATATGGAACCGTGGGCCCACAGTTTATCTGGGAGAACGGTTCCCTCCTCAGCTCAGGAGGAGTTTGAGGTTGCGGGAACCCCCTCCATTTAAAATCAAATTTATTTCCTGGCTCCGACATGGGACAGGATGGGGACGAGGGAGTATGGGTAGGTAAGGAAGGCGGAACAGAATAATCAGGAACATGGGATGTGGAAGGAATGGGACCGGAAGAGTTAGGGACAGGTGGGTGATCATTGGATGTCGGAGGCCAGGAAAAAGAAATAAATGCGTCTACTTCCCCACCTTCACCCTCATCCTCCGATGCCGCGAACATTTGTACCACCCTGGGGACTATGGTGGATTGGAGTCCAATTTCTTCTTCGCCATCTTCTTCGGAGTCCTCGTCGCTGCCTGTAAAATATAAGATAAAATAACCACATTGGCCGACTGTAATAATTTACGTTTTTTTTAAAATAATCTGTTACATAAGTAGTAACTTAATACACTCAATTATTCTAAAAATAATTGACTGTATTAAGTTACTACTTATGTAACAGAATCAGTAACATGAGAGCTGATGTTTATAGAACACAGTACGGGTTTTATTTGTATTTTTATTAGCAGCTAAAGCAAAACTATTTTCCCTTACCATAATTAAGGGCGTTGGATATTTCAATATCCCTTAGAGGACGCGACGAAGATGACGAGGAAGTAATTCTAAAAGAAGAAAATAAATTATTAAGAATCAAAATATTAAGTAGACACTTCTGCACATAGAATATATATTTATTAATAGGCACTCACAGACGCCGTTTAGCCCCCATGTCATTGTGGTCCGATCTGAAAAAATAATGTTGTTTTTTGATTTCTATCGTAATAGTTATATTCGAACAGTTAACAGTTCAAAGTCAAATACTATCAATATTTAATAAAGCAATAAAGGAAAAACTTACGCATTTCGCTTTCGGGACGTTGGAGTCCGATTAGGTGTGGAGGTTCCACTCCCTCCAACTTCAACGTGTCTGTAAAACATAAATAGTGTTAAAAATACGTTATTTTATGACCAGTTACGAAAAGTTTAGCTTCAAAATATGAATATAAGTAAAAACTTACAAAGCAGGTGAAGGAACTGAGCAAAGCTCCATATCAACTACTGCTGGTTGGGCCGCTGCAGCTCGGTCCTCCTGAGGGCTCAGCGGCTGGGTCGGGTGGTTGCCGGTGAGGAGGTCCATGGACGACCACAACGACACCGGCACGGGACTAAAAAGAAAGTTAAATTCAATGCCCTGCACGTGAATCGAGTAACAAAACCAACTTCGAAGTGCTTACCCTCGCCTTGCGGCAGGCAGTACTCGAGGTCGCCGCTGAGTCAGCGGCCGCTCTAGAGGCCTCCCCACCGGCAACTCCCCCACCATGCCACAGTAAACTCTAAAATATTAATGCAGAATATTAATGTTGCTAAAAAAAAACGAAGAAACTTGTTAGTTGTTAAATTTGTTATTACGGATCAACAGCAGAAGGCCTTTCGGTGTGGCCAGCACCGCTAGTGGGCCCACCACGCGTCCGCGCACCACCAGTGTGCGCATGCGCCCCTTCACCACCAGTGTGCGCATGCGCCCCTTCACCACCAGTGTGCGCATGCGCCCCTTCACCACCAGTGTGCGCATGCGCCCCTTCACCACCAGCGTACGCACCACGCCCACGCCCACGGCCACGAGCACGACCACGTCCACCTCTTTAAAGAAAAAAGCAAAAACAAAAAGCATGCAAACCAAAGAGAAAATAAACACAAAAATGCAAGAGATACGCGAGACATGAATGCAAAAGGTGCCCTTAGAGCTAATTTAGTAATGTCCATGCGTAACTTTTTTAACTTACTATAAGACGTCTAGAAAATATGTAAATATTATTTTTGGAGAAATTTTTTGAAAAAAAAAATTGGTTGTCAAAGTTAAAAATAAAATTATTTATTTTTAAATTTACCATCGTGCAACAAACACTTTTTGTCCCAAACAATTTTGGGCTTGGACGCTCTTCAAATGCCTTTATCTCGGCCCAGGTTCGTCTAAGTCCAAAATTGTTCAGGAAAAAATTGTTTGTTTGGGTGCACCCCCGACACGACGCAAACGAAGAAAAAAGAAAAAAGAAACAAAAATGCTGTATTTTTATCTTGGTACCTACTTGGTACTTCAAATACCTAAATATCTTTGCTCAGGTTCATCCAAGCCCAAAACTTTTTACGACAAAAAGTGTTAGTATATGCGCCCTCTACATGATGCAAACATAAAAAATAAAAAATTACAAAAATTCTGCTAAGTTTTTTCGCTCCCATATTTTATATTTATTTATTTTATTTATTTAATATTCTTTATTGCACACCATACAAAGCATACAGAAATGACATACTACAAAAAAGTATGCAACTTCCACTATATCTCCACAGTAACTAAATGTTTATGCAATTAAAAGTGATGTAACATTACATGCAAAATATTTAAAAATAACTTCAAACAGAAAATACAAAAGCGTATCTATAATTTCTAGCATGCCTGACATGCCGCCGTTATGACGTCATCAACTGCCAAAACCCTGTCTGTGCCCCTGCCGACTGACGGTAAAGAAATAACCTTCACGTATTTAGACCCAAAATTAAAGTTTTCAAAGCTAAATACACGTTTACCATTGTCATCCATTGCAAATTAATTACATTAGTAGCTTAAATTCTCCAAAACATTACGGTTTCATTCACTTTTTAGACCAAATATTGCAGAAATAAAAGTACGTTCATAGTTCGTTAGACGGCTATGTCGTTGGTTTGGCCTGGTTTTTACAATTAAATTAGCAAAATTATATGTTTCCCAGTAATAAAAATGTGAAAGTACTTACCTTTCCATGGTTTCTCCTTCAAATCACAACAAATTTGATTCAAGAAAACTTATCAAAGGCGTGACAAAACCGGAGTCGGTTGGTTTGACAGCGTCCAATTTGAAGTGCCGATATTTTTTTTTTACGGAGCAAAGAGTAACAGTAAAGCAGTTTGACACTGAGTATATATTATTAGTCTATGATTTCAAGTGTCGCACCTAAAAAACGCATCGTAGTTCCGTCGTAAAGAGCGCGAAAACATAAACAGGAAACGATGCCGACTGCTGGTCGGCTCACAGACGCGCAAATAATTTGACGTGCCGACTGCTGGTCGACGCACAGACAAGGGGTTAAATGATAGAGGTCTATTAGTTTTATAACTGTTGCATCGTCCCACTCCATATTGGTTAGTTGATAAAAAATAAAAGTGCCGACACTTCACAACAACAGAGAATGAATAAGTGATACGTCACTACTCTATGAAAGCCGGCGGCCAACTGACTGAGTGAGTGGAGAGGGATGCCGTCGGCATCGGCATGCTGCCCCGCCGGCTTGCCCGCGCGGGCGCAAGCCGGCGGCATGATTGTACAAAATAAGGCCGGCGATCCGTGCCACCGGGTCAGCGGCTTTGGTGTGTAGACCGCTTTACATACCTCTTTCGCTTCTTTCAGATTCATTATCTTCTTCATACATGCACGTCTAGGTATCCGAGTACTCTTGACCCTACCCTCTTCGAGCAATTTGCTCACATGGTCTTCGAAAGTTAGTCTCGGTCTACCTCGACACCTTTTAATATTAACTTTCGCGCTATATATTTTCTTCACCATTCGGTCTTCACTCATTCGCTCAACGTGCCCAAACCACCGAAGCACGCCCTTATCAATTTTTGTGATAAGGTCATCTTTCAAACCTGCCATATTGCGAATCTCTTCGTTTCGCTTTCGGTCGGCCATGGTAACGCCGCACATTTTACGAAGAGATCGCATCTCCACTGCATTCAACTTGCTTTTATGCTTCTTCTGGCATACCCAGGTTTCGCTGCCATATAACAAAGTCGGTACCAACACTGCGTTATGTATTGCAAGGCGTGCACTCTTCACTACGCCTTGCCTTTTGACTAACGCAGTCAGGGCACCATTGACTTTGTTCCCGGCAGCGATACGCCTGTCCACATCTAAATCACATCTTCCATCCCGGCTAAAAGCACTCCCCAAGTATACAATTTCATTTACTTGTTCTAGACATTCCTGATTTACCCATATTTCACACTTCGTTCTCTCTTCGTCCCTTTCAAATACTAGAACCTTAGTTTTATTAGCGTGCAAACGGAGACCTTTAATTTCACATTCCTCTTTCATACACGTGACTAATGCCTGCAGTTCTGCCTCTGATGGTGCAATAAGCACTGCATCATCAGCATACAGCAGACAATTATTACATTAATATCGAAAATCGTCGTACATTTATTTAGTATTTATCTTCAATAATAAATGAAACTTATAAAATAACTTATAATATATCGTGATAAGTACATAAATTCCCTGAATTTATGTACCCTTATCCGAGTTGATATTCGACAGCGTGAAATGTGTTAAACATTTCAAATGAATAATACGTAAATAATGTTAAAGCATCAACTAGGCAGTTAAGTACTGATTAGTGGTATCTATTATGTCAACAATAGGATTAATAAATAAACAACTATTTCTTTACCACTCCCTTAGAACTAGGGACAGGCAATTCAGTCCCCGGACGGATAGATGCCTTTACAGGGCTTTGAACTTGCGATTTTGTTATATGTGTCGACATTGGCCATCCGGAGAAACTCGCGCGAACATTCCACTTGATGTCCATACTGTATCAGTTATTATCACAAGTTAACAATGAAATTAGTAAAAATATTATAAGAGCAAATTTTGCTGGTAGTGGTAGGTCGTAGCATACCTACGTATTTTTATTTTTATTTATTCAACAAACTGATACTTAAACACACAAACATCATGAAAAAATACAGTAAGATACAGATTTATAGAGTTACAATACCGAGAAGAATCTCAAGTGGAATATAAGAAGAGAAAGAAGAAAAAAGAACGATTGAAATTGTATTTCGATATAATGGCATGCAATCTTTGACACTCGTATATAAGAGGCTGTATGCTTCACATTTTAATATTAATTTTCTCATACATAAAATGCACTATCCCAAACCATAAGAGAAGATTCAGAAACTAATATCGCATGTATATTTTCGTTATAAAATGAGGACAACATGTCAGGATAATGTGCAGGAATACTCTGGGCATTTATATGCACAACATTAAAGTTTTTCAGGGTATCTGAGAAATGAGAATCAAGAGTTTCACTTAAAGAAGGGATGCTGTGATAACTGTCATTACTGCTCAATCTATCTGAATCACCGAGGGAAAAAAAGCTGTCGTCTAAATTATCATTATTGAAACTCATAGATATCAATCTATAGATATAATATAAATAATAAATATAAGAAAAAAATGGTTTACAAACCCACCCGCCAGTTGCAAGGAAAGATTCACTTCATAGAAGAAAAATTAATAGCATTCACAGAAGAAAAACAAAAATTATTGTAACTATAAAAACGCAAAATACTTATTTATATACTTAAAAATTAACAAAAAGAAACAGAAATAAAATATTATGAACAACAGGGTTTTATACTACGAAAAAACCCTTGTAGCCACGGCAGATATTTTGTCTGTGGATAGATGTCATGATATGATAATGATAGATGTAACATACTGCTGTCACAAAGATAAACAAAACGAAATACCTATCCACTAGTTTCAAAGCAAGCTTTTAAATATAAATATGAGGGTTAAATAGTGAAATTGCTATATAAAAACAAACCGTAAAGTTTGTAAAACTGACAAATCGTTAGTATACAAATAAAGAGGAAGATGAATGTAAATTTGTGTTTACAATGTATATTCTAACTAATGTAATATAAACAAAGATAAAGTAAAATTATGTATAGGAAAAGAATATTAAATGCATCGTTTACTTAGTTTTTACTGTTCTTTTGGACCTCGAAGTAAGACTAGCAGTGTCTTGAGTCAGAGGCTTAGATGACAACTGAGGTATGCCATCCAAATCTGCCTTACACTCAGCTCGATGACGCGTACCATCAGGGGCTATGATATGAATAAAGCCGTCTCTAGTCCAGTACTTACTGATACCGAATCGCTGCCTTGCTTCCATAAACAAGCCATGACGGCTCTTTGCTAAAAACTCTGATAGAGTAATGCCACTGCCTTTTAATCCAGTTTTAGAGAAGCAAACCTTGTCATACATTACAGTGTCTGTAAACTTCACCAATATTGGCCTGGGTTTGTTGCCAGAAGGACGTCCCATGCGATGAGAAGTTTTAATGCAAGCTGCAGAAAAGGCAGATACACCAAGATGTTCATCCACAATGTTACAGACCTGCGCAGCAGTATCTTCTTTTTTCTGCTCGCTGACTCCATGGAACAATAGCATTTTGCGCCTTCTACGCATCTCCTGACGATCAAGCTCAGTGCTACGGAATTCAACCCGTCTCTGTAGGGTGTTCATTGCAGAGAGCACAAAGCTTCTGAAACTGTTGAACTCCGTTCCCAGGGTTGTGTTAGATGTTGGTGTACTTTCAAGGCCCTGTTGAAACTCACTCATTTTCTGCTGGAACATTTCTGCCAAAGCATTGAGTGATTCTTTAACTGAGTCCATAGTGATGTGTAGTGACAGTGCAAATAAACCAAAAAATAAGTTTATGAAGTGATGTTAATTTTAGATAATTTTATAGGAAAATACTGTCCGGTGGGTACTATAAGTCACATTTATTAATTATATTATTGAAAATGTTGTATATAGTACTGTGTAATTAATTTTATAACTTTAAAAATTAAAGAGCTCTTATCAAAACGTGTCAACTTTTTCACACCTACCCTCCAAAAAAAACTATATATCAATATACCTATTAAAGTTTAATTTGCATTAAAATCCAATTTCTATATTAAAAAGATATTATTTCAGAATGATTATGTCAAAACATGTATTTTTACTTACCTACTAGATCTTCAAGCAAAACTTTGATTAATTTGATTAAATTATTAATTTTGTGATATCTGCAACAACGGAAAAAATATATTTTATTGAATTTAAAATGGGTCGACGGACTCTTATCCATCACCACTTTACTACGTTGTTTGTGGTAGGGGGCGACTTTGTTCAATTCCAGTAAATATTAATGGCTTGCGACAGATGGCGGTACGACCATTTGGAGAACGTCTAAATACCCCCGCCGGCGACGGACAGCAGCGTCAAAGGTACGATTACACATGGTACTGCGATCGTCAATACGCCTGCCAAGTGTGTCGAGATCAATGTTCACGGCGCGGGCTTTTATGAGCTGATCATGAAGAAGTTCGTGATGATAGAGCTCATACCCTCATCATCATTACTAACCATATTGCATAAGCTATTTGCACCTTTAGTGCCAAACAGTGTAAATAAATAAGAAATATCACTTCTTACACCGTCGTGTTGAAGTTTCCTGATTAATGTTTCATGGTAAACACAATCCAAGACCTTGGATAGGTCACAAAATATACCCAAAGCATCCTGTGAATTCTCCCATGCATTAAAGATATATTATAAAGATGTATATATATATAATATACCAATATTTTATGTCAATGAAAAAGAGGTTGATTATCATTTGAGGTTAAGTCTGTGCTTGGTGATCAAAAATAAAACAACATGTATATAATTTTAAGACAGACTACAAACAGTAAATACATAGACAACAATTACTTTACTTGAGATGTATACCAGATAGACAATAGGAGTATGAGCACAACACAATAATACATCGAAAAATACATTCACCATTATTAATATATCTTTTAAAAAGTAGCAAGAATTTAGTCAGAATACAATTAGCAAAATTTATTTTTATGGACGTTTAACAATATTAAATTTGAATAAAACAATTGCTCGTATTGTATATACAGACATCAGTGTTATACTTACGACTAATTATGGTTCGTGTCTCTGACTCTTAGAGTAATTATATACATATGTATGCATAGAGAGAACCTACAATTCTACATGATCAGGATCACTTTACCTGTCTTGCTTTTTCTAATTAACACTTAACATATTTTTTATTATAATAAATCCTATTGAAATATATTGTGCATAATTAATTTATGCTGAGTCCGTCAGAAAAGTGCGACAAAGATAGTAAAAAAAGTGTGGACGGGTTATTGTGGTTATTGTCATTCGAGCTAACGAGACCAACTAATGTTAATGGCAATTAATAGAATCAGACGTTACTTTGCGAAAAATTTATAAATCAAATCTGTTTAAAATAAATCAGGTAAGATTCGCGTGAAAAATATTTATGACGTGTCTTCCCTATCTTGAACACCAACCCACTCCCTACTTGAATTATACCTGCACTATCACCGTCACCAATAACTCCTACGCCAATACCTACTCCCTATACCAAGAAAACAGAAACAAATCACCATCGATTATGCACGTGTTTTGCCTCTAAGTGAGGCATCATCCTAAGAAATAGATCATCGCAAAGTCTACTTGCACCTGACGGTGAAGTGTACGCAATTAAGGAAGAGAAAGAGGTGCTCCAAACTAGATAAAAATTATTTTATTTCTAAAGCAGATCTAATTTATATTAAAGCCTGTGATAGTCATACAGCGATTTATTCAGAAAACTTCGTGAGACTATATAAAACTTTTTCTGTAAAGTAGATTTTATATCGGGAGTTGATCCCTTCGTAGTCGTTTTCTTCATTGTAAGATTTCAAGAGGAAACAACTAATGCAAGAGATTTGCTCAACAATCAAACATACAATGATGATTGTTGATTGAGCAAATCTCGTGGAATGGCATATGTGTAAATAATACTAACATATTAATTAAAATAAAGTGAGGTACAATATTGTTAATACAAATTTGTTCACTGTTACGGAAAAATTACTTAAATACCGTTCAAACTTTGGCCATATTAAGTATTAGGTAAAATTACTGTCACACTAACACGCGTTCTCCGTTCATACGATTTAATGTCACAATTGCACTTATATTATTTTAAGTTTATATCAATAAAAAGGTGAACCTGATATGAAATAAGCTTAAAAATACACCATGGTTATCACCTCATGGTTGAGCATATAAGTGAATTTGCCCATATGAGAGTGTTGTGTCTAGCTTCAGGCCATTTAGTGTTGATGTTTAAAATAAATAAGTCATTTCACACACCTAAAATATACTTAATTAGATGTACCTATTTGTGCTAAATAAGTAAATAAATTTATTAATTATTAATAATGTTCCAGAGTGGAAATAGGTACTTGCATTAAAATTATAATGTAAGCCCTTTCCACTAATAAGTATTATTTAAATTTGACCTAAACTGCTGAGTGAAATGTTTTTTTCAATAACACTTTTCTTACTGTCAATAATATGGGGAAGATACTTTGTTCATATGTTTAAGCAAGTAAATAAGTAAAAAATAACTACTGAAGATAAACTTACAGCTTGTATATTATTTAATGAATGGCCCTCATGTTGAACACTTACATTTGCCTCTTTATGCAGTTTTGGAGCTATGTAGTCTATGACTCCAATTGCATCTGGGAGTTGCTGTTGGGCTTATTAATTTTTTTTCTTTGGCTGCTCGCCGCTCTTTATGGGTCATAGGGAATTTTATATGTTTTCTCAATAATTTTTCATAACGATTTTTGGCTCATGCTGCAACCCTACAGCATACCAACTGATAGTGCCCACTACCATAAAATAGAAGTGCCGTCCTATTTAGAAGGAAATGAAAGTAAAAGTTAATACAATCGACTAATAGTGTTAGTTTTTTAAAGGTATAGATAATTACATGATGACACTCACTTGAGAATCCACAGAATGTCCGCACGGCTGTTGTTCTTGAAGAGATGGTCCAAATTCACCTACAAGCTCGGTAAACATATCTTTTGTAATTCTGTAAAAGTATAGAAATTGACTATCGTCTAAACAAGGGATTTTCACTTTCGCACCGGGTTCGTGCGATTTGCCGACGTATAACCATATATGTAACATGCCAATGTTCGAGCACTGACAAATTCGAATATATTGAATCGAATAGATTAGAATAAATATTAAAATATCAATTCAACAACTTGCCATCGTAACGAACACTTAGCGGGCTGTCTAAAATGGTTGTTAAGATATTGGCTAACTTAACAATAAATTGTAAAGTTTTCAATAGTGTTGTTACGGTACCGTTATTAAATTGATAGCTTTGACAGTAGAGACTACCAAATATCATTATATTCGGATCGTTATGACTTAACAACTGAAATTGGTTGTTAGGCGATTGCTATCTATGTCGAGACTGCAGGCACTGGTTATCTGAGACTTACTATCCTGGACATTGTACGAATACGGACTTCAAAGTTTTTGTTGAAAGCCAGGACCAACAGGTTAAACTTGGAAATAAAAGCCCAGTTTATTTAAATCATATTTTTACTTCGGAGGTGAAAGGTGTGGTACATTGAGTTATACAAGACTAGAAGAGCAAACCACATTACCGCGCGTCGAAAAAAGTGAAGCCACTATCTAGCCGCGAGGACGTAGCTTTGAAACCACTAAACCTTTTTAAGTAAACATATATCTGTCCCACTTACACAAGTCACGAAAACAATACCGTCGCTAAGATTAGATAAAGATAGACACACAAACATGCAGTAACGGGTTGGTATTGCCTACTATGTGAAATTTTACCCAAAAATAAGCAATAAAAAAGAGTTTTTTTAAGCAGTTATTTTGCATTTATTTGTTTTTATTTTAAATATGTATCTTTGCTTATCCGATGAATAAAAGTATAACTAATGAAGTGAAAGATTTTTCGAAGTATCTTTTATTGTACTGATAAATCAAACAAAAAAATAAATCAAGTGAAAAAATGGTAATACTAAATGGTGTTAATCTGTCGTACTAATCCGCTTAAATAAACACGGTCGCCATCGCTGATCCTGGAAGTGCTTAGAACTAATGAGAATAGATTTCGAAGGCAGCCAGTGAGTCTCCTTTCTCAGCAATTGTATTATTTCCACCCACTTCTTACGGTGTGCTGCATCTTTAGGTACCCTGCAAAATTATTAATATAAAATAGGTAATAAAATATAATTAATAGATGTATAGATCTCTAGAATATTCCAAAATAAGAATAATTAATTCCTTTGTATAAAGGTTGAAACATAGTTTTTAGTTTTGGAGGAATGCATGGCTCTAGAGATATCCTCATACATTTCCTCCACCTCCTGATCGGGGTGTGCCGAGGTTGGCGCGTAAACCTGTATGACCTTCAGCGAATACCGTTTGGTGATTCTGAGTATAAGGTACGCAACCCTCGTCGACACACTCAATCTTTACGACGTTGTTAACGAGAGACTTGTGGACGATAAATCCGACACCTCCTTGGGACAGATGGTCGCCCTCCCGGTAATAGAGCAAATTGCCGAATTCGAGGATTGCCGTGTCCTCCCCCTCTCTTCGGACTTCGGATAATCCTATAATATGCCAGCGTAACTTGTCTATCTCTTCTTCTAGCTCCACAATCTTCTCGTCAGTCCTCAGGGCGCGTGCGTTGTATATTGCCAGGTCGAGTCGTCGTAGGTGGCAACCGAACCTCCACCTGAGATTCTTAGCACCCCCTGCCCCGCCGTTACCATGGTCGCCATCGTAGCCAGGAATAGCGGGGCCGCCGGGGACTGGGGGCCGTCTCTTCGTAACTTTCATCATGGGGGGTATATTGCCATAGTTGCCACGCTTGGCGAGCGGGTTGGCAACCGCAGTTTTTTATTGTGTTTTTGCCGTTACCAGGAAGATGCTGCTGCCCATCTCCTGCCCGTTTCCCTTTGTCGCCTTTTACGACACCCACGGAAAGATATGGGGTAGTGGATATTCTTAACCGCCACTACACGGCACATATCACAACGTTACCTTATATATAATTAAAACACTTCAAATATTTTGATAAATATTTAAAAAAGCGCAGCAAAAATATGCAATGCACAGTAAACATACATAATTATGTCCAAGCAAATTTTAGAATAAATATCATTTAATATACAGAACTAATCATTATATCACATTGACTTTCTTGAATATATTTATTTACATCTTAAACGCTAAACATTACACTAATGTGGTTACAAGTACCTATATTTCCTTTATTTTTTTATATTTTATTGTTAACATACCTATATATACTGCATATTATGTGATACTGAAATGTAATCTACATACATTATTACTTACTTATCTTCACGCACAATCCCTGACGGGGTAGACAGAGAGAACAGATCGCCAAGTGTCACGATCCTTAAGCAACACCAAAGCCGCTGACCCGGCGGCACAGCCCGGCGGCTTAACCCGGCGGCTTCAGAATGTCCAAGCCGAACGACTTTGCCGGCGGCAATGCCGGCTGCACGACAGCCGCGGCATGTTGTGTTCTAGTAATTGTCAAATAGTCGTAGAGATTGGACGTGTGTGTTTCGAATAATTCAGAAGTAGTATTTTCAGATTGACATGGAGGAGGACGATAACAGTGATTTAATAATAGCAGTTTGTGGAGTTATTATCGGTGGATCCCTCAACACACGAAAGTGTTGGGTTAGGCCAAGTTTAATGAGTCGCAATAAATACAGTACTTGTCAAAGATTAAGTGATTTAAAGGAAGACGACTTGGTTCTATACAAACCCAATTCTTTTAAGACTTTCCTGTCATTAACCAGTACCGACTTTGAATATTTACTGAATATTGTTGGACACAAAATAGCTAAACAAGACACAAATTACAGAAAAGCAGTTTCACCAGTGGAAAGATTGTCAATAACGTTAAAATACCTAAGCTCAGGAAATTCTTTTAGTAGCCTGTGCGACGTCTTTAAAGTATCTCCTCAACTAATTTCAAGCATTATTCCTGAAGTATGTGATGCTTTAGTTGAAGGACTTTCAGATTATGTGAAAATTCCAAGGAGTCAGGAAGGATGGAGAGAAATTGCAGATGAATATTTAAAAAGATGGCAAATACCCAATTGTCTTGGGTTAATGGATGGGAAACACATAAAACTTCAATGTCCCCCAAAAAGTGGAAGTGATTATATAAACTATAAAAAATATTTCAGTATTGTGCTCTTTGCTTTAGTAGATGCTGATTACAACTTTTTGTACGCTAATGTGGGATGTCAGGGTCGGATTTCAGATGGTGGGGTTTTTAATAATTCAGCATTAGTTCGATTGTTAAATGATAATGAATTGAATATACCACATAAAACCCCTTTACCCGGAAGGAATCTACCAGTACCGTATTTTTTTTTGGGTGATGATGCGTTTCCTCTGCAACCCCATATTATAAAGGCTTATGATGGTAATCACACAATGGGATCATCTAAGAGGGTTTTCAACTATCGCGTATGTCGAGGGCGAAGAGTAGTTGAAAACGTGTTTGGGCAGTTAACACACAAATTTAAGATTTTTCATAGACCTATTCAGCTAATCCCAGAAAAAGCTACTACTGTAACTTTGGCGTGTATACATTTATTTAATTATATCAAACGAACCGCTGCAACTCACCAAAACGAATACGATACTGAAAATAATCAAGGAGAAGTCTTTCCCGGTGAATGGCGTAGACATCTTGAAAACGACAGTTGCTTAGATAATATGTCAGGAGAAGACAATCAAACCTCGGATACTACAGTGACCGCTGAGGATACAAGAGTGGAGTTGACTCATTATTTTCTTTCTAGTTTCGGAGGATTAGAATGGCAATATAACCAATAACTCAACTCATATAATCAATATTATTTTTGATCATTAAGTAGTTCCATGTATTATGCATTAAATCTAAAATCGTAAATTACACATAGTGAGATACACTTTTATTGTGATTCGTATAATAAAGGTTTAAACAAAATAAGAAATGTGTTTTTGTAAACCAATAACATGATATTAACTATTGGTAACAGTAGAAGTGTCACTAAACTAAAATTAAAACCTTGCTATTCCTTTCGCACATATGTCAAGCTCTACTCGTGTGAAGGGAATAGTCAACACTAATTTTAAATTTAACTTTAATGGGGCTACCTATAGCTACCTTTATTATAACAAAAAGAAAATTAAATATTTATAACATATTTTGAAGATTACTTTATAACACTATCAGAAGGATTTAGAGCTAGGTATTCTTCAGTAAATGTTTCTAGTGACGAAGGTAGAATTGTTTGTGGATCTGGGTTTGTTTGGGCAGAGTATTTAGAAGAAGTTAAGTTATTTGTAGAATGGCTTACAACCGTCTGTTGAAGTGAAGATGCTGTATAGTATCCATGATGACTGTGTGAACTAGAAACACTACTTGGTCTTGCAAAATCCGTAAATGTATCGGATCTATATCCAGTTTCGGCTTCAAATATTATATTGTTGATCCGATGTCTCACAATAGCTTTCATTTGTCGATCCATTTGTCTTAACTGACCCGCAATATAATCTCCAAATAAACCATCCTCATCTTTTGTCACATTTGGTCGTTGGGAGACATTCTTCATAATATTCAATGCTTCGGATATCAACTCTTTATTAGGGTTGATTTTAGGACGTTTATTTCGTTGCCAAGTTGTATTTTCTGGCGACATCTGTGGTAAATCATTTTGATTTGATTGTGAATCTCGTTGTGAATCGTGGCTCGTCCACGGTGTGTCCTGCGAAAAAAGACGAAAAAGACTGCCCGTTTAGCCGTTTTACTTTTATTTAATAAAAAATAAATAAGTATATCTAGTTAAAATCAACATTTATTGTGTATTTTGTATTATGGATTTTATTAAAGGCACTGAATAAGTCTTCAACATTTCAATTATTTTTTTTTTCAAACACATTTTTTTTTTACCTGAGTGGCAACTATTTTGCCAATGCCCGGGAAAGGGTTAAAATGTAAATACAAAGATACACTAATAAATAAACTAATATAATTATATGTCTATGGGGCCCTAGTTGCCTGATTATAAATAAAAAAAAATTAAATCTTTACTTACAGTATCGGTGGTTCCAGTAGGCACATTTTTGTTCTGCAGAAAATTTAGTGATTTGTAGGCAAACCATTTACTATGATAAATACGAGGGTGGATTGAAAAGTACTCGGCCTAACCAAGAAAATAAACACATACTAAATCAGTTATATTTTTATTTTTCTACATAATCACCATCAAGTTCAATACACTTTTGCCACCTCCCCTTCCAAGCATTTAGACCGTTGAAAAAAAATGATTCTTCCTTAGAGTCAAAATATGCGTCTACAGCTGCTTTGACCTCGTCGTTTGTCGAAAATCTTTGACCTCCCAAGTGCTTTTTTAGGTTAGGGAACAGAAAGAAGTCTGATGGTGCCAGATCAGGTGAATACGGCGGATGCGGTAACAGTTCAAAGCCACAGTTGTGAATTTCAGCCATTGACTGTACTGACGTGTGAACACGGGCGTTATCTTGATGAAACAGGACTTTTCTTCTGAGCATTCCTCGACGTTTTTCTTTTATTTCCTCTCGTAAACGACGTAGTAAGGTGCAGTAGTAATCAGAGTTTATATTCTGACCCCTTTCAAGATAATCAATCATAATCACACCTTTCGAGTCCCAGAATACTGAAGCCATCACCTTATTTGCCGACAAAATCGACTTAGCCGTTTTAGGGGGTGGTGAACCAGGTCTTCTCCACTGTTTTGATTGTTGTTTTGTTTCCGGTGTACAGTAATGAACCCATGTTTCGTCCATAGTAACAAAACGATTCAAAAAATCATCTGCATCGGCTTCAAATAACTCCAAACATTCGCGTGAAATAGTCAATCGCGTCCTTTTTTGTTCAACTGAAAGCAGTCGCGGAACCCACCTCGCAGACACCTTGTGGAAACCCAACTCGTTGACAATGATGTTTTGAGTTCGTTCATAAGAGATGCCTATAATCTCGGCTATCTCTCTAAGTTTTAATCTGCGGTCTCCCATTATTAAATCAAGTACTTTTTTAATATTTTCGTCAGTAGTTGACGTCGAAGGCCTTCCAGAGCGGGGTTCATCTTTCACACTCTCTCTACCACGCTTAAATTCTGCTATCCATTTTTTGACGGATGAATATGACAGAGCACAATCGCCAAATGTACTGACCATGTCATCATGGATGGCTTTTGATGATAGCCCCTTCTTATGGAGGTACTTAATAACGGCACGCTGCTCGATTTGCTCCATTCGCGGAAATTATGTCCGATTACTTTGTTAATAAATTTATAAAATCACAACTAATTATCGCACACGTTTCGAACTTCACACAATGAACTAGTCTGAACTGAACTTAATAATGTGGGTAGATTTGATTTTTAGAATTGAATGGATCTGTGTTAGGCCGAGTACTTTTCAATCGTATCATCAGTACCCGCACCAGACTTATTTGAATTATCTTCTTTTTTTTTCTCTCGGTAATAATGACTAGTTAAATTTTTTATCATTCTCTCGATTTCCGGAACATCAGTAGCAAATTCACTGGCAATTTCATTAAATGCGTCGTAACGCTTTGGCCGGCTTTTGTAGTCACGGTTTTTTGGGTTCCATAATATTTATTTTAAATGATAGAGGTCTATTAGTTTTATAACTGTTGCATCGTCCCACTCCATATTGGTTAGTTGATAAAAAATAAAAGTGCCGACACTTCACAACAACAGAGAATGAATAAGTGATACGTCACTACTCTATGAAAGCTGGCGGCCAACTGACTGAGTGAGTGGAGAGGGATGCCGTCGGCATCGGCATGCTGCCCCGCCGGCTTGCCCGCGCGCGCGCAAGCCGGCGGCATGATTGTACAAAATAAGGTCGGCGGGTTGGGCCGGCGATCCGTGCCGCCGGGTCAGCGGCTTTGGTGTGTAGACCGCTTTACATACCCCTTTCGCTTCTTTCAGATTCATTATCTTCTTCATACATGCACGTCTAGGTATCCGAGTACTCTTGACCCTACCCTCTTCGAGCAATTTGCTCACATGGTCTTCGAAAGTTAGTCTCGGTCTACCTCGACACCTTTTAATATAAACTTTTGCGCTATATATTTTCTTCACCATTCGGTCTTCACTCATTCGCTCAACGTGCCCAAACCACCGAAGCACGCCCTTATCAATTTTTGTGATAAGGTCATCTTTCAAACCTGCCATATTGCGAATCTCTTCGTTTCGCTTTCGGTCGGCCATGGTAACGCCGCACATTTTACGAAGAGATCGCATCTCCACTGCATTCAACTTGCTTTTATGCTTCTTCTGGCATACCCAGGTTTCGCTGCCATATAACAAAGTCGGTACCAACACTGCGTTATGTATTGCAAGGCGTGCACTCTTCACTACGCCTTGCCTTTTGACTAACGCAGTCAGGGCACCATTGACTTTGTTCCCGGCAGCGATACGCCTGTCCACATCTAAATCACATCTTCCATCCCGGCTTAAAGCACTCCCCAAGTATACAATTTCATTTACTTGTTCTAGACATTCCTGATTTACCCATATTTCACACTTCGTTCTCTCTTCGTCCCTTTCAAATACCAGAACCTTAGTTTTATTACCGTTCAAACGGAGACCTTTAATTTCACATTCCTCTTTCATACACGTGACTAATGCCTGCAGTTCTGCCTCTGATGGTGCAATAAGCACTGCATCATCAGCATACAGCAGACAACATACATTATTGTTACAATTATTACATTAATATCGAAAATCGTCGTACATTTATTTAGTATTTATCTTCAATAATAAATGAAACTTATAATATAATCGCTCAGTAGGTACTGCTATAGATATAGAGAAAATAAAAGTTTGTGTAAGTATGTTGCCGCTAAAGCAGGTAAAATAAAATAAACAAAAACTACATTATTTTCCATACAAAACAACCAAACGCGATATCTACTAATGAGGTCAGTCGGGGCCAGTAATATGAAGTTCACTTTGCACTTGAATAGCGCTGATGCTACGTCAATTTTTAAATAAGTTTTTTAACTATGGATTTCAATCAAAAATAGCGGGAGTCACTCTTTAGATGATATGTGGTTTTTTAATCAGCCATGATAATAGAGTGATGATACAATGGAATATATTTCTTTAAGAGGCTTTCACATGTAGAAAAGTAGTCAATGGTAAGTATTATGATTATAAAACACGCCAAAAAATACATCGTGATAAGTACATAAATTCCCTGAATTTATGTACCCTTATCCGAGTTGATATTCGACAGCGTGAAATGTGTTAAACATTTCAAATGAATAATACGTAAATAATCTTAAAGCATCAACTAGGCAGTAAAGTACTGATTAGTGGTATTTATTATATCAACGATAGGATTAGTAAATAAACAACTATTTCTTTACCACTCCCTTAGAACTAGGGACAGGCAATTCAGTCCCCGGACGGATAGATGCCTTTACAGGGCTTTGAACTTGCGATTTTGTTATATGTGTCGACATTGGCCATCCGGAGAAACTCGCGCGAACATTCCACTTGATGTCCATACTGTATCAGTTATTATCACAAGTTAACAATGAAATAAGTAAAAATATTATAAGAGCAAATTTTGCTGGTAGTGGTAGGTCGTAGCATACCTACGTATTTTTATTTTTATTTATTCAACAAACTGATACTTAAACACACAAACATCATGAAAAAATACAGTAAGATACAGATTTATAGAGTTATAATACCGAGAAGAATCTCAAGTGGAATATCAGAAGAGAAAGAAGAAAAAAGAACGATTGAAATTGTATTTCGATATAATGGCATGCAATCTTTGATACTCGTATATAAGAGGCTGTATGCTTCAGATTTTAATATTAATTTTCTCATACATAAGATGCACTATCCCAAACCATAACAGAAGATTCAGAAACTAATATCGCATATATTTTTTCGTTATAAAATGAGGACAACATGTCAGGATAATGTGCCGGAATACTCTGGGCATTTATATGCACAACATTAAAGTTTTTCAGGGTATCTGAGACATGAGAATCAAGAGTTTCACTTAAAGAAGGGATGCTGTGATAACTGTCATTACTGCTCAATCTATCTGAATCACCGAGGGAAAAAAAGCTGTCGTCTAAATTATCATTATTGAAACTCATAGATATCAATCTATAAATATAATATAAATAATAAATATAAGAAAAAAATGGTTTACAAACCCACCCGCCAGTTGCAAGGAAAGATTCACTTCATAGAAGAAAAATTAATAGCATTCACAGAAGAAAAACAAAAATTATTGTAACTATAAACACACAAAATACTTATTTATATACTTAAAAATTAACAAAAAGAAACAGAAATAAAATATTATGAACAACAGGGTTTTATACTACGCAAAAACCCTTGTAGCCACGGCAGATATTTTGTCTGTGGCTAGATGTCATGATATGATAATGATAGATGTAACATACTGCTGTCACAAAGATAAACAAAACGAAATACCTATCCACTAGTTGCAAAGCAAGCTTTTAAATATAAATATGAGGGTTAAATAGTGAAATTGCTATATAAAAACAAACCGTAAAAATTTGTAAAACTGACAAATCGTTAGTATACAAATAAAGAGGAAGATGAATATAAATTTGTGTTTATAATGTATATTCTAACTAATGTAATATAAACAAAGATAAAGTAAAATTATGTATAGGAAAAGAATATTAAATGCATCGTTTACTTAGTTTTTACTGTTCTTTTGGACCTCGAAGTAAGACTAGCAGTGCCTTGAGTCAGAGGCTTAGATGACAACTGAGGTATGCCATCCAAATCTGCCTTACACTCAGCTCGATGACGCGAACCATCAGGGGCTATGATATGAATAAAGCCGTCTCTAGTCCAGTACTTACTGATACCGAATCGCTGCCTTGCTTCCATAAACAAGCCATGACGGCTCTTTGTTAAAAACTCTGATAGAGTAATGCCGCTGCCTTTTAATCCAGTTTTAGAGAAGCAAACCTTGTCATACATTACAGTGTCTGTAAACTTCACCAATATTGGCCTGGGTTTGTTGCCAGAAGGACGTCAAGATGTTCACCCACAATGTTACAGACCTGCGCAGCAGTATCTTCTTTTTTCTGCTCGCTGACTCCATGGAACAATAGCATTTTGCGCCTTCTACGCATCTCCTGACGATCAAGCTCAGTGCTAAGGAATTCAACCTGTCTCTGTAATTAATTTTATAACTTTAAAATTAAAGAGCTCTTATCAAAACGTGTCAACTTTTTCACACCTACCCTCCAAAAAAAACTATATATCAATATACCTATTAAAGTTTGATTTGCATTAAAATCCAATTTCTATATTAAAAAGATATTATTTCAGAATGATTATGTCAAAACATGTATTTTTACTTACCTACTAGATCTTCAAGCAAAACTTTGAAGTAGATTAGCTAAGAATAATACACTAAATATCCTAATTTAAATTGTTCCTTTACGCACAGCAATAGTGGCGTTACAAGAATATCCACTATCCCATACCTTCCCGTAGGTGTCGTAACAGACGACAGAGAGGAACAAACCAGGAGATGAGCAGCAGCGTCATCCTGATAAAGTCAAAATAATAACAAAACTATGATTGCCAAGCGAAGCATGGCAACTAAAGCAAATATTCCCAAAAATTCTATAATTTGACAACAGACATAGACGTTAAAATCGAATATAAATGCAAATTAACATAATATTTGAAATAAAAATAAAATTGACATTTGATTGACTATGTACATAAAAAATCAAAAGGAATTTAGAATAGAATAGAATATTTTTTATTCAATATACATTACATGTGTAATTCTTATTGAAAGTCATTTTTTACTTTACCACTGGTTCGAAAAAAACCCTCTGTCCTGGGAAGAACCAGCAAGAAACCCAGCGGGACTTTTTTAAATAAATTTTACAATATAAATGATTACGAACTATTTACAAATATTATTTTAGAAACTGCTTGGAAGCGACCACCTCATTCCCAGGGGTTATTATGAACCATGTATTCATTTATACTATAATAACCCTTTTTATACAGTTTCAGCTTAATAAAACATTTAAACTTGGTAATAGAGAGAACCTGTACACTTTCCGGGACCTTGTTGTTATAAGGACGAGAGAAATGAAACGCTTGAGTGTTGACGTAAGACTGACTGTAATTACGTTATTAATAAGTTTATATATAAGATTATACCCAAACGTACGTATAGGTACTAGGTAGATACTACACCTTCCTTCCCAAAGAAAAAAAGAAATGAATATGTGCATTTCTTTTTTTTGTTTTATAATACTAACATTTAAAATTACACAATAATTATATTCTAATTTTTAAAATGTAAACATGGGTAAAAGCATAAACAAATAGTTATAAAATATTTAGATTAATATGATTACAATTGGTATTATAATACTTAATATTAAGGTAAAGTAATAATAATTAATAAAACTTAATACACTAATTTATTATAATTATAATCGATTAAGTACACAATGTCTGTAATGTATTACTTATGAACTATAATATTATTACAATATTATATATGTAATATTATAATAAATTTACTACATTTATTTTAAGGATAATACAACTTAGTTCGGTTTTTGTGAACAATGTAATTTTTGCCATTTTTTAGTATTTCAACATTCGGTGAGCAATCTCTAATTACTAAATATGGACCTGAATAAATGGCGCTGAGTTTGTTACCAGTTTCTTCTTTAATTAATATCAAATCATTAATTTTATAAGTTATAGCGTTCATTTTACAATCATATTTGGATTTCCTAACAATTTTACTATTGATTAAATTTTCTCTTGCTTCCTTTTGGGAGGTTTGTAGGCGATATTTTAACTCTAACGGATAATCTTCGTAATTATAGAGGGGTTCTACGGTTTTAGTTAAATTACTGGGTAAATTACATTTTTTGCCATAAACTAACTCGAATGGGGTATACTTAGTTTCGCGGTGAACGGAAGTATTATATGAAAAGCACCAAAAAGGTATCCGAGAACTCCAAGATTCGGGGTGATTGTCTGTCTGTATACGTAAAAATGCTGCTAAACTCTTGTGGGAATTTTCAAGTGCACCAATACTCTCGTGATGGTAGGCTGTGGAATTTAATTTATTAATTTTTAATAAACTACATACCTCTTTCATAACTATGGACATAAACTCGGTACCTCGATCTGTGGCTATCTCCTTCGGTATTCCATGGCGAAGAATGAAATTGTTTACAAAAGCCTGTGCAACTTCTACAGAACTCTTAGAAACTAACGGATATGCCTCTACGTATTTAGACATCTCACATTGGAGTGTTAATATATATGAATAATTATAACTATCTCTATCTAGAGGTCCTACGATATCTAAGAAAATTTTCTCGAAGGGAGTTTGAGCTGTAGACGTTACAGTCATAGGCTCCCTAACGGAAACGGAATGCTTTTGTTTCTGGCATTTGTCGCACCGTCTTACAAATGCTGTTATGTCTCTTTCAAATACCTGGCCAAAAGTAATATTTTTTAATGTTATTCAACATCCTCTTGATACCCGCGTGGCCACTAGTGGGGAGGAGATGAAAGTCATTCAATATCACTCTTTGGTCGTCTTTGTCATAGATACTTTCAATTTCTTTTAAAATAATAATTCTTGGTCCGGACCAATTTTTAATACTCTTAATCTCATTTAATACTTGCTTTATAAATTTATCATTTTCTTTACATTTCATGAAGTATACTTCGTTAATATTTATTTTCTTACAAAAATCAGACAGCTCCCTCACAAATTCGCCTCGCGATAATTGTGATCGGATAGCTGGATTTATATAAATAGTCATTTTCTTTAAAACATATATAAAAGTTCGAGATTCGCATGCGATTTCATTGTTCGTTCGTAATTTTTCTAAATCACTTTTATCAATAAATCTTAATTCTATCGATATCTTTGGTTTGTTATGTACCTCTACGACTCTTGGGTGATCAAGCCAATTGTCAGTATTCACAATATCATGCAAAGAATCACAGTTCTTCCGTGTCATACTACACTTCTCTTCCATTTTTTTTGAGCTCTTGTCATTACATTCACACTACACTCACTCATATCTTTCAAGTCTTTCGATGTAATACGTATTCTAGATAAAGCATCTGCAGCGGCATTTTCACTTCCTCTTACATACTCTACTATATAGTCGTATTCTTCTAAGGCAAGCCTAAATTTCAATAATCTACTTGACGGGTCTTTCATGTTAAAGAGATAAATAAGGGGTTTGTGGTCAGTGTAAATTTTGAAAGAACGGCCATATAAATAAGGTCTAAAGTACTTGACAGCCCAAACGACCGACAGTAATTCTTTTTCGATTGTAGGGTAATTCTTTTCTGCTCTATTTAGGGTTCGGCTAGCATATGCTATAGGCTTTCCATTTTTATTGGATAGTACGGCACCTATAGCATAACCGGATGCATCAGTCTGAACTATAAATTGGTTATTTTCAGAGAAATCTGGGTATTGAAGTAATGGGGGTGACATCATATCTTGTTGTAATGCATTGAATGAACGTTGACACTCATCACTCCAATAAAATTGTACATTTTTACGACATAATCTGTTCAAATGGAAAGCTTTCTCTGCAAAATTTGGAATAAATTTACGATAGAAGTTTGCGAAGGCTACAAAGCGTTTTATTTCGTCTGTATTAGTAGGAATAGGGTAATTTTGTATAACTTTGATTTTTTCAGGATCCGGTAAAACACCATCTCCAGATACAACATGACCCAAATACAATAATTCTTTTTTTTAAAATGTACATTTATCGGGATTTAACTTTAAATTTACTTGTTTTAATCGCTCAAATACTTCAGTCAAGTTTTTATTATGGTCGGCTAAATTTCTTCCAAAAATTATAATGTCGTCAAGATAAATAAAACATTTTTCAAAAGTTAAGCCCGCCATAGCCATATTCATCATCCTAGAGAACGAATTGGGACTGGTTTTTAGGCCCATTGGCATTCTGGTCATCTGGTATTGCCCAGAACAGAATGCTGTGTACTTACGACTATTTGGTTCTAATTCCACATTATAGAAACCCTGATTAAAATCTAAATGTGTATAGTATATACAACCTGAAAGAGAGTCGAGTATTTCTGTAACATTGGGCAGAGGAAACTTATCATCTACTATTGAATTATTTAATTTACGATAGTCTATTACTAATCTCCATTTCTTATCATTACATTCCGATTTTTTAGGAACTAAGAGAATAGGGCTTGACCATTCGCTCTTACAAGGCTCAATAATCCCTTGATTTAACATTTTATCCAATTGCTTTTTAATTTCTACCTTTTGAGAATGTGGTAATCTGTATGGTTTTACATAAATTGGGTCTACCTTGGGTTTTAAAGTGATTGTATGTTTATAGATATCTGTCATAGTTAAGCTGTCTCCTGGTAAATAAAATATGTCACAGTATTTTGCACATATGTTTTTGATTGAAACCTGTTCTTCCCCATTTAGATATTCCTGTAATTTTAAAATAGAAAATAATTTCTTTACGCGTTCTGCATTTTTATTCGATTCTCCAAACATACACATATAGTACTCACTCGCTCTATGAATGCTAGGGCTAATGTCGCTCAAACAAAAATCTCTATCAGTTGTATTTATTATTCGAATAGGTATTTTTCCTCTAACTGGACTCGCTAACGTGCTGGCTACGTAAACACCCTCCGCTAACTCTTTCGAACATACCACACAATCATCTTTCATATCAGTATTTATAAAATGTATAGATTCCGTTCGCGATGGAATATGCAAAAGGTCATTATTAGTATTACTAAACGTAGGTAAATAAATTCGTTCATTATTGGAATTAATCAATGAAAAGTAATTGTTTTCATAATCTATTATCGCTGCAAACTTTTTGCAAAAGTCATCACCAATTATAGCAGTAGCTTTAGTAGGTAGAGTATCAAATACAAAGAATTTATGTTGAAAGGATCCTTGGGGCACTTTCAATTCGAGAAACACATATCCAATTGCCTCAACACTACCTCCGATACCGCTAAACACACATTTCTCTTTATGGAATGGAATGTTGTAAGTGTAAACAAGTTTAAGTTCTAGCGCAGAAATTGATGCGCCGGTGTCAATTAAACAATGCAAAGTAAAACAATCGTTAAATGTAAATTCAACAAAACGTGAATCATTATTACATGAAAACATATGACCCTTAATCTCGAAAAAATTGATTATTATTATTATTAGCAGAGGTGGGTTCAGATTGTAAATTATTTTGGTCAATGAAGTTTACGTAACTTTGGTTTTGCCCTGCTTTTAAATTAATATTATTTTTCATACCTCTACTATTCTGGTATGGGCGGGAATTACCTCGCCAATGTATACCTCGTTGGTTGCCACGCCACATTGGTCGTTGTTGGCCTCTGCTCACTACAACGCCGCGCTGTAGGTGGGCACTGTACGATCCATATTGATGACCACGGTGATTATAACGTCCCCTGGAATTGCGAAAATAGGAATTCTTTTTATTTATGGTCATAAAATCGGGATTAGCAGTGGTTGGTGGCTCCTCATCTAATGCTGATTGAATTGCGTCTTTTAAAGATAGAAAGTTACGTGCTGTAATTATAGTTCCGGTTCTGCGATTCCGTAGCCCGTCAGCAAATTGCTTGATTGCTTGCCTTTCATTTAAGGGCTTAAGCACCTTAAATGCTTCCGGGTCGTTGTCTGCTTGTGAAATTGTTAAATCAACAAACATTTGAGTAATTTGCTTACCGTATTCCTCAATGGTCAGCTCATTCTGCTTGAAGTACAGCAACCGTGATTGGATGGCCGTAGCGGATTTTTTCGGCAAAAGCTCTTTTTTCATATCAGTAATTAAATCTGAAATACTGGAATAGCTTGGGTGTAATTTAAGTTTCGCTGATTCCGATAAGCGATTTTTCAAAACAAAATTTATTAATTGGGGCTTAGAATCGACAGTAAGGGTGGTTTCATAATATTCTACTGAATCTATTAATTGTTTAGTTACAGATTCATCATCATTCATAACTGGTAATAAACTCAGGGCGACTTTTAAATCGAATTTATCCATGTTTAAGGTTGGTATAGTTTGGCCTAAATTACTTATAAGTTCACTTTCTTTCGACTCAGATGGTGTACTTGAAGAATATTTTACAATATCTTTATATAATGAAAGAAATTTCTGTGAATAGTCGACTATCAACTTACTATCACTAGCGCTAATATTACCACAGCTTAGTTCATTTTGCAAATAAGAATTTAATGTTAAATATTGGCTATACAAATTATTTGCTTCACTTAACTTAACAACGTAAATATTACCTTTTCTACGCTCAGGACCAATTTTTCTTAAATATTCTTTAATTATTTTTAGCTCTTGACACAATACTTTTAAATCATCTGCCATAACTCAACAAAATATGCTTATGATTAAAATTCATTATTACTAATTTTTTTTTTTAATTTTAAGTTATACAAATATAATATTTTATACTTAATATTAAATAGTTGTTACGTAAGCTACATATAGACTCAAATACCTATCAAAGTCCATCTCTCCATTACGTTCCTTACAAAAGCATGTTTTGCATTCCGGAGTCAGGTTGCTCGGGTTACATCACTTACAATACATTACTTTCTTAGAATATTAATAACTTTTTCGTACAACGTAAATTAGTGATCAATAACAGCTGTAGAACCAGGTAAGGTAGCCCGTTGACGTCTGAATGATCCACGGAGTATATACTGATGTATCCCCTGCTGGACCCAGCGGTGGTGCATTTTTCGGTATACTCTCCATATAATATAGAGGATGAAAAGAGCCATCAATAGCAATATTACCAGTAGTAGAATATTTGTAGTGGACGCGTGAAATTTTAACTCCTTTATATATGCGTTATTTTCTGCAGCCGCAGCATTTTGGTTTATAAAAATGTCCTCCTTTTCTACTTTAGAGTTACACATATTTTAAAGCGCGAACAAAAGCAACACCATAATTTTGTTGTTTTTTTTTTTTTTGCACATCGAACACACGGGTCGGTATCAAACTAAGTCATCTCGCGTTACTGATGCGCCCGCTGGCAGGGTCGCCATATAAGGACGAGAGAAATGAAACGCTTGAGTGTTGACGTAAGACTGACTGTAATTACGTTATTAATAAGTTTATATATAAGATTATACCCAAACGTACGTATAGGTACTAGGTAGATACTACATTGTAATAGCGTATACATTGCCCCAAGAATTAATTACTGAATCTGTGGAGTCGAGAAACTGGCATCACTAGCTTGTGTTTGTTCCTTTTTTTTTTTCTTAAAACTAATATAGTTAAAACAATGAAATAATATAATGCTTATTAACCCGGCGTCATGGGGGTGGAAAATTGTTACACGGACACCGGGGTGGGTCATCCTAACCCATATTTTTGATTTATAATATTTCAATAATTTTAAAGCAAAATATTTATTTCTTGAATAATGTAGGTTTTTTGTTAAAAGATTTAGCAAAAAAAAAAAACAAAAATATTAATTACAACTACTAAATTACTTTTATTAAACTTCTTTCCAAAATAACTAAAAAAAATCAACAGTTTAATCACATTTTACCTAAACTAACAAAAATAATAATTTTTTTATCAGTCTTGAATGTACTTTGCATTTTTAGGAACTAAGATTATGTGTCTTTTGAGAAACTTAACTTAACTTTAATCAGACTCATCATTGTCGAAGCAGTCAGAGCATAAAGGTAGGACGTGCTCGGGGAAAAAAATTTGTTGCATTTTTTACATGTATGGGTTGTTTTGCGGTCTTTCTTTGCTGGGCATACCTGACATCTCCTGCGAACATTGCTCTTTTTTGCTGGAGGTTCTGCTGAAGTTTCGCCAACGAATCGACCGATCTTTTTTCGCATTTCTCGAGGCAATGGCACAACGTCTTTGCGTTTTTTCATATGATCTCCCACAAGAGCTAGGCCTAAGTTTTTCAAGAAGCGGCGGCGTTTTATATTTGAATTATTATTTACTCGGTGTATTATAAGCCCATTGATAGCTGCCATGTTCAGTACTGCATAAAAAATGGTCATGGTCCACCTCTTCGAATTACGACTCACGTCATACGTGGCACATAGTTCATCGACTACATCCACGCCACATTTGGTGCAGTTGTAATACGTGTTGATTTCTGGTTTTTTCTTTTCTCCAGTTGAAACATCAATAGCGTCATCGTGGTGCAAGCTTGATATCAGTAAAACGACCTTATTTTTTTTAGGAACATGGGAAACAATGGTACAGTCTTTTTGGAAACCAAATCGAGACGCATACACCTCCGTTCCACGTGTTTTAGTAAATTCCGGAGGGATTTGTCTCTTGTTCTTACGTAACGTGCCGACAGATGTTAGTTTGTGATGCTGGAGCAAATGCTGGATGGTTTCGTAGCTTGTAAACCAATTGTCAAAGGTTACATTACAATTGGTTTTAGATATGGGCTGTACAATGCGATCTACGACATCGAACGGTTTGTTGCTCTGAGAGTATGGGCCTTCAGGTTGTTTTCCTGGATATATTTCAAGGTTCTTGATATAAAACTTTTCGGAATCTACAAGAGCAATAATCTTTATGCCATATTTAGCTGGTTTCGAAGGTATGTATTGGCGAAATTTACATCGGCCTCGAAAAGCTATAAGCATTTCATCGATTGTTAGACATTCCCCTGGGACATAGTTTTTTTTACAATTCTCAACAAAAATGTCAAACAGGTCCCTTATAGGTGCTAAGTTATCTAGTGCTTTCCTTTCTTCACGAGTGGAAATGTCATCAAAAGTCAAGCAAGCTTGGATAAAATGAAAACGCTGTTTTGACATAACAAGACCAAATATTTCCACTCCCGTACCATCAGTAGCCCACAAATCACTCAAATTTTGCCTCTCAGAGCGGTTTAGTCCAGCAATATACAAAAGCCCTAAGAAAGCTTTTAATTCAGCCATACTGCATTCTTTTATGTGGGTATACTTAGATAAATTCTGACAAGATAAAATTTTAGGTCTAATACGTGCATTAGTATATCTGAAAACATTTTCTAGCATATCTTCAGTACAAAAAAGAGACCAGCAATCTATTTCAGTCATAGCAGATTGCGCCACAGAAGCTGCACCTGGGCGTTGCGTTACAATATTTTCAGCTCTGATCCGAGTATTTTGACGGAACGGTGTCTTGTACCAAACCGTTCCATCTTTGCCAAGATAATGTGGAAGTTGTGACTCACGATTTGTTGTACGGGATTCCTGTTGCACATAAGGATTTGCCTCAATATTATCAGAACGTGCTTGGTTTCGAAGCATGGACAACGGGATACTGTCATCATCGCTATCTGAGGCCTCTTGTTCCGTGTCACTCTCTTGACTACGTTCACTCACATGGTCTTCTTCAGCTGATTCTTGGTCACACATATCCACATCCGAATCTGATTCCTCAAGAACTGCCATTAGCCTATGACGTAGTCTTTCTTCTGGGTCCATTTTTGCGAACTACCTACAAAAAAGTAAAACTCAAACTAAATATTTATTCGACAAACATGCGTTTGAATTTCATCATAAAAAGTATAAAACACATTATATTTATCGAAAAAACAACTTAAAATTTTCATCATAAATATGGCGCGAAATTGTTACATTGACTACAGATATTTATTCGACAAACATGCGTTTGAATTTCATCATAAAAAGTATAAAACACATTATATTTATCGAAAAAACAACTTCAAATTTTCATCATAAATATGGCGCGAAATTGTTACATTGACTACAGATATTTATTCGACAAACATGCGTTTGAATTTCATCATAAAAAGTATAAAACACATTATATTTATCGAAAAAACAACTTAAAATTTTCATCATAAATATGGCGCGAAATTGTTACATTGACTACAGATATTTATTCGACAAACATGCGTTTGAATTTCATCATAAAAAGTATAAAACACATTATATTTATCGAAAAAACAACTTAAAATTTTCATCATAAATATGGCGCGAAATTGTTACATTGACTACAGGGATGGGTCATATTTACCTTTTTCTACTTTGCACACGCGTACCCACTAACGCAGACGCCGCCCGACTGATTGCTTGTCACGAACGGTTAGAACATATCAATAACTCCAGCTACTGAAAGGGACAGCACTATCCAATATATAGTAAAAGACTTATACGTAAATCAAAACTCGTCGGGTAATTTTGACCCAACCCCCATGACGCCGGGTTAAGATAGGTGTTCCTAATTAATAAATGGTTACAATTATAATCATGATTACAAGAAGCTTAAATCTAATCACATATGACTAAGCATTAGAAATTTCTTTCTTTCCACATGCTATGATACCTAGTTTAGTCAATTTAATGATTACCGTTGTAATGGTAGTTAAAAGGAGAAAACTACTTAAAGATCCTAATAATGTAGTATAAAAGTATGGGTCTGATCCAATTGTACTTATTACATCAAGTGTTGTTTCAGCTCTAATTGATTTCATATTAGTGAGGGTACCCCTGTATTCAAAATTAAAGTTGATATCAATAGTTTGATTCAATATAGGAATATGGATTCTACATATCGGATGAATAGATAGTTGTTTAATTTCATACATTTGACTATTGCATGACAATAGGTCGTGATCCCAGGTACAGTTGGATTCATAAGTTAGTGCTCCCTCTCTAACTAATCCCTTTGATGCTATTACCACTTTTGGTAATTCTAGACATGATAAACATGCATAATTCATGACAATTTCAACAGAGCAATGTGGTTTTTCAACAATAAGTTCTTTAAGTTCAACATTCCCAAAAGATATAGTGACATGCCCAGCCACCCTTTGCTTATACATTATCCATTTTTCTCCAAAGGTTGTCATTTTATGGATAATTTCTGGATCAACTTTGTATGGGCTACGATCTAATAACCTATTTATTGATGGTTCATTCAAAACACATTTAACTACACAGCTATCAATACTACAATGTTATCTGTGTGAAATATGACTTTCTTGTCATCAGATATTTGTATGTCTCCAATCATATTGGCAATTGGCAAGTTGTGTGGACTCACATCCAAATTATAATAATTATTCTTATATTCTACAATAGCATGTTTGTTTAATGGCTTTTCATAAGTTACACTATGAATATTAACTGGCATATGAGACATTTCATAGTTCAGTATATCATGCAGATCAAATGTAGGGTTGTTAGTATTGAATACTACTGTTCTAGAAATGTTTTTATAAATTATAACAAGTGTACTTTCCCATAATTCTGACACTGAGTGATATACTTTTGCAACATTATTCATGTTAGGCAAAACTTCCCACCTATACCAGACACATGACACTCCATGAGTACATAAACCATTACAAGATACAGATGACATGTGGCATCCATAGCCATTTGGGTTTGTGCTGTTTTTTTCTAGAGTGTTTAGTTTATATCCATTTCCACATTCACTACCATACCAGCATTTTCCTGACCCATAACAATTCCATGTCATAGTGTTAGTTATGTTATAACTACTTGTGTCGTATAGTTTGCTGTACCTTCCAATATTGTACATGTTCTCAAATTTAATAGAAAGTCTATTGTTGTCTAGGTCATTAAAACAAGCAGTTTGTCCTTCTGATAACATCAGAGAGTATGTACATAAGTCATATCAGAATCAGACGTTACTTTGCGAAAAATTTATAAATCAAATCTGTTTAAAATAAATCAGGTAAGATTCGCGTGAAAAATATTTATAACGTGTCTTCCCTATCTTGAACACCAACCCACTCCCTACTTGAATTATACCTGCACTGTCACCGTCACCAATAACCCTACGCCAATACCTACTCCCAATACCAAGAAAACAGAAACAAATCACCATCGATTATGCACGTGTTTTGCCTCTAAGTGAGGCATCATCCTAAGAAATAGATCATCGCAAAGTCTACTTGCACCTGACGGTGAAGTGTACGCAATTAAGGGAGAGAAAGAGGTGCTCCAAACTAGATAAAAATTATTTTATTTCTAAAGCAGATCTAATTTATATTAAAGCCTGTGATAGTCATACAGCGATTTGTTCAGAAAACTTCGTGAGACTATATAAACCTTTTTCTGTAAAGTAGATTTTATATCGGGAGTTGATCCCTTCGTAGTCGTTTTCTTCATTGTAAGATTTCAAGAGGAAACAACTAATGCAAGAGATTTGCTCAACAATCAAACATACAATGATGATTGTTGACTGAGCAAATCTCGTGGAATGGCATATGTGTAAATAATACTAACATATTAATTAAAATAAAGTTAGGTACAATATTGTTAATACAAATTTGTTCACTGTTACGGAAAAATTACTTATATACCGTTCAAAGCTTTGGCCATATTAAGTATTAGGTAAAATTACTGTCACACTAACACGCGTTCTCCGTTCATACAATTTAATGTCACAATTGCACTCATATTATTTTAAGTTTATATCAATAAAAAGGTGAACCTGATATGAAATAAGCTTAAAAAATACAACTGATAAAAATGGACACATTTATCTTTTATTATCCTTACTTAAAACAACCAAAACATTTATTATGACAATCTTATCTTAAATTTCTAAACGTATTATAGATATGCCTTTCAAATTAAGCTCGATTACCATCCTGCACTCATTTAATTATTTTTACATATATAATGCCAATACCTATTCCCAATACCAAGAAAACAGAAACAAATCACCATCCATTATGCACTTGTTTTGCCTCTAAGTGAGGTATCGTCCTAAGAAATAGATCTTCGCAAAGTCTACTTGCACCTGACGGTGAAGTGTACGCAATTAAGGGAGAGAAAGAGGTGCTCCAAACTAGATAAAAATTATTTTATTTCTAAAGCAGATCTAATTTATTAATTGAAAATTTCAGGGAAAGAAGTAACGTTTTCATATACCTACACACCGACCACAAGAGGGCCTTAACCCTTTTTGCACATTTAATCTTTAAATAGGAAATCAAAACCGTGCGTGAATATATTTGTCTTTCAATTATTTGTAATATATAAAGTTAGACTTAATGACTTTTTTTTTATAGAATTGAATAGAATAATTTTATTCAATGTAGATTATTACACAATATTTCTTGAAAGTCATATTATATATATTTTTATGAATTATTGTCCCACATGTAAATCGGTGAATATACAAATACATATTAAGTACTCTTCAATTACGACTTATTAATACATGAGTTGTATTTATTATTTCACCAAGAACCTAATGCAAGCCTTTAATATTCTAAAAATACATTGGAATAAAATTCACACAGGACATTGGAATATTATTTCAACTACCCATACAATAAGCCATTGCAGTTAATATTCATTAACATGGGCCACACACCAGCTGCTACAAAACTCATACATATATATTATGTAAGAGCTAATAATACACATCTATCTATGAATGGTCAGACTACTTCTACCTAGGAGCCTGTCTGAGCTGGTACTATCCTTCTTACGTATTTCTGCCGCCAAACAGCAGAGTGTACACTGCTATGTTCAGATATGAAGGGCATAGGGAGCCAATGTAATTACAAGTTGTGACGCATAACATTTGAATTGTCAGAGGTGATCTGAGCTTTCTTTGTTTAAAGTTAAAGTTTTATTTTTAAAACATATATATAAAAATTGGCTCTTGAAGTGATCGAAGCCATAATATGAAAACTAAATTATTTCTGACTTAATTACTACCTTTACAAACTACAGAATTGACTAAAGACGATATGAATTGACTAACAGTAGGATAATTAAATCCCAAGATAAACACACGATTCACAAACATTATAAGCTTTTACTAATTTTAATTTAAGCAAATCTTTCTATATTATTGTTCGCGCCAAACATTTTCAAGGAACGAACGCGAGAGGGCGTGCGCCTCAGTGTCATACCGGTTTGACATTCGGTCGTGCGTAAAACGCCCAAGGGCTGTCAGTCGTCCATAAGCGGTGCTAACGATTGGCACGCTGTATTCTGTTAGGGGACTCGGAATAATTCGGCGCGGCCAGTAAATATACGGTCTATCATTGTGACGCGCATTCCTGCTGGAGAGCTTCCCAGGGACTCATTGTGTTTGACTCAGAATCTGCATAAGTGCATTAGGCAATATTAGCTAGTGCGGCCTCTAATATTCTAGAATTAACTGTTGCGACGCGATACGGTAGTGACCTTTAATAAACTGTAAACTCCGTGTGCGTTTTGTGTGTTAACCTTATAACCAGCGATAGTTAGTGGCTTCTGTAAGTTAGTAAATCGTACGATAGAGTTAATTGACTGTCAACGTGACGAAAGAAGAAAGTGACTGTGGATAACCTCGAAAGGCCCCCTCAAGTTGGAGCGGTGACGACGCTCGGGCTGCTACCGACGGCCAAGGTCTAGGTTCAATCACCATCAGTCACACCCGGATACACATCACATCACTTATTTCCCTTTCACTACACAACCACATGTGACCTGACCGACTCCGGAGGGACCAGTCGCCTTGGATATAGGTAAGTAAGCTTCGCCTAATTCCTCTGCCGGTTGACTGGCCGTAGTATAGAACGCTCCCCCGTATATTTAATGTAATTAGAGAGATTCCACGTGGCCACATTGAGGCTCGACCTACGTCTGCTCGGGAAGTCTTCAGCTCATGGGCCCCTGATGATTTGATCCTCTAAGGGAGCAGCCGTAGGCCGTAACAAACTGGTAGCAGAGCGTGGTTCCGGGTTCGATTCCCGGTCGATCCCGACCTTAGTGTTTGATAAACATTAAACAATTCTGGTGGCAGGGAGCGTTGGTTTGATTGGTTTAACTTGTATCTACAATCACGCCCGTCCGTAATACGTAAAAATATTTTTTTTGTAGGTAATAATAGAATTATTTCCCTTTGTTCTTTGTTGCTTGCCTTTTTTTGGTTAGTGGGTAGATTTGAAAAGCCGCGCCCTAGGTTGCGCAAGCGGGAGTTTTCTAGAGATATACGTCATGTAGGTAGATGGTTATTTTTACGTAATCGGTTTATTATCGTTGTCGGATATTTGTAGTGGATTACTTATCGAAGGGGCGATTTCCGAGCTAGGCATTTTTTGTTGATCGACCGTGATGTGTATCTTCGTTTATACTGTAAGTTGTATTTGAACTAAAGAGTAGTAATTGTATTTGCGCAATTTGAATTTAACTTGATTTGATCGCACTAGTATTTGTTATTTGTTAATTTGATTTGTGTCTTTTCTTTTGTGCTAACTTGTATTTGGTTGATACGTAGTAATTCGTATTTGTGTAATTTCTATTCAACGCGATTTGATAGGAACTGCATTTATTAACTGTTAATTTTTGTTGTAATTTTTGTTATCTGTTTTCAGATAATATCTTTCATCTTTCAGATAGATTTGAAGTTATCTATTTGATTGATCTTTGTAATCTGTGCTCAAGCCGCGTCGTAATTTGCATTTAATAGTGATGACATCGCCCAAGTTACTGATCCGTTGTTTGCGGACTGAGCTACGCTGGGCCACAAGCGCCCATGCTTTGATAGGTCGACCGGATAGGGTCCATAACTTGATGAAGCGGTTCGAGCAGGTGGATGCTCGAAGGGCCGTAGTGGAGGAGGCTTACGCTGAGCTCGAGGATTCGGATGTGGAGAAGGGAGTTCTGGACTCCTGCTTCGCGGACTATGAGCAGTTCTTGTGGCTCACGGACGAGTTGATCGAGGCTGAAGGCAGGTATGCCGAGGAGGCGCGTGAAGCTCGGATGAGTGACCTGTCCGAGTCCTCTCTGAAGCAGCTTCAGCCGGAGCTGTTGGGTCGACTCCCAACTCTGGACCTGCCAAAGTTCTCCGGGGTCCTTTCCGAATGGCTGACCTTCGTTGGTCTTTTCGACAGCCTAGTGGACGCCCGGAGTGACTTGACCCCGAGCCAATAGATGGTGTACCTCCTGGCCTCACTGGAGGGGGAGGCCCTGGGCGTCGTCGGCCACTTGAGATTGTCGGACGACGTCTACCAGATTGCTCGGGACCTCCTAGCCAGAAGATACGCCAACGTCCGGCGAATTGCGGACGAGCATGTTAAGCAGCTTCTAAGCCTCCCGCTGCTTATTAACCGGGCCAGACTGCGTCCGGACCTGTTGGATCCAGTCTTGGTGGCCTGTAATACGTTGAGGTGGCTGGGTTTACCAGTGGGCGAATGGGCCTTTTTGTTGCTGCGCATAGTGCTGTCCCGTCTACCTCTCGACCTTCGAATCCATTTTGAGGAGAGGTACGGCGGGGACGAGGCCTCCTACATCCCGCCCTTCTTTGACCTGCTGCGGTTTTTAGAGGAGCAGTGCCGGCAGATCGAGAACGCGGCGGGCACCGTTGACGACTTACGAGACGCGCCCAGTGAGAGGCTGAACCCGCCAGGCAAGTCGTCGTCAACCCCCCCCCTGCTCCTATTGTCGAGCATCTGATCACCGGGTAACGTATTGCCCGAAATTATTAGGTAAGCCGGTTCCAGCGAGGCGAACTATCGCCAAGGAGCGCCGCTGGTGCTGGTCATGTCTGGGAGGGCACCTCCAGCGAGACTGTCCGCATCGACGGCCCTGTCTGCATTGCCAGGGCAATCACCATGCCGTTTTGTGCCTGGGTGCGAACGGCGTCTCCTCTCGGGGCTCTGCCAGGCCCTCGACCCCCACGGGCGGGGGCGCTCAGCCACGCCCTCTGCCGGGCGACTCTCGGCGCCCGCCGGCCAGCCACCAGGCCCCTAAGTTTGAAAGGGGCCCCTCCCCCGACCAGTCGGGGGGTAATTCCCCCAGGGGCGGGGATGTCATCACCCCCCCTAAGCGTGTTGAGAGGAACTTCACGGCCACTCATCGGTCCGCTGGACCCTTCTCACTCCCGTTAGCTGAGTGACCGCGACTGGTGTACCACTGTTCCCCATTTGATGGAGGCGGCCCTGGCTAGCTGCCGCCTTAGCTCCCACCACGGCCACCTCCACTGAGCCTTAAGCCGTCAACAGTCCACTTGTCAAAATGTTCTGTTGCCGACGGCCTCAGTGAAGGCGTACAACCCGAGTGGCGACTGTTAGCGATCTCGGGTTCACGCCATGTGGCCTCCCCTTGGTGGTGGGAAGATTAGGGCCCCTCTGGAGCGTTGAATCACGCTGTCAAGGGGTATTAGATTTGGCTTGGTCGAGCACTTAGTCAAAAAAATACTTGAATTAAAATTAAAAAATGATTTAAGCTTTCCGCGAAATTTTCCTATTTGTAGCGGTTTAAATTAAAAGAATTGAATTTAATCTACTCTTTTAAATGCTACTGCATGTGTTTTGTAAATATATTTAATCACTGTATTTGATTGTTGCGTCTGTTTGCCGAAAGGAAAATTTGAATTCATCTGAAAGTGAATGGCGCACTATTTGAAAAATTATGTTTATGTTTATGATAGTGTTTAATCATTTTGCTTTGCGAAGAAGTAGGGCTGTCCCTTACGTTATTGTTTTGTTTAATTTGCAAGTTGGCCTATACGCATCGGTGATTAATTTGGTTGAATTAATTCTGTAGTTGAACATTGATGCTTTTGAAAAATTAGTTGAAATATGAGCATAGGACTACTTGTCTAACAGGCTAGCTAGTTTTGGAGATTATCAGATTGAAATCAGCTGCCGCACTATTTTAGTAAATGATAATATGGTGGGTGGCCTGGCTAGGCCTACTTGTTGAAAATTCATACTAGGGACTATCTGTGCGTTTCGTTCGGCTCTCCACAGACGACGTTCATGTGGAATTTGTGGGTGCTCTCTGCACTGAAGCTTAGGAGGCCGGCTCGGGGCCGCTTCGTGTCGCGTCGCTGTTTGCAGACCTGATCCGGTCGGATTGCGGAACTAATCGTAGGGGCACAGATAGGTTTTGAAAGAGGTCGTCGGACTTCGGTCCAGTACAGGACTTGTTAAAGTGCTGCGATGCCCAGGATGAGCATCCAGTGGAGGCTGACCCTCCGACTTGCCACATTAGGGCTATTTTTTGAGGCGCTGGTTAGGGTTGCAAGATCTGATGGGGTGCATAAGGTGGCCTAGTTTGGTTGTAGATTCGGTCTTGCAACTTGCCTTCGCGACCTTGTCCCGCTGACCCGTTTGCTCGCGGACCTAAATCCTTATGTCCGGGACGGGGGTTTGTTCGCGCCAAACACTTTCAAGGAACGAACGCCAGAGGGCGTGCGGCTCAGTGTCATACCGGTTTGACATTCGGTCGTGCGTAAAACGCCCAAGGGCTGTCAGTCGTCCATAAGCGGTGCTAACGATTGGCACGCTGTATTCTGTTAGGGAACTCGGAATAATTCGGCGCGGCCAGTAAATATACGGTCTATCATTGTGACGCGCATTCCTGCTGGAGAGCTTCCCAGGGACTCATTGTGTTTGACTCAGAATCTGCATAAGTGCATTAGGCAATATTAGCTAGTGCGGCCTCTAATATTCTAGAATTAACTGTTGCGACGCGAAACGGTAATGACCTTTAATAAACTGTAAACTCCGTGTGCGTTTTGTGTGTTAACCTTATAACCAGCGATAGTTAGTGGCTTCTGTAAGTTAGTAAATCGTACGATAGAGTTAATTGACTGTCAACGTGACGAAAGAAGAAAGTGACTGTGGATAACCTCGAAAGGCCCCCTCAAGTTGGAGCGGTGTCGACGCTCGGGCTGCTACCGACGGCCAAGGTCTAGGTTCAATCACCATCAGTCACACCCAGATACACATCACATCACTTATTTCCCTTTCACTACACAACCACATGTGACCTGACCGACTCCGGAGGGACCAGTCGCCTTGGATATAGGTAAGTAAGCTTCGCCTAATTCCTCTGCCGGTTGACTGGCCGTAGTATAGAACGCTCCCCCGTATATTTAATGTAATTAGAGAGATTCCACGTGGCCACATTGAGGCTCGACCTACGTCTGCTCGGGAAGTCTTCAGCTCATGGGCCCCTGATGATTTGATCCTCTAAGGGAGCAGCCGTAGGCCGTAACAATTATACTTACTACGAGTATACATTTTATTAATAAACACCACCTTATTACATTTAGTTAAATTTGTTGGCTACTAAATATTAACATTTACTACGTGGTACAACCATGTTTGATGAGAACCGTCTTATTTCTAAGCAAAATATATACGCATACTAACGTAATCCATCAGAGTTTGACTATGTCTGAGAACACTTTGTTTTATCGTTTACAATTCGAAGTACAGTACGGCAAACAAAATTGGCGGGAAGAGACGCGACAAATAAAATTGGCGGGTAACTCTAATCGGGAACCAAATAGCCAAAACAGTTCAAGTGCTCTTACATTTGCCATGAAACAATGTTAACTAAGAAATATGTAAAGTTTTAGTAAATATTTACATATAAATGTATATTTAAGATGCATCGAAACGAATCGCTTTTACTTTATTTCACGAATATAGTATTATAATTAAGTATGATAATTAATAAATTTATAGTTAGGTGGTAGTAGTAATGTCAAGTATTGTATTTCAAATAAGTTTTTTATTCATGTTAATAATCGAAAAGACAATGACTGTCAAGTTAATAGTTCTTAAAAGTTTTGTTGTGATGAATATGTATCGCAGCTAGATAGTTTAATTAGCCGGATTATTAGATGGCTAGCCCTTCAGTTACACTCTGGCACATAATCGAACATCTAATATATCTGAACATAACTGTACGCAGAGCTGCTCACAATAAGCACTTGAAACGTCTAAATTTAATAAAAGTTAAAAATGTAGACTATGAAATCCAAAGCATGGCAAGTAAAGCAAATATTCCCAAAAATTCTATAATTTGACAACAGACATAGACGTTAAAATCGAATATAAATGCAAATTAATATAATATTTGAAATAAAAATAAAAATTACATTATGTGGCATAATATACTGCTTGCAGCCAGCGGCATCTTGTTATTGCCGGTTATTATTTCATTGCACCCACATAGTATTGTAGTTACTGTTGTGGTTAAAGTAACGCAATCACATTGTTGTTGGAATCGTAATGACCCTGAGCTCCTGGAGTCGTAGCTAGATCGTGGTTTTGATTGCGATACGGATGTTGTCTTTGATTATTATAACTGTTGTTGTTACCTGAAAAGTCTCTAAGAGAATGTGGGCGCCTGGTTTGACCTTTTGGGCGGGGTACGGCTTGCAAAAATCCCGTATGGTGACTCTGAATAGGTGCAATTTGTTGCAGTTTGGGGACTTGTACTTTTGCAGCCGCCACTGGATTATGACCCTACAAAAATAAAATAGATTTATAAAGAAATTAAAATGTAAATCAAGATCTTATCAGTTTGTATATTAACTGGTTTTTTTTTTTCGTTATTTTTATTGTTTAGTGCAGCGGTCGGCAACCTTTTGGCGGGCAAGGGCCACTAGGTGGCAAAATAAACTAAAGGCGGGCCGCACTTGTGATTTACACACTTATTTATTCATCAAATCCCATAGAAAAAATGAAAATGCCATTCAAATTGTTAAAACATACGGAATTTAATTCGTACATGTAATTACATTACGTTTATAGCTAGAAAATAACGAAATTAAAATAGAAATTAAAACTACAAAATTACTAATATACTTTCAGTGTGATGTCTGAGGTTGTATTTGGGAGGCTATTTCTTGTATGTTAGCTGTCATATTTGTAGTTGCAATTCGTAGAATGGCTCTCAAATGCTCATCTGTGAGACGAGATGCACATTTATTTTTTCTGTAATTGACAATTGAAAAAGTTTGTTCGCATAAATAAGTGCTACCAAAAATTGTAATGAACTGCTGAGCAAACTTTTTCAATTCGTCAAAATCAGAAGGCAAGCTACCATAAAACTTAACAAGATCTTTGAGTTCATAGAAAGTGCTTTTAAGAACATCATTAGACTGGAGATCAATCATGTTCATTTGTAAATTACTCGGTACTTCCTCAATATCACATGAAAAAGGGTTTGCAAACACCTTCAGTTTACTTGAAACTTTTTCAAAATCACAAAATCTGTCGCTGAATTGAGATTGCAGTTGTATTAAAATATCCTTCATTTTATCAATTTTCCAATGAAAATTAATTCCAGCTTCCTCAACAGCCTCTTTACAATTCGGAAAATGATCCAACTTTTTTTCGTCAATATGTTTTATAAAGAGTTTAATTTTCATTTGAAATGCTTTTACGTCTGTGTACATATCAGAAATTAGTTTTTTTTTACCTTGAAGCCTTACATTTAGCGTATTTAATTCATGAGTTACATCTGTCAAAAATCCAAGGTCTATTAACCATTGAGTGTCTGTCAGCTCTGGAATAGATTTGCCTTTTTCATTCATAAAAGTATTGATTTCTTTTCTGAGATCAAAAAATCTTTTTAGCACTGCGCCTCTACTTAACCATCGCACTTCAGAATAATAAACAACATCTCGATGATTTGCTTCCGTATCTGACAGAAACTGTTGAAATTGACGATGAGTCAATCCATTTTTTCTGATGTAGTTTACAGTCGATACCACGATGTCCATTACTTCTTTCCATGATACGACCTTGGAACATAACGCTTCTTGGTGGATGATGCAATGGAAAAATAATGGGATGGCACATCCTATCTCTGCCAGTTTCGATTTGATTCTACCTACCAAACCCTTATTTTGTCCACTCATGTTCCTGCCTCCGTCAGTTGTAACACTTACCAATTTTTCCCATGGTAATTGCATTGATACTAGCGCTTGTTCTAAGTTACAAAACAAATCTTCTCCGGTAGTCGTGCCCTTCAAACTACATAAATGTAAAAGCTCCTCATAGACATTAAAGTTCTTATCGATTCCGCGAACAAATATTAAAAGCTGGGCAGTATCAGTAACATAATTACTTTCATCGGTAGCTAAAGAGAACCATTCAAATTGTTGTGCTTTTTCCCGGAGTTGCTGACATAAATTATCGCCCAAATCTTCAGTTCGCCGGGTACACGTTCTTGCAGAAAGACTTATATTTTCAAATTTTTTTTTTAGGTCGGGGCACACCTCCTCAGCCATGACTAAAGCACATTGTTTTATAAGTTCGCTGTCGGTAAATGGTCGGCCAGACTTCGCAAGAATTTCCGCTACCCTTAAACTTGCACGTATATTCGACTCGTTACTTTGTACTTGAACCTTAAAAACATTTTGTTGATTCTTAACTGAAGATTTCAGTGCGTTAATTTTATTTTTTCGTGATTCACCCACTACGCATGCAAATTTAGCTTTATGCTCGCTATCATAGTGGCGTTTGACATTATATTCCTTTTGTATAGTAAGGGTTTTTTGGCATATTAAGCATAGCGGTTTGCCATTGCAATTAATAAAAAAGTATAAATCTGTCCATGCATCGTTAAATACCCTATTTTCTTCTGCTAACTTCCTTTTTTTAGAAGCCATTATCAACTGTAACAATAAAAGCATTATTACCAGACCAAGCTTACGTAGATCGGTACCTATCAAAAGTGTATAATAAAAAGTAATCTCACACTTACCGAAATCAAAACAAAAACGCAACAAATGAAATTGTTTCACTAATCACGCATCAAAGTAGGTAATTGACGGAGAGCGGAAAGCAACTGTTCTCGCTAACGTTCGTTTGTTCCGCCCGCGCCCCTCCCGCGCGTCGTTCATTAATTATTGTTCATTCGCGAGCCAAGCGAAGCGGGTTCCACACTACTATACGGTTGTGCGGGGTTCGCGCGCGGCGGACAGATAGTCCGAGATTCCTATTTATTTTACACTTATAATGTTTGCTACAACATAATACTTTTAATGTTACAGTTATGTTAAATACGCTAAATGTCAGGCTTCAAGGTAAAAAAAAAACTAATCTCTGATATATGCACATTTCATCCGCGGGCAGAGCGAAGCGCGTTATACAATATTGACTATAGCTATACGCTATATGTTTGTGGTTCGTTTATGCATCTATTTTGATATTATTAGGATTTATTTACATAACATTCACGGGCCGCAAGTAGAACGTCCGCGGGCCGCATGCGGCCCGCGGGCCGCGCGTTGCCGACCGCTGGTTTAGTGTATTAATAATGCTGAAAACAGCCTTTTTTATAGCTTTAAGTTCTTCATCGTCGACACATCTATTCTAAAGTAGCTCACATGTGATAATTTTTAACTTAGAATTATTCTTAAATGTTTGATTTAAATTGAAAATTTCTTGATTGTCATCAAAATTAAATATACTGGTAAGAACGGTCTTTCCACTGTTTAAATTTATGTAAGTGGACGAGTTGGGTCAAAAGTTTCGTCGGAATATTCTACCTTTATATTTGCCTCTACTGCATTGCCAAATGAATTTGATTCTAAATTTGGCTGTGATTGATTTCTATATTTACTATCTACATTATTTTTCATTATATTATACATATTTTCAAATTTAGAAGTTGCATTAGTTTTGAAAAAATCAGAAAATATATTTGAAGTAGTTACCACTGGACCATTTGAACAATCTGTTGTTTTGATGTCTTGAAATGTAGATGATTGGGGCAAAACTTGTGAGTGTATACTGTAAGACTGTACACAATTATTAATTTTGTGATATCTGCAACAACGGAAAAAATATATTTTATTGAATTTAAAATGGGTCGACGGACTCTTATCCATCACCACTTTACTACGTTGTTTGTGGTAGGGGGCGACTTTGCTCAATTCCAGTAAATATTAATGGCTTGCGACAGATGGCGGTACGACCATTTGGAGAACGTCAAAATACCCCCGCCGGCGACGGACAGCAGCGTCAAAGGTACGATTACACATGGTACTGCGATCGTCAATCCGCCTGCCAAGTGTGGCGAGTTCAATGTTCACGGCGCGGGCTTTTATGAGCTGATCATGTAAAAGTTCGTGATGATAGAGCTCATACCCTCATCATCATTACTAACCATATTGCATAAGCTATTTGCACCTTTAGTGCCAAACAGTGTAAATAAATAAGAAATATCACTTCTTACACCGTCGTGTTGAAGTTTCCTGATTAATGTTTCATGGTGAACACAATCCAAGACCTTGGATAGGTCACAAAATATACCCAAAGCATCCTGTGAATTCTCCCATGCATTAAAGATATATTATAAAGATGTATATATATAATATACCAATATTTTATGTCAATGAAAAAGAGGTTGATTATCATTTGAGGTTAAGTCTGTGCTTGGTGATCAAAAATAAAACAACAATTCGTACACATATAGACATGTATATAATTTTAAGACAGACTACAAACAGTAAATACATAGACAACAATTACTTTACTTGAGATGTATACCAGATAGACAATAGGAGTATGAGCACAACACAATAATACATCGAAAAATACATTCACCATTATTAATATATCTTTTAAAAAGTAGCAAGAATTTAGTCAGAATACAATTAGCAAAATTTATTTTTATGGACGTTTAACAATATTAAATTTGAATAAAACAATTGCTCGTATTGTATATACAGACATCAGTGTTATACTTACGACTAATTATGGTTCGTGTCTCTGACTCTTAGAGTAATTATATACATATGTATGCATAGAGAGAACCTACAATTCTACATGATCAGGATCACTTTACCTGTCTTGCTTTTTCTAATTAACACTTAACATATTTTTTATTATAATAAATCCTATTGAAATATATTGTGCATAATTAATTTATGCTGAGTCCGTCAGAAAAGTGCGACAAAGATAGTTAAAAAAGTGTGGACGTGTTATTGTGGTTATTGTCATTCGAGCTAACGAGACCAACTAATGTGAGTTGATCCCTTCGTAGTCGTTTTCTTCATTGTAAGATTTCAAGAGGAAACAACTAATGCAAGAGATTTGCTCAACAATCAAACATACAATGATGATTGTTGACTGAGCAAATCTCGTGGAATGGCATATGTGTAGATAATACTAACATATTAATTAAAATAAAGTGAGGTACAATATTGTTAATACAAATTTGTTCACTGTTACGGAAAAATTACTTAAATACCGTTCAAAGCTTTGGCCATATTAAGTATTAGGTAAAATTACTGTCACACTAACACGCGTTCTCCGTTCATACAATTTAATGTCACAATTGCACTCATATTATTTTAAGTTTATATCAATAAAAAGGTGAACCTGATATGAAATAAGCTTAAAAATACAACTGATAAAAATGGACACATTTATCTTTTATTATCCTTACTTAAAACGACCAAAACATTTATTATGACAATCTTATCTTAAATTTCTAAACGTATTATAGATATGCCTTTCAAATTAAGCTCGATTACCATCCTGCACTCATTTAATTATTTTTACATATATAATAAATATATGAAAGCTCATATGACAGAATTCCAAACAACAACACATATAATATACGTTTATTACCTACCAAGTGTACCAAACACTTTATACATTTTTAAGCAGTGATGAATAATACACAAAGATATTTTAAAACAAAATATACTTAGCACGCTAATTAATCTGTCTCATACCTCTCTACTCTACGATTATAAATAAAACTTCTAATGTGATGTTGTAATACTTTTGAACATCTATGTAGTTATTGCAAAAAAACGAAATAATTTTTATCTAAAAAAGAAAACTAAATTGAATAGAACAGTTAAGGCGCTCGCGGAAGCCCTATGCGTACCTTCTACTTTTGGACGTATGTTGTTTTTTCGAAAATTCTTCCCGCTTTAGTACTAATTCGCTCGAAAATTTCAGGGAAAGAAGTAACGTTTTCATATACCTACACACCGACCACAAGAGGGCCTTAACCCTTTTTGCACATTTAATCTTTAAATAGGAAATCAAAACCGTGCGTGAATATATTGTCTTTCAATTATTTGTAATATATAAAGTTAAACTTAATGACTTTATTTTTTTTTTATAGAATTGAATAGAATAATTTTATTCAATGTAGATTATTACATAATATTTCTTGAAAGTCATATTATATATATTTTTATGAATTATTGTCCCACATGTAAATCGGTGAATATACAAATACATATTAAGTACTCTTCAATTACGACTTATTAATACATGAGTTGTATTTATTATTTCACCAAGAACCTAATGCAAGCCTTTAATATTCTAAAAATACATTGGAATAAGATTCACACAGGACATTGGAATATTATGCTAATAATACACATCTATCTATGAATGGTCAGACTACTTCTACCTAGGAGCCTGTCTGAGCTGGTACTATCCTTCAAACGTATTTCTGCCGCCAAACAGCAGAATGTACACTGCTATGTTCAGATATGAAGGGCATAGGGAGCCAATGTAATTACAAGTTGTGACGCATAACATTTGAATTGTCAGAGGTGATCTGAGCTTTCTTTGTTTAAAGTTAAAGTTTTATTTTTAAAACATATATATAAAAATTGGCTCTTGAAGTGATCGAAGCCATAATATGACTTACTTACTTACTTATCTTCACGCACAATCCCTGACGGGGTAGCCAGAGAGAACAGATCGCCAAGTGTCACGATCCTTACATATCTCTTTCGCTTCTTTCAGATTCATTATCTTCTTCATACATGCACGTCTAGGTATCCGAGTACTCTTGACCCTACCCTCTTCGAGCAATTTGCTCACATGGTCTTCGAAAGTTAGTCTCGGTCTACCTCGACACCTTTTAATATTAACTTTCGCGCTATATATTTTCTTCACCATTCGGTCTTCACTCATTCGCTCAACGTGCCCAAACCACCGAAGCACGCCCTTATCAATTTTTGTGATAAGGTCATCTTTCAAACCTGCCATATTGCGAATCTCTTCGTTTCGCTTTCGGTCGGCCATAGTAACGCCGCACATTTTACGAAGAGATCGCATCTCCACTGCATTCAACTTACTTTTATGCTTCTTCTGGCATACCCAGGTTTCGCTGCCATATAACAAAGTCGGTACCAACACTGCGTTATGTATTGCAAGGCGTGCACTCTTCGCTACGCCTTGCCTTTTGACTAACGCAGTCAGGGCACCATTGACTTTGTTCCCGGCAGCAACACGCCTGTCCACATCTAAATCACATCTTCCATCCCGGCTAAAAGCACTCCCCAAGTATACAATTTCATTTACCTGTTCTAGACATTCCTGATTTACCCATATTTCACACTTCGTTCTCTCTTCGTCCCTTTCAAATACCAGAACCTTAGTTTTATTAGCATTCAAACGGAGACCTTTAATTTCACATTCCTCTTTCATACACGTGACTAATGCCTGCAGTTCTGCCTCTGATGGTGCAATAAGCACTGCATCATCAGCATACAGCAGACAATTTACTTTTATGTCACCCAATTTCACACCCAAACAGCTATCTTTCAGCTTTTGTAAACAGCTGTCGAGATACAGTATGAACAGCCAGGAAGACATGACACAACCCTGTTTTACGCCCGTTTGGACGCTAAACATGGGTGACAGGTCATGCCCTACCCGCACACAGGCTTTACAGTCACAGTAAAGAGACTGCACAGCCCTTAGCAATCGGCCATCCACACCATACCCCGGCAACAGTTCCCACATTTTCTTCCTTACAACCTTATCAAATGCTTTCTCAAGATCCACAAAAGCACAGAAAATCTTCTGGTTAACAGCCAGAAGCTTTTCCGTGATCATACGGAGAGAAAACATTTGATCCGTGCATCCTCTTCCAGGTCTAAATCCGCATTGTGCCTCCCATAGAAATCTTTCCGATTTCTCTTGCATCCTACGTGTCAAAACCTTCGAGTAAACTTTACTTGCTAAACTGGTCAAGCTGATCGCCCGATAGCACCCGCAGTCAAAATGTGAACCTTTACCTTTATATAAAGGCACAATGACTGCGGATCGCCAATCATCCGGGACATCCCCAGTCCGCCAGCACAAATTGCACAGCAGATGAAAGCTGTCCCAGACGCGAGGCCCACCATACTTGACCATTTCAGCAGTAACTCTGTCTAGTCCCGCAGCCTTACCACATTTCAAACCTCGAATCGCACGTTCAATCTCTTTCATACTGATGACCTCAGTGTCATCGAGGTCCGGGTCTGGCGTGCCAGTCACGGCGTCATCCCCGGATCCCTCACTAAGATCATCACACGCATGCATTTCTCTATAAAATTCGCTCCATCGCTGCATGACGTCCAATTTTTCTGAGAGGACGTCATTAGTTCTCGAAAGCACTTTGTTCATTCTTAAGGCCGTCGCACCACTTCGGGTCCTTCCAACCTCTTTCCAGAAGAGTTTGGAGTTCTCCTTAAAGTTGTGCGACAACCTTTCATCCGCTTCCATTCTACACCTTTCACGCACTTCCTCAATCAATGCTTTCGTGTGAACTTTCTGCAGCTTATATCTTTCTTTCATCTTCTCTCTCATATCCTTATCATTACTAGAGGCCAAGTAGTCTAACCATGCTTTCTTCTTCTTCTTTACAGCTTCTTTCACTTCATCATTCCACCATGCATCTCTTCTTTTACTACTGCCTCTTTTTATTGTTCCACACACTTCTTCCGCTGCACTTACCATTCCATCCCTAAGGTTCTGCCATGTTCTTTCTACACATTCGTTTCTGCCATCGATGGTGTCAAGCTTTTCGGCTACCCTCGCATGATATTTGTCCCTAGTATCCGCTTCCTGAAGCTTCCAGCTTCGGATGCGACAGACCGACTGTGGTTCTGTCACTGTCGTCCGGTAGCGCCAACCCGCGAACAGACCCCTAAATCTAGTAATCACTAGATAGTGATCCGTTCCCAGGTCAGCACCCCTGAACACTCGCGTATCCATAACCTGTTTTCGCAGTCGGTCATCCACCAGGAACAAATCGATCATACTTCTCTCATTCTTTCTTTCTCTAGTATACATATGGATTTTCTTGTGATTAAACATAGTGTTTGTCACAAGAAGACCCTTTTCCTTACATACCGCCAGTATAAGCTTGCCAGCATCATTAACCCTTTTATCGCCAAACTTTCCAAGTACCGACTCGTACCCTGGTCGAGCGGTACCAACCCATCCATTCAAATCACCACATACAACAATCCTTTCGTTTCCCCTAGCCACATCTAGAACTTCTCTTACATTCTCCCAAAACTCCTCCAGCTCAGCCCTGGACGACGAAGCCACCGGCGCATAAACAGCCAAAAGGAATAACTTCGTCAGTCCCAATTTAAAGCGAACCCAGAGAAGTCTTGAGTTCACAAACTTATATTCAGTCATAACATCGACCAACCGAGAAGACAGCAGCACCCCCACTCCCTGGCAGGCGTTCTCACTCTCCGGGACTCCGGACCATAGAGCTAACGCCCCGCCAGGGAGCTCTTCAGTACCACTGCCCTTCCGTTTGGTCTCCGACATACACACGACATCTAATTCTCTTTCTTTCATTATTTCGATCAACTCATTCGTCTTATCTCTCATGCCTCCTCTAACATTCCACGTGCCAACTCTGCACTCCGTCCTCCACCTTCCGCCGTGTCGGGCTGTGCGTGACGGGTGGCGGTCCCCATCGCCGCTTTGCGCGCTGCATTCCACACCAACGGGGACGAGCTGGTGTGCGTCGCCTTGGGGGGACGCCCTAACCCTCGTTGACATGGGTGCGCAGCTGAGTAGAATTGCAGCCCTGAAAAGGGCTGGCAGGGGTCGCGACGAGCACGCTTCTACAATGACCCCCATAATATGAAAACTAAATTATTTCTGACTTAATTACTACCTTTACAAACTACAGAATTGACTAAAGACGATATGAATTGACTAACAGTAGGATAATTAAATCCCAAGATAAACACACGATTCACAAACATTATAAGCTTTTACTAATTTTAATTTAAGCAAATATTTCTATATTATACTTACTACGAGTATACATTTTATTAATAAACACCACCTTATTACATACCATTATTTGTTGGCTACTAAATATTAACATTTACTACGTGGTACAACCATGTTTGATGAGAACCGTCTTATTTCTAAGCAAAATATATACGCATGCTAACGTAATCCATCAGAGTTTGACTATGTATGAGAACACTTTGTTTTATCGTTTACAATTGGAAGTACAGTACGGCAAACAAAATTGGCGGGAAGAGACGCGACAAATAAAATTGGCCGGTAACTCTAATCGGGAACCAAATAGCCAAAACAGTTCAAGTGCTCTTACATTTGCTATGAAACAATGTTAACTAAGAAATGTGTAAAGTTTTAGTAAATATTTAAATATAAATGTATATTTAAGATGCATCGAAACGAATCGCTTTTACTTTATTTCACGAATACTATTGTTTAAGTATGATAATTAATAAATTTATAGTTAGGTGGTAGTAGTGATGTCAAGTATTGTATTTCAAATAAGTTTTTTATTCATGTTAATAATCGAAAAGACAATGACTGTCAAGTTAATAGTTCTTAAAAGTTTTGTTGTGATGAATATGTATCGCAGCTAGATAGTTTAATTAGCCGGATTATTAGATGGCTAGCCCTTCAGTTACACTCTGGCACATAATCGAACATCTAATATATCTGAACATAACTGTACGCAGAGCTGCTCACAATAAGCACTTGAAACGTCTAAATTTAATAAAAGTTAAAAATGTAGACTATGAAATCCAAAGCATGGCAAGTAAAGCAAATATTCCCAAAAATTCTATAATTTGACAACAGACATAGACGTTAAAATCGAATATAAATGCAAATTAATATAATATTTGAAATAAAAATAAAAATTACATTATGTGGCATAATATACTGCTTGCAGCCAGCGGCATCTTGTTATTGCCGGTTATTATTTCATTGCACCCACATAGTATTGTAGTTACTGTTGTGGTTAAAGTAACGCAATCACATTGTTGTTGGAATCGTAATGACCCTGAGCTCCTGGAGTCGTAGCTAGATCGTGGTTTTGATTGCGATACGGATGTTGTCTTTGATTATTATAACTGTTGTTGTTACCTGAAAAGTCTCTAAGAGAATGTGGGCGCCTGGTTTGACCTTTTGGGCGGGGTACGGCTTGCAAAAATCCCGTATGGTGACTCTGATTAGGTGCAATTTGCAGGGACTTGTACTTTTGCAGCCACCACTGGATTATGACCCTACAAAAATAAAATAGATTTATAAAGAAATTAAAATGTAAATCAAGATTTTATCAGTTTGTATATTAACTGGTTTTTTTTTCGTTATTTTATGGTTTAGTGTATTAATAATGCTGAAAACAGCCTTTTTTATAGCTTTATGTTCTTCATCGTCGACACATCTATTCTAAAGTAGCTCACATGTGATAATTTTTAACTTAGAATCATTCTTAAATGTTTGATTTAAATTGAAAATTTCTTGTTTGTCATCAAAATTAAATATACTCGTAAGAACGGTCTTTCCACTGTTTAAATTTATGTAAGTGGACGAGTTGGGTCAAAAGTTTCGTCGGAATATTCTACCTTTATATTCGCCTCTACTGCATTTCCAAATGAATTTGGTTCTAAATTTCGCTGTGATTGATTTCTATATTTACTATCTACATTATTTTTCATTATATTATACATATTTTCAAATTTAGAAGTTGCATTAGTTTTGAAAAAATCAGAAAATATATTTGAAGTAGTTACCACTGGACCATTTGAACAATCTGTTGTTTTGATGTCTTGAAATGTAGATGATTGGGGCAAAACTTGTGAGTGTATACTGTAAGACTGTACACAATTATTAATTTTGTGATATCTGCAACAACGGAAAAAATATATTTTATTGAATTTAAAATGGGTCGACGGACTCTTATCCATCACCACTTTTACTACGTTGTTTGTGGTAGGGGGCGACTTTGTTCAATTCCAGTAAATATTAATGGCTTGCGACAGATGGCGGTACGACCATTTGGAGAACGTCAAAATACCCCCACCGGCGACGGACAGCAGCGTCAAAGGTACGATTACACATGGTACTGCGATCGTCAATGTTCACGGCGCGGGCTTTTATGAGCTGATCATGTAAAAGTTCGTGATGATAGAGCTCATACCCTCATCATCGTTACTAACCATATTGCATAAGCTATTTGCACCTTTAGTGCCAAACAGTGTAAATAAATAAGAAATATCACTTCTTACACCGTCGTGTTGAAGTTTCCTGATTAATGTTTCATGGTGAACACAATCCAAGACCTTGGATAGGTCACAAAATATACCCAAAGCATCCTGTGAATTCTCCCATGCATTAAAGATATATTATAAAGATGTATATATATATAATATACCAATATTTTATGTCAATGAAAAAGAGGTTGATTATCATTTGAGGTTAAGTCTGTGCTTGGTGATCAAAAATAAAACAACAATTCGTACACATATAGACATGTATATAATTTTAAGACAGACTACAAACAGTAAATACATAGACAACAATTACTTTACTTGAGATGTATACCAGATAAACAATAGGAGTATGAGCACAACACAATAATACATCGAAAAATACATTCACCATTATTAATATATCTTTTAAAAAGTAGCAAGAATTTAGTCAGAATACAATTAGCAAAATTTATTTTTATGGACGTTTAACAATATTAAATTTGAATAAAACAATTGCTCGTATTGTATATGCAGACATCAGTGTTATACTTACGATTAATTATGGTTCGTGTCTCTGACTCTTAGAGTAATTATATACATATGTATGCATAGAGAGAACCTACAATTCTACATGATCAGGATCACTTTACCTGTCTTGCTTTTTCTAATTAACACTTAACATATTTTTTATTATAATAAATCCTATTGAAATATATTGTGCATAATTAATTTATGCTGAGTCCGTCAGAAAAGTGCGACAAAGATAGTAAAAAAAAGTGTGGACGGTTATTGTGGTTACTGTCATTCGAGCTAACGAGACCAACTAATGTTAATGGCAATTAATAGAATCAGACGTTACTTTGCGAAAAATTTATAAATCAAATCTGTTTAAAATAAATCAGGTAAGATTCGCGTGAAAAATATTTATAACGTGTCTTCCCTATCTTGAACACCAACCCACTCCCTACTTGAATTATACCTGCACTATCACCGTCACCAATAACCCCACGCCAATACCTATTCCCAATACCAAGAAAACAGAAACAAATCACCATCGATTATGCACTTGTTTTGCCTCTAAGTGAGGTATCGTCCTAAGAAATAGATCTTCGCAAAGTCTACTTGCACCTGACGGTGAAGTGTACGCAATTAAGGGAGAGAAAGAGGTGCTCCAAACTAGATAAAAATTATTTTATTTCTAAAGCAGATCTAATTTATTAATTGAAAATTTCAGGGAAAGAAGTAACGTTTTCATATACCTACACACCGACCACATGAGGGCCTTAACCCTTAATTTGGCAAGGCAATTTATTTTTAATTTTTATAGAAATTTCGACAAATATCAATTAAGTAACTTATTTAGCACCCTAAAAAAATATTAAAAAAAAGAAAATCTTGTAGTTTTTTGAAAATCCTCCGTATCTAGCAGGATACACTGCCAAATACGGACATAATGATATGCAACTGACAGTGTATCTGCAGAGATACATTGCCAAAATTAGGTTCTGAAAGAAAATAAAACAAATCGAGAAAAATGTTAAATTTTAATTATGGAAATCGAAAAAACAGTTTCTAGCTTTAGTCAGACATAACCTTGTTCTACATTTTGAGCAACAAATGCTAGTTTGACCCGTTTTACAGAGGCGACAACGACCTTTCTCCTCGAAAATTGGCAGGTGATCTGCTCCATCATACCTTGTGTCATCGAATGGTCGAGGAACTACAGGTTTTTTTATTTTTTGGTTACAATACGGAACATCATGGTGCTCTATCGGTTTGGATGCCAATGAAAAAAAAATTTGGCATCGAAATTCTTTGAGTGACATGGTTTTCTTGAGATTTTTCTGGGCACAATATCTTCGATATAGAATCCATCCGTTATTTACGCTGATATCTAGCATCTGAGCAAAAATGCCCATATACCACCTGCGACTTTTATTTGGGTCCTATAAAGGGCTATCAACATGTCTGCCAAGTCAACACCTCCCATATGCATGTTATAAAATTTTACAACCTGCGGACAATATACATTCGTCCGCGTTTTCAGTTCTTTGGAATATCTATTTACTTTGCTAACTGGATATGCGTCAGCAAATGAACAGGCCAAGGTAACTGGCTTATTATCTAACCACTTTACGACTGAAACTTTATTGCGATTACAAACTATCTGCGAAAATGATCCCCGACCTTTTCTTTTTAGCATTTTATCTGTATCCAATTTCTCTTGACATCCTCGCAAGCGGTTAGCCTTTACAGTACCAAGGCTGAATATTCCCAGCTCATTTCTCAAATACACTACTAGCTCGAGAGATGTGTAATAGTTATCGAAATATACAAAGCATGGCCTTTTTTTAATCGATTGACAGAGAACCACTACTACTTTACCTCCAAACCCTAACGAATGTTCCTCTGAGCTGAATTGTATACTGCGGAAGGTATCGTCACCCCCGTATAAAAGGAAGTCGTAAACATATCCAGACACTCCACTTCGTACAAAAGCTTTGAAACCCCACTTCTTTGGTTTTTTTGCATTGTATTGACGCCTGTTGCCAGCCTTTTTACCTTTGTAAGGAAGAGTCATCTCGTCAATGCTAAATCTGTCCTCTTCTTCAGCAACACGTAAGCAGTTTTGTCTTACACTTTCAACTACAGGTAGAACCTTTTGGTATCTATCCGTACTCGGTTCATTATTATCAGCGAAGTGAATAAATCGCCGGATTAGCTGATATTTCTTCAAAGGCATAATGTCTGCAATTGGCGGATACCTCAATCGCGAACTCCAGTAATCTAAATAACACGGCATTCTTACCACCCCCATAAGAATGTGAATAGCCACAAAATTTTCAATGTCTGGCTTCGATATGTTAGCAGAGCGACCTGTTTTTTCTACAGAATACATATTACTTTGATTTACAATTTCAGTAATGATTTCATCGGAGAAAAACAGTGCAAAGTACCTTCGTGGAGAAATATCTTCAGGAGGTGGATCTGTAAATACAACTGGTTCTATGGAAGCACTGTGGGAAAAACGTGTTTTTTTCCAGTGGAAATTTAATTGTAGTCGTTTTGCTCTTTTTACTAGAAGTCGGGGTTGCATGTCACGTCCGCGCTTTCTAGATCTCGTGCATATTTGACCACGTGATGTAGATGGAGTAACTGGCACAGGTAAAGCCGGTGATGGCAATAATGGAATCGAACTTATAGAAGGTAAAGAATTGTAATCAATTTTGTCATTGGAAGGAAATACAACATTCAATACAGGAGAAAGCGCTACATCAAGGATCGAAGGCGAATCGGATCGATCGTTAGTCACAGAAAGTGACGCAGCTGGTGTTGCAAAAGAGGGATCTTCGTCATCGCTGTCAAGTATATTCATTCGTTCGAGTGACGAATCTATGGAAGGCGGAGAAGAACTGAAACAGTCTTCATCTGGAGGTTCAAAGAACTCCTCTTCTTCAACGTCTGACAGCTCACTACCATCAGACTGTGCATTTCTTTCAGGTAATAGTGCAAAAATGCGGTTACACCTAGCCCGTTGAAGTATCTATGGACAATAAAATAAAAAAACATATGAAACCAAAAACCAAACCCAAGCAAAAATAAAACAAAAGACACCATAACACGAAAATACTACATAAAACATCAGGCAAATTCATAAATCAGATATTAATCTTAGATTTGGCGGGGCGGGATTACTCACACAGCCATAAAATATAGTATTATGTATTAGTATTAGTATATAATATAACTTCAAACGTCAAGCATTGTTTTACTAAGTTTTGACGGTGTATCCCCTCAGATACAGTATTATGTTACACAACTTAGCCGGGTTTTTGGCAATGTATCTGTGTGGATACAATTAGGTTAGAATACATACTAGGGCCTAGAAAACACATTTCAAGACAAGATTTTTATCGAAATCATTAGTTTAGTTCAATACAAAAACATTGCAACAAATATTTCGTGTCAAAAACTATAAAAATACAGATAAAATCGATATTACTTACGGATGGGTTGCTCCCATGAAGTGACATCTTCGCAGAATAACATAACTAGGGATGGGAATGAGTCGAAAATGCAGTTTATAGTTTTTATAGTGTTGTTACTTAATCCATCTTTAACATAAAATCGATCGATTTCAAATAAAATGTTTATATATCGCTGAAGATTTTTTTTAAATGATTGTATCTTACAGTACACATTACCAAATTAAGGGTTAACCCTTTTTGCACATTTAATCTTTAAATAGGAAATCAAAACCGTGCGTGAATATATTTGTCTTTCAATTATTTGTAATATATAAAGTTAAACTTAATGACTTTACTTTTTTTTATAGAATTGAATAGAATAATTTTATTCAATGTAGATTATTACATAATATTTCTTGAAAGTCATATTATATATATTTTTATGAATTATTGTCCCATATGTAAATCGGTGAATATACAAATACATATTAAGTACTCTTCAATTACGACTTATTAATACATGAGTTGTATTTATTATTTCACCAAGAACTTAATGCAAACCTTTAATATTCTAAAAATACATTGGAATAAGATTCACACAGGACATTGGAATATTATTTCAACTACCCACACAATAAGCCATTGCAGGTAATATTCATTAACATGGGCCTAACACCAGCTGCTACAAAACTCATACACATATTATATATATATATATATATTATGTAAGAGCTAATAATACACATCTATCTATGAATGGTCAGACTACTTCTACCTAGGAGCCTGTGTCGTGAAGCGACAATTAAAAAAAAAAATAGAACCTAACCTAAGTACAACAAAACAACAAAAGTAGAGCCAGAAAACAATATATTTAAATTTTTAAAAGGTATTTACAATTTTATAAAAAAATGAAATGAGGATGATGATGAATGAAGTGAGAGTACAATTAGATTACACAAAAATAAAGGTAGGAGAATAGGGGAATATAGAGTTGTAGTGGAGCCTAAAAGTCGAAGCGACACACGTTGCGATTGTAGAGGTAGGTTTCTTAGCAGCGACGGCACGCAGCGCCTGAAGCCAGCACACGCCGGTTGCGCTTGTAGAGGTAGGTTTCTTAGCAGCGACGGCACGCAGCGCCTGGAGCCAGCACACGCAGCGTCCGGAGCCGGCGCACGTAGCGCCTGGAGTAGATGCGCTCAACGCTTAGAGTCAGCAGTTGCTGCGCCCAAAGGTAGCGCCGGCGGTAGGTGCACTCGGCGCCTGGAGTAAGCAGTCGTAGCGCCCGGAGTAGTGTGGCCCCCGCGCTTGAAGTAGACTGCCGACGACTTCCGAGGTAGATGGAGGCTTGTAGGATTCCGGAGTGGTGCGGCTCCGCGCTTGAAGAAGGCTTCGCCGAAGACTTCACGTGTAGGTGGAGGCTTGCAGGATCCCGGGGCAGTGCGGCCCCGGGATAAGGCCTTTAGGAGATGCTTCCAATTCGAGAACTGAAGCGAGACTGCCTTTCTTCACCGATTGTTCGGCTTTTATACCTTTCTAGAGAGAACGGAAAAATTATTTAAATTAACCCTTTAATGCGCAGAAAAATAAAAGTTATGTAAACATGTTTTTTTCTGTTTAATTGCATTAATGTTGACTAATTATAGCCAAAAAAAATAGAAATTATTATTATTATTGTATACTTTATCAAATATCGTATGTTAAAAATACTCAACATTGCGCGACATATTGGAACATTACCTAATAAATTGAGCGTTGAGTATTTTCAACATTGCCCTTGTAAAGGTAGTTTACTAATATATTAAAATAAAAGAACAAACTATAGAGAAAATCAAATAAAGTTTTATTTCTTATTAATTAATCATAGAATAAGTTGGCTAGACACAGCCTTAGTAGAAAAAATCAAATTCACATATTATTACTTAACATGGTAATTATAAAAACAGTTTCTCTTACTAACTAGACACAACCTGAGGATACATTTTGAGCAAGTAATATTTGTGTACCCATTTTTACAGTATTTGCACCGTCCATACGACACAAACATGGGTAAATGTCCATTGTTGTCATATCGTACAGCATCAGTCGGTCTTGGAGCAGCTGGAGTAATTATTTTTTTAGGAGGATCGTTTTCCTGACTCACTGTCACCCTCGTTCTGTTTTTATGTAAAAGCTCAGATACTATCTGTATCCGAAATTTTTTGAGAGGTAAACGGTCTTTAGGATCAGCATGATTTCTCCTATGTAATAACCAAGCATTGTTGACGCAAATATCCAGAGATTGTGAAAACATGGTCATGTACCACCTCTTAGTTTTAAAGTTTGAACGGTATAGAGCGATAAGCATGTCCGCCAAGTCTACGCCCCCCATATGGGCATTATATTGCTTCACAATCTGAGGACAATTGACCTCCACCCTAGATTCTGTATCTTTGGAATACCTTTGAATCTTTCCCATTGGATGGGAATCGACGAATGAACTAGCCAATGTCACCGGCTTATTGTCATACCATCTGACAACAGCAAGTTTCGTGTCATTGCAGACGATCTGGGAGCTTGCACCCCGTCCTTTTTTTGCGAGAACTTTATCTGCTAGTAGTTTATTTTGACAACCTCTCAAACGATTACTTTTTATGGTACCAAGACTAAAAATACCGTATTCTTGACGCAAATGGTGAATTAGCTCCAATGACGTAAAGAAATTGTCAAAATATACGACTGCAGGTTTATCCTCAATGGTCTTGCAAAGTGCTAGCACAACTTTTGCTCCAAGACCGAGGCTCTCCTCGTATTCAGTAAAAGAATGATTTCTAAACGTGTCTTCTCCACCATAAGGAATGAAATCATACACTAAACCAGAGACGCCTGAACGAATAACTTCATCCCCCATTTTTTTGGTTTTTAGGTAGATATTGGCGCCTACTTCCCGCTCTTGTCCCTTTGTATGGGACCATCATTTCGTCGACGCTGTAGCGTTGTTCCTCCTTCATTTTTAAGCAATTAAGCCTAATTTTTTCAATAATTGGTCGAACTTTGTAGTAACGGTCGTCGTTAATGTTGCTGTTGTCGGCGAAATGTAAATATTTCCTTATTTTCTCATACTTTTTTAAAGGCATGATATCAGCGACAGCTGGATATCGCAAAAATCGACTCCAATAATCTCTGTAAGAGGGCATTTTCACTACCCCCATAATGAGTGTAATCGCTATGAAATCTTTCACATCATCGTTTGTTATATTTATAGATCTCGAATCGGTTTGAACTGAATATAAGTTTGTCTGTTCTACTATTAATTCGAATATGTCATTTGAAAAAAAGTCAGTGAAATAATCTAAGATTGAATGATGTGGATCGGGTGAGAAATCGTGTTTCGGTGGTTCAAATATAGCTGCGTACTGTAGTTTTCCTGCTCTGAATTTGAATGATAGAGGTTTTCTTACAAACTTCTTTACTTTTTTTGCCGCTGGGTGTTTAGGTTTTGTGTTCTGTCGTCGCTTTGAACGTGTATTAGGTGCTGCTGGAGACATGTTAGGTGATAATACTGATGAGACCGAATTCAGTGTGAATGGGAGCGACTGATTTGACGGGCCTGGTGAAAACATTTGGTTAATTAAAGGAGACAAGGGAATTGTTGGTATGTGGAGTATGGAATCATTCATTATATCTTGTGGCATCGACGCAGACGAAATCGGAGTTTGGACTTCAGAACATGGTACTTCAGGTATGTTGCAATCATTTTGTTGAGGCGGAGTTGGCGATGGAGGCGTCGTCGGACGAGAATTTTCTTTGGAATTGGGTAAGTATGACTTGCTTTCATTTTGTAGCTGTAGTGGCCTAGGTGATGGCGTCGCAGGAATCTCATCTTCGGAATGTGAATCTAAGCTTAAGTCATCAATTTCAGAGGGATAAGAACGTGGTTCAGATGATTCGTAGTTGTGTTCTGAGTCAGATGATTGTTGTTTTTTCGGTTTTGTGTAATTATTGATTATAACTTCATCTTCAGATGTGCTGCTGTCATCGGAGGGTGCTTTTGCGGGAGGTACAAGCGCCATAATTTTTTGCGTGCGTTGCCATTTAAGCATTTTCTGAAGCAAAATAACACAAAAAACGTAGGGCATCCAAAACCAAAGCGAAAAATGAACAATAATAGGGTCTCAGATAAGAGGGGAATAAATGTTAGTACACGCGCAATGTTGAATATACTCATCATGTTAAGTTATAGGACAAAACCTAAAGCATTTCGCAATGTTGAAAATACTCAACATAGAAAAAATCAGGTGAATAATAGTAACATTCGCATTGTTGAGTATATTCAACATTCAACTTGAAAACCATCAAACACATACTAAACCACAATATTTTCAGGCTTTTTTTCATTACGTGCATAAAATAATAATTTAAAATTGAAATGCAAGGCAATAATAGGTATCAATATGATTTAAATTGCTAATAATAAATTTTATTTACCTTAGGTCCAAACGGTGCAGATGAACGTGATGCCATTTTGCCGCCACTGTCAAAATCTGACGTTTGTGACACACAACTTTCTTTTTACGAGTTGCGTTTCGTTTCACCTTTTTTTCAAAGTAAAAATATTTTTTCTACGCGTTCAAGTTTTCATACAGGATTTATTTATTTCGAATGTTGAGTATTCTCAACTTTACGAATTAAAGGGTTAAACGCAAATTTTTTGTAAATGGTCAAGAGAAAAGAGTATTTATGTGGAATTATCGAAATAGGAACAACAGATCGGTAGCAAATTTGAATATAATTACTATGGAGACCAAATAAACAAAAATGTCAAAACATGTCAAATTTTAGTTTTAGGCTTGTAATAAGAAAACGGCAAGATTTAAGTGGAAAATGAGATATTATTGATATAGGAAAAAAGGTAGCGCAACTGCCCACACAAAGCCCGAAATTGTAGAGTTACGGAAAACTAACTAAAAGATCAAAAAAAGGTAGACTCCATTGCCACCAATTTAAAAGTGCTGATAATGTGAAAATACGAAGTAGAAATGATTTGTTAATGTGTTCTTATGGTTTAAAATCGTTACAGGATCCTATGGAAATAAAGATGATGTAAAATATCCAGTTTTGAAGTGAATGCAGAAAATCGAAACAGAATGGAAAAATGAATTTAAAATAATGTAAAATGATATGTAAGTAGCATAACACTACACCTGTCTGAGCTGGTACTATCCTTCTTACGTTTTTTTGGCCGCCAAACAGCAGAGTGTACACTGCTATGTTCAGATATGAAGGGCATAGGGAGCCAATGTAATTACAAGTTGTGACGCATAACATTTGAATTGTCAGAGGTGATCTGAGCTTTCTTTGTTTAAAATTAAAGCTTTATTTTTAAACCATATATATAAAAAATGGCTCTTGAAGTGATCGAAGCCATAATATGAAAACTAAATTATTTCTGACTTAATTACTACCTTTACAAACTACAGAATTGACTAAAGACGATATGAATTGACTAACAGTAGGAAAATTAAATCCCAAGATAAACACACGATTCACAAACATTATAAGCTTTTACTAATTTAAATTTAAGCAAATATTTCTATATTATACTTACTACGAGTATACATTTTATTAATAAACACCACCTTATTACATTTAGTTAAATTTGTTGGCTACTAAATATTATCATTTACTACGTTGATGAGAACCGTCTTATTTCTAAGCAAAATATATACGCATACTAACGTAATCCATCAGAGTTTGACTATGTATGAGAACACTTTGTTTTATCGTTTACAATTCGAAGTACAGTACGGCAAACAAAATTGGCGGGAAGAGACGCGACAAATAAAATTGGCGGGTAACTCTAATCGGGAACCAAATAGCCAAAACAGTTCAAGTGCTCTTACATTTGCCATGAAACAATGTTAACTAAGAAATGTGTAAAGTTTTAGTAAATATTTACATATAAATGTGTATTTAAGATGCATCGAAACGAATCGCTTTTACTTTATTTCACGAATACTATTGTTTAAGTATGATAATTAATAAATTTATAGTTAGGTAGTAGTGATGTCAAGTATTGTATTTCAAATAAGTTTTTTATTCATGTTAATAATCGAAAAGACAATGACTGTCAAGTTAATAGTTCTTAAAAGTTTTGTTGTGATGAATATGTATCGCAGCTAGATAGTTTAATTAGCCGGATTATTAGATGGCTAGCCCTTCAGTTACACTCTGGCACATAATCGAACATCTAATATATCTGAACATAACTGTACGCAGAGCTGCTCACAATAAGCACTTGAAACGTCTAAATTTAATAAAAGTTAATAATGTAGACTATGAAATCCAAAGCATGGCAACTAAAGCAAATATTCCCAAAAATTCTATAATTTGACAACAGACATAGACGTTAAAATCGAATATAAATGCAAATTAACATAATATTTGAAATAAAAATAAAATTGACATTTGATTGACTAAGTACATAAAAAATCAAAAGGAATTAAAAATTACATTATGTGGCATAATATACTGCTTGCAGCCAGCGGCATCTTGTTATTGCCTATTATTATTTCATTGCACCCACATAGTATTGTAGTTACTGTTGTGGTTGAAGTAACGCAATCACATTGTTGTTGGAATCGTAATGACCCTGAGCTCCTGGAGGCCTAGCTAGATCGTGGTTTTGATTGCGATACGGATGTTGTCTTTGATTATTATAACTGTTGTTGTTACCTGAAAAGTCTCTAAGAGAATGTGGGCGCCTGGTTTGACCTTTTGGGCGGGTTACGGCTTGCAAAAATCCCGTATAGTGACTCTGATTAGGTGCAATTTGTTGTAGTTTGGGGACTTGTACTTTTGCAGCCGCCACTGGATTATGACCCTACAAAAATAAAATAGATTTATAAAGAAATTAAAATGTAAATCAAGATTTTATCAGTTTGTATATTAACTGGTTTTTTTTTCGTTATTTTATTGTTTAGTGTATTAATAATGCTGAAAACAGCCTTTTTTATAGCTTTAAGTTCTTCATCGTCGACACATCTATTCTAAAGTAGCTCACATGTGATAATTTTTAACTTAGAATTTTTTTTTTTATTTATTTATTTGATAATAATTTGACAATATTTAAATTGATATTTTACGGCATAAACATAAGCTATACAGCTTTACCGTATACCGATGCCATCAACAAACATATCATAATAATTGTTATTCGTAATAATTATGTCATAATGTTGTGATGCACGCATTGAACCGCGCTCCCCGTACAGTCAAGAAACCGGTTTGCTCTCGGGTCTTAGTGCATTCTTTGCCTACCTGGCTTGACGCGTCGAGTTCGCATATACAGGCTGTTCATATACTTTGATACTAATTAATGATATTAAAGATAAACTTATTTTATATTATTGATAGAGTTGTAGAATATTAATGTGTAATTTATAACACAAATTTTTATTTTTATTTTACAATTCTTTTTTATTATAGGTTACTTAAGAAATAATTCTTTAATATATTTTTGATGTTGCGTTAATTATTCTTAAATGTTTGATTTAAATTGAAAATTTCTTGATTGTCATCAAAATTAAATATACTCGTAAGAACGGTCTTTCCACTGTTTAAATTTATGTAAGTGGACGAGTTGGGTCAAAAGTTTCGTCGGAATATTCTACCTTTATATTTGCCTCTACTGCATTGCCAAATGAATTTGATTCTAAATTTGGCTGTGATTGATTTCTATATTTACTATCTACATTATTTTTCATTATATTATACATATTTTCAAATTTAGAAGTTGCATTAGTTTTGAAAAAATCAGAAAATATATTTGAAGTAGTTACCACTGGACCATTTGAACAATCTGTTGTTTTGATGTCTTGAAATGTAGATGATTGGGGCAAAACTTGTGAGTGTATACTGTAAGACTGTACACAATTATTAATTTTGTGATATCTGCAACAACCGAAAAAATATATTTTATTGAATTTAAAATGGGTCAACGGACTCGTATCCATCACCACTTTTACTACGTTGTTTGTGGTAGGGGGCGACTTTGTTCAATTCCAGTAAATATTAATGGCTTGCGACAGATGGCGGTACGACCATTTGGAGAACGTCAAAATACCCCCACCGGCGACGGACAGCAGCGTCAAAGGTACGATTACACATGGTACTGCGATCGTCAATGTTCACGGCGCGGGCTTTTATGAGCTGATCATGTAAAAGTTCGTGATGATAGAGCTCATACCCTCATCATCGTTACTAACCATATTGCATAAGCTATTTGCACCTTTAGTGCCAAACAGTGTAAATAAATAAGAAATATCACTTCTTACACCGTCGTGTTGAAGTTTCCTGATTAATGTTTCATGGTGAACACAATCCAAGACCTTGGATAGGTCACAAAATATACCCAAAGCATCCTGTGAATTCTCCCATGCATTAAAGATATATTATAAGGATATATATAATATACCAATATTTTATGTCAATGAAAAAGAGGTTGATGAGACTTAACTTCAAATGATAATTTGATATTAAGTCTGTGCTTGGTGATCAAAAATAAAACAACAATTCGTACACATATAGACATGTATATAATTTTAAGACAGACTACAAACAGTAAATACATAGACAACAATTACTTTACTTGAGATGTATACCAGATAGACAATAGGTATTACGGATCGCCGTAATGCCGTGCGAAAAATGGAATAAAACGCGCTGGTCTTGCTTTTAACTGGAGGCAAGCGGCGGTGAGGAGGAACTTGTACTTTTTCTTTTCTTGCTGGTGCCTTTTCGGTGGCTGGAGAGCGACTGCTGACCCTAGCGGCCGGCCCGTCTTTTATATGATTTGGCCGCTGCTGGCCAGCGGACCCTTGCCTCACCCCCGCGCCTATCTTTATTTATTTAATAACCTTACAAACTAATAAACATAATTCACTATATAATATTCTTATAACTACTTGTTAGACTAGGGTGTACATATCAATATTTTTACTTATTTACAGGTTTACATTATAATTTTCAGCTGCTTTAGGCGGAGAATCCTTCCCCCCGCCTCAGCACTATAAATATAAAACGTCGTGGCGCGGTGCGTGTGGCTTCATTTGCTCCGCGGCCGCGTCACGATAACATGCTCTTTGGTTACACTACTACTATTATTTTATGTGCCTAACGGCCTAATATATTTATTATATAATAAAGTAAACATTTATTATATTTAACAATTACAGTTTTCATTAGAAGACTATGCTAACTCTCCCTGTTCATACGGTGCCTTTATTTGGGAGAGTTATTGCACAGTTACAACTCAACCTTAAACTTAGTTATAATACAATCATTATTTTTTATCGTTCGATACAAGTAATACAATTATTTACACAAATTATAATTTAAATTCAACATAAGGTTGCGCTAGTTCCGCCGTATAACCCTTGCTAGTTGTCGAACCAGAGGCGTGGCCTGATAATTACACCGTCGTCATGGCTCCGCCCACCGCTCCTAGGTTGTTCAACTAGCGGCGGTTACAATAAGCATTTTCTTTCGTTTGTTTAATATTGTTGCGTCGTGCACATTCTCCCGCCGTCGCCACGCTGCGATCCCTCTGGTAGCACGACGATCTTCTTCGTTGGTCTTCTTAGTATGTGCCCACTGCCGGTGGTTACGTCCACTACTCGTACCTCTCCGTCGACGCCAGGATATACCTTACTTATTTTCCCTCTGGGCCAGGTGTTGCGTGGTAGATTGGAGTCACAAATGATGACTAGGTCTCCAATCTTCGGCGATACTCCTATGCTGCTGGGCTCCCGCCGGTGTTGGAGTAGGGGCAGGTATTCTTTAACCCATCTTCTCCAAAACACGTCGGCTAGGGCTTGAGCTCGTTTCCATTGCTGACGGGCCGTCACGTCATTCTTGCTGAAGTGTCCCGGCGCAGGTACGTGCGAGTTGGGACCGATGAGGATGTGATTCGGCGTGATGGCTTCAGGGTCTCCTGGGTCGACTGAGACGTGTGTGAGAGGTCTGGAGTTTACAGTATTTTCGACCTCGGCGAGCAGGGTCCCCAATGTTTCGTCGCTGGGATAGCGCTCGTTGAGGGTGACGCGTAGGGCTTCTTTCACGGAGCGAACCATTCGCTCCCATACGCCGCCCATGAACGGTGCTGATGGCGGTATGTACTTCCACACAATCTGTTGACACGTGGTTTCGTGCTCGAGGGCTGCAAGTGCTGCTTCGGCCATCTCCTTGTCTGCTGCCTTGAAGCACGTAGCGTTGTCACTCCATATTTCTTTTGGGCATCCTCTTCTGCTCATAAAACGCCTAAGTGCCGACACGGCTGAGTCTGCGCTCAACGAGTGGGCTACTTCTATGTGTATTGCTCGCGACGTCATGCAGGTAAATAACGCGCCATAGCGCTTTTCGCGATGTCGTCCCACTGTGACTTCTATTGGCCCGAAGTAGTCTAGTCCGGTGTATGTGAACGGACGTGCGTGATGAGCGAGGCGTGCGGACGGCAGGTTTCCTGTAGACGGTGATGCAGGCTTGGCTTTTCTTAGACGGCACGGCAGGCATCCTTTGACGACAGTTTTCACTACTGGACGTATTTTTCTTACGTACAATCTCTGTCTTAATTCATTCACAACTGTTTCTACGCCTCCGTGATGCAGCCTCTCGTGTACGTGTGCTATGTACAGGCGAGTGTATGCGTGCTTCCCGTCTAATATGGGAGGGTCGTACATGTCGTCCTCCACTTCTGATGCCGCTTTTATTCGACCTCTGAGGCGTAGGGTCCCCTCTTCATCAATGTATGTGCTCAGGTGGCCTAGTTTGTCGTCGCCTCCCGGAACACTTCCGCTGGTGATTCTCTTGAGCTCCTTCGTGAAGCTTTCCCGCTGACTGGCTTGCACCCACAGTTGTTCGGCTCTCATATGATAAGCGGCCGGTATTCCTACAAGCGATGAGGCAGTAGGAGTCGCCTTTTTCTCCTTGGCGGGGGTGTTGCGTTTGTTTGTTCTCTGCCAGCCAGGGTCGCTACCTTGTCTTGCTTTGTTGCGTTTACGCCCAGCCTTCACTACGTGCTTGTTTGGTCTGCACATGTCGATGAATAGGAGGACTCTCGCTGTCGCCCTTATGAGGCGAATCCATTTAGAAAATCTTCCTATCTGTGGAAGATGTGTTGTTGTCGAGTCTTCCCTTTTAACAGCGATGTTACATATTTCTCGCTCTTCCCCGGTGTCATATTGTGTCGTTTTCTCTTCCTGCGGCCATTCTGCCGGTGGACGCTGCAGAAACGGGGGCCCTCGGAACCATCGGTGCGACTCGTCGAACCCTTCTGGTGTGGCTCGGGTTGCGTCGTCTGCCACGTTTTCTTTAGACGGTAGCCAACGCCATTCGTTCTTTTTGGTCGTATCTTCTATCTCCGCCAGGCGATGAGCGACGAAAGCTTTGTACGCGCGAGGCTCCGATCTTATCCACACCAGTGCAGTACGGGAGTCGCACCAGTATGTCTTGCCTGCTATGTCGCCATCGTGTTCATCGATCACGGTCTGCGCAAGACGAGCTCCCAGCAGTGCCGCTTGTAACTCGAGCCGTGGTATGGAAACTGGTTTCAGTGGTGTTACGCGGCTCTTGGCGGCGGCCAATGATATGTTAACGCTGCCGTCTGCTCGCTCCGTTCTCCAATACACTGCTGCTGCGTAGGCCTCCTCGCTTGCGTCGACGAATGTGTGTAGTTGGCGCGTCGACACCGGGTTGTAATCGTAGCATCGCGGTATTCTTAGTTGTTCTATGGCGTTAAGTGAAGTAATCCAGCCTTCCCATTTTTCTTTTAATTCTGTTGGCAGAGGGTCGTCCCAGTCCGCCTTGTAACGCCATGTGTCTTGAAATATTCTCTTCGCTGGGGTGGTCACCGGTGATATTAACCCCAGCGGATCAAATAATGCCATTATGACGCTCAACGCTTCTCGTTTAGTTGGCAAGCGTTGTTTTTCTTTTACGTCGGCAGGCATCTTCATATTGTTAGTATTGAATCCAATATGATCGCTTTGTACATGCCAGAGCAGCCCTAGCGTCTTCTCAGTTTCTTTTCCGCCCAGGCACACGGTCGCGTCGTGTTGTCTATGCTCTGTCGTTATTTCTTCTATTGTTTTTTCTTCGTTCGATGTCCACCCGCTGAGTACGAATCCCGCTTGTTTGTGGACGTGATCGACTGCTTTTACTGTTTGCTGAGCTTCCGTGACAGAGTGGAAGCTCTGCAAGTAGTCGTCCATATAATGGTTTCTTTTTATGGCGACCGCAGCTTCTGGGTACGCTTCTGCATGTTCTTCAGCATTTTTATTTTTGATGTATAATGCTGTGCATGGTGATGATGTCGCTCCAAAGATGATTGACGTCATCCTATATTCCTCCGGTTGGTCCTCCCGCCGCTTGCCTCTCCACAAGAAACGTAAAACGTCTCTATCTTCTTTGCGCACTTTAATCTGCATGAACATTTCTTTTATATCGGCGCTCACTGCATACGGATACTGTCGGAACCTCATGATCACTCCGGGCAGTGATTGTAATAAGTCGGGCCCCGAGTGAAGCATATCGTTGAGACATATTCCGGCTGTCTTCGCTGCGGCGTCGTGTACCAATCTCGGCGGCTTGTTCGGTTTCGCAGGGTTGATGACTGGGAAGTGTGGCAGATACCATGTCCTTCCTTGCGGCGGTGGCATTGGCGCGCGCTCTGCGTAACCCGAGTTGAAGAGGTTCTCGATGCGTTCTTCGTACTGTAGCTTGAGATTGCTGTCTCGGTCGAGCCTCTTCTCTAAGGTGTGCAGGCGCTTTTCCGCTTCTTTATAATTATTTGGTATTTGGAAGTCCTTTTGTTTCCACAACAACCCTGTCTCGAATCTGCCGTCCGCTGACCTCTGGCTGGTTTCGTCCAATATTTGCATGGCTCGCTGCTCGGGATCTTCTTTCGGTCTTCTCGGCTCGATGCACAGCGACTCCAATTTGAAATAATTTTTTATTTCTTCTTCTATCGGTGGTGCATCTTCCCTCTGATGTAGTCTGCCGCAGAAGGTGACCGTCGACGTCAATGAGCTATGACAGCCATGCAGAACCCAGCCCAGGTTGGTGTATGAGGCGACTGGTTGGTCTCGACGGCCGACGCGCAGTTTTCTAGACACTATGAGGTGCCAGTTATCTTGCCCGATTAGTACTTTCGGTGAGGCGCGTTCGTAGGTGATATCCTCTTTGATATCCAACAGATGTGGGCAATTCCCCAAGTGATCTTCATTCACGGATTCTGGCGCGAAGTCCAACCGCTCTACAGTACGCGCTGCTTCTATGTTGTGTTCTTCTTGCGCGTACGTTCCTCTTATTTTAAAGCTGACGATCTTGCTCTTCTCGTGTTTCACCTCCGAGCCGACCCCTTGTATCCACATTGTGTGGGCTGGGCCGTCGGCGCCGATGACGTCGGCGATTGAGGCATCGACTAAGGTGACCGTGCTCCCTTCATCCAATAATGCGTATGTTTCAACGCAGCTTAGCGGCCCCCTTATTGTTACGGGCGCAATCTTTAGGTAAGCGCGGCGGTGCTTGTACGGTCGAGTCGCTGTGTTGACCTCCTTTGCCGATGTTGCGGTTTCCATAGCGGGTTCTTTTTCCATTACTGCTGTTCTGTCGTGATGCAACAATTTATGGTGTTTCATCATGCATCCGCCTTTTCCGCACGGTGGAGCTTTGCACAGTAATCGACGATGTTTGCCTCGCAGACAGCGGTAGCAGATATTGTACTTCTTTGCTACTTCCCATCTGTCATTTGTGGACAGAGCGGCGTATGACTTGCAATCGGGCAGTTTGTGTTCTTGTTTGCATTGAGGGCAGCGTTCTTCATATGGTTTCTTGCTTGTGGCGAAGGCACGTTCTATTTTTCTCGGTCTTCGCTCTCTCGTTTCGCTGTCCTCTGCGATGAACTCCGGCAAGGCATACGCGCTGCATTTATCCGCTTCTTCGTTTAAGAACATTGATATCTTCTTAAGCTCTGGGATATCTTCTTTCTTTCTGGCTGCATAGTCGTACCATTTGCTTTTCAATATGGGCGTGAGTTTGTCTGTGATAACTCGCGTCATTTCTGGACTATGCAGATAGTGTGCTTTCTTGAGTGCTTCCACGGTGCCCACTACGTTCGCTATGCGATTTGCGAATATGCATAGCTCCCTGGGATTGTCCGTAACTTTGTTCAGCAGCTTCAGCTTCTCTATTTCCAAGTGAATTAACGCTTCTGGTCGTCCGAATCTCCTTTCCAAAGCTTCTATTATAATTCTGGGATCTGGTTGGCTTATAAGTAGGCAACCTGCGGCTTCTTTTGCTGTCCCTTTTAAGCTCCGGCGTATTCTCGCTATGTTTTCGTTCGCCGTGAAGTACTTTGAAGATTCTTCGTACATTGTCTTGAAGCTGAGCCACTCCTTGCTGCTACCATTGAATGAGGGCAGCTCTTGTATATATTTCGGCGGCTCCCTTGTGCTTCGTACTGCTTGTGATAGAGCAGCGGCTAAGGTAGCGACGTCGATTTGCTGCTGCGCCTGTCCATAGTCTTCTTTCTGCGGCGTGGTATGTTGCGGAGCGTATTGCGGCGCACACTGTTGAAGTACGGGTGGTGCGATCTGCAGTGCTGGTTGCGGCGTGAAGTACGACGTGGGTTGCGGCGCAGGCTGCGGCGCGGGTTGTGGCGCGGGCTGAGGCGCGGGTTGCGATGTAGGTTTTTCTTGCAACCATGTACTAATGCGCACTGATGCCAAATCGTCTTCTATTTCTTCATCTTCATCGGTTGATCCGGCTTCTGCTTGTAGTCGCTGCACGCGTATTTCTTGCAATTCTGTTCTTGCTTGCAACTGAGCCTGCTCGAGCTTGAGTTCGGCTAACCGCTCTTTCGCCTCTAACTCCGCGAGGAGTCTCTTGCGTGAGGCTACGGAGCGGCGTGACCTAGTCTCGCCGGGCTTCAATGTGCACTGCGATCTTTGATCACCCTCTTGCTGGGTTTCTTCCGTTGCGGTTGTTCTATCGGTTGCAGAGGTAGCGGTCGTATCGCTGACCGTTGTGGTTTCGCTAGTGGTGTTTGTTGAACCACTAGCGGCTGAGTCGCCCCCGGAGGCCTCTTCTGTGGCCCCCTGGGTTGTTTGTTCATCCTTGCGACGCATCGATGATTCTCCGTTGTTACTACGCGTAATCACCATTTTTCTTCACAATAATATTTTTTCGTTCTTGCGGTTTGCTTCTTTCTTCCGGCAATACCAAGACCGATATTGTCTTTTTCTTCTAGTAATCCGGCTTCTCGAAGGACCATTAATATTACGGATCGCCGTAATGCCGTGCGAAAAATGGAATAAAACGCGCTGGTCTTGCTTTTAACTGGAGGCAAGCGGCGGTGAGGAGGAACTTGTACTTTTTCTTTTCTTGCTGGTGCCTTTTCGGTGGCTGGAGAGCGACTGCTGACCCTAGTTTTTTTTTTTTTTTTTTTTTTTTTTTTTTTTTTTTTTTTTTTTTTTTTTTTTGCGCCCGAAGCAATTGGAAAAGGGCTACCACTGAGGGAGGCGGAAAATGCATTATGCATACCACGACAGCCGGTCTGTCCTGGTTATGTGGGACTCACTGCCTACCGGGGGACCTAAGTGATACCCACTAAAAACCGCCTTTGGGGACTGGCAACTAGCTCTATTAAAGCTGCATATGCCGTATCTAAAGCGACCCTCTTTTGGGAAAAGAGGGCGCAGACGGCTAAGTGCCGTTTAGGGACTGCCTACGAAGGCATATTATTAATTTTAACTAGTTTTTAATTTAATTAGGATTGGCCTGAGCCGCCAGGAGGCAGTTCAGGTCGTTTGACAACTTATTTGGCGGGTCCAAGAGAGTGTTTCTCGGCCTGCGGACGCTATAGCGAGAAGGGAGTGGGGCGGTATAAGTAACTGCCTCACGAATAAGTGTGTTAGTATGCGACTCTGATACTTTAAAGAAGTTTTCAGAGAATTTTTTAAGACATTGCTGGATTGTTGGGATTTCTAAATCCCGGTGAAGGTCGGCATTACGGACGTACCAAGGTGCGTTCGTAGCTCGACGACAGAAGAGGTTTTGAACTACTTGGAGTTCGTTAATAATTTTATCGTTAGCGTGTGCAAAAATAGGAGCCGAGTAAGTCATAACCGGTCGTATACAAACCTTATAGAGGGTTCGCTTATTTCGTAATGACATTTTGCTATGTCTGCCTAACATACTGTTAAGCCGACCTAAATAGAAACGTGCTAGACGCGTTACTCTTTTGACATGAGACTCAAAAGTAAGCCTATAGTCAAGGGTGACGCCTAAATATTTTGCTGACATGTGCCATGGGACAGGGGTCCCTAGCATTCGTATAGGTGGAGTATTTTTCTTGTTTTTATTACGGCGTCTTTTAATATCGAATTGAACTGCGGAGCTCTTCTCCGGGTTCACATCGATACGCCATTTTTGGAACCAATCTCCTAGGTCATCGACTGACTTTTGGATCTTGTTCCTTGCTGAAGATATTCTAGGACTTTTAAAGTATAGTGCAGTGTCATCTGCGAAGAGTGAGAGCTGTACACCATTCGACGGGATAGGAATGTCGTTGGTGTACAAGATGTACAGGAGGGGAGCTAGTACTGATCCTTGAGGAACACCAGCTTTAATGGGGCGCTGAGAGGATAACGTGCCTTCGTGTCTAAAACGAAAGGTACGATGTTGTAAATAAGAGGCTACGAGACGTACTAGACGATCGGAGAGTCCTATCCTATATAATTTGAAAATAAGGCCTTCATGCCAGACTCGGTCGAAGGCTTTGGCAATGTCGAAAAAGACCGCGATTGTCTTTAGTCGACGTGGATAAAAACCGCTGAGGATATATTCCACAATGCGGTGTACCTGTTGTGGACACGAGTGTTTTGCGCGGAAACCAAATTGGTGTGGGATGACAATGGGGTCACCGTCTGTGGGAAACAGATGGCGCCTCATTCGATTTTGAATGACTCTTTCAAAGAGTTTGCCCATGGCCTTTAGGAGGCTAATGGGACGATGACTGGAGGGGAGGTTAAGAGGCTTGCCTGGCTTGGGAATACCAATGACAATTGCCTCTTTCCAAGAAGTGGGAAAGTAACTAAGATTAAAACAGGCGTTAAAGATAATAGCTAAGAGGGTTAACCTGCTCTGGAAAGTATTTAAGGGCTTGGTTGGATATGCCATCCGCGCCCGGAGATTTTTTGGGCTTAAGTCCTTTGATGAGGGACGAGATCTCATCATTGGACACAGTGATAGGGTCAGAGGTTGTGGGGGGTGAGTTCCGGCGGCGGACCTCATCCTCCACTTCCTGAATATGTGAGGGGTCGACAGGTTGAGAGCTAGGAGAGCATTGTGCGGCAATGCTGTCTGCAAAGCACTCAGCCTTCTCGTCGTCCTCGAAGGCAACCGTACCGTCGGGGCGGGAGAGAGGGGGAGTGTGAGTTGTAGCGTCTATACGGAGGGCTCTAGCCATCTGATAGTACGCTGTATGTGAGGGAGATATATTCTCCATGAGTTCACTCCTTTGGAGCTCTCGAAATTCATAAAGGTGCGAACGGAGTTTTCGTTGAAGACGATTAGCCGTATGCCTATATTCGGGGGTGGGATATTTAGCTGCTCTCCGGAAAGCAGCTTTTTTAGCTTTTAATATGTTGCTAATATATAGGGGAAGCCCATTAGTATTAGCAACCGGAACGACCCTTTCATTCTCCTTAAGGGAGGATTTAATTAGGGTTGAAAGTGATTCGACCGCGGTGTCGATTTTTACAGGACTGTCTAAGTCTAAGTCCGACGATAGGTAATTAGGGGAGTCCTGCGAGTCCATAGCTTTTGCTAGCGAGTCCTTGAGACCCTTCCAGTTAGTGAAGGTTTTCGTAGTTATAATAGGGGGTGGCTGATGGCCAAGAATAAGAGAGACCGGTCGGTGATCGGATCCTATATCGTCTAGTGTCTCAATAGACCTGAGGTTGAGTGAAACTCCTTTGAGTAACGCAAAATCTAGTACATCTGGGTTATAATCGGTGTTATCGGGATAGTGCGTTGCACCGAGCGGGCTGAAAACGGTTAAGTCAAGAGACTGCGTTATATCACGCAGTATCCTACCATTAGTATTAATCGTACGGCATGTCCATTCAGTATGTTTAGAGTTAAAATCTCCAAACATAATGACTGAATTACTTTGAGATAAGATTGCCTCAAAATCATCTTTGAGGGGGAGGTTTTTAGGGGGAATGTAACAGGAGGCTATGACTAAAGACTGATGTCCCGTCATAGATATCCTGCATAACGTAGCTTCCATATTGGTAAGCTGTGGAGTATCAATAAGAGAGCAATGTAGTGTCTTCTTGTAATAAATGGCCGTGCCGCCGCCTCGGCGGTCGTGCCTATCATTACGAAGAAGAGAATAATTTTTAATGGATAAGCCTTTATTGTCTGTGTGTTTAAGATTGGTTTCCTGTAAGAGGAGAAAATCAGCTTCGCGATCTTTAAGGAAGAGCTTAAGCTCTGGGAGATTATTACGCAATCCGCGAATATTAAATGAAATAAGCGATAGCCCTTTGGGCTTGATACGACCGTGACTTCTAGGCAGAGCAGAAGGCTCTGTCATTATAAGCTAAGTTAATTAAGTTAACTTAGCTTACAACGAACGCAATAAATTACTGTGTTCTGCGAGAGCCAAAAGCCGGTCCTGAGGGGACCGGGCGGCGCGCAGTTTACTCGCTAAAACCGAGATTTCGTTAATGTCGATGTTCCTTATCGCGGCGTAAACCGTGTTAAAGTCATCGCCAATTGTCGACTGTTTCTGCTGCGGAGCAGAAAATACCTGTGGCGGTGGATCTACCTTTTTGGGGCCCCAGGCAAAAACTGGAGCCTGCATAGGCTTGGAGAAGCCCGGTGGTGGCCTAAGCGGTGCCTGCGGTGGTCTCGGGGGACCCTGAGGGGGTCGTGCAAAGCCCTGAGACGGCTGAGATACGCCCTGACGGGGCTTCCTAACATATAAGGCCGGGAATGAACGGTCATTTACCGGCGGTGGTGCCTGTCTTGCTATGCGCGGACGAGGAGCGCACGGGCATCCTCTGTAGCTCGCCGGGTGGCCTGTCTGTTGACACAGGACGCACGCGGGCGGGGATACGGCATCTTTGGGACACTCTTTGGTGATGTGCGGATCTAGGCACTTAACGCACCTGGGTGGGGCGGAGCAATTGGCCGCCGCGTGACCATACAATTGGCAGCGGTGGCACTGCGCCGGGAAACCGCGCCTACGCGGTGACTCAACCTTGACTCCAGACAAGCCGCACACAGTGCGTACTTGCCGGAAGATGGTTTTAGCCTCCGGGACGTTACTTAAGATTACTAATATTACCGGGTATCTCAGCCCGGTCCTACTATGCATTTTGTGAACCGCTTCAACGGGGAAACCTTGTGACTTAAGGTCCGCAAGTATCTCCTCGTTGGAGAGTTCAAACGGGACGCCTCGGATGACGACCCTAACTTTACGCTCTTCCGGGAGAGCGTATGTGTGGTACGATACGCGTTCGTACGTAAAAAGTTTAGTGATACGGCGGAAATCGTCGATCGTGGTTGGCAATATTTTGATTGCTACGCCTAAGTTGGTAGCATCCTCGTACTTAATTTTCGAGTCGTAACATATCTTACTTAGCCGGGTAAATTCAGCCTTATCTCTTAAGAAGACAGGGGGCGGGGCTTGTTTCTTAGCTAATTGTGGCGCACAACGCGTGGCCGGTTTTGTTGGCGCTGAGCTATCTAACGCGGCAGCTCGGGCTGCAGGGACTGAGGCAGCGACGGAGGCTGCGGGGGAGGCGGGAGCGGCACGGGCCGCTGCGGCGGTTGGCGAACGGTTTTTAGCGGCGCGCTTCGCCGCGCGCTTTGACGATACCGTGGTATAGGATTCTAGTGATGCACCGGTGTCATCCGAGTCTGACTCCGATGACCTGGTGCCGGATTTTCTCGCGGGCCTCTTCCGAGAGGCGGATACTGACGACGCGGCGTCGGACTCGGAGTGAGAGCACTCCATATCAATTTCAAGCGCGGCGAACGAGTTCTGGGACTCTAAGTGGTCCGCTAACACCGGCGGCGGGATGGTTGCCTTACGGGCGGTACCAGCCAGAAGGGCTAGGGCGGCGGAAAGCGCCTGCGAATCTTCCACCTTAGTGATGGCGTTCCAAAGTGATGATTTTAAGTCCTTCGTGGACATGTTGATTAATTAATTAACTAAAAAATAAAAAAAAATAAAAATAAACTATTTAAAACTACTAGTAGGGCGTGGGGGATCACCGCACTGAAAGTGCGGGACGTTCTTATTCTGAAACTCTCCCTCGTCCTCAAAAGGACGGGGGCTAAGTCAAGAAACAATATGACAATATACACGTTATATATACTACACATATAATTATAATAAACTACTAACATATACAGTACTAGTGTACTACAATATAAAAAGCGTTCAGTCAGACCTCCCCGACCTGAGGGCGGGGGGGTAAGAGCTGAGAGTTAGCGATGAGACACTCACCCGACTTCAGCGCTTATAGCGCCAACACTGAGAGGCGCGCGGGGCGCGAAACTGGGGGGGCGCTAACGGAGCGCACGCGGACTACCTGGTACACCCGCTCGAGAGCGGAGCCACAGGTGGAAATGCTGACCCTAGCGGCCGGCCCGTCTTTTATATGATTTGGCCGCTGCTGGCCAGCGGACCCTTGCCTCACCCCCGCGCCTATCTTTATTTATTTAATAACCTTACAAACTAATAAACATAATTCACTATATAATATTCTTATAACTACTTGTTAGACTAGGGTGTACATATCAATATTTTTACTTATTTACAGGTTTACATTATAATTTTCAGCTGCTTTAGGCGGAGAATCCTTCCCCCCGCCTCAGCACTATAAATATAAAACGTCGTGGCGCGGTGCGTGTGGCTTCATTTGCTCCGCGGCCGCGTCACGATAACATGCTCTTTGGTTACACTACTACTATTATTTTATGTGCCTAACGGCCTAATATATTTATTATATAATAAAGTAAACATTTATTATATTTAACAATTACAGTTTTCATTAGAAGACTATGCTAACTCTCCCTGTTCATACGGTGCCTTTATTTGGGAGAGTTATTGCACAGTTACAACTCAACCTTAAACTTAGTTATAATACAATCATTATTTTTTATCGTTCGATACAAGTAATACAATTATTTACACAAATTATAATTTAAATTCAACATAAGGTTGCGCTAGTTCCGCCGTATAACCCTTGCTAGTTGTCGAACCAGAGGCGTGGCCTGATAATTACACCGTCGTCATGGCTCCGCCCACCGCTCCTAGGTTGTTCAACTAGCGGCGGTTACAATAAGCATTTTCTTTCGTTTGTTTATTATTGTATATGTATTGTATATTATTATTTCATTGCACCCACATAGTATTGTAGTTACTGTTGTGGTTGAAGTAACGCAATCACATTGTTGTTGGAATCGTAATGACCCTGAGCTCCTGGAGGCCTAGCTAGATCGTGGTTTTGATTGCGATACGGATGTTGTCTTTGATTATTATAACTGTTGTTGTTACCTGAAAAGTCTCTAAGAGAATGTGGGCGCCTGGTTTGACCTTTTGGGCGGGTTACGGCTTGCAAAAATCCCGTATAGTGACTCTGATTAGGTGCAATTTGTTGTAGTTTGGGGACTTGTACTTTTGCAGCCGCCACTGGATTATGACCCTACAAAAATAAAATAGATTTATAAAGAAATTAAAATGTAAATCAAGATTTTATCAGTTTGTATATTAACTGGTTTTTTTTTCGTTATTTTATTGTTTAGTGTATTAATAATGCTGAAAACAGCCTTTTTTATAGCTTTAAGTTCTTCATCGTCGACACATCTATTCTAAAGTAGCTCACATGTGATAATTTTTAACTTAGAATTTTTTTTTTTTTTTTATTTATTTGATAATAATTTGACAATATTTAAATTGATATTTTACGGCATAAACATAAGCTATACAGCTTTACCGTATACCGATGCCATCAACAAACATATCATAATAATTGTTATTCGTAATAATTATGTCATAATGTTGTGATGCACGCATTGAACCGCGCTCCCCGTACAGTCAAGAAACCGGTTTGCTCTCGGGTCTTAGTGCATTCTTTGCCTACCTGGCTTGACGCGTCGAGTTCGCATATACAGGCTGTTCATATACTTTGATACTAATTAATGATATTAAAGATAAACTTATTTTATATTATTGATAGAGTTGTAGAATAAATAAGTTAATGTGTAATTTATAACACAAATTTTTATTTTTATTTTACAATTCTTTTTTATTATAGGTTACTTAAGAAATAATTCTTTAATATATTTTTGATGTTGCGTTAATTATTCTTAAATGTTTGATTTAAATTGAAAATTTCTTGATTGTCATCAAAATTAAATATACTCGTAAGAACGGTCTTTCCACTGTTTAAATTTATGTAAGTGGACGAGTTGGGTCAAAAGTTTCGTCGGAATATTCTACCTTTATATTTGCCTCTACTGCATTGCCAAATGAATTTGATTCTAAATTTGGCTGTGATTGATTTCTATATTTACTATCTACATTATTTTTCATTATATTATACATATTTTCAAATTTAGAAGTTGCATTAGTTTTGAAAAAATCAGAAAATATATTTGAAGTAGTTACCACTGGACCATTTGAACAATCTGTTGTTTTGATGTCTTGAAATGTAGATGATTGGGGCAAAACTTGTGAGTGTATACTGTAAGACTGTACACAATTATTAATTTTGTGATATCTGCAACAACCGAAAAAATATATTTTATTGAATTTAAAATGGGTCAACGGACTCTTATCCATCACCACTTTTACTACGTTGTTTGTGGTAGGGGGCGACTTTGTTCAATTCCAGTAAATATTAATGGCTTGCGACAGATGGCGGTACGACCATTTGGAGAACGTCAAAATACCCCCACCGGCGACGGACAGCAGCGTCAAAGGTACGATTACACATGGTACTGCGATCGTCAATGTTCACGGCGCGGGCTTTTATGAGCTGATCATGTAAAAGTTCGTGATGATAGAGCTCATACCCTCATCATCGTTACTAACCATATTGCATAAGCTATTTGCACCTTTAGTGCCAAACAGTGTAAATAAATAAGAAATATCACTTCTTACACCGTCGTGTTGAAGTTTCCTGATTAATGTTTCATGGTGAACACAATCCAAGACCTTGGATAGGTCACAAAATATACCCAAAGCATCCTGTGAATTCTCCCATGCATTAAAGATATATTATAAGGATATATATAATATACCAATATTTTATGTCAATGAAAAAGAGGTTGATGAGACTTAACTTCAAATGATAATTTGATATTAAGTCTGTGCTTGGTGATCAAAAATAAAACAACAATTCGTACACATATAGACATGTATATAATTTTAAGACAGACTACAAACAGTAAATACATAGACAACAATTACTTTACTTGAGATGTATACCAGATAGACAATAGGTATTACGGATCGCCGTAATGCCGTGCGAAAAATGGAATAAAACGCGCTGGTCTTGCTTTTAACTGGAGGCAAGCGGCGGTGAGGAGGAACTTGTACTTTTTCTTTTCTTGCTGGTGCCTTTTCGGTGGCTGGAGAGCGACTGCTGACCCTAGCGGCCGGCCCGTCTTTTATATGATTTGGCCGCTGCTGGCCAGCGGACCCTTGCCTCACCCCCGCGCCTATCTTTATTTATTTAATAACCTTACAAACTAATAAACATAATTCACTATATAATATTCTTATAACTACTTGTTAGACTAGGGTGTACATATCAATATTTTTACTTATTTACAGGTTTACATTATAATTTTCAGCTGCTTTAGGCGGAGAATCCTTCCCCCCGCCTCAGCACTATAAATATAAAACGTCGTGGCGCGGTGCGTGTGGCTTCATTTGCTCCGCGGCCGCGTCACGATAACATGCTCTTTGGTTACACTACTACTATTATTTTATGTGCCTAACGGCCTAATATATTTATTATATAATAAAGTAAACATTTATTATATTTAACAATTACAGTTTTCATTAGAAGACTATGCTAACTCTCCCTGTTCATACGGTGCCTTTATTTGGGAGAGTTATTGCACAGTTACAACTCAACCTTAAACTTAGTTATAATACAATCATTATTTTTTATCGTTCGATACAAGTAATACAATTATTTACACAAATTATAATTTAAATTCAACATAAGGTTGCGCTAGTTCCGCCGTATAACCCTTGCTAGTTGTCGAACCAGAGGCGTGGCCTGATAATTACACCGTCGTCATGGCTCCGCCCACCGCTCCTAGGTTGTTCAACTAGCGGCGGTTACAATAAGCATTTTCTTTCGTTTGTTTAATATTGTTGCGTCGTGCACAATAGGAGTATGAGCACAACACAATAATACATCGAAAAATACATTCACCATTGTTAATATATCTTTTAAAAAGTAGCAAGAATTTAGTCAGAATACAATTAGCAAAATTTATTTTTATGGACGTTTAACAATATTAAATTTGAATAAAACAATTGCTCGTATTGTATATACAGACCTCAGTGTTATACTTACGACTAATTATGGTTCGTGTCGCTGACTCTTAGAGTAATTATATACATATGTATGCATAGAGAGAACCTACAATTCGACATGATCAGGATCACTTTACTTGTCTTGCTTTTTCTAATTAACACAACATATTTTTTATTATAATAAATCCTATTGAAATATATTGTGCATAATTAATTTATGCTGTGTCCGTCAGAAAAGTGCGACAAAGATAGTAAACAAAAGTGTGGACGGTTATTGTGGTTATTGTCATTCGAGCTAACGAGACCAACTAATGTTAATGGCAATTAATAGAATCAGACGTTACTTTGCGAAAAATTTATAAATCAAATCTGTTTAAAAGAAATGAGGTAAGATTCGCGTGAAAAATATTTATAACGTGTCTTCTCTATCTTGAACACCAACCCACTCCCTACTTGAATTATACCTGCACTATCACCGTCACTAATAACCCCTACGCCAATACCTACTCCCAATACCAAGAAAACAGAAACAAATCACCATCGATTATGCACGTGTTTTGCCTCTAAGTGAGGCATCATTCTAAGAAATAGATCATCGCAAAGTCTACTTGCACCTGACGGTAAAGTGTACGCAATTAAGGGAGAGAAAGAGGTGCTCCAAACTAGATAAAAATTATTTTATTTCTAAAGCAGATCTAATTTATATTAAAGCCTGTGATAGTCATACAGCGATTTATTCAGAAAACGTCGTGAGACTATATAAACCTTTTTCTGTAAAGTAGATTTTATATCGGGAGTTGATCCCTTCGTAGTCGTTTTCTTCATTGTAAGATTTCAAGAGGAAACAACTAATACAAGAGATTTGCTTAACAATCAAACATACAATGATGATTGTGGACTGAGCAAATCTCGTGGAATGGCATATGTGTAAATAATACTAACATATTAATTAAAATAAAGTGAGGTACAATATTGTTAATACAAATTTGTTCACTGTTAGGCCCTGTCCGCACTGCGATATTTCACCGCGCGATTTTTATTCTCGCGTATTATATTCCGTGATCGGAATTACACTTATTACGCACTGCGAATAAAATTTTGTACTATTTTTGTCAGTTCGATGCAGTTCCCGATTGAGACGAACGTCTAAAATGAATAAAAGAAAATTTTTAATTTACCTGATACTACGGCGGCGGCGGCGTGACAAACCTATCGTAAGATGTCATGAACATTGGATTCACACATTTACGGCCTTGAGACCTATGAAAGGATTTTTCTACATAAATATCAAGAGCTGCGAGAATATAATAAAAAGTTTTTCGGATATTACAGAATGACTACAAAATCATTCGTTAATTTACTACGACTAGTTGTTCGGGCTATTACCTATCAAGATACAAATTGGAGAAAAGCAATTTCAGCTGAAGAGAGACTCCCGATAACTCTAAGGTAAGATGTTCCATTCTTATAGGTACTAGGTACAGCCTACACAGCAGTGTAAGCTAAAATATATCTAAGCATTTTATAAAAGTCAATCTTATGAAAAGAAAGAGCACCTTTCTTTTGATTGTTTCTTCGAAACAATTGAAAGTGCACCCTAATTTCTTTGAGCTCAGTTTGATTTTTATCAAATGCTTAGATGTATTTAATGCATCTCTGTCATTTTGGCGCTGATAATACCATTTATTTTAAATTTTCACGTTCTCTTAATTTATCCCCCTCCAGCCCCCCCCCCCCTCCCATTTGATATTGTAACATTCCAAAGTATATTTAATAACTGACGGAGGTAAATAAAAACAAGGTTTAATCATACAGCATCCTTTATTTATAAGCAATGTAACTTTTATTTAAATAAAATATAATCTTTCATGTCAAAACCACTCCCCTCTACTACGAATGTAGAATGATTAAATGAAGTATTTGGAAAATTTGACAGCGAGTATTGGGATTGAGGAGACGGATCAGGCGGAGATTGAGGAATGACAGTGGAATTACGAGATGGTGTGTATTGGGTTTGAGGAGACGGATCAGGCGGAGATTGAGGAATGACAGTTGGATTACGAGATGGTGTGTATTGTGTTTGAGGAGACGGATCAGGCGGAGATTGAGGAAAAGATGGTGGGTAGTGGTAAATTTGGGGAGAAGGAGATTGACGGATAGTATTTGGGTAGGGTGATGGCGTATTTGGGTTGTAAGATGAATACGATGATGATGATGATTGATATTGAGACATAGCGGATCTGACTCTAGGCGGTATAAAATTTTGTGGTGAATATTTAGTTGCTCTGTTAAGTGCATTCAGAATTTCAATTTTAGCGTAATGTTTCTGGTCTGTTGAGAGATTCTTGAGCATTGGTATGATCATTTCACAAAATGAAACATCCTCATCATAAGTTTTATCCTGCAATAATTTCAATAACTCATCATCGCTATTATTCTGAATTTTAGTCTTTTTACGCATGCTCGTTTTAAGTCTTCTATTTCGTGAAGCTTCTGTGTCAGTATCTTCGTCGGATTGATTTGTAAGGTCTTCGGCATTACTGTTAGTGCTTTCTGTGTCTTTAATATTATTTGTCGTATCTCTCATTGATTTTTGAGTGGCTAAAAATGAAAGTGCTCCCATGTGTATGTATGGTCTTTTTTTTTCTTTGCGGCTTGATCCGAAACTACCTTTTTATCAGCTGCCACCTCCTTGAAGTATGTATCATTAAGATTTTTCCATTTTTTTTGCACATCAGCTCCTGTAAAAGAAAATAAAATAAGGTAATTGTTGTGTAGATAAATAATAAACTATAATTTGTTTGAATTTTATATTATTGGTGTTACATATTTTTTTGTAATTATTGCAGGTACTTGGCTTCAGGAAATAGCTACTATTCGCTATATTACAAATATCTAATTGGTATCTCTACAATTGGTGAAATTATAGAAGACACGTGTGCAAGACTATGGTCTTGTTTACAATCTTTATACATACCAGAACCAGATGAAAGAACTTGGTCCCATACTGGTGAACTTTTCTATAAAAGAACCCATTTTCCACATTGCTTGGGAGCGGTGGATGGAAAGCTTATAAGGTGCGAAAAGCCTAATGGCGCGGGTTCTGAATTTTATAATTATAAACAATATCATTCCTTAGTTTTAATGGCGGTGGCTGATGCAAATTATTATTTCATCAGTGTTGACATAGGTGCTTACGGCAGCAGTAGTGACTCAACCGTTTTTAAAAATTCTGCATTTGGAAAGAAGCTGGAAGGTGGTCAGTTAATACTTCCATCACAAACTTACCTACCAAAAGATGAAAATGGGGAAAACATGCCTTATGTTTTTGTTGGAGATGAAGCGTTCGCTCTCTCAGAACACATAATGCGACCATACCCCAGAAGAAACCTATCTGTAACTCAAAGAGTTTTTAATTACAGACTCACACTAGCAAGAAGATTTGTAGAATGCACTTTTGGCATACTTACTAATAAATGGAGAATTTTACATCGGGCTTTAGATGTAAAACTAACAACTTGTGACCAAATAATTAAAGCATGTTGCATTTTACATAATTACGTACGCAAACATGATGGAATTCGGTTTAAGGACAAATTGTATGGGATCGAGTTACAAAGTTTGCGCCCTACTCCTGTGAGATCTAGAATATCCAGCATCGAAAATAGACAATATTTTGCAGAATATTTTGATTGCAATATGAAAAAATATAAAATATAAACGTCTACCCGTATTATAGGTATATATTCTATATAAAACTACAGACCAACAAAAAATCTTTGATTATATACATGTCTAGATGGTCACATTGACCGTACCGAACGGCTCGAAAAAAGTCTACTATAATTATTGGTAGACTCGCTTCTCACCTACGCCAGTGTCATTTGAGTCACCTATGGATAATAAGCTCACGAAAAATAATTAATTATGCCGGTTTGTGCTATCAAATTGTATCGCAATTACGTGGGAAGTAAAGAAGTAAATTATATTATTTAACTACTTTATTTTAAGTAAACACAGTTTTTTAATTCGTTACTGTTTAGGTTAGTCTGATTAGCTTGTGTTGCCAGTTTAATATTAGGGAAACAGCGAAACTATGGGAGACACATTATAAATATCATTTTTTTTTGCGGGTAGGAGTGTGCATACTACACGTAAAAATAATAAGCTGCGTAATTTAAGCAAAATAATATATTAACAAGTGTTTTGTATAACTGATGTGCTAAATTAAAGTCGTTTACCTACCAGCATATTTCCATACAACTATTTACAAGCCTGCAACTGAATTTTGCCACTAAATAATTCTCACAGTGTGTTTATAACCTGCCTTTGCACTGTCACTAAAATGGAGACACTTCAGAAGTCACTTGAAGACATGTCAACTTTATTTAACATTCGAATAGAAGAGTTTCAGAAAAGCCTAGAAGCAAAAGCAAGTAGCTCTTCACCAACAGCGGGTAATACTTCCTCACTTTCAACAGATTTTGAAATGTTTCGTTCTTTTGTGCTCACATCCTAAAAAACTCTTAATGAACAAGTGCAACTGTTATTCAAATTATATGACCAATCTGAAATGAGATCCAGACGTAAGATGATCCTTTTACATGGTATTAGAGAGGAGAAGAAAGAAGACCTTCCTTATACAGTATGTAAATTGTTTGCAGACAAATTAAAAATGACAGATATAAATACTGATGTAATCACCAGATGTATTCGCTTAGGCATTTCTAAAGACGGTAAACCACGTCCTGTTCTAGTCAAGTTTAATAATATTGAAAATAAAAATCTCATTTGGTATTCGAAAACTGCATTCAAAAATACTGGTATTACTGCATCAGAATTTTCGACCAAGAGTCGACATGACCTTTTCTTAGCTGTTCGTAATCAGTTTGGCATTAATAAATGTTGGACAAAAGACGGTCATATAATCATAATTGGTTCCAATGGTCGGCGATATACCGCCACCTCATTCGCTGATCTAAAATCTATTCCCTGTTCTACCAGTGATTCGGAAGGGTTGTCACTTTCGGGGAAGAGTGTTGGCGAAGATAGTACCAAAGGAAACAAGATTATTTCCACTGCTAGATCTAAGAGAATTATTAAGGCAAAATAACTTTATAACATGCCTCTTCAAATGCAGTCTGCAATGCATTTTATTGATCTGCCATTTTTCTCAATGATGTAGTGTTCTTTTCCCTTGTTCTTGTTATTATATTTCATAATAAAGCAAAGTACTTTAGTGTATTTAAGCTACTTTAATATATTCCCTACTAAACTTAGGTACTTCAGATTGTTACCTAAGTGTAAATATTTCTTTCTTTGTACTTTGATCCTTTGGGTGATCTATTCAATAACATAAGTACTTTAAGTTGAATTATTACTTCCACATATGACTGTGTTTGCTGTGTTGTACTGGCACTTCAAAATTTTAGGCTACTTTATTGTATTTCTTGCTAAAGCTAGGTATTTTAGACTGATATCCTAAGTAAATATTTCTCTTTGTACTATAGTTGTTTAAGTGATTTATTTATTAACATAGTTCCTTTAAGTTGTATTATTACTTCAGCATATGACAACATTTGCTGTTGTACTGACACATCAAAATTATTACCCTTGTTCTCTCTATTATATTTCATAATAAAGATAAGTACTTTAGTATTTTTAGACTAGTTTGTTATATTTATTACTAAAGCTAGGTACTTAAGATAGCTAAATAAAGATATCTCTCTTTGTATAAGTACTGTAATCGTTAGTGTTTTATCCATTGGTATAGGTACTTTAAGATTTATCATTGCTCAGTATATGTGTGTGTTTACTGTTTTACCGGTACTTCAAAATTATTACTAATTGTATTTTTCTTTTCTGTTCCAAAGGTAAAATTATTTCTATTGTTTGATATGTATGTAAAGGGTAATATTACAAATTTTGACATTGATTTAAAACTGTCAAAGTAAATCTTGTTTATGTATAAAAGCAAAGGTTGATGATCATACAGCCAACTCGTATTAAGTTTTACATTACCTTATTTGCGTAGTAGAAGAGTTCAATAAAGGACAATGTCCAAAATCGCCCTGTGTAATAAAAGCATCGGACATACACGATAATTAATTTTCTATTTTATTATGTTAGTTGCAAATACTTTTATAACACGGACTAGCTGCATGCAAAAATAAACATTAAAAAATATTTTACTCGACTGATAACATTAATCGCCGCCATCTTCGCCAAACATCATGTGGTGTTAAAAAATGATTAGGGATGCCCAATCGATTATAATCGACTTTTGAATTTAATGAAATACATTTTGAATTTATTTCGAATAAAGTTTCAAAAAGAAGCTACAATAAAAAATAAAATTACCATTTCTTTATATTCTTTTATATTATTCCCTAAAAGTATAATTTAAAAAACCTACTATACCTAATGAATGAGGTCATACTCGATTTTGTATAGGTTAGTTAGAATAATGCTGAAGAAAAATATTTGTAATGATTCAGGATTTTCTAACGATCGTTTAGAAAGGATTGTATTTTACGTCTTACTAAACGATAACTTACGAGTTTTATAACATCAAAAAAAAAACAGTTATCGTTACTGCATTAATTATAAATGTGTTCTTTAAAAAGAGCAATATTGTAGACTAGATACAGACGTTATTATTAATATTGTTACAAGTATGGAAGAAGTAGAGACGTACGTGTTGTTATAAGTAATGTAGGATACTGTAATACTTGTTATGGTATTAATATTATCGTATGACAAAAGATGGTTTGTGATGTGATGTGTGTTTGTAACGTATGGTTATAATAAATCTTAGAAAATATTCATAAATCGTATCGTATTTCGCGCTCCTATTTTTGATGTCACTAAATTGTCACTTGTCACTTGTCAGTCTCTCATGAAAAAAATACGATCTCCAAATCAATTCAAATCGAACACACTAGAATCGAATCTCCATTAAATCAAGCATTAACAGATCTATTTTTGATCAATCGCGACATTTTCAAACATGCCTAATATGGACAGAGAACATAATTATTGACGATAATTTACCGTAAATACAAGTAATTGTATAGAAACATCATTAAATAAATTAACATAACATCACGCTTGTATTTCTCAGAAGGAGTAGGTAGAGGTGTGTAGTACTAAGTAGTACGTCCCATGTAATAGAGAAACAAGTCAAACACCGGACACAAATCCAGACTCCGTGCTACTACTGAGAACTTCAAGTTATAAAAAAAATTGTCATACCCTGGGATTGAACCCAGAACAGAACAGTTTTTCTTTCTGTCACAAGGAACAGATGTTCCACCTATGCAAAAGTATTTCTTGAATCGTTTGAAATATTCTTGAATAAGTCCAACTCGAGAGGTTTTTGGATCGATTCATTGAATCGATGGAGTATTCTAAGTCGACATCGGATAAGGATTCTTCAGATATATATCGATCTGGAAAATCGATTATTTTATTATAAACAATCGATCAAACGATTTCAAATCGACATGCCTACTTTATACTGTCATCTTTCACTCTGTCAAAATTACATTGGTTGGTGTCGTTTGATATTTGTAATTGTATCGGTATTTTGGTGTGTTTCGGGACTATATATTGAACATTACAACTTGGCTATTTTAACGGACTCTGATTGCTTTCAAGAACGACTTAACGGCTCATACGATAACCTAGCATTCATAAACGGACTTAGGCATACGCAATGGAAAGTGTATTTTGCGTAAATTGCGGCTCTGCTGGTGGCTTAATGTTGTTGAAAGATGAACAGAGAAGTAATCGTGCAATATTGCTGTAATTGCATCGTTGTACGTCGAACCATCGGTTGCTGAGCCCATGTTATGACCATCATCATATAGAAGATGAACAATATACATAAAATTAATCTGTGTTTTATTTCTAATTCAAACATAATAAATTAATGTAGTTTAAACAACTTATACTCCTAATTAGGTGTTAAGTCGGTAAGGCTGGTTTCATAGTCACGCGTTTGAACAGCGCCGTCCAGACGCGCACGCTTGCAAATGCACTAGATAGTAGTCGATAATATTCACGCTGTTCAAGCGCGCCCTGTTGAAAATTCGTTAAAACCGTGGTTGATACGCTCGCTATTCGACGGCATGTCTAGCGGTGTGACTGAACCATCCTAAATCCTCTACATTTAGGTACTAGGTATCTCACCGTTCCGTATATGCTAATGACAACATCTAAATAATAACAGCCATTAGGTATATACATACATTTTTATTTTTACATGAAAACACAAACATTATCTCTCATTTCGAAACCAATGCTAAGAAAGCAGGTTTATTAACTAGATTCTATACATTTATACGTTGCACTTACATACACTTAGGCTTTAGAACAAAAATAGCATACCTAATTATCTAGATAGGTACTAAAAATAGCTAAATGTCTTAGGACATCATTTTTCAGTTTGTAAAAAATCACTCGGAGCTATGAAAAACCGTAATATTCGTGGTTCAATTATAACCTCAAAATCTGATACTTTTTTTTGAAATATATCTTTTATGCAGCTAGTCCGCTATAAAAATAAGATCATATAGGAATTTACTAATGATCGACAATAAAACACAATTTTCCGATGCTATTGGTTCCAGGGCGAACAATGTATGGGAGCAGAGCAATGTCCTTTAGTTTGTTTACTTTTAAGACCTACTGTTAATTATTTTCTTTATGTTTGTAATATTATTGAGCTTATAATATGTTTTTACTACGTACTGCTGTAAATGTTGTGTACGTATGAAGTGTAACATCTATTGATTGATTAGTTGCGATTTGCGATCTTCTAGTAACTCTGGTTGGTAAAGGAGACTTAGTTTATTTCTTATTTATTCATATTATTCATATTTATATAATATATTATTATTATTATTATTTTGTAACAATATATATATATATATATATATATATATATATATATATATATATATATATATATATAAACTAAATACCTTATTATATTTTATAATTTTCATTATTTATAAAAAGAAAGACTTATTATGATTTCTGACTTGTTCAATGACAATAATTCAAATAATGATTCGTTTATGACACCTTACTCTGAAAGCGGCAGTAGTGACGATAGTTTTCACAGTACAGATTTCACTCCTTTAAACGAAGTCCTATCTTCTCAATTCTCAGATGTACTGAAAAATTTCAATGTTATCCATATTAATGCCCAAAGTATTCCGGCACATTTTCCAGATATGCTTGCATCATTTAACACTAGTTACCTCAGTGCTATTCTTGTCTCCGAGTCGTGGCTCAGACCATGTTTACCTTCCACATGCTATTCACTACCAGGATTTAATCTTATTCGACCGACCGACGAAACGACCGAGTAGGGCAGGGTGGGTTTACTTTTTAATTTACCTTAGATATGATATTCCTTTCAAGATTATTAAGTTGTCTACTCAACCACCCTTGCCTAATGAAGCTGAACATCTCTTACTGGAAATTACATTATCTAACACCAAAATCTTACTGGGCGTTTTTTATAGCCCCTCCCTCCATGTGAATTATTTCCACTAATTTGAGAAAACACTTGAAGATCTGACTCCTCTATACAATCACATTATTCTAATGGGCGATTTTAACACTTGCATGATAAAGAATGATCACCGCACTAAAAGGCTGCGCTCTATTACTGACTCATGTAATTTACATATTCTGCCACTTAACGCTACGCACACTTTGCCTAACTGTATTTCATCTTTGTTAGATCTTATCATAGTTTCATCTCCTGATCACGTGTCAAAGCATGGTCAATGTGCAGCTGTGGCATTCTCTCATCATGACCTTATCTTTTTATCGTATAAAATACGCACTCCTAAGCTTCGAGGCAAGGTACTGGTGCTACGAAATTTTGGTAGGATTGATATTGAACGTCTTCAAGAGGATGCTCGGAATGCTGACTGGTCTGCTGTATGCTCTGCTGACTCTATAGACCTAAAAGTAGAAACACTAAACTACATCTTAATTAACCTTTACGACACCCATGCACCCGTCAGACCAGTTAAAATTAAACACACCCCTGCACCGTGGCTTACAGACGATATTAAATCACTGTTAAATAAGAAAAATAAAGCTAGGCTTATTTATAACAGTGATAAATCGGACCACAATAGGGACACGTACAGGAGCATACGGAATCGCTGCAATACAATTTGTAGAGATGCACAACAACGCCATGTTCAAAAATCAGTCGAGAACAGAGACCCTGCAAAAATTTGGAAGTTTCTCAGATCAATAGGAGTTGGAAAATCTAAAGAATCCACTATTTCGAATGAAGACGTTGATATTGAATCACTAAATCAACATTTCTCATGTACATCTTCATTTTTAAATGATAATATAAAATCATACACTTTAAACAATCTGTCTAAAGCATCAACTCCTAATTTCTCGCCGTTCATCTTCAATCAATTTTCCGACTGTGATGTTAAGAAGAACGTTTTGTCCATATCGTCTAGTGCTATCGGATGTGATGAAATTAGCCGTAAAATGATCGTCCCCCTGATTGATATTATTCTCCCCATCCTTACTCATATTTTCAATTACTCCATATCCTCTGGATCCTTTCCTCAAATCTGGAAGGAAGCTAATATCATTCCTCTTCCTAAAAAGAAGAACCCCTGTTCTCCTTCAGATTATCGACCTATATCTATCCTTCCATTCCTTTCAAAAGTTCTTGAACGTTTGGTATTTGCACAATTTAACCACTACCTAAATAAAAACTCCCTTCTTGACTCCTTTCAATCAGGGTTCAGACTTCGTCATAGTACTGTTACAGCTTTACTTAAAATCACTGATAATATTCGCTGGGGTATGGACCAACAGCAGCTCACTATTCTTACGTTGCTGGATTTCAGTAACGCTTTTAACACCGTCGATTTTGACGTATTGTTAAGTCTGCTACGTTCTATTAACATATCTCCAGCGGCAATTGAATGGTTTCAAAGCTATTTGCGTGGCCACCGGCAGCGTGTTATGGTAGAGGGTGCCACATCTACGTGGTGTGAACTAACTGCTGGTGTACCACAGGGTGGCGTGTTGTCTCCTCTCCTTTTTTCTGTATTTATTAATTCTATTACTTCACGAATTTCTTCTCTCTACCATTTGTATGCAGATGATCTCCAAATTTACTCCCATACATCACTCCAGAATCTTACCAATGCCATCAATGACACTAATATGAATCTTGCTGCAATACTTGATTGGAGCAGGTCGTTCGGGCTTAATTTAAATCCCAAAAAGACCCAAGCCATTATTGTTGGAAATAGCACTCTAATCTCGAGAATTTCTTGGGATAACCTTCCACCTATTATTGTTGATGGTGTTGTGATACCTTTTAGTAAATCTGTAAAAGACCTAGGATTATATATTGATCAGAATCTTTCTTGGTCCCTACATATTAAGGAGTCCAGCAGAAAGATGTTTGCGGCAGCATCTTATTTAAGACGTTTGCGTAACTCGCTTCCCATACCTACTAGAATTTTACTGGCACAGTCTTTGTTACTCCCTATCCTTGATTATGCTGATGCATGCTACTCCAATCTTACTGAGGATCAATTAAATAAACTTGAGCGTCTTCAGAATTTCGCTATCAGGTTCATATTTGGCCTTCGCAAATATGATCACGTTTCAGAGTACCGTATTAAGCTCAAGTGGCTCCCTATCAGGCTTCGTCGGAATACTCATATTCTATCTCTACTGTACTGTGTACTATTTGATCCTAAAACACCGAGTTATCTTAAAGAAAAATTTGAGTTCATGGGCGCAAATAAAGATCATTCCAGAATAGCTGATAAACTTTTACTGCATATGCCTACTCATAACTCAAAATTTTTTCATTCCTCCTTTTGTGTCAAAGCAATCAAATTATGGAACTCGCTTCCTTTAACAATTAAAAAAGCCCAAAGCATCGAGTCTTTCAAAAATGTGGTTAAAGATTATTATTTAAATATGTGTTCTACTTAATATATTTTATTGTCATATCTACTTTTCTTGATAAGGTTTATGTATATGATATATAGTTATAATGTATTACAGAAATATTTATAAAAGTGTATGTATTCTATGTATGTATATGTAGGTATATATGTATATGTATGTGTGTATGTATATATTTGTTTATGTGTATAGGTATATATAATATTATTTTTAATATATGCTTGTTTATCTACTATTTATGCACACTTCTATATATTTAAATGAAAATTATCTCTTTCACCAAGGTTTGCCTGGAAGAGATCGCTGTTTAGCGATAAGGCCACCTAATTGTACATTCGTTGATAAATTTAAGTTTGCTATGTTGTGTAGTGTTTTATGTGCAATAAAGAGTATAAATAAAAAAAAATATCATTACATCTTTTTGTAATTTTTAAACATTTTGTTAATGAATAAAAATATTTTATTTTAATATTTATTTATTTATCTTTGTAAATCATAAAAAGATGCAGTAGTACTTATAAGATTTTGTTTGTTTAAAAAAATTAAAAGAAAAATATTTGTTATTATGTTTATACTTTTTGTTTTTACTAAATTAAATAAAACACTAATCTACGAAATAGTTACTTTATTTAACCTATTTTGTTTAAACTACACCTTCTTAAATAATGGGGAAAAGTTAAGTTAATAATTTGGAGCAAGTATCCCTAAACACGCACATCTTGACAGTTTGACTACAATAAGTACACGAGCGGTACTCACACATATCACGTAATTCGGGCCGGTTTTTGCGCGAAGTTTGTTTGCATTGCTCAATCTAGACATGTAGGTATATAATCAAAGGTTATAAATAAAAATATTTCATTTGTAAACGTCATTAAATTAAAAAAAAATACTTTATATTTACCTTTTTGTTTTTTTTTCAACAACACTGCATTGTTCCCAACTAAAATATATGTCTTGCTATATTTCCTCCCACAATCTCGCCTTCAATATTCTGTCGTGGTACTTTGGATTAAATTTGTCCCACAGGGGAGGTCTCCTGTGCATCAACGTGATTAATTGCTCAATATCAATGTCGTCATTTTCTAACTCCTCTGCGGCTCCCGATCGGGCGGGAGACGAAGCGCGCGACATCCTGCCAATAGCGCCAGTACACGACTGAATGAAACGCGCGGATTTTATTTCGCAGTGCGGCCATAGCCATAACTACTATATACTGCACAAAATATTCGCGCGGAAATAAATCGCACCGCTTCGCGTTCAATTTGCATCAAATCACAGATTTATTTCCCGCGCGATTTTTTTGCCGCCAGTGCGGTTACTCCTATAAGATTCTATGTGTTACAGAATTGCGAGAAAGAAATCGCGCGGTGAAATATCGCAGTACGGACAGGGCCTTACGGAAAACTTACTTAAATACCGTTCAAACTTTGGCCATATTAAGTATTAGGTAAAATTACTGTCACACTAACACGCGTTCTCCGTTCATACAATTTAATGTCACAATTGCACTCATATTATTTTAAGTTTATATCAATAAAAAGGTGAACCTGATATGAAATAAGCTTAAAAATACAACTGATAAAAATGGACACATTTATCTTTTATTATCCTTACTTAAAACAACCAAAACATTTATTATGACAATCTTATCTTAAATTTCTAAACGTATTATAGATATGCCTTTCAAATTAAGCTCGATTACCATCCTGCACTCATTTAATTATTTTTACATATATAATAAATATATGAAAGCTCATATGACAGAATTACAAACAACAACACATATAATATACGTTTATTACCTACCAAGTGTACCAAGCACTTTATACATTTTTAAGCAGTGATGAATAATGATTCATCTGTTATTATTGAATAATAACAATAGTCACTTCATATTAAGGTTAACCTATATTTAAACAATAATCATAGTTCAGTAAGTATAAACATTGCCAATCCTATAAAATAATCTATATCTAAGTTAAAATTAGGTAATGATTTTGACATCACGTTGGTATAGGGTCTATGCCCAGAAGGTCCTGTAAACAGATCTGGCTTATCAAACCAATATTGTTCATTTCCTGAAATTACTCCTACTGTGAGTAACACATTGTGATTATTATGCAAGTCTGAAGGTCTTACTGTGAAAGCGCTCCAATTATCTTGGATTACAAGAGTTGTTGACAGTATCCATACGAATCATTGAACCAACTCCAATTGTTGCCAAATCTCGGGGTAATGTTTGTTGATCAACATCCTTAGATCCTCCAATAGGGTCTGAGTAAGTCTCTCCTTCATCTGCTGCGATTAAACTAGGAGACTCTGGCAACTCCATCTCCTGGTCTTGGTCTTCCGAATGATGAGCAATTGGGTCAGATGCTGGATATGGTGGAGGTGCTGATGGCAGGTGGGGTTGCTTAGATGGTGGCTGCTCCTGGTCTTGAAGCTCTCGTTTTCTAGATCTTCTGGGAGCAGATGAGTGATGTGAGGGACCTTGCCCGTCATTGTCATCACCAGGTTTACGTCCGCTGAAGAAGTCACGCAGATCATTTGAACTATCTTCATCATCAGCTTCTGAAATTCTCTCACTGAGAAACCCAGCTAAAGCATCTGAAACTAGGGAAAGTTTGAAGAATTCTGGAGTAACAGTGTCGTTCTTCATCATCTCCGTAATACTAGCAGATTGGCCCTCTGTCATGAGACTGTAATCTGTTGCCCACTTTCTGAACTTCTCATACTGGATCTTACCGATACTTGATATGCTTCCTACACCTCCGTATTCACTCAGAGCATGTTGATTTTTCACTACCATCTGGAGTTGTAAGCACAGTCCCGCAAGATTGGGAAAAGATGAGGCTGCTCCTGAGATTTGGTATCCTATCAGGTTATTATGTCCAATTTCCTTTAATATTTCAAAAACTTTTTGTGTTTCCACTATAAGGGTGGGCATTGCTTTCAGAAGAGGCCCCCATGGGAAGTCAGGGAATTCTGAGAAACTCTTACTTATGATATAGAGAGCAGTTAAGTTTCTATAAGATGCTTGGTTCACCAACAGTTTGATTCTCATATTGGTGGATTGCTCTAGCAATGCAGCAAAGTAAGAAATAACCATACTAGGATCCAAATCTCCTTTCTCTATCTGGGATTTGATAATGAAAATAAATAATACACAAAGCTATTTTAAAACAAAATATACTTAGCACGCTAATTAATCTGTCTCATACCTCTCTACTCTACGATTATAAATAAAACTTCTAATGTGATGTTGTAATACTTTTGAACATCTATGTAGTTTTTTTTAAATAAAACTAATTTTACGGATTTTATCGCGTATATTAACTTATTTTTATATTCCCGACGTTTCGGGTGCTTTCCAGCACCCGTGGTCACGGTGGACTGAGTTGTTTGACGTCCTGCTGTCACAGTTAGCCCGGCTACCTTCAGTTTTTTAATATTAATTTTTAGTTCGATTTACGCAGAATGAGCTTACAGTATCTTGAAGTCTAGCAGTGGTATAACTTGGGTTTGGATTTGATTTTATTAATTATGGGATCCCAAGCAGATGGCAGCACCCATCCATCTTCTCTATTGAAATTAGGATGTTTTTTAATTTCAATAGCCTCGCGAATCATCCTTGGGAGGAATCGGTGTTCTTTTGCGAGGATTTGTGGTCTATCAAATCTAATGTAATGACGGGGACTAACAACTAGGACTAACAACGGGGAATATACAAATACATATTAAGTACTCTTCAATTACGACTTATTAATACATGAGTTGTATTTATTATTTCACCAAGAACCTAATGCAAGGCTCTAACATTCTAAAAACACATTGGAATAAGATTCACACAGGACATTGGAATATTATTTCAACTACCCACACAATAAGCCATTGCAGGTAATATTCATTAACATGGGCCAAACACCAGCTGCTGCAAAACTCATACATATATATTATGTAAGAGCTAATAATACACATCTATCTATGAATGGTCAGACTACTTCTACCTAGGAGCCTGTCTGAGCTGGTACTATCCTTCTTACGTATTTCTGCCGCCAGAGTGTACACTGCTATGTTCAGATATGAAGGGCTTAGGGAGCCAATGTAATTACAAGTTGTGACACATAACATTTGAATTGTCAGAGGTGATCTGAGCTTTCTTTGTTTAAAGTTAAAGTTTTATTTTTAAAACATATATATAAAAATTGGCTCTTGAAGTGATCGAAGCCATAATATGAAAACTAAATTATTTCTGACTTAATTACTACCTTTACAAACTACAGAATTGACTAAAGACGATATGAATTGACTAACAGTAGGAAAATTAAATCCCAAGATAAACACACGATTCACAAACATTATAAGCTTTTACTAATTTTAATTTAAGCAAATATTTCTATATTATACTTACTACGAGTATACATTTTATTAATAAACACCACCTTATTACATACCATTATTTGTTGGCTACTAAATATTAACATTTACTACGTGGTACAACCATGTTTGATGAGAACCGTCTTATTTCTAAGCAAAATATATACGCGTACTAACGTAATCCATCAGAGTTTGACTATGTATGAGAACACTTTGTTTTATCGTTTACAATTCGAAGTACAGTACGGCAAACAAAATTGGCGGGAAGAGACGCGACAAATAAAATTGGCGGGTAACTCTAATCAGGAACCAAATAGCAGGTCAAGTGCTCTTACATTTGCCATGAAACAATGTTAACTAAGAAATGTGTAAAGTTTTAGTAAATATTTACATATAAATGTATATTTAAGATGCATCGAAATGAATCGCTTTTACTTTATTTCACGAATACTATTGTTTAAGTATGATAATTAATAAATTTATAGTTAGGTAGTAGTGATGTCAAGTATTGTATTTCAAATAAGTTTTTTATTCATGTTAATAATCGAAAAGACAATGACTGTCAAGTTAATAGTTCTTAAAAGTTTTGTTGTGATGAATATGTATCGCAGCTAGATAGTTTAATTAGCCGGATTATTAGATGGCTAGCCCTTCAGTTACACTCTGGCACATAATCGAACATCTAATATATCTGAACATAACTGTACGCAGAGCTGCTCACAATAAGCACTTGAAACGTCTAAATTTAATAAAAGTTAAAAATGTAGACTATGAAATCCGTAAATTAGCCTTATTTAGTTTTATAAAATAGAATTAGGTCGAGAAACGAGCAAATAGTACACTTGATGGTAAGTGGAATCTGTGGCTCATAGACATCTAAATTTATCCTCGATTAAGAATCACAATGCAGATGCGTTATCACTCCCGAAAACTAAGATGGAATAAAATGTTCTCCGTTTCTCTACACTCACCATACGAAACACAGCAGCATTAAGCTGACCTTGACCTGATTAAGCAGAGCGTGGACCTTCCCCAGTCGAGCCGACCTATTCGTGCTACAACCACAATATAGCTACAGTGTGGCTCTACCACGTATAAAGTGTTTTATTCGCGTAAATTTAAGAACTAAAATCAGTTTCATGTAATAAAAAATTATGGTACCTATCTGTCATGAATCCGTGTTCTCCTTTGCTGAATCTCGTAACATAACCGTTTTGTCCCGTAACGCCACAATGACGGAAAAATTAAATTCAAATGACTTTACCATTTTTGGTATTAAAGTCTGACTATCGGTAAGCCCATGTATTTAACATGGGCTTACCGATTTTTAGTTTTAAGTTTCTTTCTATTTGGTCTTGAAAATTTTTGGTTCTTGAAATATTGGTCAACGTTTTAAGTTTCTTTCTAATTGGTCTAGAAAAGGCATTTAGTATATTAACGGTGCTTAACTTGTAGGCATCTAATCAACTGGCTAATTGAATGGGGCTGCGACACAAACATTAACACAGTTGAACTTCACATTAAATCAGATATTACGAATGTCATCGAAGATACATCCAAAACATCTCATTACGCTTCGAGCGATATTAATGATAGCAATGATGGTGTGAAAACGTACTAAATACTTCATATTTTGAGTGTTTGCCATAAGTAAAATGTGAAAGTTACCTTAAAATCATTCGGCTATATCAAAGGAAATTGTTTAATTAATAAATAATTAATGGTTTAACATTTTCTTCGCAGTGCTTATTTTTGTAGTATTAATGTAATTTCAGATATATTTAAATTAAAATTAAATAAAATTGCAACGCCTGTTTGTAATGTCAAAATAACAGCTTTTTACTATATGCATATGAAAGTATACCTATATAGTATAACCAAACTTTTTAAATAATTTTGTTCTTGTGTCTGTCTGTTTGTTTACTTCGGCATATCTCTGAAACGGCTGAACCGATTTTGTCGAGACTTTCACAAGCAGATGTTCCGCGCAAAAAAAGTAAAACCCATGAAATTTTATCGTAATGAATCCCACAGGGGGAAGTCGCGGAAAACTGTTAGTTTAAAATAAATTTAACAAGCTTAAGTTCTCTCATTAGAAAATAATGTTACCTTCATCATTATCATCATTACAGCCCTTCACAAGTCCACTGCTGAACATAGGCCTCCCCCAAAGAATGCCACAAAGCACGGTCCTGAGCCACCTGCATCCATCGACTTCCTGCATATCTTACCAGGTCGTCACTCCATCTAGTGGGGGGACGCCCTACACTTCGCCTGCCGGTACGAGGCTGCCACTCGAGAACCTTTCTTCTCCATCGGTTGTCAGTTCTACGAGCTATATGGCCGGCCCATTGCCACTTCAGCTTACTAATCCGTTGGGCTATGTCGGTCACTCTGGTTCTACTGCGGATATCCTCATTTCTGAGTTTATCACGCAGAGAAACTCCGAGCATAGCCGTCTCCATAGCTCGCTGAGCAACCTTGAGCTTCCTCATCCGGCCAGCAGTGAAGGACCACGTCTCAATTCCGTATGTCATCACTGGCAACACGCACTGGGTGTACAGTCTCGTTTTCAAGTTTTGAGTTATACCTGACGAGAAGATGTGCCGTAATTTCCCGAACACTGCCCAACCGAGTTGAATCCGTCGATTGACCTCTCGGTTGACGTTGGACTTACCTAGTCGGACTATTTGTCCCAGGTAAACATACTCGTCAACAACTTCGAGCTTAGTGTTCCCAACAACTACCGGCATAGGTGTGACATGGACATTAAACATGATCTTTGTTTTGTCCATGTTCATCTTAAGACCTATCCGTTGGGAAACACTATTGAGGTCATTGAGCATAGTGCTTAGGTCCTCCAGCGATTCTGCCATAAGGACTATATCGTCGGCAAATCGAAGGTGAGTGATGTACTCGCCATTGATGTTGATACCGTATCCTTTCCAGTCCAGAAGCTTGAAAACATCTTCCAATGCAGCGGTAAAGAGTTTCGGGGATATGACGTCACCCTGTCTTACACCTCTCTGCAATTGGATAGGTTTCGTACTCTGGTTCTGTACTCGGATAGCCATCGTAGCCCTACTGTACAAGCACTTCAGCACTTCGATATACCGACAGTCCACTTGGCACCGCTGAAGGGACTGCAGCATCGCCTAAATTTCGACGGAATCAAAGGCTTTCTCATAGTCCACATACGCCAGACATAGTGGCAAATTGTACTCCTCTGACTTTTGTACAATTTGCCGAAGGGTATGTATGTGGTCTATGGTGCTAAAGCCTTTTCGGAAACCGGCTTGTTCGGGAGGCTGGAAGTCGTCAAGTCTGCGCGCGAGACGATTTGTAATGACTCTCGAAAACAGCATGTAGACGCGGCTCAGAAGGGAAATCGGTCTGTAGTTCTTCAAGAGAGCGTTGTCGCCTTTCTTGAAGAACAAGACCACCGCACTTCTGCTCCACGCCTCCGGTGTAATGCCACCATGGAGGACGGAATTAAAGAGCTTCTGAAGGACTTACCGGTTTTCCACCCGCTTTCAGAAGCTCCATTGTAATTCCATCCTCGCCTGGGGCCTTGCCGTTTTTAAGGTGCTGGAGAGCCATTCTAATCTCGCTCAGACTGACGTCCGGGATATCATCGGAATAATGTCGGATAAGACTCGCTCTTGGATCGTTACTCACACTTGCGTGCGGCTCCAACGATGACGTGTACAGTTGCCCATAGAACCTCTCAATCTCATTCAAAATCTTAGGTGCCCCGGAAACGATGATGCCACATTCGGTCTTCAGCTTTGACAGTTGGCTCTTTCTGGCAGACAGATCTCTGGCAAAGACTTTAGAGCCTTGGTTCCGCTCGATCGCTTCTTCAATACAAGCTGTATTGAAGTTGCGTAAGTCCCGCCGCATGCATTTAGAGATCTGTCTGTTCAGTTGCCTGTATGCTGTCAAATCTGTTGAAGAATGTAGCTTCATCTCCCGTCTAACAGCCATGAGATTAAGAGTGTGAACGGAGAGTTTTTGTGTTCTTCTGCGGCGGGTCTTGCAGAACTTAGCTCCGACCGCATGGACAGTTTCCACGACCTTGTCATTCAAATCGTCCACTTCATTGCAGTCTTCTAGGCACTGAAAACGGTTTTGTAACTCGAGCTGAAAGGTTTCGGGACTTTGGATTAGAGCACGAGGGGGACGGAGCGTTGACTTCATTAGACGAGACCTCTCCAACTTAACGTTTAGGTTCAGTGTGCCTCTAACTATTCGGTGATTGCTGCCGGTTTTTCACCCTCGCGATCACGGATACATCACTGAACAGTTGTCGTCTGGTCGTCACAATGAAGTCAATCTCATTTTTTGTCAAACCGTCGGGGCTCGACCAGGTCCACTTACTGTGGGGCCGCTTCTGGAAGAAAGAGTTCATCATAAAGAGTCCCTCTTTTTCCATGAAGTCGGCCAGCTGCTGGCCCCTTGGGTTCCGTTGCCCTATTCCAAATTTCCCCACCTTCAGCTCACCGTTCCCTCTTGTGCTTAGTTTTGCATTGAAGTCTCCCATTAACACCGTATATTGGGTTTTGGAGGAATGCATGGTTCTAGAGATATCCTCATACATTTCCTCCACCTCCTGATCGGGGTGTGCCGAGGTTGGCGCGTAAACCTGTATGACCTTCAGCGAATACCGTTTGGTGATTCTGAGTATAAGGTACGCAACCCTCGTCGACACACTCGCAATCTTTACTACGTTGTTAACGAGAGACTTGTGGACGATAAATCCGACACCTCCTTGGGACAGATGGTCGGGCGACCCGGTAATAGAGCAAGTTGCCGGATTCGAGGATTACCGTGTCCTCCCCCTCTCTTCGGACTTCGGATAATCCTATAATATGCCAGCGTAACTTGTCTATCTCTTCTTCCAGCTCCACAATCTTCTCGTCAGTCCTCAGGGTGCGTGCGTTGTATATTGCCAGGTCGAGTCGTCGTAGGTGGCAACCGAACCTCCACCGGAGATTCTTAGCACCTTCTGCCCCGCCGTTACCATGGTCGCCACCGTAGCCAGGAATAGCGGGGCCGCAGGGGACTGGGGGCCGTCTCTTCGTAACTTTCATCATGGGGGGTATATTGCCATAGTTGCCACGCATGGCGAGCGGGTTGGCAACCGCAGTTTTTATTGTATTTTTGCCGTTACCAGGAAGATGCTGCTGCCCATCTCCTGCCCGTTTCCCTTTGTCGCCTTTTACGACACCCACGGGAAGATATGGGGTAGTGGATATTCTTAACCGCCACTACACGGCACATATCACAACGTTACCTTATATATAATTAAAACACTTCAAATATTTTGATAAATATTTAAAAAAGCGCAGCAAAAATATGCAATGCACAGTAAACATACATAATTATGTTCAAGCAACTTTTAGAATATCATTAATATACAGAACTAATCATTATATCACATTGACTTTCTTGAATATATTTATTTACATCTTAAACGCTAAACATTACACTAATGTGGTTACAAGTACTTATATTTCCTTTATTTTTTTATATTTTATTGTTAACATACCTATATATACTGCATATTATGTGATACTGAAATGTAATCTACATACATTATTGTTACAATTATTACATTAATATCGAAAATCGTCGTACATTTATTTAGTATTTATCTTCAATAATAAATGAAACTTATAATATAATCGCTCAGTAGGTACTGCTATAGATATAGAGAAAATAAAAGTTTGTGTAAGTATGTTGCCGCTAAAGCAGGTAAAATAAAATAAACAAAAACTACATTATTTTCCATACAAAACAACCAAACGCGATATCTACTAATGAGGTCAGTCGGGGCCAGTAATATGAAGTTCACTTTGCACTTGAATAGCGCTGATGCTACGTCAATTTTTAAATAAGTTTTTTAACTATGGATTTCAATCAAAAATAGCGGGAGTCACTCTTTAGATGATATGTGGTTTTTTAATCAGTCATGATAATAGAGTGATGATACAATGGAATATATTTCTTTAAGAGGCTTTCACATTTAGAAAAGTAGTCAATGGTAAGTATTATGATTATAAAACACGCCAAAAAATACATCGTGATAACTACATAAATTCCCTGAATTTATGTACCCTTATCCGAGTTGATATTCGACAGTGTGAAATGTATTAAACATTTCAAATGAATAATACGTAAATAATCTTAAAGCATCAACTAGGCAGTTAAGTACTGATTAGTGGTATCTATTATGTCAACGATAGGATTAATAAATAAACAACTATTTCTTTACCACTCCCTTAGAACTAGGGACAGGCAATTCAGTCCCCGGACGGATAGATGCCTTTACAGGGCTTTGAACTTGCGATTTTGTTATATGTGTCGACATTGGCCATCCGGAGAAACTCGCGCGAACATCCACTTGATGTCCATACTGTATCATTTATTATCACAAGTTAACAATGAAATAAGTAAAAATATTATAAGAGCAACTTTTGCTGGTAGTGGTAGGTCGTAGCATACCTACGTATTTTTATTTTTATTTATTCAACAAACTGATACTTAAACACACAAACATCATGAAAAAATACAGTAAGATACAGATTTACAGAAGTATAATACCGAGAAGAATCTCAAGTGGAATATAAGAAGAGAAAGAATAAAAAAGAATGATTGAAATTGTATTTCGATATAATGGCATGCAATTTTTGATACTCGTATATAAGAGGCTGTATCCTTCAGATTTTAATATTAATTTTCTTATACGTAAGATGCACTATCCCAAACCATAAGAGAAGATTCAGAAACTAATATCGCATGTATATTTTCGTTATAAAATGAGGACAACATGTCAGGATAATGTGCAGGAATACCCTGGGCACAACATTAAAGTTTTTCAGAGTATCTGAGAAATGAGAATCAAGAGTTTCACTTAAAGAAGGGATGCTGTGATAACTGTCATTACTGCTCAATCTATCTGAATCACCGAGGGAAAAAAAGCTGTCGTCTAAGGCTGGTTTTATCGTCACGCCGCTAAACGCGCCGCTGGGCAGCGTGCTGTTAACAGCGCGCGCTTGAACAGCGGTGCACTATAAAACGAAATTAGTACCACGCGTTCCGCTGCTATGAGACAGTCGTGTACAAAATGAACGTTAATGCGGTTAGAGTACTGGCTGTTTACATTTTATGGAAAAGAAGGCAACAGCGATTTAATAGGAGAATAGTTGATCCTTATAACGCTACAAGGTTACTGAGAGGCGAACACGTAACATCTTTCTCCGATTTACGAGAAAATAATTATAAATTTTATAAATATTTTCGCTTATCTACAAGCAGTTTCGACGAATTACTCTGCAAGTTAGAGTTTTCTTTACGACGATCCAGCTTACGTTGCATACCCATAACTCCTGTGGAAAAATTGGCGATCACTCTAAGGTAAGTGAAATAAAAGAGTATTGAATAACTATAAATGATAATATTTATTTTGCAGAAACATGGTGGTGTATGTTGTATAATTTCTAGTTTTTGTAGCTAATACTTAATCACCAACGTCTTTAATGAGGATCAATACTAGGCCGACAAATCAACTCAATACAGATACAGATTTATAGAGCTAAGAAATCATAAATTTTTTTGTTCTACGATTTTGAAAATTGAATTGAAAATGACCTAATTACAAGCGGAGTTCACTGACTGGCCCACGACTGGCCCTATGGCGTATGGCATTAATGAGATTTATCAGAAATTTAAAAGTCATCCTAACACGGTGTAATGTACTCGTATTTTCATACAAACTTTACTGACCTAGGATTTTCTTAGTTTTGGCTAAGGTTGTCAAAATAATGTATGTCTGACTTACCTGTATGTCATGGATTTCTTAACTCTATAAATCTGCTAAAATCAATTAAAATCCTTACTGATCTTCATTATGAGTCTCATTCATAACATTCATTGATTCAACTATCGAGCTGTACGCAGCAGATGAGTGAGCAGAATTTGAGTTATTATCCTCAGTTGGCGATATGACATTTGAAAAAGCTACTGCAGATTCATAGAGCTGTTCAGGTGTAGAAGTGGTAGAATAGTTATAATTAGGATATGGCGATGATCGCGTTGTGCAATTGTATGTAGAATTTGCGTTCAGACTAGAATTAACATTATTTTCTGGCGGTGATAAAAAGCTAGGTGTCGAAGTTGTTGGAGGTGAAATCTCAATGACTAATCCTAGAACCTTTGAGCGAAACTGCAGCTTTTGATAAGCACTTAAATTATTTAGAATCGGAGCAAGAGACTCAAAAAATGACAAATCATCAGGACTTAGGTTGGAAGTGGAAGTATTTTGGTTCAACAACGTTATTAATTCGTTTTCAAAATTTGATTGATCGGATTTCCGTTTATTTCTCCTCTTTTGATTCTATCTGGGAGTATCATTACTATTTTCTGTGTTTTCTTGTTGTCTTTGGAACTGGGATGGAGTACTCAAGTTACTCGCAGATGTAACTGCTTCATATGTGTCTCTAGTAGTCAAATCTTCAGATACGCTAGACTGATTATCGCTTAATGAATCTGTGACTTCATTTTCTGAAGTACGATCAAGGAATGTCATTTGCTCGAAAAACAGATACTTCTTGTGTTTTGCAGCGCTTCCCGATGGCGTATTTCGCATATTCCCTTTTGTTCTGAAATAATTATCTCTCGCTGATTTCCATCGCTGGCGTATTTGTTTATCTGCAATAAAAACATATTTTTATGCACGTAATGAAATTTAATGAAAATACTTTTTTGTTTCAGGTTTTTGGCAACGGGCTGTACTTTCTCCGATTTATCCATCGCATACAGAATGGGAATTACTACTGTAGCTAATATAGTAAATGAAGTTTGTTCGGCTGTATGGCAAAATCTTCGTCATGAATGTATACCTGAACCAACTACAGAAATGTGGCAGCGTATTACTGAAGAATTTGAATTATATGCAAATTTTCCAAATTGTTGTGGGGCGATAGATGGTAAACATATACGTGTAATAAATCCGGCAGGTGGAGGCTCTATGTTTTATAATTATAAACATTTCTATTCTATCGTCCTTTTGGCAATGTGCGATGCGAACTATTGTTTTACCTATATTAACATTGGGTCTTGCGGAAAAAACTCAGACTCTACAATATTTCAAGAGAGTTCACTTTTTCGAAAGTTACAGAACAATACATTGAGGTTACCTGGTGTAAAACATCTGCTGGGCACTAATATAACACTACCACACATTATAGTTGGTGATGGTGCATTTGGTATATCCAACCATGTGATGAGACCTTATGTGCGATCCAACATGACTCATAAAAAGAAGGTATTTAATTATCGCTTAAGTCGTGCTAGACGGTACATAGAGTCGACGTTTGGAATAATGTCCAACAAATTCAGAGTGTTCCATACTCCAATGAGTGTCAGTTTTCCTGTCGCAAAAAAGTTAGTTCAAGCCTGTTGCATATTCCATAATTTTATTAGAATACGGGATGGCTACAATGTTAATGACACATTAACTATAACGGGAATGACTGATTTAGTTGACCAACCAGATCATAGATCAGGAAACACATTACGCGATATATTCGCTGATTACTTTGTATCACCCACTGGTAGCGTGTCATGGCAAGATAGATCTGTGTTATGATTTTTTAGTTGATACCTACTTACCACGAAATTCAATAAATGGAACGAAATGCAGTAATATTGTCGTGCTTAAATTGATTTACCTACCTATCTACCTAATTAATATTTTTCATTAGTACCAGACAATACATGTAACAAAAATTATTTTATTAAAAAATTTTTCTTACCTAAGGCTGTATTGAAATTTTCACCACACAATTCCTTTCCAATTTCTTCCCATGCTTTATTTTTCGCATCCTTATTCTTGTATGAATCTTCGGCCGGGTCCCATAAACATCTTCTAAATCGCACTTCCTCAATTACTCGCCCCGTGTCGATGTAATTCATTTTGTACACAACAATACCTAACGGCGCGTCTCAACGGCGTCACACTAAAACGCATACTGAATGCTGAAGCGCCCGAGTGGCGCGCGCTTCGGCAGCGCCGGCGAACAACGCGCGTTTACCAAACGGCGCTGCTCAAGCGCGCGACTTTAAAACGCAACTACTACCCCAATACATATCCGAACGCGCGCGCACCAACAGCGCAGCCGAAACGCATAACGATAAAACCAGCCTAAATTATCATTATTGAAACTCATAGATATCAATCTATAAATATAATATAAATAATAAATATAAGAAAAAAAGTGGTTTACAAACCCACCCCCCAGTTGCAAGGAAAGATTCACTTCATAGAAGAAAAATTAATAGCATTCACAGAAGAAAAACAAAAATTATTGTAACTATAAGGCGTTTAGTACACCTACGCATTCGTATGCGGCAGCGAGTCTCTGCGGAACTACTGCGTAGCGAAATATCTGCGGAACGTTAGTACACAGCAATGTTTTCGCAACTTTTTCGCAATGATATGCCATTGTAATTTTCGACGACTACACGTGCAGACGTAATTTCAGAATGTCATCTCAGTCATCGCTTTCAGATTCTGAAGAAGAAGAATTGTTATTGCTGGTGTCAGTACTAAAGAGAAAGCGTAGAATCTGGGTGCATGAAATAAATCAGAAACGACGGAAACTTGGAGAAAATAAACTGTGCTTAAGGTAAGAAAATTTATTACTTATAGGTAATGTTTAAGTATTTATTCACGGTTCATTCCAATTACAAAGAAATTCATGTATATTTTTTAGATGTCGTGTTGTGTTCTCGTTTTTTTGTTGTCGTGATACTTGGGTGTGTGTAATTCTTCTGCCACTGGGTATGTGTATCAGTGTAGGAGTTAAAACGTTTTGAGTGTCTGGGATTGAATGTGTTTGCGTGTTAGGAATGTGTATCTGTGCAGTTGAAACGTTTTGAGTGTCTGGGATCGAATGTGTTTGAGTATTAGGTATGTGTATCTGTGCAGTTGAAACGTTTTGAGTGTCTGGGATGGAATGTGTTTGCAGTTCTTCAGATGGTGTCGATCTTGAAATGTTCCAGTCGTTATCGACGTACTAAAAATTGGGAGTACTAGAGGATGAAGCATTGCTGAAATTAGAATTTGACCGGCTATTATTCAATTCTTCAAGTTGAGCCTCAGTTTAAATTTGTGTTATTTGAAGTTTAATAATAGCTTGCTTTCGTAGAGAAAATTTCTTTACAGTATGGGCATAACCTAAAAAATCCATGTCCATTCGATCACACGGTATTTTGACAAGATTTTCTGTAGCGTTTCTGTCCGTAGTACCCGATTTTCGAGTCTTTAAATAATTTATAATCTTCTCAGCAGGATCGTCGTTGCTTACACGGCGTCGTCTTCTCCGGGATACTTCAGTTGCAGTTTCAGCTGTAGTTTCAGCTGTAGACCGTGCTGTCTCCAGTTCTTGAACGACGAGCTCGTTCTGTTCATTATTTGAAACCTGTTCGGCTTCTGTAGAATTTTCATAATCATTCTCTATAGATATAGTACTGGTATCCAGTGTACTTTCAGTTTATCTCAAGTTTGTGGATGAATCTATGAACGACATCTGTTCAGCCCATTGCCAATTAGCAAGCTTCTTCGCGGCTTGTCCACTGCTTGTTTGCTGACCCTGTTTATATTTTTATAAGTGTCCCTTAGGTTTCTCCATTTATTTTTCATAGTTTTAACTGTAACAATATTTCAGGTTTTTAGTAACTGGTGACACATACACAACAATATCTTTCTCTTATCGTTTGGGTGAATGCACCGTTTCAAAGATAGTAACTCAAGTATGCGAACAAATTTGGAAGATACTACAGCCAGAGTACATCCCGGTTCCTTCTACCAAAACATGGTTGAAAATAGCTGAAGCATTTCAAACAATATGGGGTTTTCCTAATTGCCTCGGGAGTATTGACGGCAAGCATATTGTTATTAAATGTCCTCCTAACAGCGGCTCACTGTTCTATTGCTATAAAAAACGATTTTCTACTGTGTTATTGGCAATAGTTGATCCACATTACAAAGGACAATGTCCAAAACCGCCCTGTGTAATAAAAGCATCGGACATACACGATAATTAATTTTCTATTTTATTATCTTAGTTGCAAATACTTTTATAACACGGACTAGCTGCATGCAAACATGAACATTAAAAAGTATTATATTCGACTAATAACATTAATCGCCGCCATCTTCGCCAAACATCATGTGGTGTCGAAAAATGATTAGGGATGCCCAATCGATTGTAATCGATTTTTGAATTTTTAATGAACTGTTGCATATTTTTTAATCTGAATTACATTTTGATTTATTTCGAATAAAGTTGCTAAAAGAAGCTACAATAAAAATATTATATTACCATTTCCTTGTATTCTTTTATATTATTCCCTACTATATATTATTATTATTAATATATAGTATAATTTTAAAAACCTACTATACCTATTGAATGTCATACTCGATTTTGAATAGGTAGTTAGAATATTGCTGAAGAAAAATATTCGTAAAGATAATTATTCAGGATTTTCTAATGATCGTTTAGACAGGAGTATATTTTACATCTTACTACACGATAACTTACTAATTTACGACAATTAATTAAAAAGAAAACTGTTATCGTTACTGCATTAATTATAAATGTGTTTTTTTTTTAAAAAGAGCAATGTTGCAGACTAGATACAGATATTATTATTAATATTGTTACAAGTATGGAAGAAGTAGAGACGTACGTGTTATTATAAGTAAAGTAGGACAGTGTTATGGTATTAATATTATCGTATGACAAAATATGATATATAGATGGTATATATAGATGGTATACTGTTTGTAACGTACGGCTATAATAAATCTTAGGAAATATTCATAAGTCGTATCGTATTTGGCGATTCTATTTTTGATGTCACTAAATGGTCACTTGTCAGTCTCTCATGAAAAAAATACGATCTCCAAATCGATGCAAATCGAACATACTAGAATCGATTCTCGATTATATCAAGCATTAACAGATCTATTTTTGATCAATCGCGACATTTTCAAATATTAATAAAATATTAGGCATATATAGACACAGAACATTATTGATGATAACTTACCGTAAATACAAGTAACTGTATAGAAAAATCATTAAATTAATAAACATAACATTACGCCAGTATTTTCCAGAAGGAGTAGGTAGAGGTGTGTAAGTACTGTTATGGTATACATTCCATGTAATAGGGGATGCGCGTATTGCCAAACACCGGACACAAATCCAGACTCCGTGCTACTACTGGGAACTTCAAGATATAAAAATCCAATAATAATTTGCCCGACCCTGGGATCGAACCCAGAACAGAACAGTTTTTCTGTCTGTCACAAGGAACAGATGTTCCAACTATGCAAAAGTATTTCTTGAATCGTTTGAAATATAGCTCGTTCTTGAATAAGTCCGATTCGAGAGGTTTCTCTATCGACATCGGACAAGGATTCTTCAGATCTAAATCGATCTGGAAAATCGATTCTGTTACTATAAACAATCGATTAAACGATTTCAAATGGACATGCCTACTTTGTACCGTCATCTCTAATTCTGTCAAAGTTACATTGGTTGGCGTCGTTTGCAATTGTAATTGTCTTTGTACATAATTGTATCGGTGTTGTGGTGACTTTCGGGACTATATATTGAACATTACGACTTGGCTATTTTAACGGACTCTGATTGCTTTCAAGAACGACTTACTTTGCTGTGATTTTTGGAACTGTGTACCACTCAAACGATAACCTAGCATTCATAAACGGACTTACGCATACGCAATGGAAAGTGTATTTTGTGTATCAAAATAATATCGACATCCCTGCACAGTTTTTAGACAATATTCTTATTTCCAATTTAGAAAATTAACAATAAACATGAAATTAATCTGTGTTTTATTTCTAATTCAAACATAATAAGTTAATGTACGTGTAAAAACAACTTATACTACCAATTAGGTACAAAGTCGGTAGGGCTGGTTTCATAGTCACGCGTTTGAACAGCGCCGTCTAGACGCACACGCTTGCAAATGTACTAGATAGTAGTCTATAATATTCACGCTGTTCATGCGCGCGCTGTTGAAACTTGGTTGAAACCGTGGTTGATACGCTCGCTGTTCGACGGCATGTCTAGCGGTGTGACTGACAGCCTAAATCCTTATACATATAGATACTAAGTATCTTACCGTAACGTATATGCTAATGAAAACATCTAAATGCTAACAGCCATTATATACATATATTTTTATTTTTACATTAACACGTTGAACGCCATGGGGGTCACCGGTGACCTCATCTGGTTTACTTTATTGCGCCATGGGGGTCACCGGTGACCTCAAGCGAGAGGCATATTCGAAATGTATTTTTGGGCCGCCGGTCACGCGTGTCGTACATTTCGTGTATGCGAGTGACCGCTTTGGCGCTATAGAGTAATCCTTTTCAAGGGGACGTGGCTACTTAGAAAATTTTAGGAAATATGTACAATATCCTTAAGATAAAATAAAAAAGCGACTAATTTCATGATACATGACTTTTAATCACATTAAATCTTAAAGCTATTACAATGCACATTATTAAAAATATAAAACAAACAATATAAACTTCAAATTAAAAAAAAATGTCTTCTTACACAGGAAAAAATCCAGGAAATGCTACAAAAATTACCATTAAAATAAAAATGCAATCAGAAAAAATTAAATCAATAATTGACTAGAAAGAACTAAACATAACGATAGATCTTATTAAAACAGGATAAACAGATATGTGGGTTTCCATCACAATGAGCGCAAAAAGTATTAACCTTTTTAGCTTTATTTTTCGCCAATTTTCGTCCAAACTGCTTTACCATATCTTTGTAACAGTGTACACAAAATCGTCTAGTATATCTCACTGTCCCAGTTTTTGTTAGCAACTCGTGCTTCAAACGTTTGGGTCTTGATACCGTTACTCCTGACTCAGTCTGCTGAGAATCTGACGAGCTTGTTAGATAGTCTACTAGAGATTTCCGAAACTCTACGATTGACATTTTTGTGTTCCTAGTTTCGGTAAACATAATCCATGCATTTACTACGGCAGTATTCAACAAAATCTCAATACCAAGTTTCCGGTACCACTTAATAGTTTTACGTAAGGGAGAAGAATACGACGACATTTGGTCGCTCATATCGACAGATCCTTTTGACTTATTATAATCTAAAATCACTTTCGGCTTAGTAATCTGTTTGCCCTTTTTGGTGATTGTTGGCATTTTATCAGAATGTTTAGTAGAAAGCATCATCACGTCCCGCTTATCTTTCCATTTTAAAATTGTTATACCATCCTCGTTTTCCATGGCCATGAACTCTCCCTTTTGAAGTTTGGCTTCTACTACATCCTTAGGTAAACCTCTTCGGTTTTTCCTAATAGTCCCAATCAAGTGCGTTTGATGTTCCAGTAAATTGTAAGCCAACTCTAAGCTGGTGTACCAATTATCAGTTGCCAAAGTGTGGCCTTTGTTTAATATTTGGCTACAAAGAGACATTACCACTGATGTAGGCGTAGTATTTACGGTATCGATATTTTTACCGCCATACAACGAAAATTTGCAAGTGTACCCGGGAATAGTACATAGTTTGAATAGCTTTAAACCATATTTATGGCGTTTACTGTTATTGTATTGTCTAAATACAATCCGCCCTCTGAATGGAACCTGACTTTCGTCGACACAGATGTCTTCTTTCGGTGAATAATACTTTTGAAACGTATTATTGACCATATCTATAATCGGTCTTATCTTAGAGATTCGATCAGATTTATTTGCGGTTTCATTATCACTAAAATGTAGGTACTGTAGGATTATTTCGAATCTATTGTGGCTCAAGACGGTACGTGGAAATGTCTGTCCTAAGATTTTATCTTTGCTCCAGTAATAGCTTAACTTTGGGAGTCTCACAAGACCCATGTATAGGATAAGTCCAAAGAAACGTTTAATTTCATGTCTGTCTGTTGGCTTCCAAGCATGAGATCTTGATGAAGGTTTTACATTTCTCGATTCGCAGGATTGTAAGGCGAATAAGTTGGTCTGCTCTACAATCATATCGAAAATTTCATCAGACACTAAAAGACTATAAAAAGCTCCCGGGTCTGCTTCTTTTAATATAGTAGAAAATTCTTTGTTCATACCTGAAGTTTCGGTAAATGGTATAATAGATGGTTATTGACGCCTAGGGCGTGACCATTTCTTTGACACACGATCTGAGGCGGTAATATTGGCTGTGACATAATTTCGAACGGAATCAGACTCACTCTCACTGTCGCTTTGGATGATTAAACGTGTTCGTTTTTTCGGAATATGCAACTGTTCTTCGTTTGAATCCGACAACTCTAGATCTGATTGATTATCTCGTTCATTCTGCTGTACAATGCTAGTCTCGAGTAATGTTAATGCCCGCAAATCTTCCTGTGTAAAATCAAAATCTTCCATGTCCACCTGTAATTCTTCAAATTTTTTACTGCTAAATATTTCCATTTTTAATTATTTATTGCAATGTTCATAATATTCAAGTTCACTGCACACAATATCACACTAATTAAGTACTTGACGCAAAGTATTACAGCAACATAGAACACTCACGTTTTCTCTTCACGGGCGCTAGCGCAGTACTGAGCGGGTGGGTGGCCGACGCGGTGACCGGCGTGGCGCCTTCGTAACGGAAACTATTTTTATTACTTTATAGCGCCATGGGGGGCACCGGTGACCTCAAGGGTTTTTTTTGTTATATTTACGGAACCCTATGGCAGATTCTTATGAAAAACAGTATACATACATATCTTGATTAAATACATAAATTACAAGTTTTTTTTTTTACAAAAAACTTTTTTCTATAATGGCGTTTAACGTGTTAATACACACAAACATTATCTCTCATTTCAAAACCAATGCTCAGAAAGCAGGTTTGTTAACTACATTCTATGCATTTATACGTTGCACTTACATACACTTAGGCTTTAGAACAAAAATTGCATACCTAATTATGTAGATAGGTACTAGAAATAGATAAATGTTTTGGGACATTGTTTTTCAGTTTGTTAAAAATCACTCGGATCTATGAAAAAACGTAATATTCGTGGTTCGATTATAACCTCAAAATCTGATACTTTTTTTGAAATATATCTATTATGCAGCTAGTCCGCTATAAAAATAAGATCAAATAGGAATTTACTAATGATCAACAATAAAATACATAATTTTCCGATGCTCTTGGTTCCAGGGCGAACAATGTATGGGCGCAGAGCAATGTCCTTTACTTACATAGATGTAGGATCATATGGTAAAGATTCCGATAGTACAATATTTGAGAACTCATCATTTTATCAGCTTTTAAAAAGTGGACGGGATTTAAATTTGCCAGCTCCAAAACCTTTGCCAGGTTTCCAACAGACTACACCACATGTATTCATTGCAGATAGAGGATTTAAATTAGAAACCTTTCTAATGAGACCTTTCACTAGAGACGCAGCAATGAATGACAATGATAAAAAAAGATTTAATAAATCATTAAGTAGGGCACGAGTAGTAGTAGAATGTGCGTTTGGCATTTTAGCACAAAAATTTAGAATATTCTTGAGGCCCTTTGAAACAGATTTGAATAATACTATTAAAATTGTTAAAGCTGTAGTATGCTTGCATAACTTATTGCAGATACAAGAAGGTGCACACACATACGAAAATAAACAATTTTCGGACACTAAGAGCATTCGTACCAATGCATGCCAATAGACATAGGGCAGACTTAGCAGCGTTTAATGTTCGATCACAATTTGTAAATTATTTCAAAGAAAATTAAAAACATAAAATGTATGCCTGTATGAAATGTAAACAATAAATTTCTTACCATCTATCCGAGTTTTTCTTGAAGTTTTCTCCATGCTACCTCTTTTTTGTACGTATTTTTATAATCTGCGTGACCAATTGCGTATAATACGGGATAATCTCGAATAGAATGCAAAAATAATTCAGTATTTTCGGCATCTATGGCGCGAAAATCTGTCCTCACCGATAGAACGCGAGCTGACGCTTTGCGATGCGAAACATCACTAGCGAAACGTATGCGTCTGTGTAACGGCCATTTCGCAGGTCCTTGCGAAACAATACTGACAAGGACGCAACTATTTCATCTATCTATGTGCTAGAGTGAGACATATCATATACGAAAACCTGCCACACTACTTACAGTTTTTTCGTTGTTTCGCTACCGCATACGAATGCGTAGGTGTACTAAAGGCGTAAACACACAAAATACTTATTTATATACTTAAAAATTAACAAAAAGAAACAGAAATAAAATATTATGAACAACAGGGTTTTATACTACGCAAAAACCCTTGTAGCCACGGCAGATATTTTGTCTGTGGCTAGATGTCATGATATGATAATGATAGATGTAATAGTACTGCTGTCACAAAGATAAACAAAACGAACTACCTATCCACTAGTTTCAAAGCAAGCTTTTAAATATAAATATGAGGGTTAAATAGTTAAATTGCTATATAAAAACAAACCGTAAAGTTTGTAAAACTGACAAATCGTTAGTATACAAATAAAGAGGAAGATGAATGTAAATTTGTGTTTATAATGTATATTCTAATTGATGTAATATAAACAAAGATAAAGTAAAATTATGTATAGGAAAAGAATATTAAATGCATCGTTTACTTAGTTTTTACTGTTCTTTTGGACCTCGAAGTAAGACTAGCAGTGCCTTGAGTCAGAGGCTTATATGACAACTGAGGTATGCCATCCAAATCTGCCTTACACTCAGCTCGATGACGCGAACCATCAGGGGCTATGATATGAATAAAGCCGTCTCTAGTCCAGTACTTACTGATACCGAATCGCTGCCTTGCTTCCATAAACATGCCATGACGGCTCTTTGTTAAAAACTCTGATAGAGTAATGCCGCTGCCTTTTAATCCAGTTTTAGAGAAGCAAACCTTGTCATACATTACAGTGTCTGTAAACTTCACCAATATTGGCCTGGGTTTGTTGCCAGAAGGACGTCAAAATGTTCACCCACAATGTTACAGACCTGCGCAGCAGTATCTTCTTTTTTCTGCTCGCTGACTCCATGGAACAATAGCATTTTGCGCCTTCTACGCATCTCCTGACGATCAAGCTCAGTGCTAAGGAATTCAACCTGTCTCTGTAGGGTGTTCATTGCAGAGAGCACAAAGCTTCTGAAACTGTTGAACTCCGTTCCCAGGGTTGTGTTAGATGTTGGTGTACTTTCAAGGTCCTGTTGAAACTCACCCATTTTCTGCTGGAACATTTCTGCCAAAGCATTGAGTGATTCTTTAACTGAGTCCATAGTGATGTGTAGCGACAGTGCAAATAAACCAAAAAATAAGTTTATGAAGTGATGTTAATTTTAGATACTTTTATAGGAAAATACTGTCCGGTGGGTACTATAAGTCACATTTATTAATTATATTATTGAAAATGTTGTAAATAATACTGTGTAATTAATTTTATAACTTTAAAGATTAAAGAGCTCTTATCAAAACGTGTCAACTTTTTCACACCTACCCTCCAAAAAAAACTATATATCAATATACCTATTAAAGTTTGATTTGCATTAAAATCCAATTTCTATATTAAAAAGATATTATTTCAGAATGATTATGTCAAAACATGTATTTTTACTTACCTACTAGATCTTCAAGCAAAACTTTGAAGTAGATTAGCTAAGAATAATACACTAAATATCCTAATTTAAATTGTTCCTTTACGCACAGCAATAGTGGCGTTACAAGAATATCCACTATCCCATACCTTCCCGTAGGTGTCGTAACAGACGACAGAGAGGAACAAACCAGGAGATGAGCAGCAGCGTCATCCTGATAAAGTCAAAATAATAACAAAACTACGATTGCCAAGCGAAGCATGGCAACTAAAGCAAATATTCCCAAAAATTCTATAATTTGACAACAGACATAGACGTTAAAATCGAATATAAATGCAAATTAACATAATATTTGAAATAAAAATAAAATTGACATTTGATTGACTATGTACATAAAAAATCAAAAGGAATTTAGAATAGAATAGAATAGAATAGAATATTTTTTATTCAATATACATTACATGTGTAATTCTTATTGAGTCATTTTTTACTTTACCACTGGTTCGAAAAAAAACCCTCTGTCCTGGGAAGAACCAGCAAGAAACCCAGCGGGACTTTTTTTTAAATAAATTTTACAATATAAATGATTACGAACTATTTACAAAATTTATTTTAGAAACTGCTTGGAAGCGACCACCTCATTCCCAGGGGTTATTATGAACCATGTATTCATTTATACTATAATAACCCTTTTTATACAGTTTCAGCTTAATAAAACATTTAAACTTGGTAATAGAGAGAACCTGTACACTTTCCGGGACCTTGTTGTAATAGCGTATACATTGCCCCAAGAATTAATTACTGAATCTGTGGAGTCGAGAAACTGGCATCACTAGCTTGTGTTTGTTCCTTTTTTTTTCTTAAAACTAATATAGTTAAAACAATGAAATAATATAATGCTTATTAAGATAGGTGTTCCTAATTAATAAATGGTTACAATTATAATCATGATTACAAGAAGCTTAAATCTAATCACATATGACTAAGCATTAGAAATTTCTTTCTTTCCACATGCTATGATACCTAGTTTAGTCAATTTAATGATTACCGTGGTAATGGTAGTTAAAAGGAGAAAACTACTTAAAGATCCTAATAATGTAGTATAAAAGTATGGGTCTGATCCAATTGTACTTATTACATCAAGTGTTGTTTCAGCTCTAATTGATTTCATATTAGTGAGGGTACCCCTGTATTCAAAATTAAAGTTGATATCAATAGTTTGATTCAATGTAGGAATATGGATTCTACATATCGGATGAATAGATAGTTGTTTAATTTCATACATTTGACTATTGCATGACAATAGGTCGTGATCCCAGGTACAGTTGGATTCATAAGTTAGTGCTCCCTCTCTAACTAATCCCTTTGATGCTATTACCACTTTTGGTAATTCTAGACATGATAAACATGCATAATTCATGACAATTTCAACAGAGCAATGTGGTTATTCAACAATAAGTTCTTTAAGTTCAACATTCCCAAAAGATATAGTGACATGCCCAGCCACCCTTTGCTTATACATTATCCATTTTTCTCCAAAGGTTGTCATTTTATGGATAATTTCTGGATCAACTTTGTATGGGCTACGATCTAATAACCTATTTATTGATGGTTCATTCAAAATACATTTAACTACACAGCTATCAATACTACAATGTTATCTGTGTGAAATATGACTTTCTTGTCATCAGATATTTGTATGTCTCCAATCATATTGGCAATTGGCAAGTTGTGTGGACTCACATCCAAATTATAATAATTATTCTTATATTCTACAATAGCATGTTTGTTTAATGGCTTTTCATAAGTTACACTATGAATATTAACTGGCATATGAGACATTTCATAGTTCAGTATATCATGCAGATCAAATGTAGGGTTGTTAGTATTGAATACTACTGTTCTAGAAATGTTTTTATAAATTATAACAAGTGTACTTTCCCATAATTCTGACACTGAGTGATATACTTTTGCAATATTATTCATGTTAGGCAAAACTTCCCACCTATACCAGACACATGACACTCCATGAGTACATAAACCATTACAAGATACAGATGACATGTGGCATCCATAGCCATTTGGGTTTGTGCTGTTTTTTTCTAGAGTGTTTAGTTTATATCCATTTCCACATTCACTACCATACCAGCATTTTCCTGACCCATAACAATTCCATGTCATAGTGTTAGTTATGTTATAACTACTTGTGTCGTATAGTTTGCTGTACCTTCCAATATTGTACATGTTCTCAAATTTAATAGAAAGTCTATTGTTGTCTAGGTCATTAAAACAAGCAGTTTGTCCTTCTGATAACATCAGAGAGTATGTAGATAAGTCATAACAATGTGCATTATAGCATATCCTTCCATTGCTCTTTAGATACAGCATCTGGTCACATTGATAAGTAGCATTAGGCATTGCTGCCAGAATGGCAGTACCTCTTACTATGTTCTTTGATATAGATATAGATCTTAGTGGTCTAGATGCCCCGTCCTGTTGTAAAAACTCTAATCTTTTCTCTGATTCTCTCAATATACGGTTTGTTTCTCTATAATCAGCTGATCTGTTATACAATATTTCTGCATATATCTCTTCATTATTACTATCTTTGCCTGATAATTCTAATCTCCGTTTGATAATTTCTTGCATTATGATTTCATTTTTGTATTTAATGTCTTTAAATTTGACTTCAAGAGTCTGATTTGATATTTTGTTATACCTTCTAATCCTCATTGCCCTTTTCCTATCAGATCGCATAATGAAAAATATGATAACATTTAGTATTATTTTTTGAACATGACTTTCAAAAAATTTCATAATCATTATCAAAGTCATTAGTGCCATTAGGATAGATAATAATGTTGCAAACAAAATAGGAATTGTCCTATTTGCACATTTCTCTATATATTGATTGTAAACACAATATGTGCTACATTCAGCACATTCAAAAAATTAAACAATTTCACCCTTGTTGTTATTCTCACATTCCCAGTTAATTAAGCCAAACATGGGTTTTTTTGGTGACCAGATATTGTCTATCATTATCATAGAGCATCATCTGGGGCCCATCACCACCATCAGAAGTACAATTATTAGCACCACTTATCCTTAGTATTCCATTGGTTACACCGACATCTATATCACCAAAACATGAGCCCCAGAGGAGCACCATGATGACTAGGTAATACATTATAATTTCAGTAATATTTATTTAAATCCCTGCTTGCTGCTTTAAAGAAATAGAAGTTGAATAGAAAATTAAAAATTACATTATGTGGCATAATATACTGCTTGCAGCCAGCGGCATCTTGTTATTGCCGGTTATTATTTCATTGCACCCACATAGTATTGTAGTTACTGTTGTGGTTGAAGTAACGCAATCACATTGTTGTTGGAATCGTAATGACCCTGAGCTCCTGGAGGCCTAGCTAGATCGTGGTTTTGATTGCGATACGGATGTTGTCTTTGATTATTATAACTGTTGTTGTTACCTGAAAAGTCTCTAAGAGAATGTGGGCGCCTGGTTTGACCTTTTGGGCGGGTTACGGCTTGCAAAAATCCCGTATGGTGACTCTGATTAGGTGCAATTTGTTGCAGTTTGGAGACTTGTACTTTTGCAGCCGCCACTGGATTATGACCCTACAAAAATAAAATAGATTTATAAAGAAATTAAAATGTAAATCAAGATTTTATCAGTTTGTATATTAACTGGTTTTTTTTTTCGTTATTTTTATTGTTTAGTGTATTAATAATGCTGAAAACAGCCTTTTTTTATAGCTTTAAGTTCTTCATCATCGACACATCTATTCTAAAGTAGCTCACATGTGATAATTTTTAACTTAGAATTATTCTTAAATGTTTGATTTAAATTGAAAATTTCTTGATTGTCATCAAAATTAAATATACTCGTAAGAACGGTCTTTCCACTGTTTAAATTTATGTAAGTGGACGAGTTGGGTCAAGAGTTTCGTCGGAATATTCTACCTTTATATTCGCCTCTACTGCATTGTCAAATAAATTTGGTTCTAAATTTGGCTGTGATTGATTTCTATATTTACTATCTACATTATTTTTCATTATATTATACATATTTTCAAATTTAGAAGTTGCATATATTTGAAGTAGTTACCACTGGACTATTTGAACAATCTGTTGTTTTGATGTCTTGAAATGTAGATGATTGGGGCAAAACTTGTGAGTGTATACTGTAAGACTGTACACAATTATTAATTTTGTGATATCTGCAACAACGGAAAAAATATATTTTATTGAATTTAAAATGGGTCGACGGACCACTTTACTATCCATCACCACTTTACTACGTCGTTTGTGGTAGGGTGCGACTTTGTTCAATTCCAGTAAATATTAATGGCTTGCGACAGATGGCGGTACGACCATTTGGAGAACGTCAAAATACCCCCGCCGGCGACGGACAGCAGCGTCAAAGGTACGATTACACATGGTACTGCGATCGTCAATCCGCCTGCCAAGTACGGCGAGTTCAATGTTCACGGCGCGGGCTTTTATGAGCTGATCATGAAGAAGTTCGTGATGATAGAGCTCATACCCTCATCATCATTACTAACCATATTGCATAAGCTATTTGCACCTTTAGTGCAAAACAGTGTAAATAAATAAGAAATATCACTTCTTACACCGTCGTGTTGAAGTTTCCTGATTAATGTTTCATGGTGAACACAATCCAAGACCTTGGATAGGTCACAAAATATACCCAAAGCATCCTGTGAATTCTCCCATGCATTAAAGATATATTATAAAGATATATACAGGGTATTTTTGGAACGCTCCCGAAAACTAAGACAGGCGACAGCACCAAGTATACCTTTGATCATGGGTTACAAATCGATACCTCCAATTTACACTACGCCAACTAGGATTTTGTAGGTTTACAGGAGAAGCTCTGAAAGAAAAAACGTTGATAATTTTTTTATTATCACACCTATATTAATGATATTATCAGGGTGAATATATAATTTAGTGTTGCTTTTAACTGCATAAATGGATTTTAATTATTTTATAAAGTTTTAAAATTTGCTCTAGTTAACGGAGTTTAAGACGGAAAAATATCATTTGATATTCCGTTACACTCCGCCAACTCACAGTTAGCGGAGCATATCTCGGAATATGAGAGAACTGAAAAATATTAATTAAACCCATACTAGAATATAATTTCGTATTCATTTTAAAGTAGATTCAATAATAGAATTATTTTACTGCTTCAACTAACATATCTTGTTAAAATGTTCTCTTATTTCTATATTTTAAAAGTTAGCGTTTTGTAATCGGGAAAGTAATAAAATCAACTACCGTGTTACATGCCGCTAACACATACATAGTGTAGAATAACATGATCAGTCTTAACAGTTAGCGTTTTGTTTGACACAAAATATGAATAAAATCGTATGGTTTTCCAATATTTTATATTAAAATTTACAAAATTAGACAAAATAATATTATACTGATAACTAATATATACTGAATTATCAAAATTATTTATAATTAATCTCTTTTTTGGTAGTGGGTTATATTACTTAAATTGGAAATGAAAAAAAAAATGTTTTTATAGTTTAATAGTAAATATAAAATTTTAGACTTATATACTAATCACTGTATAAACATAATTATTTAATAATATAGAGATCAATCAGCACAATTTTTGTAACAAAAACTAACTTTTTAATTAATACTAAAGAATCAGAACAATCTCAGTTACAGTAAAAAAAACTTAAACATTTTCAATTAAAATAATCGCTTAAATTACTTAAAGTATTAATTTATGAGATCAATCAGTATGTTTCACTCCATAACTATGAACTTACAAAACAATTATTCTATGTAAAAAAACTGAAATAGTTAGTAAATAAGGAAGCAAGACACTGATTCAGATGACATCAATCCTCGTCTTCGCTGCCATCTAGTTCGCGGTCAACATCTGCCACTTGTAAATTCTTATAAAAATTGTGATAATTTTGAGGTACAATATTATTATCACAGAAAAAAACTAAATCTTTGTATTTAGCCCTATTTATTTTCAATAAATCGGTATATGCTTTGTCTGGAAAAGGTTCTGAGCGAGACTGTCTCGTACTCGATTGTTTAAAGCATTGTATCTGCTGGCTTTCTACATCACCTAAGCTGTATTTATAATGTAGCATTCGTATATTTTCTGGAGTAGCACCGATCTCTTTGACTTTATTCCAAGAAACCTTATCATTAGAAACACTTTTTGTCCAATTTTTTTTGTAAATACCCTTTTTAAAGTTTAAGATCATATTTTGCTCTACTTCTATGACATTATACGGCTTATCATTTACTTTTGCCCATCTTACTAAGGAGTACCATTCATCTGGCGAATAAATTTCTCTTCCTTTGGCTGATTTTTCGATCAAGGCATGCACTGAATCGCCTTCGTTTTGTGTATGTCCCTTCTCCATAAAGCGATGATAAATTTTAATTTTTAGATTAATTGCCGCCAACAGGTACATGTAGTAAACTATCCGGTTGCGGTTTTGCCCCCCGCAATTATCCGACCATAGATATACTTCAGTAACTCCCTTTGAAGCCAGTTTAGTCAAAAAATCATAAAGACAACTAGAGACTTCATTTGCCCCTCTCTTTGCGGTTTGTTCGTCCCACATGTAACAGAATGCTTCTTTATGCGCTATGTCATATACAGTAAAATTATATACATTTAGCTTTCGTCTGTAATAATAAATACTAATATTTCCATGTGTTCAGTACTTTCTGAAAATCAAATACAATGCATGCTTTTTTATTATCATTAGTTGCTAGTAATTTATTTTCTAGTTTAAGCTTTCGAGAATACTCCTTTTCTTTTTGATGTATTATATATTTTTCGCTCTGCTCATCAGTAACTTCAGATATGTTCTTAAATTGATGGCAGAGGTCACACTGATCCTTTTTCGGAACATGAAAGCCTATCTTTAAATTTGCATTGACTATGTCCTTGTATTGTCTTAAAGTTTGCACTCTACTGTTATAATTATTTTCTATACACCATTCTGGATACATTTTGAACATTTTTGAAAATGATAATGAGGGATCTAAATATTTTATACTTGAACGTTTTCTGACATAGTGCGATTCAACGGGTGTATAAGAATTAACATGATCAATTACGCTTTGTTTAATTTCATTAGTAATTACCACTTTATGGTTCTTATGCCGACCTCTACCATCAATGAAATCATGGAAATCTTGACATTCGTTACTTTTTTGTAAAGCAGTATAAACAAAATCTTTACTTATGCTAAAAGTATTTAAAAACATGGTTTTGCATACTTTTTTTAATATCATTTCATTATCATTTGACTTTATTGGAAGATGATAATGCAATGTATATAATCGTCGAATACTTTTACTTTCAAGATTAGTGCAAGTTTTTTTCTTTTTTTGGAAGACATATTTGGAAATAAGTTGCCATTGCTTAACATGGCTCCCCGTACCCCAGAATTTAGAAAATAGTTCTAGCCGTATTTCCTCACTGAAATTTTCACGACACTGTAGCCGACAGTTATAACTACAAATTGGTTTCATTTTTCTTGCCTCTTTGACTTTCCCTCTTCTAGAAATATATTCTTGTCCCGTATTACAAAGACGTTTTCTTTTCGTCGCCACCCAGTCTTCTACATGCTTAATGCGCCTACGTCCTTTGTCGGATCGTTTCTTTGATGAGCGTCTATTTAGTGGATTTTTTGTTCCACTACTCTCATAAGATGTCCAATCATTTGATGTAGCAGTAGAAGAAACGGATAAAGGATTTATATCCGACACTGAATTTGTTTCATTACAAAGTGTACCTAAAGGCATAATAAGCGATGGGGGATTGGAACAGAGAATATTTCCTGATATCTCTGATACATCATCTTCAGGAATCGTGGTCGGTATCAAAGTTTCATCAGCACTTTGAGAACAATTGCTAAAGTCACAATAGGGTGAAGGCATTGGGGTGCATTCATTGTAGTCCGATTCATAATTTTCAACACTTATAGAAAATATATGTTCTACGGACTGTGGAGTCAAAGTCATTGGAGAAGGCTTTTGTACATCAGTAGCTAAACAAGCAGAATAAATAAATGGTGAATCTGGTTCTGTGATGTGTAAATTTACATCTTTTATAATCTGATTTTGTGTCGACTGACATGGAGAAGTGAGTCGTGTTGAAGAAAAATGTTCATCTTCGTGTTGTTCAATAGGTCCTTCAAAGACATCCTCAAACATAGACATAAATTGTGGTGTCATAATTGCATCAACATCATCAGGTACTGGAGACGACACTGTAAAATATATTTAAATAATTGATTAAATATTTTGGTAAATTTTGTATCACGCGTTGAATGTATATATTTCAAGCATTATATTTATAATTAATATTACATAGTATTTGATTTTTGTATCAACATTTCAAAAATACTTTACTATGTAGCTTTTTAGTATGATATATAATTTTGTACTCTATTAAAAAATTGGTAAAACGACAAATTTAATCGTTATCCAAATATCGTTGGTATAATGGAATGAAAATTTATTAGTTGATTTTTTTTAAATATTAACTAATGTCGAGGTAAATATTACTTAGAATAATGTTTATTCGTAAATACCTATCATTGGATTGAACATTACGTTAGTTTAATAACAAAATAACAAATAAACGTAATTATTATTATAATATGCATACTCCGCTAAGTCAGTATGAAATGGAATGGTACCGAAATACATTCCGCCAACTTGAGAATGCGTAATGTCGTTTGGACCTCGACCACACATACTCATTATTTTCAATTCTCAATAACTATAAAGATAAATCGCGTAATTTCAAACAATAATAAATACTATAACTTAATAAAATCTTATTACCTTTTTCCTGGTTCCAATCTTGTATTATCTCACATATTTTGTTATGGTTCGTCTGCTGGACGTCTTTTTGTTTACATAACTCGACCAAATATTTTCCACGCACTCCAGACATTATAGATTTTCTTCAAATACAACACACTATTAACTAATACACTATGTGATTAATACAGTGTTATCACAGGTTACCACTTTTATATTAAAAAATGCGTGCACACCGGCGACACTCCGCCAACTATCATTAGCGTAAACATAAACACACAGCGCCACGCGCTCCCGCCGCGTGTTTTCCCGCCAATCCTGGTTGGCGGCGTATAGTAGCGCGGTTAGCGCCCGCGCATCCCGAATACAGGCCGCTAAAACGAGTAGTCGAGGTGTGTGTCGCGTGTTTGTCAAAAGTACATTTACTTGGCGTTATGTAATTTTCAAACCTTTTTTATTTCTTTAAATTTTTTTTAGAAATTTAGGGAGTATAACAATATTATTTTAATGAGTAATTTTACATTAAAACCTGAAAATGAGTAAAAATTGAGTTGGCGTAGTGTTCATTGGAGGTATCGAAATAAAGTCGATCCTGATGAAAAAAAAATCATCTTTTAACAACGTTTTATTAGCTTTATTCACGCGCCATCATGTTAGTACAGCTAAATGAAACGATAATTTCATAAAAAAAATATCATGAAAATACTGAAACATAAAACCAGCAGTGGAAACTGAATTGATATCACCTGACTAATGGAGGTTAATGTACGCGCGAACGGTGAAAAACAAACGCTGGCCTTGAACTTGGGCACTGAGCGATTTATCACATATTGGTACGAAAGGCGCGCGACGGAGGAACAATCCGCCAGTATTAGTGTGCCTGCATGCTATTGGTTCCCGCGCTTTGTTCGCTCCAAAAATACAGTCGCATACACAGCTTACTTTGTGACTCGCGACGATGTTTTAAAAAGGAAGGAAAGAAAAATTATTTATATCTATTGTTTTATGACTAAACTAGTGATCGAAAAGGTAAATATGATAGGAGAAGGTGAATGGGGAAAATTGTGCAGTAAAGTTAAAAGTGTGGAGGAAGAATACCGAAAAAATTACCATGTGGTCGACCTGATGACGGAAGCTCAAGCGAAGATGAAAGTGATGATGAAGTAGCATCCAGTAACACCAACACACCATTAACATCTGGCTTCCATGTGACCCAAGACGTCATAATGGACGGCGTGTTACCCTTAGCTTAAGTTCTCTTGTTACAAACTACTTTATATTTTACGATAGAAATAACAAATAATGCTCATGTAAACATTATCCATTTTTAATTCCCACCTCTTCCAAAGTTCTAAGTAGCTAGTAAAACACCTATTATGATTCTACATTAAAACAATTAATTACTATAATATTATAAAACAATAGCCCAATAACATGTAGTACTTTAGAACGCGACTGTACCCACACCCCCTCCGCTATCGACCTGTATCGGTACGAAACAATGCTGCGGTCGTAAGAAAAAAGGGCGCATCTAACAATTTATGAATAAATGAGTTAAATATACCATTCGATTCATGATAAGAAGGCGCATCTACTAAATTTTTTTAATATTCACAAATATCAATATTTTAGAAATTATCGTAAGAATTTTAGACGTAACTGTTGATCACAGATGACTTTTTTTAGTAGAAAAGACTTATACAAATTCAACATAAAAGAAAAGACTTATTTAACCAGTTGCTACGTCATCTTTAACTATATGTGCATCGATTACTTAAATTTCAATTATTCTTGGTCTTGTCTTATTATTCTATATCTTATTATTAAGAGCTTATATCTTATTGTTAAGAGCTGGTGTTTCACATGTGGTCCCATATAAATTTGATCGAGGTCAGACCAATAGTTTTTGAGTTATCCTTAATTATTTATATTAAAGTCGGTTGTACAAAATTTTAAATTTTTAATTATTATCGTAGTAAGTCTTGTATGATATCCCCTTTAAAATCATTACTCAAGAGTTGCGGGTTGTTATTTTTTGTGTCTCACTACCAATGCTTTTCTAATATTTATTAAAAAAAAAAGTAGTAAATTACTATTAGCGTCCTTTCAACTTCAAATGACCTTTCCAAAATATGTAAAATTGTTAAATGAATGGCAGTTTTTTTTAAATTTATTAGGTTGGAAAGACGCAAATAGTTATATGCGTCTTTCCTTCGATGTTTTTGTGTTGCTAGGTGTATTTTTTAAGCTAAGATGAAAAGGAAAATTCGTTTTATTTAAATAAATAAACAAATTATCAAAAAATTTGTTCGTCCTTAAAATCTTCATGTCTCTACGTATATATTTCAATTTTCATATAGATACCTTTTAATATACTTTAGACACAGGGTCTGAAAGAAAAATTCATCAATTTATTTTTTATTTCCATTTTACGTTTTTTGTTAGTTGCGTCCTCCTTTATGTAACCCGACGACGGCAGAATTTAACCCGGCCGGCTCGTGTCGCCTCACGCTGTGACGCAGTAGACAAAGAGTATAATAACTGTCCTAGCAGTAGGTTTCAGTTTTGTTGGGGTTCGTTATTAATTGTAGTTTTTGAAACAGTTCCGTGTTGATTTTGTACACGCGTGCGCGAGCGACAGCTAAATCGTATTGTTATTACTTGTGATTACGTGTTGGTATTATTCTTGTTGTTACGTTTTTTGTTTTAATAATGCTTAACGCGTACTTTTATAGTGATTGTGAATACAGCAACATGTTATCCGAACCCAGGTACACGAAGTATCGCCAAATAAATTGTTAAGACGTCGGGATGGAACAAGTGTGTCATACTGTGCAGTGCACAAAGTGTTGAAGCGTAACCGAATGCGCCCATACAAATTGCACAAAGTGCAAGCTTTAGTTCCCGGCGATCACGACCGCCGACGAGTTTTCTGCCGTTGGTTATTATACCAGCGACAACGTGTGCCTGGTTCCATTGAGCACATTATCTGGACGGATGAGTCGACATTTACCAGAAACGGCCTGTGGAACCGAAGAAATACACACGTGTATTCAGAGGTTAACCCGCACGCTATTCGACAAACCGGGCTCCAAACCCGATGGTCGGTTAACGTATGGGCAGGTTTATTTAAGGATCGCATACTGGGACCAGTGTTTCTGCCACAGCGACTGAACAGACAGCGATACCATGTCGTGAGGTTCGTCCGTGAGCGCCTCAATGAGCTATTTGATGATCGCTGGATCGGCAGACTAGGACCACACGCTTGGCCACCTCGCTCACCAGATCTGACCCCGTTAGACTTCTTTTTGGTATGTGAAAGAAAGGGTTTTTAATCGTCAGTGTGATAGTGCTGACAAAATGCGCCAAAGGATCGTGGATGCTTTCGAGAAACTATGTACGGACTGTGTCGAAGACCACACGATGATGCATGCATGCCTGCACCCAAATCTACCTTGAAATGAATGGAGCACAATTTGAGCTGCATCTCATAAGACCACGGAGGATTTAGAGCGGTAAGCTGTTTCATAACTATTTTTTTTAAATAACTTAGTACTGAACTAATCTGAATAGGTACATAACTGAATACATGAGAATAATAAACATACCTACACGATGAATAAAAACGCATGACTCCAACCTTGGTTACATTTCATTTAAGTATTTTTTCATTAGCGTATGTAGTGGTATGGCCCGCTAGTTGCGGGCCGCGCGAATTTGCGTTCGCGAGTACATTGACCTTTAGTCAGGTGATACAATTCAGTCATTCCACTGCTGGTTTTATGTTTCAGTATTTTCATGACATTTTTTATGAAATTATCGTTTCATTTAGCTGTGCTAACATGATGGCGCGTGAATAAAGCTAATAAAACGTTGTTAAAAGATGATTTTTTTTTTCATCAGGATCGAATTTATTTGTGACCCATGATCAAAGGTATACTTGGTGCTGTCGCCTGTCTTAGTTTTCGGGAGCGTTCCAAAAATACCCTGTATAATATACCAATATTTTATGTCAATGAAAAAGAGGTTGATTATCATTTGAGGTTAAATCTGTGCTTGGTGATCAAAAATAAAACAACAATTCGTACACATATAGACATGTATATAATTTTAAGACAGACTACAAACAGTAAATACATAGACAACAATTACTTTACTTGAGATGTATACCATATAGACAATAGGAGTATGAGCACAACACAATAATACATCGAAAAATACATTCACCATTATTAATATATCTTTTAAAAAGTAGCAAGAATTTAGTCAGAATACAATTAGCAAAATTTATTTTTATGGACGTTTAACAATATTAAATTTGAATAAAACAATTGCTCGTATTGTATATACAGACATCAGTGTTATACTACGACTAATTATGGTTCGTGTCTCTGACTCTTAGAGTAATTATATACATATGTATGCATAGAGAGAACCTACAATTCTACATGATCAGGATCACTTTACTTGTCTTGCTTTTTCTAATTAACACTTAACATATTTTTTATTATAATAAATCCTATTGAAATATAATGTGCATAATTAATTTATGCTGAGTCCGTCAGAAAAGTGCGACAAAGATAGTAAAAAAAAGTGTGGACGGTTATTGTGGTTATTGTCATTCGAGCTAACGAGACCAACTAATGTTAATGGCAATTAATAGAATCAGACGTTACTTTGCGAAAAATTTATAAATCAAATCTGTTTAAAATAAATCAGGTAAGATTCGCGTGAAAAATATTTATAACGTGTCTTCCCTATCTTGAACACCAACCCACTCCCTACTTGAATTATACCTGCACTATCACCGTCACCAATAACCCTACGCCAATACCTACTCCCAATACCAAGAAAACAGAAACAAATCACCATCGATTATGCACGTGTTTTGCCTCTAAGTGAGGCATCATCCTAAGAAATAGATCATCGCAAAGTCTACTTGCACCTGACGGTGAAGTGTACGCAATTAAGGGAGAGAAAGAGGTGCTCCAAACTAGATAAAAATTATTTTATTTCTAAAGCAGATCTAATTTATATTAAAGCCTGTGATAGTCATACAGCGATTTATTCAGAAAACTTCGTGAGACTATATAAACCTTTTTCTGTATAGTAGATTTTATATCGGGAGTTGATCCCTTCGTAGTCGTTTTCTTCATTGTAAGATTTCAAGAGGAAACAACTAATGCAAGAGATTTGCTCAACAATCAAATATACAATGATGATTGTTGACTGAGCAAATCTCGTGGAATGGCATATGTGTAAATAATACTAACATATTAATTAAAATAAAGTGAGGTACAATATTGTTAATACAAATTTGTTCACTGTTACGGAAAAATTACTTAAATACCGTTCAAAGCTTTGGCCATATTAAGTATTAGGTAAAATTACTGTCACACTAACACGCGTTCTCCGTTCATACAATTTAATGTCACAATTGCACTCATATTATTTTAAGTTTATATCAATAAAAAGGTGAACCTGTTATGAAATAAGCTTAAAAATACAACTGATAAAAATGGACACATTTATCTTTTATTATACTTACTTAAAACAACCAAAACATTTATTATGACAATCTTATCTTAAATTTCTAAACGTATTATAGATATGCCTTTCAAATTAAGCTCGATTACCATCCTGCACTCATTTAATTATTTTTACATATATAATAAATATATGTTGTTGTTAAATATATGGCCAAACACCAGCTGCTACAAAACTCATACATATATATTATGCTAGAGCTAATAATACACATCTATCTATGAATGGTCAGACTACTTCTACCTAGGAGCCTGTCTGAGCTGGTACTATCCTTCTTACGTATTTCTGCCGCCAAACAGCAGAGGGTACACTGCTATGTTCAGATATGGAGGGCATAGGGAGCCAATGTAATTACAAGTTGTGTCGCATAACATTTGAATTGTCAGAGGTGATCTGAGCTTTCTTTGTTTAAAGTTAAAGTTTTATTTTTAAAACATATATATAAAAATTGGCTCTTGAAGTGATCGAAGCCATAATATGAAAACTAAATTATTTCTGACTTAATTACTACCTTTACAAACTACAGAATTGACTAAAGACGATATGAATTGACTAACAGTAGGAAAATTAAATCCCAAGATAAACACACGATTCACAAACATTATAAGCTTTTACTAATTTTAATTTAAGCAAATATTTCTATATTATACTTACTACAAGTATACATTTTATTAATAAACACCACCTTATTACATTTAGTTAAATTTGTTGGCTACTAAATATTAACATTTACTACGTGGTACAACCATGTTTGATGAGAACCGTCTTATTTCTAAGCAAAATATATACGCATACTAACGTAATCCATCAGAGTTTGACTATGTATGAGAACACTTTGTTTTATCGTTTACAATTCGAAGTACAGTACGGCAAACAAAATTGGCGGGAAGAGACGCGACAAATAAAATTGGCGGGTAACTCTAATCGGGAACCAAATAGCCAAAACAGTTCAAGTGTTCTTACATTTGCCATGAAACAATGTTAACTAAGAAATGTGTAAAGTTTTAGTAAATATTTACATATAAATGTATATTTAAGATGCATCGAAACGAATCGCTTTTACTTTATTTCACGAATACTATTGTTTAAGTATGATAATTAATAAATTTATAGTTAGGTAGTAGTGATGTCAAGTATTGTATTTCAAATAAGTTTTTTATTCATGTTAATAATCGAAAAGACAATGACTGTCAAGTTAATAGTTCTTAAAAGTTTTGTTGTGATGAATATGTATCGCAGCTAGATAGTTTAATTAGCCGGATTATTAGATGGCTAGCCCTTCAGTTACACTCTGGCACATAATCGAACATCTAATATATCTGAACATAACTGTACGCAGAGCTGCTCACAATAAGCACTTGAAACGTCTAAATTTAATAAAAGTTAAAAATGTAGACTATGAAATCCGAAGCATGGCAACTAAAGCAAATAAACATAACATAACATAACATAAACACTCACGCCTGTCACCCAGAGGGGTAGGCAGAGATTATGGACTTCCATTTGGCACGATCCTGACACACTTCTCTCGCTTCCTCCACATCCATATACCTACGCATACACGCTTGTCGGTTAAAGGTACTCTTGATTTGGCCCATTTTTAATATATCGCCAAGTTGGTCGATAAACTTTCGCCTAGGGCGACCCTTCCCGACTATGCCGTTCACCTCTGCAACATAAATTTGCTTTGTCACTCTTTCCTCATTCATTCTTTCTACATGGCCAAACCACCGAAGCATTACTTTCTTAATCCTGGTCACAACATCATCTTGCAAACCACACTCTTCTCTTATTAAACAATTTCTCACTCTGTCATTCAGATTCATCCCTAACATACTCCTTAATGACCGCATTTCTACAGCATTTATTCTACTCTCATGCTTCTTCTGCCACACCCAACTTTCAATACCATACATTAAAGTAGGTATTAACACAGCATTGTGATTTGCCATACGTGCCTTTTTGGACACATTCTGACTTTTCACAATAGAGTGTAGAGCCCCATTCACTCTATTTCCTGCATTCACTCGTCGTTCTATATCCTTATCATATCTACCATCCCTGCTATACACACATCCCAAATATACAAACTCATCTACTTGCTCTACCAACTCCCCTTCTATTCTTATTTCACTTATCGTTTTGCTTTCTTCTCTTTCAAAAACCATAACTTTCGTCTTACTTGCGTTCACTTTCATTCCCTTTTCTTTTAATGTCCTGTTCATTAATGTAACCATCATTTGCAACTCGGCTGCCGACGATGCAAGAATGACTTGATCATCGGCGTACAAAAGGCATTTGACGGTTAACTCACCCATTCTTAACCCGCATTCTTATACTTTCAAATTTTCCAAACACCTGTCCATAAATAGGTTGAACAACCACGGGGAAGCCACACAGCCCTGTCTGACACCTTTATGGATGCCAAACCAGTCCGAGTAGGCCCCGTTGATCCTGACACAAGCACTAGAGTCCCTATATAGAGACTTCAATGCCTGTATCAGACCAGCGGTCAACCCAAACGAGTTCAGTGTTTGCCATAACACATCCCTGTCCACTCTGTCATAAGCCTTCTCCAAGTCTATGAACGCACAAAAAGTTTTTGGTTTTTGGCCAAAAACTTCTCCGCGATCATGCGCATGGAAAAGACCTGATCCGTACATCCCATTCCCTTTCTAAATCCCGTTTGCACATCACAAATTTTTCCATCAGTTGTCACTGAGGCTGAGGTCACTAGTCAGCCGCGCGGGCTATTCATGCACCCCCACTTGTCTTCGCGCGAATTAGATGACACATTACACAGTTTCTTTCATAACTCTTTCAATTAGTACCTTAGCATACAGTTTTCCCACAATGCTAAGAAGGCTGATACCACGATAGTTTTTACAGTCCTGCTGTGATCCTTTTCCCTTATATATTGGGACTATCACGGCTTTGCACCAGTCTTCCGGTACCCGCTTAAGTTCCCAACATAAATTAAACAAGGTGTACAGCAGGTCTGCCACCACTCCTTCTCCAGCCCTTAGCATTTCGAGAGACACTCTATCACAACCGCTGCCTTACCTGCTTTCATACTTTTCATTGCTTTCATTATTTCATCTATAATTATATCTCTATCTAATTCCTCTTCTTTTGGAATTTCTATTTCATTTAATTCAAACGTCTCATCACTCATAAACACGCTTTCAAAGTATTCCTTCCATCTCCTTAAACTCAAAACTTCGTCATTCAGAATACAGCCATTCTGGTCTCGTATAGCATTCATTCTAGGCTGTTTTGAATGTCCCCTGGTAGTTCTTACGAGTTTCCAGAACATTTTAATGTTTGCCTGGAAGTTATCCGATATTCTTCTATCATTCTTATCCGTTCTTTCTTGCTTTTTCCTTTCAACTACTTCTTTTACTCTCTTATTTAGGTTTCTAAAAACTGCCTTTTTTCTTTCAATATCATCATTCATACTGCTAGAATTACTAGCCTTGGTTGTTAGTAAATCTAGCCATGCTTTCTTCTTTGCTTCAACTTCCATCCGTACCTCATCATCCCACCATAACGTGTTATTTTTCCTTTCATTCGTTCTCTTACTTACACCCTTTACTTGCTTCGGTAGCTGCATCCACTAAAACTTTCTTGACATTATACCACACAGTCTCCAAGTCTAAATCATTCATACACAATTCAGCCATACCACTTATATTTTCTCTCAATCTACATTTGAACTTAAAGCTAAAGCAAATATTCCCAAAAATTCTATAATTTGACAACAGACATAGACGTTAAAATCGAATATAAATGCAAATTAACATAATATTTGAAATAAAAATAAAATTGACATTTGATTGACTATGTACATAAAAAATCAAAAGGAATTTAGAATAGAATAGAATAGAATAGAATATTTTTTATTCAATATACATTACATGTGTAATTCTTATTGAGTCATTTTTTACTTTACCACTGGTTCGAAAAAAAACCCTCTGTCCTAGGAAGAACCAGCAAGAAACCCAGCGGGACTTTTTTTTAAATAAATTTTACAATATAAATGATTACGAACTATTTACAAAATTTATTTTAGAAACTGCTTGGAAGCGACCACCTCATTCCCAGGGGTTATTATGAACCATGTATTCATTTATACTATAATAACCCTTTTTATACAGTTTCAGCTTAATAAAACATTTAAACTTGGTAATAGAGAGAACCTGTACACTTTCCGGGACCTTGTTGTAATAGCGTATACATTGCCCCAAGAATTAATTACTGAATCTGTGGAGTCGAGAAACTGGCATCACTAGCTTGTGTTTGTTCCTTTTTTTTTCTTAAAACTAATATAGTTAAAACAATGAAATAATATAATGCTTATTAAGATAGGTGTTCCTAATTAATAAATGGTTACAATTATAATCATGATTACAAGAAGCTTAAATCTAATCACATATGACTAAGCATTAGAAATTTCTTTCTTTCCACATGCTATGATACCTAGTTTAGTCAATTTAATGATTACCGTTGTAATGGTAGTTAAAAGGAGAAAACTACTTAAAGATCCTAATAATGTAGTATAAAAGTATGGGTCTGATCCAATTGTACTTATTACATCAAGTGTTGTTTCAGCTCTAATTGATTTCATAATAGTGAGGGTACCCCTGTATTCAAAATTAAAGTTGATATCAATAGTTTGATTCAATATAGGAATATGGATTCTACATATCGGATGAATATATAGTTGTTTAATTTCATACATTTGACTATTGCATGACAATAGGTCGTGATCCCAGGTACAGTTGGATTCATAAGTTAGTGCTCCCTCTCTAACTAATCCCTTTGATGCTATTACCACTTTTGGTAATTCTAGACATGATAAACATGCATAATTCATGACAATTTCAACAGAGCAATGTGGTTTTTCAACAACAAGTTCTTTAAGTTCAACATTCCCAAAAGATATAGTGACATGCCCAGCCACCCTTTGCTTATACATTATCCATTTTTCTCCAAAGGTTGTCATTTTATGGATAATTTCTGGATCAACTTTGTATGGGCTACGATCTAATAACCTATTTATTGATGGTTCATTCAAAATACATTTAACTACACAGCTATCAATACTACAATCAATGTTATCTGTGTGAAATATGACTTTCTTGTCATCAGATATTTGTATGTCTCCAATCATATTGGCAATTGGCAAGTTGTGTGGACTCACATCCAAATTATAATAATTATTCTTATATTCTACAATAGCATGTTTGTTTAATGGCTTTTCATAAGTTCATCATCATCATCATCATGCAGATCAAATGTAGGGTTGTTAGTATTGAATACTACTGTTCTAGAAATGTTTTTATAAATTATAACAAGTGTACTTTCCCATAATTCTGACACTGAGTGATATACTTTTGCAACATTATTCATGTTAGGCAAAACTTCCCACCTATACCAGACACATGACACTCCATGAGTACATAAACCATTACAAGATACAGATGACATGTGGCATCCATAGCCATTTGGGTTTGTGCTGTTTTTTTCTAGAGTGTTTAGTTTATATCCATTTCCACATTCACTACCATACCAGCATTTTCCTGACCCATAACAATTCCATGTCATAGTGTTAGTTATGTTATAACTACTTGTGTCGTATAGTTTGCTGTACCTTCCAATATTGTACATGTTCTCAAATTTAATAGAAAGTCTATTGTTGTCTAGGTCATTAGGTCATAGTCAAGGTTAACAGTCAGGCTCTTTTGATAGCATACAATGGACTAGTTGCTTCCGCTTTACGATATGGCATCATTTTCTGGGGACAGTCTTCTGATAGGGAGCTTGTATTTAGGATGCAAAAACGATGTGTAAGATCAATGTGTGGTCTCAAAGTAACAGATAGCTGTTTTCCTTATTTTAAATATTTAAAAATCCTAACACTGCCGTCATTGTATATACTGGAAACAGCTATTTTTGTAAAAAAGCATCCATTTCTTTTCCAAAAAATATCTGATATTAGAAAGAATCCAATACGTACCCACTACATAAATAGGTTATGTTACATAAAATGTAAAACATCATTAATGAAAAAAAGCTTCTTTGGTATTGCCCCACAAATTTATAATAAACTACCTGATTCAATAAAAAATATGACCTTATTTAAATTTATAAAGGTGCTGAATGACTTATTAATAAACAAATGTTACTATAAAATTGATGAATTCTTGAATGACAATTTTGACTAGTAATTTTTATTGAATATTATCATTTTTTGTTATTGTAATCAATTTAATTTTATAAATGTAGAATTTTCATTAGTATGCCAATTTCAATTATTTCTATTCTATTTTATCTTATGGCATGATTTTTTCAAAAGAACACTCAATTATATTTGTATGTCTTTAAGACAAAACATTTATTGTATTTGCACACCTCATAAGGTAATAATACAATGTACATATTATAATTTTCTGTAACACCTTTTATACCTGTATTATGCAAATAAATGAATTTGAATTTGAAATTTGAATTTGAAATTTGAAATTTGAATTTGAAATTTGTCATTAAAACAAGCAGTTTGTCTTTCTGATAACATCAGAGAGTATGTAGATTAGTCATAACAATGTGCATTATAGCATATCCTTCCATTGCTCTTTAGATACAGCATCTGGTCACATTGATAAGTAGCATTAGGCATTGCTGCCAGAATGGCAGTACCTCTTACTATGTTCTTTGATATAGATATAGATCTTAGTGGTCTAGATGCCCCGTCTTGCTGTAAAAACTCTAATCTTTTCTCTGATTCTCTCAATATACGGTTTGTTTCTCTATAATCAGCTGATCTGTTATACAATATTTCTGCATATGTCCCTTCATTATTACTATCTTTGCCTGATAATTCTAATCTCCGTTTGATAATTTCTTGCATTATGATTTCATTTTTGTATTTAATGTCTTTAATACAAAAATGAATGATCCTCATTGCCCTTTTCCTATCAGATCGCATAATGAAAAATATGATAACATTAAGTATTATTTTTTGAACATGACTTCTAAAAAATGTCATAATCATTATCAAAGTCATTAGTGCCATTAGGCTAGATAATAATGTTGCAAACAAAATAGGAATTGTCCTATATGCACATTTCTCTATATATTGATTTTAAACACAATATGTGCTACATTCAGCACATTCAAAAAATGAAACAATTTCACCCTTGTTGTTATTCTCACATTCCCAGTTAATTAAGCCAAACATGGGTTTTTTGGTGACCAGATATTGTCTATCATTATCATAGAGCATCATCTGGGGCCCATCACCACCATCAGCAGTACAATTAGTAGCACCACTTATCCTTAGTATTCCATTGGTTACACCGACATCTATATCACCAAAACATGAGCCCCAGAGGAGCACCATGATGACTAGGTAATACATTATAATTTCAGTAATATTTATTTAAATCACTGCTTGCTGCTTTAAAGAAATAGAAGTTGAATAGAAAATTAAAAATTACATTATGTGGCATAATATACTGCTTGCAGCCAGCGGCATCTTGTTATTGCCGGTTATTATTTCATTGCACCTACATAGTATTGTAGTTACTGTTGTGGTTGAAGTAACGCAATCACATTGTTGTTGGAATCGTAATGACCCTGAGCTCCTGGAGGCCTAGCTAGATCGTGGTTTTGATTGCGATACGGATGTTGTCTTTGATTATTATAACTGTTGTTGTTACCTGAAAAGTCTCTAAGAGAATGTGGGCGCCTGGTTTGACCTTTTGGGCGGGGTACGGCTTGCAAAAATCCCGTATGGTGACTCTGATTAGGTACAATTTGTTGCAGTTTGGGGACTTGTACTTTTGCAGCCGCCACTGGATTATGACCCTACAAAAATAAAATAGATTTATAAAGAAATTAAAATGTAAATCAAGATTTTATCAGTTTGTATATTAACTGGTTTTTTTTTTCGTTATTTTTATTGTTTAGTATATTAATAATGCTGAAAACAGCCTTCTTTATAGCTTTAAGTTCTTCATCGTCGTCACGTCTATTCTAAAGTAGCTCACATGTGATAATTTTTAACTTAGAATTATTCTTAAATGTTTGATTTAAATTGAAAATTTCTTGATTGTCATCAAAATTAAATATACTCGTAAGAACGGTCTTTCCACTGTTTAAATTTATGTAAGTGGACGAGTTGGGTCAAAAGTTTCGTCGGAATATTCTACCTTTATATTCGCCTCTACTGCATTGTCAAATGAATTTGGTTCTAAATTTGGCTGTGATTGATTTCTATATTTACTATCTACATTATTTTTCATTATATTATACATATTTTCAAATTTAGAATTTGCATATATTTGAAGTAGTTACCACTGGACCATTTTAACAATCTGTTGTTTTGATGTCTTGAAATGTAGATGATTGGGGCAAAACTTGTGAGTGTATACTGTAAGACTGTACACAATTATTAATTTTGTGATATCTGCAACAACGGAAAAAATATATTTTATTGAATTTAAAATGGGTCGACGGACCACTTTACTATCCATCACCACGTTACTACGTCGTTTGTGGTAGGGGGCGACTTTGTTCAATTCCAGTAAATATTAATGGCTTGCGACAGATGGCGGTACGACCATTTGGAGAACGTCAAAATACCCCCGCCGGCGACGGACAGCAGCGTCAAAGGTACGATTACACATGGTACTGCGATCGTCAATGTTCACGGCGCGGGCTTTTATGAGCTGATCATGTAAAAGTTCGTGATGATAGAGCTCATACCCTCATCATCATTACTAACCATATTGCATAAGCTATTTGCACCTTTAGTGCCAAACAGTGTAAATAAATAAGAAATATCACTTCTTACACCGTCGTGTTGAAGTTTCCTGATTAATGTTTCATGGTGAACACTATCCAAGACCTTGGATAGGTCACAAAATATACCCAAAGCATCCTGTGAATTCTCCCATGCATTAAAGATATATTATAAAGATATATATAATATACCAATATTTTATGTCAATGAAAAAGAGGTTGATTATCATTTGAGGTTAAGTCTGTGCTTGGTGATCAAAAATGAAACAACAATTCGTACACATATAGACATGTATATAATTTTAAGACAGACTACAAACAGTAAATAGATAGACAACAATTACTTTACTTGAGATGTATACCAGATAGACAATAGGAGTATGAGCACAACACAATAATACATCGAAAAATACATTCACCATTATTAATATATCTTTTAAAAAGTAGCAAGAATTTAGTCAGAATACAATTAGCAAAATTTATTTTTATGGACGTTTAACAATATTAAATTTGAATAAAACAATTGCTCGTATTGTATATACAGACATCAGTGTTATACTACGACTAATTATGGTTCGTGTCTCTGACTCTTAGAGTAATTATATACATATGTATGCATAGAGAGAACCTACAATTCTACATGATCAGGATCACTTTACTTGTCTTGCTTTTTCTAATTAACACTTAACATATTTTTATTATAATAAATCCTATTGAAATATAATGTGCATAATTAATTTATGCTGAGTCCGTCAGAAAAGTGCGACAAAGATAGTAAAAAAAAAAGTGTGAACGGTTATTATGGTTATTGTCATTCGAGCTAACGAGACCAACTAATGTTAATGGCAATTAATAGAATCAGACGTTACTTTGCGAAAAATTTATAAATCTAATCTGTTGAAAAATATTTATAACGTGTCTTCCCTATCTTGAACACCAACCCACTCCCTACTTGAATTATACCTGCACTATCACCGTCACCAATAACCCCTACGCCAATACCTACTCCCAATACCAAGAAAACAGAAACAAATCACCATCGATTATGCACGTGTTTTGCCTCTAAGTGAGGCATCATCCTAAGAAATAGATCATCGCAAAGTCTACTTGCACCTGACGGTGAAGTGTACGCAATTAAGGGAGAGAAAGAGGTGCTCCAAACTAGATAAAAATTATTTTATTTCTAAAGCAGATCTAATTTATATTAAAGCCTGTGATAGTCATACAGCGATTTATTCAGAAAACTTCGTGAGACTATATAAACCTTTTTCTGTAAAGTAGATTTTATATCGGGAGTTGATCCCTTCGTAGTCGTTTTCTTCATTGTAAGATTTCAAGAGGAAACAACTAATGCAAGAGATTTGCTCAACAATCAAACATACAATGATGATTGTTGACTGAGCAAATCTCGTGGAATGGCATATGTGTAAACAATACTAACATATTAATTAAAATAAAGTGAGGTACAATATTGTTAATACAAATTTGTTCACTGTTACGGAAAAATTACTTAAATACCGTTCAAAGCTTTGGCCATATTAAGTATTAGGTAAAATTACTGTCACACTAACACGCGTTCTCCGTTCATACAATTTAATGTCACAATTGCACTCATATTATTTTAAGTTTATATCAATAAAAAGGTGAACCTGTTATGAAATAAGCTTAAAAATACAACTGATAAAAATGGACACATTTATCTTTTATTATACTTACTTAAAACAACCAAAACATTTATTATGACAATCTTATCTTAAATTTCTAAACGTATTATAGATATGCCTTTCAAATTAAGCTCGATTACCATCCTGCACTCATTTAATTATTTTTACATATATAATAAATATATGTTGTTGTTAAATATATGGCCAAACACCAGCTGCTACAAAACTCATACATATATATTATGTAAGAGCTAATAATACACATCTATCCATGAATGGTCAGACTACTTCTACCTAGGAGCCTGTCTGAGCTGGTACTATCCTTCTTACGTATTTCTGCCGCCAGACAGCAGAGTGTACACTGCTATGTTCAGATATGAAGGGCTTAGGGAGCCAATGTAATTACAAGTTGTGACGCATAACATTTGAATTGTCAGAGGTGATCTGAGCTTTCTTTGTTTAAAGTTAAAGTTTTATTTTTAAAACATATATATAAAAATTGGCTCTTGAAGTGATCGAAGCCATAATATGAAAACTAAATTATTTCTGACTTAATTAATTACTACCTTTACAAACTACAGAATTGACTAAAGACGATATGAATTGACTAACAGTAGGAAAATTAAATCCCAAGATAAACACACGATTCACAAACATTATAAGCTTTTACTAATTTTAATTTAAGCAAATATTTCTGTATTATACTTACTACGAGTATACATTTTATTAATAAACACCACCTTATTACATTTAGTTAAATTTGTTGGCTACTAAATATTAACATTTACTACGTGGTACAACCATGTTTGATGAGAACCGTCTTATTTCTAAGCAAGATATATACGCATACTAACGTAATCCATTAGAGTTTGACTATGTATGAGAACACTTTGTTTTATCATTTACAATTCGAAGTACAGTACGGCAAACAAAATTGGCGGGAAGAGACGCGACAAATAAAATTGGCCGGTAACTCTAATCGGGAACCAAATAGCCAAAACAGTTCAAGTGCTCTTACATTTGCCATGAAACAATGTTAACTAAGAAATATGTAAAGTTTTAGTAAATATTTACATATAAATGTATATTTAAGATGCATCGAAACGAATCGCTTTTACTTTATTTCACGAATACTATTGTTTAAGTATGATAATTAATAAATTTATAGTTAGGTAGTAGTGATGTCAAGTATTGTATTTCAAATAAGTTTTTTATTCATGTTAATAATCGAAAAGACAATGACTGTCAAGTTAATAGTTCTTAAAAGTTTTGTTGTGATGAATATGTATCGCAGCTAGATAGTTTAATTAGCCGGATTATTAGATGGCTAGCCCTTCAGTTACACTCTGGCACATAATCGAACATCTAATATATCTGAACATAACTGTACGCAGAGCTGCTCACAATAAGCACTTGAAACGTCTAAATTTAATAAAAGTTAAAAATGTAGACTATGAAATCCGAAGCATGGCAACTAAAGCAAATAAACATAACATAACATAACATAAACACTCACGCCTGTCACCCAGAGGGGTAGGCAGAGATTATGGACTTCCATTTGGCACGATCCTGACACACTTCTCTCGCTTCCTCCACATCCATATACCTACGCATACACGCTCGTCGGTTAAAGGTACTCTTGATTTGGCCCATTTTTAATATATCGCCAAGTTGGTCGATAAACTTTCGCCTAGAGCGACCCTTCCCGACTATGCCGTTCACCTCTGCAACATAAATTTGCTTTGTCACTCTTTCCGCAATCATTCTTTCTACATGGCCAAACCACCGAAGCATTCCTTTCTTAATCCTGGTCACAACATCATCTTGCAAACCACACTCTTCTCTTATTAAACAATTTCTCACTCTGTCATTCAGATTCATCCCTAACATACTCCTTAATGACCGCATTTCTACAGCATTTATTCTACTCTCATGCTTCTTCTGCCACACCCAACTTTCACTACTATAAATTAAAGTAGGTACTAACACAGCATTGTGAATTGCCATACGTGCCTCTTTGGACACATTCTGACTTTTCACAATAGAGTGTAGAGCCCCATTCACTCTATTTCCTGCATTCACTCGTCGTTCTATATCCTTATCATATCTACCATCCCTGCTAAACACACATCCCAAATATACAAACTCATCTACTTGCTCTACCAACTCCCCTTCTATTCTTATTTCACATATCGTTTTGCTTTCTTCTCTTTCAAAAACCATAACTTTCGTCTTACTTGCGTTCACTTTCATTCCCTTTTCTTTTAATGTCCTGTTCATTAATGTAACCATCATTTGCAACTCGGCTGCCGACGATGCAAGAATGACTTGATCATCGGCGTACAAAAGGCATTTGACGGTTAACTCACCCATTCTTAACCCGCATTCTTATACTTTCAAATTTTCCAAACACCTGTCCATAAATAGGTTGAACAACCACGGGGAAGCCACACAGCCCTGTCTGACACCTTTATGGATGCCAAACCAGTCCGAGTAGGCCCCGTTGATCCTGACACAAGCACTAGAGTCCCTATATAGAGACTTCAATGCCTGTATCAGACCAGCGGTCAACCCAAACGAGTTCAGTGTTTGCCATAACACATCCCTGTCCACTCTGTCATAAGCCTTCTCCAAGTCTATGAACGCACAAAAAGTTTTTGGTTTTTGGCCAAAAACTTCTCCGCGATCATGCGCATGGAAAAGACCTGATCCGTACATCCCATTCCCTTTCTAAATCCCGTTTGCACATCACAAATTTTTCCATCAGTTGTCACTGAGGCTGAGGTCACTCGTCAGCCGCGCGGGCTATTCATGCACCCCCACTTGTCTTCGCGCGAATTAGATGACACATTACACAGTTTCTTTCATAACTCTTTCAATTAGTACCTTAGCATACAGTTTTCCCACAATGCTAAGAAGGCTGATACCACGATAGTTTTTACAGTCCTGCTGTGATCCTTTTCCCTTATATATTGGGACTATCACGGCTTTGCACCAGTCTTCCGGTACCCGCTTAAGTTCCCAACATAAATTAAACAAGGTGTACAGCAGGTCTGCCACCACTCCTTCTCCAGCCCTTAGCATTTCGAGAGACACTCTATCACAACCGCTGCCTTACCTGCTTTCATACTTTTCATTGCTTTCATTATTTCATCTATAATTATATCTCTATCTAATTCCTCTTCTTTTGGAATTTCTATTTCATTTAATTCAAACGTCTCATCACTCATAAACACGCTTTCAAAGTATTCCTTCCATCTCCTTAAACTCAAAACTTCGTCATTCAGAATACAGCCATTCTGGTCTCGTATAGCATTCATTCTAGGCTGTTTTGAATGTCCCCTGGTAGTTCTTACGAGTTTCCAGAACATTTTAATGTTTGCCTGGAAGTTATCCGATATTCTTCTATCATTCTTATCCGTTCTTTCTTGCTTTTTCCTTTCAACTACTTCTTTTACTCTCTTATTTAGGTTTCTAAAAACTGCCTTTTTTCTTTCAATATCATCATTCATACTGCTAGAATTACTAGCCTTGGTTGCTAGTAAATCTAGCCATGCTTTCTTCTTTGCTTCAACTTCCATCCGTACCTCATCATCCCACCATAACGTGTTATTTTTCCTTTCATTCGTTCTCTTACTTACACCCTTTACTTGCTTCGGTAGCTGCATCCACTAAACTTTTCTTGACATTATACCACACAGTCTCCAAGTCTAAATCATTCATACACAATTCAGCCATACCACTTATATTTTCTCTCAATCTACATTTGAACTTAAAGCTAAAGCAAATATTCCCAAAAATTCTATAATTTGACAACAGACATAGACGTTAAAATCGAATATAAATGCAAATTAACATAATATTTGAAATAAAAATAAAATTGACATTTGATTGACTATGTACATAAAAAATCAAAAGGAATTTAGAATAGAATAGAATAGAATAGAATATTTTTTATTCAATATACATTACATGTGTAATTCTTATTGAGTCATTTTTTACTTTACCACTGGTTCGAAAAAAAACCCTCTGTCCTGGGAAGAACCAGCAAGAAACCCAGCGGGACTTTTTTTTAAATAAATTTTACAATATAAATGATTACGAACTATTTACAAAATTTATTTTAGAAACTGCTTGGAAGCGACCACCTCATTCCCAGGGGTTATTATGAACCATGTATTCATTTATACTATAATAACCCTTTTTATACAGTTTCAGCTTAATAAAACATTTAAACTTGGTAATAGAGAGAACCTGTACACTTTCCGGGACCTTGTTGTAATAGCGTATACATTGCCCCAAGAATTAATTACTGAATCTGTGGAGTCGAGAAACTGGCATCACTAGCTTGTGTTTGTTCCTTTTTTTTTTCTTAAAACTAATATAGTTAAAACAATGAAATAATATAATGCTTATTAAGATAGGTGTTCCTAATTAATAAATGGTTACAATTATAATCATGATTACAAGAAGCTTAAATCTAATCACATATGACTAAGCATTAGAAATTTCTTTCTTTCCACATGCTATGATACCTAGTTTAGTCAATTTAATGATTACCGTTGTAATGGTAGTTAAAAGGAGAAAACTACTTAAAGATCCTAATAATGTAGTATAAAAGTATGGGTCTGATCCAATTGTACTTATTACATCAAGTGTTGTTTCAGCTCTAATTGATTTCATAATAGTGAGGGTACCCCTGTATTCAAAATTAAAGTTGATATCAATAGTTTGATTCAATATAGGAATATGGATTCTACATATCGGATGAATATATAGTTGTTTAATTTCATACATTTGACTATTGCATGACAATAGGTCGTGATCCCAGGTACAGTTGGATTCATAAGTTAGTGCTCCCTCTCTAACTAATCCCTTTGATGCTATTACCACTTTTGGTAATTCTAGACATGATAAACATGCATAATTCATGACAATTTCAACAGAGCAATGTGGTTTTTCAACAACAAGTTCTTTAAGTTCAACATTCCCAAAAGATATAGTGACATGCCCAACCACCCTTTGCTTATACATTATCCATTTTTCTCCAAAGGTTGTCATTTTATGGATAATTTCTGGATCAACTTTGTATGGGCTACGATCTAATAACCTATTTATTGATGGTTCATTCAAAATACATTTAACTACACAGCTATCAATACTACAATCAATGTTATCTGTGTGAAATATGACTTTCTTGTCATCAGATATTTGTATGTCTCCAATCATATTGGCAATTGGCAAGTTGTGTGGACTCACATCCAAATTATAATAATTATTCTTATATTCTACAATAGCATGTTTGTTTAATGGCTTTTCATAAGTTCATCATCATCATCATCATGCAGATCAAATGTAGGGTTGTTAGTATTGAATACTACTGTTCTAGAAATGTTTTTATAAATTATAACAAGTGTACTTTCCCATAATTCTGACACTGAGTGATATACTTTTGCAACATTATTCATGTTAGGCAAAACTTCCCACCTATACCAGACACATGACACTCCATGAGTACATAAACCATTACAAGATACAGATGACATGTGGCATCCATAGCCATTTGGGTTTGTGCTGTTTTTTTCTAGAGTGTTTAGTTTATATCCATTTCCACATTCACTACCATACCAGCATTTTCCTGACCCATAACAATTCCATGTCATAGTGTTAGTTATGTTATAACTACTTGTGTCGTATAGTTTGCTGTACCTTCCAATATTGTACATGTTCTCAAATTTAATAGAAAGTCTATTGTTGTCTAGGTCATTAGGTCATAGTCAAGGTTAACAGCCAGGCTCTTTTGATAGCATACAATGGACTAGTTGCTTCCGCTTTACGATATGGCATCATTTTCTGGGGACAGTCTTCTGATAGGGAGCTTGTATTTAGGATGCAAAAACGATGTGTAAGATCAATGTGTGGTCTCAAAGTAACAGATAGCTGTTTTCCTTATTTTAAATATTTAAAAATCCTAACACTGCCGTCATTGTATATACTGGAAACAGCTATTTTTGTAAAAAAGCATCCATTTCTTTTCCAAAAAATATCTGATATTAGAAAGAATCCAATACGTACCCACTACATAAATAGGTTATGTTACATAAAATGTAAAACATCATTAATGAAAAAAAGCTTCTTTGGTATTGCCCCACAAATTTATAATAAACTACCTGATTCAATAAAAAATATGACCTTATTTAAATTTATAAAGGTGCTGAATGACTTATTAATAAACAAATGTTACTATAAAATTGATGAATTCTTGAATGACAATTTTGACTAGTAATTTTTATTGAATATTATCATTTTTTGTTATTGTAATCAATTTAATTTTATAAATGTAGAATTTTCATTAGTATGCCAATTTCAATTATTTCTATTCTATTTTATCTTATGGCATGATTTTTTCAAAAGAACACTCAATTATATTTGTATGTCTTTAAGACAAAACATTTATTGTATTTGCACACCTCATAAGGTAATAATACAATGTACATATTATAATTTTCTGTAACACCTTTTATACCTGTATTATGCAAATAAATGAATTTGAATTTGAAATTTGAATTTGAAATTTGAAATTTGAATTTGAAATTTGTCATTAAAACAAGCAGTTTGTCTTTCTGATAACATCAGAGAGTATGTAGATTAGTCATAACAATGTGCATTATAGCATATCCTTCCATTGCTCTTTAGATACAGCATCTGGTCACATTGATAAGTAGCATTAGGCATTGCTGCCAGAATGGCAGTACCTCTTACTATGTTCTTTGATATAGATATAGATCTTAGTGGTCTAGATGCCCCGTCTTGCTGTAAAAACTCTAATCTTTTCTCTGATTCTCTCAATATACGGTTTGTTTCTCTATAATCAGCTGATCTGTTATACAATATTTCTGCATATATCCCTTCATTATTACTATCTTTGCCTGATAATTCTAATCTCCGTTTGATAATTTCTTGCATTATGATTTCATTTTTGTATTTAATGTCTTTAATACAAAAATGAATGATCCTCATTGCCCTTTTCCTATCAGATCGCATAATGAAAAATATGATAACATTAAGTATTATTTTTTGAACATGACTTCTAAAAAATGTCATAATCATTATCAAAGTCATTAGTGCCATTAGGCTAGATAATAATGTTGCAAACAAAATAGGAATTGTCCTATATGCACATTTCTCTATATATTGATTGTAAACACAATATGTGCTACATTCAGCACATTCAAAAAATGACTAGGTAATACATTATAATTTCAGTAATATTTATTTAAATCCCTGCTTGCTGCTTTAAAGAAATAGAAGTTGAATAGAAAATTAAAAATTACATTATGTGGCATAATATACTGCTTGCAGCCAGCGGCATCTTGTTATTGCCGGTTATTATTTCATTGCACCTACATAGTATTGTAGTTACTGTTGTGGTTGAAGTAACGCAATCACATTGTTGTTGGAATCGTAATGACCCTGAGCTCCTGGAGGCCTAGCTAGATCGTGGTTTTGATTGCGATACGGATGTTGTCTTTGATTATTATAACTGCTGTTGTTACCTGAAAAGTCTCTAAGAGAATGTGGGCGCCTGGTTTGACCTTTTGGGCGGGGTACGGCTTGCAAAAATCCCGTATGGTGACTCTGATTAGGTACAATTTGTTGCAGTTTGGGGACTTGTACTTTTGCAGCCGCCACTGGATTATGACCCTACAAAAATAAAATAGATTTATAAAGAAATTAAAATGTAAATCAAGATTTTATCAGTTTGTATATTAACTGGTTTTTTTTTTCGTTATTTTTATTGTTTAGTATATTAATAATGCTGAAAACAGCCTTCTTTATAGCTTTAAGTTCTTCATCGTCGACACATCTATTCTAAAGTAGCTCACATGTGATAATTTTTAACTTAGAATTATTCTTAAATGTTTGATTTAAATTGAAAATTTCTTGATTGTCATCAAAATTAAATATACTCGTAAGAACGGTCTTTCCACTGTTTAAATTTATGTAAGTGGACGAGTTGGGTCAAAAGTTTCGTCGGAATATTCTACCTTTATATTCGCCTCTACTGCATTGTCAAATGAATTTGGTTCTAAATTTGGCTGTGATTGATTTCTATATTTACTATCTACATTATTTTTCATTATATTATACATATTTTCAAATTTAGAATTTGCATATATTTGAAGTAGTTACCACTGGACCATTTTAACAATCTGTTGTTTTGATGTCTTGAAATGTAGATGATTGGGGCAAAACTTGTGAGTGTATACTGTAAGACTGTACACAATTATTAATTTTGTGATATCTGCAACAACGGAAAAAATATATTTTATTGAATTTAAAATGAGTCGACGGACCACTTTACTATCCATCACCACTTTACTACGTCGTTTGTGGTAGGGGGCGACTTTGTTCAATTCCAGTAAATATTAATGGCTTGCGACAGATGGCGGTACGACCATTTGGAGAACGTCAAAATACCCCCGCCGGCGACGGACAGCAGCGTCAAAGGTACGATTACACATGGTACTGCGATCGTCAATGTTCACGGCGCGGGCTTTTATGAGCTGATCATGTAAAAGTTCGTGATGATAGAGCTCATACCCTCATCATCATTACTAACCATATTGCATAAGCTATTTGCACCTTTAGTGCCAAACAGTGTAAATAAATAAGAAATATCACTTCTTACACCGTCGTGTTGAAGTTTCCTGATTAATGTTTCATGGTGAACACTATCCAAGACCTTGGATAGGTCACAAAATATACCCAAAGCATCCTGTGAATTCTCCCATGCATTAAAGATATATTATAAAGATATATATTATATACCAATATTTTATGTCAATGAAAAAGAGGTTGATTATCATTTGAGGTTAAGTCTGTGCTTGGTGATCAAAAATGAAACAACAATTCGTACACATATAGACATGTATATAATTTTAAGACAGACTACAAACAGTAAATAGATAGACAACAATTACTTTACTTGAGATGTATACCAGATAGACAATAGGAGTATGAGCACAACACAATAATACATCGAAAAATACATTCACCATTATTAATATATCTTTTAAAAAGTAGCAAGAATTTAGTCAGAATACAATTAGCAAAATTTATTTTTATGGACGTTTAACAATATTAAATTTGAATAAAACAATTGCTCGTATTGTATATACAGACATCAGTGTTATACTACGACTAATTATGGTTCGTGTCTCTGACTCTTAGAGTAATTATATACATATGTATGCATAGAGAGAACCTACAATTCTACATGATCAGGATCACTTTACTTGTCTTGCTTTTTCTAATTAACACTTAACATATTTTTATTATAATAAATCCTATTGAAATATAATGTGCATAATTAATTTATGCTGAGTCCGTCAGAAAAGTGCGACAAAGATAGTAAAAAAAAAAGTGTGAACGGTTATTATGGTTATTGTCATTCGAGCTAACGAGACCAACTAATGTTAATGGCAATTAATAGAATCAGACGTTACTTTGCGAAAAATTTATAAATCTAATCTGTTGAAAAATATTTATAACGTGTCTTCCCTATCTTGAACACCAACCCACTCCCTACTTGAATTATACCTGCACTATCACCGTCACCAATAACCCCTACGCCAATACCTACTCCCAATACCAAGAAAACAGAAACAAATCACCATCGATTATGCACGTGTTTTGCCTCTAAGTGAGGCATCATCCTAAGAAATAGATCATCGCAAAGTCTACTTGCACCTGACGGTGAAGTGTACGCAATTAAGGGAGAGAAAGAGGTGCTCCAAACTAGATAAAAATTATTTTATTTCTAAAGCAGATCTAATTTATATTAAAGCCTGTGATAGTCATACAGCGATTTATTCAGAAAACTTCGTGAGACTATATAAACCTTTTTCTGTAAAGTAGATTTTATATCGGGAGTTGATCCCTTCGTAGTCGTTTTCTTCATTGTAAGATTTCAAGAGGAAACAACTAATGCAAGAGATTTGCTCAACAATCAAACATACAATGATGATTGTTGACTGAGCAAATCTCGTGGAATGGCATATGTGTAAACAATACTAACATATTAATTAAAATAAAGTGAGGTACAATATTGTTAATACAAATTTGTTCACTGTTACGGAAAAATTACTTAAATACCGTTCAAAGCTTTGGCCATATTAAGTATTAGGTAAAATTACTGTCACACTAACACGCGTTCTCCGTTCATACAATTTAATGTCACAATTGCACTCATATTATTTTAAGTTTATATCAATAAAAAGGTGAACCTGTTATGAAATAAGCTTAAAAATACAACTGATAAAAATGGACACATTTATCTTTTATTATACTTAAAACAACCAAAACATTTATTATGACAATCTTATCTTAAATTTCTAAACGTATTATAGATATGCCTTTCAAATTAAGCTCGATTACCATCCTGCACTCATTTAATTATTTTTACATATATAATAAATATATGTTGTTGTTAAATATATGGCCAAACACCAGCTGCTACAAAACTCATACATATATATTATGTAAGAGCTAATAATACACATCTATCCATGAATGGTCAGACTACTTCTACCTAGGAGCCTGTCTGAGCTGGTACTATCCTTCTTACGTATTTCTGCCGCCAGACAGCAGAGTGTACACTGCTATGTTCAGATATGAAGGGCTTAGGGAGCCAATGTAATTACAAGTTGTGACGCATAACATTTGAATTGTCAGAGGTGATCTGAGCTTTCTTTGTTTAAAGTTAAAGTTTTATTTTTAAAACATATATATAAAAATTGGCTCTTGAAGTGATCGAAGCCATAATATGAAAACTAAATTATTTCTGACTTAATTAATTACTACCTTTACAAACTACAGAATTGACTAAAGACGATATGAATTGACTAACAGTAGGAAAATTAAATCCCAAGATAAACACACGATTCACAAACATTATAAGCTTTTACTAATTTTAATTTAAGCAAATATTTCTGTATTATACTTACTACGAGTATACATTTTATTAATAAACACCACCTTATTACATTTAGTTAAATTTGTTGGCTACTAAATATTAACATTTACTACGTGGTACAACCATGTTTGATGAGAACCGTCTTATTTCTAAGCAAGATATATACGCATACTAACGTAATCCATCAGAGTTTGACTATGTATGAGAACACTTTGTTTTATCATTTACAATTCGAAGTACAGTACGGCAAACAAAATTGGCGGGAAGAGACGCGACAAATAAAATTGGCCGGTAACTCTAATCGGGAACCAAATACCCAAAACAGTTCAAGTGCTCTTACATTTGCCATGAAACAATGTTAACTAAGAAATATGTAAAGTTTTAGTAAATATTTACATATAAATGTATATTTAAGATGCATCGAAACGAATCGCTTTTACTTTATTTCACGAACACTATTGTTTAAGTATGATAATTAATAAATTTATAGTTAGGTAGTAGTGATGTCAAGTATTGTATTTCAAATAAGTTTTTTATTCATGTTAATAATCGAAAAGACAATGACTGTCAAGTTAATAGTTCTTAAAAGTTTTGTTGTGATGAATATGTATCGCAGCTAGATAGTTTAATTAGCCGGATTATTAGATGGCTAGCCCTTCAGTTACACTCTGGCACATAATCGAACATCTAATATATCTGAACATAACTGTACGCAGAGCTGCTCACAATAAGCACTTGAAACGTCTAAATTTAATAAAAGTTAAAAATGTAGACTATGAAATCCGAAGCATGGCAACTAAAGCAAATAAACATAACATAACATAACATAAACACTCACGCCTGTCACCCAGAGGGGTAGGCAGAGATTATGGACTTCCATTTGGCACGATCCTGACACACTTCTCTCGCTTCCTCCACATCCATATACCTACGCATACACGCTCGTCGGTTAAAGGTACTCTTGATTTGGCCCATTTTTAATATATCGCCAAGTTGGTCGATAAACTTTCGCCTAGAGCGACCCTTCCCGACTATGCCGTTCACCTCTGCAACATAAATTTGCTTTGTCACTCTTTCCGCAATCATTCTTTCTACATGGCCAAACCACCGAAGCATTCCTTTCTTAATCCTGGTCACAACATCATCTTGCAAACCACACTCTTCTCTTATTAAACAATTTCTCACTCTGTCATTCAGATTCATCCCTAACATACTCCTTAATGACCGCATTTCTACAGCATTTATTCTACTCTCATGCTTCTTCTGCCACACCCAACTTTCACTACCATAAATTAAAGTAGGTACTAACACAGCATTGTGAATTGCCATACGTGCCTCTTTGGACACATTCTGACTTTTCACAATAGAGTGTAGAGCCCCATTCACTCTATTTCCTACATTCACTCGTCGTTCTATATCCTTATCATATCTACCATCCCTGCTAAACACACATCCCAAATATACAAACTCATCTACTTGCTCTACCAACTCCCCTTCTATTCTTATTTCACATATCGTTTTGCTTTCTTCTCTTTCAAAAACCATAACTTTCGTCTTACTTGCGTTCACTTTCATTCCCTTTTCTTTTAATGTCCTGTTCATTAATGTAACCATCATTTGCAACTCGGCTGCCGACGATGCAAGAATGACTTGATCATCGGCGTACAAAAGGCATTTGACGGTTAACTCACCCATTCTTAACCCGCATTCTTATACTTTCAAATTTTCCAAACACCTGTCCATAAATAGGTTGAACAACCACGGGGAAGCCACACAGCCCTGTCTGACACCTTTATGGATGCCAAACCAGTCCGAGTAGGCCCCGAGACTTCAATGCCTGTATCAGACCAGCGGTCAACCCAAACGAGTTCAGTGTTTGCCATAACACATCCCTGTCCACTCTGTCATAAGCCTTCTCCAAGTCTATGAACGCACAAAAAGTTTTTGGTTTTTGGCCAAAAACTTCTCCGCGATCATGCGCATGGAAAAGACCTGATCCGTACATCCCATTCCCTTTCTAAATCCCGTTTGCACATCACAAATTTTTCCATCAGTTGTCACTGAGGCTGAGGTCACTCGTCAGCCGCGCGGGCTATTCATGCACCCCCACTTGTCTTCGCGCGAATTAGATGACACATTACACAGTTTCTTTCATAACTCTTTCAATTAGTACCTTAGCATACAGTTTTCCCACAATGCTAAGAAGGCTGATACCACGATAGTTTTTACAGTCCTGCTGTGATCCTTTTCCCTTATATATTGGGACTATCACGGCTTTGCACCAGTCTTCCGGTACCCGCTTAAGTTCCCAACATAAATTAAACAAGGTGTACAGCAGGTCTGCCACCACTCCTTCTCCAGCCCTTAGCATTTCGAGAGACACTCTATCACAACCGCTGCCTTACCTGCTTTCATACTTTTCATTGCTTTCATTATTTCATCTATAATTATATCTCTATCTAATTCCTCTTCTTTTGGAATTTCTATTTCATTTAATTCAAACGTCTCATCACTCATAAACACGCTTTCAAAGTATTCCTTCCATCTCCTTAAACTCAAAACTTCGTCATTCAGAATACAGCCATTCTGGTCTCGTATAGCATTCATTCTAGGCTGTTTTGAATGTCCCCTGGTAGTTCTTACGAGTTTCCAGAACATTTTAATGTTTGCCTGGAAGTTATCCGATATTCTTCTATCATTCTTATCCGTTCTTTCTTGCTTTTTCCTTTCAACTACTTCTTTTACTCTCTTATTTAGGTTTCTAAAAACTGCCTTTTTTCTTTCAATATCATCATTCATACTGCTAGAATTACTAGCCTTGGTTGCTAGTAAATCTAGCCATGCTTTCTTCTTTGCTTCAACTTCCATCCGTACCTCATCATCCCACCATAACGTGTTATTTTTCCTTTCATTCGTTCTCTTACTTACACCCTTTACTTGCTTCGGTAGCTGCATCCACTAAAACTTTCTTGACATTATACCACACAGTCTCCAAGTCTAAATCATTCATACACAATTCAGCCATACCACTTATATTTTCTCTCAATCTACATTTGAACTTAAAGCTAAAGCAAATATTCCCAAAAATTCTATAATTTGACAACAGACATAGACGTTAAAATCGAATATAAATGCAAATTAACATAATATTTGAAATAAAAATAAAATTGACATTTGATTGACTATGTACATAAAAAATCAAAAGGAATTTAGAATAGAATAGAATAGAATAGAATAGAATATTTTTTATTCAATATACATTACATGTGTAATTCTTATTGAGTCATTTTTTACTTTACCACTGGTTCGAAAAAACCCTCTGTCCTGGGAAGAACCAGCAAGAAACCCAGCGGGACTTTTTTTTAAATAAATTTTACAATATAAATGATTACGAACTATTTACAAAATTTATTTTAGAAACTGCTTTGAAGCGACCACCTCATTCCCAGGGGTTATTATGAACCATGTATTCATTTATACTATAATAACCCTTTTTATACAGTTTCAGCTTAATAAAACATTTAAACTTGGTAATAGAGAGAACCTGTACACTTTCCGGGACCTTGTTGTAATAGCGTATACATTGCCCCAAGAATTAATTACTGAATCTGTGGAGTCGAGAAACTGGCATCACTAGCTTGTGTTTGTTCCTTTTTTTTTTCTTAAAACTAATATAGTTAAAACAATGAAATAATATAATGCTTATTAAGATAGGTGTTCCTAATTAATAAATGGTTACAATTATAATCATGATTACAAGAAGCTTAAATCTAATCACATATGACTAAGCATTAGAAATTTCTTTCTTTCCACATGCTATGATACCTAGTTTAGTCAATTTAATGATTACCGTTGTAATGGTAGTTAAAAGGAGAAAACTACTTAAAGATCCTAATAATGTAGTATAAAAGTATGGGTCTGATCCAATTGTACTTATTACATCAAGTGTTGTTTCAGCTCTAATTGATTTCATAATAGTGAGGGTACCCCTGTATTCAAAATTAAAGTTGATATCAATAGTTTGATTCAATATAGGAATATGGATTCTACATATCGGATGAATATATAGTTGTTTAATTTCATACATTTGACTATTGCATGACAATAGGTCGTGATCCCAGGTACAGTTGGATTCATAAGTTAGTGCTCCCTCTCTAACTAATCCCTTTGATGCTATTACCACTTTTGGTAATTCTAGACATGATAAACATGCATAATTCATGACAATTTCAACAGAGCAATGTGGTTTTTCAACAACAAGTTCTTTAAGTTCAACATTCCCAAAAGATATAGTGACATGCCCAGCCACCCTTTGCTTATACATTATCCATTTTTCTCCAAAGGTTGTCATTTTATGGATAATTTCTGGATCAACTTTGTATGGGCTACGATCTAATAACCTATTTATTGATGGTTCATTCAAAATACATTTAACTACACAGCTATCAATACTACAATCAATGTTATCTGTGTGAAATATGACTTTCTTGTCATCAGATATTTGTATGTCTCCAATCATATTGGCAATTGGCAAGTTGTGTGGACTCACATCCAAATTATAATAATTATTCTTATATTCTACAATAGCATGTTTGTTTAATGGCTTTTCATAAGTTCATCATCATCATCATCATGCAGATCAAATGTAGGGTTGTTAGTATTGAATACTACTGTTCTAGAAATGTTTTTATAAATTATAACAAGTGTACTTTCCCATAATTCTGACACTGAGTGATATACTTTTGCAACATTATTCATGTTAGGCAAAACTTCCCACCTATACCAGACACATGACACTCCATGAGTACATAAACCATTACAAGATACAGATGACATGTGGCATCCATAGCCATTTGGGTTTGTGCTGTTTTTTTCTAGAGTGTTTAGTTTATATCCATTTCCACATTCACTACCATACCAGCATTTTCCTGACCCATAACAATTCCATGTCATAGTGTTAGTTATGTTATAACTACTTGTGTCGTATAGTTTGCTGTACCTTCCAATATTGTACATGTTCTCAAATTTAATAGAAAGTCTATTGTTGTCTAGGTCATTAGGTCATAGTCAAGGTTAACAGCCAGGCTCTTTTGATAGCATACAATGGACTAGTTGCTTCCGCTTTACGATATGGCATCATTTTCTGGGGACAGTCTTCTGATAGGGAGCTTGTATTTAGGATGCAAAAACGATGTGTAAGATCAATGTGTGGTCTCAAAGTAACAGATAGCTGTTTTCCTTATTTTAAATATTTAAAAATCCTAACACTGCCGTCATTGTATATACTGGAAACAGCTATTTTTGTAAAAAAGCATCCATTTCTTTTCCAAAAAATATCTGATATTAGAAAGAATCCAATACGTACCCACTACATAAATAGGTTATGTTACATAAAATGTAAAACATCATTAATGAAAAAAAGCTTCTTTGGTATTGCCCCACAAATTTATAATAAACTACCTGATTCAATAAAAAATATGACCTTATTTAAATTTATAAAGGTGCTGAATGACTTATTAATAAACAAATGTTACTATAAAATTGATGAATTCTTGAATGACAATTTTGACTAGTAATTTTTATTGAATATTATCATTTTTTGTTATTGTAATCAATTTAATTTTATAAATGTAGAATTTTCATTAGTATGCCAATTTCAATTATTTCTATTCTATTTTATCTTATGGCATGATTTTTTCAAAAGAACACTCAATTATATTTGTATGTCTTTAAGACAAAACATTTATTGTATTTGCACACCTCATAAGGTAATAATACAATGTACATATTATAATTTTCTGTAACACCTTTTATACCTGTATTATGCAAATAAATGAATTTGAATTTGAAATTTGAATTTGAAATTTGAATTTGAAATTTGTCATTAAAACAAGCAGTTTGTCTTTCTGATAACATCAGAGAGTATGTAGATTAGTCATAACAATGTGCATTATAGCATATCCTTCCATTGCTCTTTAGATACAGCATCTGGTCACATTGATAAGTAGCATTAGGCATTGCTGCCAGAATGGCAGTACCTCTTACTATGTTCTTTGATATAGATATAGATCTTAGTGGTCTAGATGCCCCGTCTTGCTGTAAAAACTCTAATCTTTTCTCTGATTCTCTCAATATACGGTTTGTTTCTCTATAATCAGCTGATCTGTTATACAATATTTCTGCATATATCCCTTCATTATTACTATCTTTGCCTGATAATTCTAATCTCCGTTTGATAATTTCTTGCATTATGATTTCATTTTTGTATTTAATGTCTTTAATACAAAAATGAATGATCCTCATTGCCCTTTTCCTATCAGATCGCATAATGAAAAATATGATAACATTAAGTATTATTTTTTGAACATTACTTCTAAAAAATGTCATAATCATTATCAAAGTCATTAGTGCCATTAGGCTAGATAATAATGTTGCAAACAAAATAGGAATTGTCCTATATGCACATTTCTCTGTATATTGATTGTAAACACAATATGTGCTACATTCAGCACATTCAAAAAATGAAACAATTTCACCCTTGTTGTTATTCTCACATTCCCAGTTAATTAAGCCAAACATGGGTTTTTTGGTGACCAGATATTGTCTATCATTATCATAGAGCATCATCTGGGGCCCATCACCACCATCAGCAGTACAATTAGTAGCACCACTTATCCTTAGTATTCCATTGGTTACACCGACATCTATATCACCAAAACATGAGCCCCAGAGGAGCACCATGATGACTAGGTAATACATTATAATTTCAGTAATATTTATTTAAATCCCTGCTTGCTGCTTTAAAGAAATAGAAGTTGAATAGAAAATTAAAAATTACATTATGTGGCATAATATACTGCTTGCAGCCAGCGGCATCTTGTTATTGCCGGTTATTATTTCATTGCACCTACATAGTATTGTAGTTACTGTTGTGGTTGAAGTAACGCAATCACATTGTTGTTGGAATCGTAATGACCCTGAGCTCCTGGAGGCCTAGCTAGATCGTGGTTTTGATTGCGATACGGATGTTGTCTTTGATTATTATAACTGCTGTTGTTACCTGAAAAGTCTCTAAGAGAATGTGGGCGCCTGGTTTGACCTTTTGGGCGGGGTACGGCTTGCAAAAAGCAGTTTGGGGACTTGAACTTTTGCAGCCGCCACTGGATTATGACCCTACAAAAATAAAATAGATTTATAAAGAAATTAAAATGTAAATCAAGATTTTATCAGTTTGTATATTAACTGGTTTTTTTTTCCGTTATTTTTATTGTTTAGTATATTAATAATGCTGAAAACAGCCTTCTTTATAGCTTTAAGTTCTTCATCGTCGACACATCTATTCTAAAGTAGCTCACATGTGATAATTTTTAACTTAGAATTATTCTTAAATGTTTGATTTAAATTGAAAATTTCTTGATTGTCATCAAAATTAAATATACTCGTAAGAACGGTCTTTCCACTGTTTAAATTTATGTAAGTGGACGAGTTGGGTCAAAAGTTTCGTCGGAATATTCTACCTTTATATTCGCCTCTACTGCATTGTCAAATGAATTTGGTTCTAAATTTGGCTGTGATTGATTTCTATATTTACTATCTACATTATTTTTCATTATATTATACATATTTTCAAATTTAGAATTTGCATATATTTGAAGTAGTTACCACTGGACCATTTTAACAATCTGTTGTTTTGATGTCTTGAAATGTAGATGATTGGGGCAAAACTTGTGAGTGTATACTGTAAGACTGTACACAATTATTAATTTTGTGATATCTGCAACAACGGAAAAAATATATTTTATTGAATTTAAAATGAGTCGACGGACCACTTTACTATCCATCACCACTTTACTACGTCGTTTGTGGTAGGGGGCGACTTTGTTCAATTCCAGTAAATATTAATGGCTTGCGACAGATGGCGGTACGACCATTTGGAGAACGTCAAAATACCCCCGCCGGCGACGGACAGCAGCGTCAAAGGTACGATTACACATGGTACTGCGATCGTCAATGTTCACGGCGCGGGCTTTTATGAGCTGATCATGTAAAAGTTCGTGATGATAGAGCTCATACCCTCATCATCATTACTAACCATATTGCATAAGCTATTTGCACCTTTAGTGCCAAACAGTGTAAATAAATAAGAAATATCACTTCTTACACCGTCGTGTTGAAGTTTCCTGATTAATGTTTCATGGTGAACACTATCCAAGACCTTGGATAGGTCACAAAATATACCCAAAGCATCCTGTGAATTCTCCCATGCATTAAAGATATATTATAAAGATATATATAATATACCAATATTTTATGTCAATGAAAAAGAGGTTGATTATCATTTGAGGTTAAGTCTGTGCTTGGTGATCAAAAATAAAACAACAATTCGTACACATATAGACATGTATATAATTTTAAGACAGACTACAAACAGTAAATACATAGACAACAATTACTTTACTTGAGATGTATACCAGATAGACAATAGGAGTATGAGCACAACACAATAATACATCGAAAAATACATTCACCATTCTTAATATATCTTTTAAAAAGTAGCAAGAATTTAGTCAGAATACAATTAGCAAAATTTATTTTTATGGACGTTTAACAATATTAAATTTGAATAAAACAATTGCTCGTATTGTATATACAGACATCAGTGTTATACTTACGACTAATTATGGTTCGTGTCTCTGACTCTTAGAGTAATTATATACATATGTATGCATAGAGAGAACCTACAATTCTACATGATCAGGATCACTTTACTTGTCTTGCTTTTTCTAATTAACACTTAACATATTTTTATTATAATAAATCCTATTGAAATATAATGTGCATAATTAATTTATGCTGAGTCCGTCAGAAAAGTGCGACAAAGATAGTAAAAAAAAAAGTGTGAACGGTTATTATGGTTATTGTCATTCGAGCTAACGAGACCAACTAATGTTAATGGCAATTAATAGAATCAGACGTTACTTTGCGAAAAATTTATAAATCTAATCTGTTGAAAAATATTTATAACGTGTCTTCCCTATCTTGAACACCAACCCACTCCCTACTTGAATTATACCTGCACTATCACCGTCACCAATAACCCCTACGCCAATACCTACTCCCAATACCAAGAAAACAGAAACAAATCACCATCGATTATGCACGTGTTTTGCCTCTAAGTGAGGCATCATCCTAAGAAATAGATCATCGCAAAGTCTACTTGCACCTGACGGTGAAGTGTACGCAATTAAGGGAGAGAAAGAGGTGCTCCAAACTAGATAAAAATTATTTTATTTCTAAAGCAGATCTAATTTATATTAAAGCCTGTGATAGTCATACAGCGATTTATTCAGAAAACTTCGTGAGACTATATAAACCTTTTTCTGTAAAGTAGATTTTATATCGGGAGTTGATCCCTTCGTAGTCGTTTTCTTCATTGTAAGATTTCAAGAGGAAACAACTAATGCAAGAGATTTGCTCAACAATCAAACATACAATGATGATTGTTGACTGAGCAAATCTCGTGGAATGGCATATGTGTAAACAATACTAACATATTAATTAAAATAAAGTGAGGTACAATATTGTTAATACAAATTTGTTCACTGTTACGGAAAAATTACTTAAATACCGTTCAAAGCTTTGGCCATATTAAGTATTAGGTAAAATTACTGTCACACTAACACGCGTTCTCCGTTCATACAATTTAATGTCACAATTGCACTCATATTATTTTAAGTTTATATCAATAAAAAGGTGAACCTGTTATGAAATAAGCTTAAAAATACAACTGATAAAAATGGACACATTTATCTTTTATTATACTTACTTAAAACAACCAAAACATTTATTATGACAATCTTATCTTAAATTTCTAAACGTATTATAGATATGCCTTTCAAATTAAGCTCGATTACCATCCTGCACTCATTTAATTATTTTTACATATATAATAAATATATGTTGTTGTTAAATATATGGCCAAACACCAGCTGCTACAAAACTCATACATATATATTATGTAAGAGCTAATAATACACATCTATCCATGAATGGTCAGACTACTTCTACCTAGGAGCCTGTCTGAGCTGGTACTATCCTTCTTACGTATTTCTGCCGCCAGACAGCAGAGTGTACACTGCTATGTTCAGATATGAAGGGCTTAGGGAGCCAATGTAATTACAAGTTGTGACGCATAACATTTGAATTGTCAGAGGTGATCTGAGCTTTCTTTGTTTAAAGTTAAAGTTTTATTTTTAAAACATATATATAAAAATTGGCTCTTGAAGTGATCGAAGCCATAATATGAAAACTAAATTATTTCTGACTTAATTAATTACTACCTTTACAAACTACAGAATTGACTAAAGACGATATGAATTGACTAACAGTAGGAAAATTAAATCCCAAGATAAACACACGATTCACAAACATTATAAGCTTTTACTAATTTTAATTTAAGCAAATATTTCTGTATTATACTTACTACGAGTATACATTTTATTAATAAACACCACCTTATTACATTTAGTTAAATTTGTTGGCTACTAAATATTAACATTTACTACGTGGTACAACCATGTTTGATGAGAACCGTCTTATTTCTAAGCAAGATATATACGCATACTAACGTAATCCATCAGAGTTTGACTATGTATGAGAACACTTTGTTTTATCATTTACAATTCGAAGTACAGTACGGCAAACAAAATTGGCGGGAAGAGACGCGACAAATAAAATTGGCCGGTAACTCTAATCGGGAACCAAATACCCAAAACAGTTCAAGTGCTCTTACATTTGCCATGAAACAATGTTAACTAAGAAATATGTAAAGTTTTAGTAAATATTTACATATAAATGTATATTTAAGATGCATCGAAACGAATCGCTTTTACTTTATTTCACGAACACTATTGTTTAAGTATGATAATTAATAAATTTATAGTTAGGTAGTAGTGATGTCAAGTATTGTATTTCAAATAAGTTTTTTATTCATGTTAATAATCGAAAAGACAATGACTGTCAAGTTAATAGTTCTTAAAAGTTTTGTTGTGATGAATATGTATCGCAGCTAGATAGTTTAATTAGCCGGATTATTAGATGGCTAGCCCTTCAGTTACACTCTGGCACATAATCGAACATCTAATATATCTGAACATAACTGTACGCAGAGCTGCTCACAATAAGCACTTGAAACGTCTAAATTTAATAAAAGTTAAAAATGTAGACTATGAAATCCGAAGCATGGCAACTAAAGCAAATAAACATAACATAACATAACATAAACACTCACGCCTGTCACCCAGAGGGGTAGGCAGAGATTATGGACTTCCATTTGGCACGATCCTGACACACTTCTCTCGCTTCCTCCACATCCATATACCTACGCATACACGCTCGTCGGTTAAAGGTACTCTTGATTTGGCCCATTTTTAATATATCGCCAAGTTGGTCGATAAACTTTCGCCTAGAGCGACCCTTCCCGACTATGCCGTTCACCTCTGCAACATAAATTTGCTTTGTCACTCTTTCCGCAATCATTCTTTCTACATGGCCAAACCACCGAAGCATTCCTTTCTTAATCCTGGTCACAACATCATCTTGCAAACCACACTCTTCTCTTATTAAACAATTTCTCACTCTGTCATTCAGATTCATCCCTAACATACTCCTTAATGACCGCATTTCTACAGCATTTATTCTACTCTCATGCTTCTTCTGCCACACCCAACTTTCACTACCATAAATTAAAGTAGGTACTAACACAGCATTGTGAATTGCCATACGTGCCTCTTTGGACACATTCTGACTTTTCACAATAGAGTGTAGAGCCCCATTCACTCTATTTCCTACATTCACTCGTCGTTCTATATCCTTATCATATCTACCATCCCTGCTAAACACACATCCCAAATATACAAACTCATCTACTTGCTCTACCAACTCCCCTTCTATTCTTATTTCACATATCGTTTTGCTTTCTTCTCTTTCAAAAACCATAACTTTCGTCTTACTTGCGTTCACTTTCATTCCCTTTTCTTTTAATGTCCTGTTCATTAATGTAACCATCATTTGCAACTCGGCTGCCGACGATGCAAGAATGACTTGATCATCGGCGTACAAAAGGCATTTGACGGTTAACTCACCCATTCTTAACCCGCATTCTTATACTTTCAAATTTTCCAAACACCTGTCCATAAATAGGTTGAACAACCACGGGGAAGCCACACAGCCCTGTCTGACACCTTTATGGATGCCAAACCAGTCCGAGTAGGCCCCGTTGATCCTGACACAAGCACTAGAGTCCCTATATAGAGACTTCAATGCCTGTATCAGACCAGCGGTCAACCCAAACGAGTTCAGTGTTTGCCATAACACATCCCTGTCCACTCTGTCATAAGCCTTCTCCAAGTCTATGAACGCACAAAAAGTTTTTGGTTTTTGGCCAAAAACTTCTCCGCGATCATGCGCATGGAAAAGACCTGATCCGTACATCCCATTCCCTTTCTAAATCCCGTTTGCACATCACAAATTTTTCCATCAGTTGTCACTGAGGCTGAGGTCACTCGTCAGCCGCGCGGGCTATTCATGCACCCCCACTTGTCTTCGCGCGAATTAGATGACACATTACACAGTTTCTTTCATAACTCTTTCAATTAGTACCTTAGCATACAGTTTTCCCACAATGCTAAGAAGGCTGATACCACGATAGTTTTTACAGTCCTGCTGTGATCCTTTTCCCTTATATATTGGGACTATCACGGCTTTGCACCAGTCTTCCGGTACCCGCTTAAGTTCCCAACATAAATTAAACAAGGTGTACAGCAGGTCTGCCACCACTCCTTCTCCAGCCCTTAGCATTTCGAGAGACACTCTATCACAACCGCTGCCTTACCTGCTTTCATACTTTTCATTGCTTTCATTATTTCATCTATAATTATATCTCTATCTAATTCCTCTTCTTTTGGAATTTCTATTTCATTTAATTCAAACGTCTCATCACTCATAAACACGCTTTCAAAGTATTCCTTCCATCTCCTTAAACTCAAAACTTCGTCATTCAGAATACAGCCATTCTGGTCTCGTATAGCATTCATTCTAGGCTGTTTTGAATGTCCCCTGGTAGTTCTTACGAGTTTCCAGAACATTTTAATGTTTGCCTGGAAGTTATCCGATATTCTTCTATCATTCTTATCCGTTCTTTCTTGCTTTTTCCTTTCAACTACTTCTTTTACTCTCTTATTTAGGTTTCTAAAAACTGCCTTTTTTCTTTCAATATCATCATTCATACTGCTAGAATTACTAGCCTTGGTTGCTAGTAAATCTAGCCATGCTTTCTTCTTTGCTTCAACTTCCATCCGTACCTCATCATCCCACCATAACGTGTTATTTTTCCTTTCATTCGTTCTCTTACTTACACCCTTTACTTGCTTCGGTAGCTGCATCCACTAAAACTTTCTTGACATTATACCACACAGTCTCCAAGTCTAAATCATTCATACACAATTCAGCCATACCACTTATATTTTCTCTCAATCTACATTTGAACTTAAAGCTAAAGCAAATATTCCCAAAAATTCTATAATTTGACAACAGACATAGACGTTAAAATCGAATATAAATGCAAATTAACATAATATTTGAAATAAAAATAAAATTGACATTTGATTGACTATGTACATAAAAAATCAAAAGGAATTTAGAATAGAATAGAATAGAATAGAATAGAATATTTTTTATTCAATATACATTACATGTGTAATTCTTATTGAGTCATTTTTTACTTTACCACTGGTTCGAAAAAAAACCCTCTGTCCTGGGAAGAACCAGCAAGAAACCCAGCGGGACTTTTTTTTAAATAAATTTTACAATATAAATGATTACGAACTATTTACAAAATTTATTTTAGAAACTGCTTGGAAGCGACCACCTCATTCCCAGGGGTTATTATGAACCATGTATTCATTTATACTATAATAACCCTTTTTATACAGTTTCAGCTTAATAAAACATTTAAACTTGGTAATAGAGAGAACCTGTACACTTTCCGGGACCTTGTTGTAATAGCGTATACATTGCCCCAAGAATTAATTACTGAATCTGTGGAGTCGAGAAACTGGCATCACTAGCTTGTGTTTGTTCCTTTTTTTTTCTTAAAACTAATATAGTTAAAACAATGAAATAATATAATGCTTATTAAGATAGGTGTTCCTAATTAATAAATGGTTACAATTATAATCATGATTACAAGAAGCTTAAATCTAATCACATATGACTAAGCATTAGAAATTTCTTTCTTTCCACATGCTATGATACCTAGTTTAGTCAATTTAATGATTACCGTTGTAATGGTAGTTAAAAGGAGAAAACTACTTAAAGATCCTAATAATGTAGTATAAAAGTATGGGTCTGATCCAATTGTACTTATTACATCAAGTGTTGTTTCAGCTCTAATTGATTTCATAATAGTGAGGGTACCCCTGTATTCAAAATTAAAGTTGATATCAATAGTTTGATTCAATATAGGAATATGGATTCTACATATCGGATGAATATATAGTTGTTTAATTTCATACATTTGACTATTGCATGACAATAGGTCGTGATCCCAGGTACAGTTGGATTCATAAGTTAGTGCTCCCTCTCTAACTAATCCCTTTGATGCTATTACCACTTTTGGTAATTCTAGACATGATAAACATGCATAATTCATGACAATTTCAACAGAGCAATGTGGTTTTTCAACAACAAGTTCTTTAAGTTCAACATTCCCAAAAGATATAGTGACATGCCCAGCCACCCTTTGCTTATACATTATCCATTTTTCTCCAAAGGTTGTCATTTTATGGATAATTGCTGGATCAACTTTGTATGGGCTACGATCTAATAACCTATTTATTGATGGTTCATTCAAAATACATTTAACTACACAGCTATCAATACTACAATCAATGTTATCTGTGTGAAATATGACTTTCTTGTCATCAGATATTTGTATGTCTCCAATCATATTGGCAATTGGCAAGTTGTGTGGACTCACATCCAAATTATAATAATTATTCTTATATTCTACAATAGCATGTTTGTTTAATGGCTTTTCATAAGTTCATCATCATCATCATCATGCAGATCAAATGTAGGGTTGTTAGTATTGAATACTACTGTTCTAGAAATGTTTTTATAAATTATAACAAGTGTACTTTCCCATAATTCTGACACTGAGTGATATACTTTTGCAACATTATTCATGTTAGGCAAAACTTCCCACCTATACCAGACACATGACACTCCATGAGTACATAAACCATTACAAGATACAGATGACATGTGGCATCCATAGCCATTTGGGTTTGTGCTGTTTTTTTCTAGAGTGTTTAGTTTATATCCATTTCCACATTCACTACCATACCAGCATTTTCCTGACCCATAACAATTCCATGTCATAGTGTTAGTTATGTTATAACTACTTGTGTCGTATAGTTTGCTGTACCTTCCAATATTGTACATGTTCTCAAATTTAATAGAAAGTCTATTGTTGTCTAGGTCATTAGGTCATAGTCAAGGTTAACAGCCAGGCTCTTTTGATAGCATACAATGGACTAGTTGCTTCCGCTTTACGATATGGCATCATTTTCTGGGGACAGTCTTCTGATAGGGAGGTTGTATTTAGGATGCAAAAACGATGTGTAAGATCAATGTGTGGTCTCAAAGTAACAGATAGCTGTTTTCCTTATTTTAAATATTTAAAAATCCTAACACTGCCGTCATTGTATATACTGGAAACAGCTATTTTTGTAAAAAAGCATCCATTTCTTTTCCAAAAAATATCTGATATTAGAAAGAATCCAATACGTACCCACTACATAAATAGGTTATGTTACATAAAATGTAAAACATCATTAATGAAAAAAAGCTTCTTTGGTATTGCCCCACAAATTTATAATAAACTACCTGATTCAATAAAAAATATGACCTTATTTAAATTTATAAAGGTGCTGAATGACTTATTAATAAACAAATGTTACTATAAAATTGATGAATTCTTGAATGACAATTTTGACTAGTAATTTTTATTGAATATTATCATTTTTTGTTATTGTAATCAATTTAATTTTATAAATGTAGAATTTTCATTAGTATGCCAATTTCAAGTATTTCTATTCTATTTTATCTTATGGCATGATTTTTTCAAAAGAACACTCAATTATATTTGTATGTCTTTAAGACAAAACATTTATTGTATTTGCACACCTCATAAGGTAATAATACAATGTACATATTATAATTTTCTGTAACACCTTTTATACCTGTATTATGCAAATAAATGAATTTGAATTTGAAATTTGAATTTGAAATTTGAAATTTGAATTTGAAATTTGTCATTAAAACAAGCAGTTTGTCTTTCTGATAACATCAGAGAGTATGTAGATAAGTCATAACAATGTGCATTATAGCATATCCTTCCATTGCTCTTTAGATACAGCATCTGGTCACATTGATAAGTAGCATTAGGCATTGCTGCCAGAATGGCAGTACCTCTTAATATGTTCTATGATATAGATATAGATCTTAGTGGTCTAGATGCCCCGTCTTGCTGTAAAAACTCTAATCTTTTCTCTGATTCTCTCAATATACGGTTTGTTTCTCTATAATCAGCTGATCTGTTATACAATATTTCTGCATATATCCCTTCATTATTACTATCTTTGCCTGATAATTCTAATCTCCGTTTGATAATTTCTTGCATTATGATTTCATTTTTGTATTTAATGTCTTTAATACAAAAATGAATGATCCTCATTGCCCTTTTCCTATCAGATCGCATAATGAAAAATATGATAACATTAAGTATTATTTTTTGAACATGACTTCTAAAAAATGTCATAATCATTATCAAAGTCATTAGTGCCATTAGGCTAGATAATAATGTTGCAAACAAAATAGGAATTGTCCTATATGCACATTTCTCTATATATTGATTGTAAACACAATATGTGCTACATTCAGCACATTCAAAAAATGAAACAATTTCACCCTTGTTGTTATTCTCACATTCCCAGTTAATTAAGCCAAACATGGGTTTTTTGGTGACCAGATATTGTCTATCATTATCATAGAGCATCATCTGGGGCCCATCACCACCATCAGCAGTACAATTAGTAGCACCACTTATCCTTAGTATTCCATTGGTTACACCGACATCTATATCACCAAAACATGAGCCCCAGAGGAGCACCATGATGACTAGGTAATACATTATAATTTCAGTAATATTTATTTAAATCCCTGCTTGCTGCTTTAAAGAAATAGAAGTTGAATAGAAAATTAAAAATTACATTATGTGGCATAATATACTGCTTGCAGCCAGCGGCATCTTGTTATTGCCGGTTATTATTTCATTGCACCTACATAGTATTGTAGTTACTGTTGTGGTTGAAGTAACGCAATCACATTGTTGTTGGAATCGTAATGACCCTGAGCTCCTGGAGGCCTAGCTAGATCGTGGTTTTGATTGCGATACGGATGTTGTCTTTGATTATTATAACTGCTGTTGTTACCTGAAAAGTCTCTAAGAGAATGTGGGCGCCTGGTTTGACCTTTTGGGCGGGGTACGGCTTGCAAAAATCCCGTATGGTGACTCTGATTAGGTACAATTTGTTGCAGTTTGGGGACTTGTACTTTTGCAGCCGCCACTGGATTATGACCCTACAAAAATAAAATAGATTTATAAAGAAATTAAAATGTAAATCAAGATTTTATCAGTTTGTATATTAACTGGTTTTTTTTTTCGTTATTTTTATTGTTTAGTATATTAATAATGCTGAAAACAGCCTTCTTTATAGCTTTAAGTTCTTCATCGTCGACACATCTATTCTAAAGTAGCTCACATGTGATAATTTTTAACTTAGAATTATTCTTAAATGTTTGATTTAAATTGAAAATTTCTTGATTGTCATCAAAATTAAATATACTCGTAAGAACGGTCTTTCCACTGTTTAAATTTATGTAAGTGGACGAGTTGGGTCAAAAGTTTCGTCGGAATATTCTACCTTTATATTCGCCTCTACTGCATTGTCAAATGAATTTGGTTCTAAATTTGGCTGTGATTGATTTCTATATTTACTATCTACATTATTTTTCATTATATTATACATATTTTCAAATTTAGAATTTGCATATATTTGAAGTAGTTACCACTGGACCATTTTAACAATCTGTTGTTTTGATGTCTTGAAATGTAGATGATTGGGGCAAAACTTGTGAGTGTATACTGTAAGACTGTACACAATTATTAATTTTGTGATATCTGCAACAACGGAAAAAATATATTTTATTGAATTTAAAATGAGTCGACGGACCACTTTACTATCCATCACCACTTTACTACGTCGTTTGTGGTAGGGGGCGACTTTGTTCAATTCCAGTAAATATTAATGGCTTGCGACAGATGGCGGTACGACCATTTGGAGAACGTCAAAATACCCCCGCCGGCGACGGACAGCAGCGTCAAAGGTACGATTACACATGGTACTGCGATCGTCAATGTTCACGGCGCGGGCTTTTATGAGCTGATCATGTAAAAGTTCGTGATGATAGAGCTCATACCCTCATCATCATTACTAACCATATTGCATAAGCTATTTGCACCTTTAGTGCCAAACAGTGTAAATAAATAAGAAATATCACTTCTTACACCGTCGTGTTGAAGTTTCCTGATTAATGTTTCATGGTGAACACTATCCAAGACCTTGGATAGGTCACAAAATATACCCAAAGCATCCTGTGAATTCTCCCATGCATTAAAGATATATTATAAAGATATATATAATATACCAATATTTTATGTCAATGAAAAAGAGGTTGATTATCATTTGAGGTTAAGTCTGTGCTTGGTGATCAAAAATAAAACAACAATTCGTACACATATAGACATGTATATAATTTTAAGACAGACTACAAACAGTAAATACATAGACAACAATTACTTTACTTGAGATGTATACCAGATAGACAATAGGAGTATGAGCACAACACAATAATACATCGAAAAATACATTCACCATTCTTAATATATCTTTTAAAAAGTAGCAAGAATTTAGTCAGAATACAATTAGCAAAATTTATTTTTATGGACGTTTAACAATATTAAATTTGAATAAAACAATTGCTCGTATTGTATATACAGACATCAGTGTTATACTTACGACTAATTATGGTTCGTGTCTCTGACTCTTAGAGTAATTATATACATATGTATGCATAGAGAGAACCTACAATTCTACATGATCAGGATCACTTTACTTGTCTTGCTTTTTCTAATCAACACTTAACATATTTTTATTATAATAAATCCTATTGAAATATAATGTGCATAATTAATTTATGCTGAGTCCGTCAGAAAAGTGCGACAAAGATAGTAAAAAAAAAAGTGTGAACGGTTATTATGGTTATTGTCATTCGAGCTAACGAGACCAACTAATGTTAATGGCAATTAATAGAATCAGACGTTACTTTGCGAAAAATTTATAAATCTAATCTGTTGAAAAATATTTATAACGTGTCTTCCCTATCTTGAACACCAACCCACTCCCTACTTGAATTATACCTGCACTATCACCGTCACCAATAACCCCTACGCCAATACCTACTCCCTATACCAAGAAAACAGAAACAAATCACCATCGATTATGCACGTGTTTTGCCTCTAAGTGAGGCATCATCCTAAGAAATAGATCATCGCAAAGTCTACTTGCACCTGACGGTGAAGTGTACGCAATTAAGGGAGAGAAAGAGGTGCTCCAAACTAGATAAAAATTATTTTATTTCTAAAGCAGATCTAATTTATATTAAAGCCTGTGATAGTCATACAGCGATTTATTCAGAAAACTTCGTGAGACTATATAAACCTTTTTCTGTAAAGTAGATTTTATATCGGGAGTTGATCCCTTCGTAGTCGTTTTCTTCATTGTAAGATTTCAAGAGGAAACAACTAATGCAAGAGATTTGCTCAACAATCAAACATACAATGATGATTGTTGACTGAGCAAATCTCGTGGAATGGCATATGTGTAAATAATACTAACATATTAATTAAAATAAAGTGAGGTACAATATTGTTAATACAAATTTGTTCATTGTTACGGAAAAATTACTTAAATACCGTTCAAAGCTTTGGCCATATTAAGTATTAGGTAAAATTACTGTCACACTAACACGCGTTCTCCGTTCATACAATTTAATGTCACAATTGCACTCATATTATTTTAAGTTTATATCAATAAAAAGGTGAACCTGTTATGAAATAAGCTTAAAAATACAACTGATAAAAATGGACACATTTATCTTTTATTATACTTACTTAAAACAACCAAAACATTTATTATGACAATCTTATCTTAAATTTCTAAACGTATTATAGATATGCCTTTCAAATTAAGCTCGATTACCATCCTGCACTCATTTAATTATTTTTACATATATAATAAATATATGTTGTTGTTAAATATATGGCCAAACACCAGCTGCTACAAAACTCATACATATATATTATGCTAGAGCTAATAATACACATCTATCTATGAATGGTCAGACTACTTCTACCTAGGAGCCTGTCTGAGCTGGTACTATCCTTCTTACGTATTTCTGCCGCCAAACAGCAGAGGGTGCACTGCTATGTTCAGATATGAAGGGTATAGGGAGCCAATGTAATTACAAGTTGTGACGCATAACATTTGAATTGTCAGAGGTGATCTGAGCTTTCTTTGTTTAAAGTTAAAGTTTTATTTTTAAAACATATATATAAAAATTGGCTCTTGAAGTGATCGAAGCCATAATATGAAAACTAAATTATTTCTGACTTAATTACTACCTTTACAAACTACAGAATTGACTAAAGACGATATGAATTGACTAACAGTAGGAAAATTAAATCCCAAGATAAACACACGATACACAAACATTATAAGCTTTTACTAATTTTAATTTAAGCAAATATTTCTATATTATACTTACTACAAGTATACATTTTATTAATAAACACCACCTTATTACATTTAGTTAAATTTGTTGGCTACTAAATATTAACATTTACTACGTGGTACAACCATGTTTGATGAGAACCGTCTTATTTGTTATATCAAGCTCTCACTAGTAATTTGCATTAAGCGATGACCTCGATACAGCACCTGCTGACACCGCTCACGCGTGCCGCCACCGGACGCAACGTGATCACCGCCGCTGACACAGCACCCCGATTGACGTCAATGCGCGTTTACCGCGATGCAACATTTTTATTTTATAAAATTAATTTTAGGTATTCTGTATCTAGCATCGATCAGGCATAGACTTAAGTTTAATTGTAAAATTAGTTTTCATTAAATTTACTTAAATAAATTTGGTTTTTTTTGGGTCCTTCGGCTGTGGTTCCTATAACTGGCGCAGTCGGTAGGATACTCAAGGCGTCTTGAGGTAGTTTTGATAGGGTTTTCTCACATCGAAATCCCGCGTCGTAAATCAATCGCTACCGTCGCGAGCGATCGCGCGTCTTCGTGTATCCTTGAAAAGAACCTGGAGCCTGGCTGGAGGAGAAATCAAGAAATCGATTCCAGAGGAACCAGAATGCAATTTATGTAAGTACACTGAAACCGATTCTGTGTTGCTTCCTTTTACATATAATTTACCTTTTCTTTTACCGCCAAGATTTTTCATCCTAGGCAATCCATCCCTAGAGGGCCTGCGAATAATCGAGTGGCCCGTAGACTTAAATTAGATACAAATAGGAATATAAGTGTAGGTTCAAATACTTTATCGCATAATTCTAAGGGACTAAGCGATCCGGAATCCGCAATAATGGCTGACGTAGACGTAATTATTAAGGCCTTACGCCTAGTACCCGAATTCGACGGCAACTCGCATATTTTGCCCCGCTTTATAAATTTATGTGATCAGATCGCAGCGGAATATATAAATCAAAACGAAGGTAATGCAATAGCTAAACTTTACCTCGTGAATGGTATCTTAAATAAGATTACTGGACCTGCCGCACGAATAATTAATTCTAACGGTATAGCTGAAGATTGGAATAGCATTAAAACGGCTCTAATTAATAATTTCTCCGATCAGAGAGATGAGACCGCCCTTTATAATGATCTTATGATAGCCACACAGGGGAATAGTTCGCCCCAAGAATTCTACGACCGATGTGTAAACTTGTTCAGCACCATTATGACCTATGTCACCTTACACGATACTGTCGATACGACTATTAAAGCTAAGCGCGACCTTTACAGAAAGCTCACGATGCAGGCATTTGTTCGCGGATTAAAAGAGCCGTTAGGCTCTCGCATACGATGCATGCGTCCTGATAGTGTAGAAAAGGCACTTGAATTTGTACAAGAAAAATTAAACGTAATGTATCTTCAGAATCGCAGTGGATCTGCCGCAGATAAAAAACCGCAGGCACCACAAGTACCCATGCCTTCGCCAATAGCCGCGTATAAATTCCCCGTACAACCAATGCCTATGCCCAATTTTAAATTCTCTCAACAACAATGGCGGCCGAATAATTTCAACAATGCTCCCGTACCGTATAGGCCTGTAGGTATGCCGACACGCACGCAACAGATATTCCGCGCGCAACCACCTAACTATAATCCACAACTTAATAGATTCCAACTCCCACCAAGAAGCGATTCATATAATTCAGGCCACAAGCCTATGAGTGGTGTAAGCCACTACGTCACAAAGGAAAGGCCCACGGGTGGTCAACTGTCAGGTCACGATTGGCGAAAATTCGGAAATCCGCCGCCATCTAACTACTTTAATACTAGGGAGATGAACATGAACGAATTTGTGAACTATGGTGATGGTCATTGCTATTATTTTCCCGAGTACGCATATAATGAACCCAATGATTATTACTATGGGGTCTACCCGGAGTATTACGACCCAGAACCGATAAATTACGCGATTAGCGAGCTACCAAATTACGATTTACCTCAAGAGATCCCATCAGGATCCTACGCCTAGTACGAGCTCAGCACAGGAACAGGATTTTCCCAAGCAAGGGAAATCCGAAAAGCCAAAATAGAACTGAATTTGCAGTCACAGAGACAGCTCCCGTATATACGAATTTCAAACCCACCTCTAAAATTGTTAATCGATACGGGTGCTAACCAATCTTTTATTTGCCCGGAAGCTGTAGGTAAATTTTTTCACGAAATCCCGTTAAACTTTGACCCCTTCGAGGTGACAAATGTACACGCTACCACGCGCAACGATTATTCTATAACTTTGCCATGTTTCAGCGAATTTCGGGAAACAGAAAGTATTAAACTGTTCGTTTATAAATTTCATGACTTTTTCGACGGCCTTATCGGTTTAGATTTATTAGAAAACTGGGAGGCCAAAATTGATCTTAAAGATAAAAAATTATTCACTCGTAATTCTGTTACTCCAATTCATATGTATAATTCACGGAACATAAACTTTTATGAAGACGTGATCCCGGCAAAAACAACGAAGCTAGTTAGGGTCCCTATTAATTTGCAAGACGGAGACGCTTATATTGATGAACAGATTATCTCTAATTGCGTAGTAAATGAATGCCTAACCACCGTCAAAAATAATCGTGGTTTTCTTGAAATTACGAATCCAACCTTGCACGACTTAATATTTTCTATGGATCGCGCCGTTCATGCAGAGACGTCACGCGAACGCGAAGTACTTTCACGCTTGCGCACAGACCATCTTAATATGGAAGAGCGCATTAACTTAGAGAATCTGTGTCAAAAATATGCAGATATATTTTATATTGACGGAGAGGCCTTGACTTTTACAAATAAGATTAAACACAAGATTAGGACATCTGATGAGATGCCGGTCTTCACAAAAAGTTATCGTTACCCTTACATACACCGCGACGAGGTCAGGGATCAGATAGGGAAAATGCTAAGTCAGGGTATAATTAGACCATCGGAATCTGCCTGGAGCTCCCCTATTTGGATAGTACCAAAAAAACCTGATGCTTCAGGAAAGACCAAATGGCGTTTAGTCGTAGACTTTCGGAAATTAAATGAAAAAACTATTGACGACAAATATCCGATTCCCAACATTAATGACGTTTTGGATAAGCTAGGTAATTGCCAATATTTCTCAACCCTCGACCTGGCTAGCGGCTTCTATCAGGTCGAGATGGACCCAGAAGACATACCCAAAACAGCATTTAACGTAGAAAATGGGCATTACGAATTTTTACGCATGCCCATGGGCCTGAAAAATTCACCATCTACCTTCCAGCGGGTGATGGACAATGTCTTGAAGGGTCTCCAAAACGTCATCTGTCTGGTCTACCTCGACGACATAGTAGTTTTAGTACCTCACTTCAAGAGCACATGATCAACCTCGAAAAGGTATTTTCAAGGCTTAGAGAATCAAACTTCAAAGTCCAAATGGACAAGTCCGAATTTCTCAAACGAGAGACCGCCTATTTAGGGCATGTTATTACCAAAGACGGCATCAAGCCGAACCCTGACAAGATTAGGGCTATTAAGAACTATCCAATGCCCAGAACCCCCAAAGAAATTAAGCAATTCCTAGGCCTAGTAGGGTATTATAGAAAATTTATCCCGAACTTCGCGCGCATCACTAAGCCATTTACACAATGCCTAAAGAAAGGAAACAAAGTTGTTATTAATTCAGAATATACAGATTGCTTTGAAAAATGTAAAAACCTTTTAACTAATGATCCGATTTTGCAATACCCAAACTTTAATAAGGAGTTCATCTTAACTACCGATGCTTCCAACGTAGCTTTAGGCGCTATATTATCACAAGGCCCCGAAGGTGCAGACAAACCGATTTGTTACGCTTCTCGCACGCTAAACGACAGTGAGTTAAATTATAGCACAATAGAGAAGGAGCTCCTCGCGATCGTTTGGGCAACCAAATATTTCCGGCCCTACCTTTTTGGCCGCAAATTTAAAATCATTACCGACCATAAGCCGCTTCAGTGGGTCATGCAGCTAAAAGAACCTAATGCGCGTCTAACTAGATGGAAACTCAAGTTATCCGAGTATGATTTCACTGTTAAGTATAAAAGTGGTAAATCGAATACTAACGCTGATGCCCTTTCGCGCGTCGAGATACATAACGAGGAAACGGATTCGATGATTGCTCTCGCGTCGGAACGACCGCCCTCTGTGGAAAATTCGTCCACAGCATCCGCACATACCAGTAAGGAAAACCCCATTCTCGAAGTTCCTATTGTAGACCAGCCGCTTAACAAATTCCATAGGCAGATTGTTATCTCCGTGGTTGGTGACATAAAGAAACGCCCCGTAGCTTCCAAGCCGTTTGACACTCATAACAGAATAGCTGTGCAAGTATCTAAATCAGACCTTGAGAATGACGTTGTAAACCTTGTAAAGGAATACGTAATCCCTAAAGTTAAGACGGCCTTACTTATCAATCCGCCTTTAGCAATGTACGACATTATTCCAGTCATACAGGATAAGTTTAAAAATTCGGCCATGAATTTAGTGCTAACAAAAACTGAGGTGGAAAATGTAAATGACTATTTAAGGCAGCAGGAGATTATCAAAAATTATCATGACGGTAAAACTAACCACCGTGGTATAAATGAGTGTCATCTTGCCTTGTCTTGCCGTTATTACTGGCCAAAGATGCGAGATCAAATTACCAAAATTATCAATGATTGTACTATCTGTGGCCAAGCTAAGTACGATCGTAATCCCATCAAACCGCAATTTAACATCGTTCCTCCTGCTACTAAACCGTTCGAAATTGTGCACATAGATTTGCTTTCTATACAAAATGAGAAATATTTAACTATTGTAGATGCGTTTTCCAAATACGCGCAGGCATACCATGTTCGCGATGCCACGGCAATCAGTATCGTTCAAGCACTGTTAAATTTTTGCACTCATCATGGGCTACCTCTAACAATAGTATCAGACAATGGCACAGAATTTACCAATCAGATATTTAATGACTTTACTAATTTACACCGGATTAACCATCACAGAATACTACCTCACTCCCCCAACGATAACGGCTTAGTAGAAAGGTTCCACGCGACGATTCTGGAACATCTCAGAATCCTAAAATTACGCAATAAAAGTGGGAATGCTATAAACCTTATGCCATACGCAATTTTAGCTTACAATAGCTCCGTACACAGCTTTACCAAATGCAGACCTTTTGATATTATAACTGGGCATTTCGACCCGCGAGACCCCTTTGACGTAGATATGACGAAACACTTAACGCAGCAATACGTACAGAATCATAAGGATCAGATGAAGTTAGTTTATGAAACGCTGGGGGAAATTAGCCTGGCTGACCGTACCAGCATCATAAATAACCGTAATAAAGATCGTGATCCTGAAATCGAATATCAGCCACATCAGCGTATTTTTGTGAAGAACCCTCTTGCGAGTCGTCAAAAGTTGGCCCCTAGGTATAGTCGTGACACAGTATTGGCAGACTTACCTATACATATATACACCTCACGAAAACGCGGGCCTGTTGCCAAAAATCGTCTTAAAAGAATACCCAAAAGTGCCAAATTGTTACAGGGTGCTACTGGTCCTGACTGCTCCTTCGATAGCATCCCACAGGATGAGTCAAGAGATAACACTTGAGAGCCTTGACGACGGCCCCGGACTTCTACCTTTTCGGCTTGGCGCAACAAGGCTCATTACGCACTATCATACTTTTATACAATTCGTAGAATTAGATGATATTAATGATAAAATCTCGCAGCTACAGAATCAACTAATATATTTTAGACAAACTCTAGGAAACGATACTTATATGCTTTATGAGGCTCAAATAGAATTCCTATTCATCAAACTTAGTAAGGTCTTAAACCAATTAGAAACCTTAAAACCCCATCGTATAAAGAGAGGCCTCGTAGACGGACTCAGTTCAATAATTAAGAGCGTTACTGGTAATTTAGATAATTCAGATGCCGTGAAGTATGACAATGCAATTAAAATCCTTCAGCAAAATAGTAACGTTATTTTTCATGAATTTAACAATCACGTAAGTCTTAGTAAAGAGTGGATGGTCCAGCATTCTAATGTGTTAGAAGAGTTAGTCGAGAATCAAGTAAAAATAAATGAAACGTTACAATTAATTTTAGATAGAAATAGTTATAAAGATTCTAGCCTACTAAAATATGCTAAATTTGCTCAGTACCTTGCTATTTTAACTGAAAATATTGACGAAATATTCAGTGAGCTAACTAGAATTGAAAATATCATAGCTTTTATTCACGCTTCAACTTTACATCATTCCATGATTAGTATAGATATTTTAAACCATATGATTCAACGCTTAATTACTATCTATGGTAAGGAGCATGTGTTGCAATTAGAACTTAGGGAATACTATGACATAATTAAACCAGGATACTATTACTCTGATAATAGGATAGTCATAATTTTTAATATACCGCTATTTACTAAGGATAGTTACAATCTCTATAAATTATCCATGGCCCCCAATAAGTTTAAGCAGGCCCTCGTCCCTCCTTTTCCTTTAATAGCAACCAACAGAAAAGGTTATGTGTATATAGAGGCTGAATGCCCGAAGTTTAAGGACTGGTACCTCTGTGGAGAGACAATGGACCATCAGCTACGACAAGTCCCAGACTGTATCCAGAATCTTTTAATAAATCAAGCCATCGACAAGACCTGCGACGTTGTTACAATAACCCTATCAAGACCAGCTATGGAAGAATTAGACGAGAAACATTATATCCTGTCTTTCCCCAATGCCACGAGGATACACTACCTATGTGGCAAAGAAAATTACAACATTCTCAGCGGCACCTACTTAGCAACCGTCCCTATGAGCTGCTCCTTGGACACACCCGACTTTACAATCACCAATATTAACGACGTAGTTGAAGGACAACCGCTGAAAATAATGAAGCTGACAACCGACATTGAGGAACCGCCCAAAGGAAATTCTCAGATTCATCTTAATTCCATTGACTTGCGAAGGCTGCATGACACTAAGCACAGGGTGATAACGCAGCCAACTCTGGAAATAAAGCAAGCGTCGCCGGACTACACAGTATATCATACAACGATTCCGCTTTATATCATTCTATTAAGCGCACTCGCACTCACCATGCTGCTACTTATAAGACGAGGCGAAATATTCCGACGCAGATCTGAAAGATCACCCCCCAAAGACAAGATCTATGCAGTACCCGAGACATCTGAAAAGACCAAGCAGCATCCATCACTATTTTCTCAGAGAAGCCTTCAAAAATAAGTGATGATCTGAAGGGGGAGGTGTTATATCAAGCTCTCACTAGTAATTTGCATTAAGCGATGACCTCGATACAGCACCTGCTGACACCGCTCACGCGTGCCGCCACCGGACGCAACGTGATCACCGCCGCTGACACAGCACCCCGATTGACGTCAATGCGCGTTTACCGCGATGCAACATTTTTATTTTATAAAATTAATTTTAGGTATTCTGTATCTAGCATCGATCAGGCATAGACTTAAGTTTAATTGTAAAATTAGTTTTCATTAAATTTACTTAAATAAATTTGGTTTTTTTTGGGTCCTTCGGCTGTGGTTCCTATAACTTATTTCTAAGCAAAATGTATACTAACGTAATCCATCAGAGTTTGACTATGTATGAGAACACTTTGTTTTATCGTTTACAATTCGAAGTACAGTACGGCAAACAAAATTGGCGGGAAGAGACGCGACAAATAAAATTGGCGGGTAACTCTAATCGGGAACCAAATAGCCAAAACAGTTCAAGTGCTCTTACATTTGCCATGAAACAATGTTAACTAAGAAATGTGTAAAGTTTTGGTAAATATTTACATATAAATGTATATTTAAGATGCATCGAAACGAATCGCTTTTACTTTATTTCACGAATACTATTGTTTAAGTATGATAATTAACCCGCCGGTACTCGCGTCTCATTTTGTGACATAAGCGGTCGCGTGAGGGTCTAAAAGACCCCAAAGTTAAATGCATTATTCTATGCCAATAAAGGGAATTATATTTTTTTTATATAAACGTAAAAGAAAAGGGTAACTAAAACAATAATGAGTCACAAATATTTATATATTTTGATTTATTTTTTATTTTATCACTATAGCAAAGAGTTAAGTGCTAAATCTGACTTTTTATGCATAGGAACCAGAATCACAGTCTAACTTTTTTATTCTAGTATAACTGAAAAAAAAAACATTATTCTTACAAAAACTAATAAATTTTCTCCTAAAAAAATCAATTAAATAAAACATTTAACATAACATTGTTTTTTTATAATCAGCTTTCAAACTTCTCATAAAAATCTTTCTCAAAATATTTCTTATTTGTTTTCTAATTAGTCTTCTTGCCGTCTTATCTTACTTTTGACTCATTTTCTGATTACAATTAATGCATAAAAATGCGGTGTGATCTCTACAAATGAAAGATTTACATATTTGGCATTGAGCTTTGGATTTTCTATCCTTTTTAGGGGGGCAGGTGGAACACCTCCCACGAATGTTTTTTGGCCCAGCCGATGCCGTTTGATCTGTACTTTCTTCTCTGCCAAGTACTTGAAACATTCTGCTCCGAATGTGTCTGGGCAGAGTCGTAATAGAAGACCTCTTTTCTATTTGTGGTTTAACAAGGGATAAAGCTATGTCTTTTAAAAAGTTACGTCTTTCGAGGGGTTCTTGATTTATATGCGTTATATTTGCGTTATAAATAACAACGCATTTATACATGCCACATTCATAAGTCCAAAAAATATCGTTAGTGGCCATCTTTTACTTACTCTTGATACAGAATATGTACCACACATCTTGTCAACCACGTCCACTCCACATTTATGCATATTATAACCCGTTATCACTTCTGGCTTGCGTTTATCTCCTGTATCAACATCTATTTTCGCATCATGATGCATTGTAGAAGCAAGAAGCACCACTTTTCCCTTTCTTGGTGAGTACGATACTAATGTACAATTAGGATTAAAGCCAAAGTAGGTAGTCCATTCTTCTCGTCCTCGTGTAGCAACAAAGCATGGGGGTATTTCTGGTTTATTTTTACGAAGAGTCCCTACAACCGTAAGCACATAATCTTCATACAATTCTGTCATCAATGGGATACTCGTGAACCAATTATCCATTACCACGTTACGATGAGACCCTCTTATTTGCTCAACCAAACGTTTCACGACATCTGGAGGAGAGTTACAGCATGTGGTCCTGAATTTTGCCTTCCGGTGTATACTTCTAAGCATGCCGAATAGTAAATTCTTGAGTCAGCCATTACAAATATTTTTATTCCGTATTTGGCAGGCTTCTTCGGCATGTACTGGCGAAATGGACAACGACCACGGAATGGCTCCAGTTTTTCATCAGTAGTCACTGTATCCCCTAAAGAGTAATGTATCTTTATAATTTCAACGAATTTGGTAAATAAATCTCTAATTGCAGCCAGTTTATCATTTTGTCTCCTCTGTTCGCGTGTATTTTGATCATCAAACCTAAGGCAACGAAGTAAAAAATGAAATCTTTGTCGTGACATGGTAGCTATGCACACGTCTGATCCAGTGCCGTCAGTTGCCCATAAATCCATGGTGTTCAAATGCGCTCCACTAAGTTTTCCAAAGTAATAAAGAAGCCCAAGTAGAGCCTGTAATTCTACCTAATCCGTATGTAAGCAGTCTCTTTTTCTTTGGAAGTTATCGTGGATACTGTCAATATACATATTGGTATATGTTACAACCATGTCTAAAAGACTGTCAGGGTACATAAGACTCCAGCAGTCCAAAGGCGTAAGTGCATCTTTTGCCTCATTAATCGGTCCTGGCGCATAAAATATAATGTTGCGGCTACGAGTACGAACATTTCTAGGGGGTTCCTCAATACTCCAGTTAGTGGAGCCATTTCTACCCACATAGTATCCTTGACGGATATAACTCAGAGGCACATCACTGAGATCAGGTCTTCTGTGTAACATTTCGGCAGAAATATTACCTGCTGAAAAATCTTCGGCCTCAGAATTATCATCATCGCCGCTTTGACTGGAATTTGAGTCGTCATCGTCGATCTCTAAGTTATCTTCAATTTCTGAAGAGACTTCTCCTTCAATACCATCTTCCTCTAGAATTTCTTGAATTCTGTGATCGTCTAAAATATTACGCGACATTTCTGCAAAGACAAAATAAACTAAAAATATTTTTAAAGAAAAATAATACACTTACACAAACCGTCGCGTAAGGGTCGAAACGACCCATACTCACTTTATACGTTCGTGCTGTCCAAACGCCGCGCGTGAACTGAGTGAGGTGGGGCGTGCGGGTAGCCTATATTGTAGTTTAAAGGTACTGAGCGCGACCTAGAATAGTAACCAACATTTAAAAAGTTATGGAACAAGAAACAAGGTACTGGGTCTTTTCGACCCATGCGCGACTACTCGCGGGTTAATAAATATATAGTTAGGTAGTAGTGATGCCCGCCGGCGACGGACAGCAGCGTCAAAGGTACGATTACACATGGTACTGCGATCGTCAATCCGCCTGCCAAGTGTGGCGAGTTCAATGTTCACGGCGCGGGCTTTTATGAGCTGATCATGTAAAAGTTCGTGATGATAGAGCTCATACCCTCATCATCATTACTAACCATATTGCATAAGCTATTTGCACCTTTAGTGCCAAACAGTGTAAATAAATAAGAAATATCACTTCTTACACCGTCGTGTTGAAGTTTCCTGATTAATGTTTCATGGTGAACACAATCCAAGACCTTGGATAGGTCACAAAATATACCCAAAGCATCCTGTGAATTCTCCCATGCATTAAAGATATATTATAAAGATATATATAATATACCAATATTTTATGTCAATGTTGTTGTTGTTAAAAGATGATTTTTTTTCATCAGGATCGAATTTATTTGTGACCCATGATCAAAGGTATACTTGGTGCTGTCGCCTGTCTTAGTTTTCGGGAGCGTTCCAAAAATACCCTGTATAATATACCAATATTTTATGTCAATGAAAAAGAGGTTGATTATCATTTGAGGTTAAGTCTGTGCTTGGTGATCAAAAATAAAACAACAATTCGTACACATATAGACATGTATATAATTTTAAGACAGACTACAAACAGTAAATACATAGACAACAATTACTTTACTTGAGATGTATACCAGATAGACAATAGGAGTATGAGCACAACACAATAATACATCGAAAAATACATTCACCATTCTTAATATATCTTTTAAAAAGTAGCAAGAATTTAGTCAGAATACAATTAGCAAAATTTATTTTTATGGACGTTTAACAATATTAAATTTGAATAAAACAATTGCTCGTATTGTATATACAGACATCAGTGTTATACTTACGACTAATTATGGTTCGTGTCTCTGACTCTTCGAGTAATTATATACATATGTATGCATAGAGAGAACCTACAATTCTACATAATCAGGATCACTTTACTTGTCTTGCTTTTTCTAATTAACACTTAACATATTTTTTATTATAATAAATCCTATTGAAATATATTGTGCATAATTAATCTGAGTCCGTCAGAAAAGTGCGACAAAGATAGTAAAAAAAAGTGTGGACGGTTATTGTGGTTATTGTCATTCGAGCTAACGAGACCAACTAATGTTAATGGCAATTAATAGAATCAGACGTTACTTTGCGAAAAATTTATAAATCTAATCTGTTGAAAAATATTTATAACGTGTCTTCCCTATCTTGAACACCAACCCACTCCCTACTTGAATTATACCTGCACTATCACCGTCACCAATAACCCCTACGCCAATACCTACTCCCAATACCAAGAAAACAGAAACAAATCACCATCGATTATGCACGTGTTTTGCCTCTAAGTGAGGCATCATCCTAAGAAATAAATCATCGCAAAGTTTACTTGCACCTAACGGTGAAGTGTACGCAATCAAGGGAGAGAAAGAGGTGCTCCAAACTAGATAAAAGTTATTTTATTTCTAAAGCAGATCTAATTTATATTAAAGCCTGTGATAGTCATACAGCGATTTCTTCAGAAAACTTCGTGAGTCTATATAAACCTTTTTCTGTAAAGTAGATTTTATATCGGGAGTTGATCCCTTCGTAGTCGTTTTCTTCATTGTAAGATTTCAAGAGGAAACAACTAATGCAAGAGATTTGCTCAACAATCAAACATACAATGATGATTGTTGACTGAGCAAATCTCGTGGAATGGCATATGTGTAAATAATACTAACATATTAATTAAAATAAAGTGAGGTACAATATTGTTAATACAAATTTGTTCACTGTTACGGAAAAATTACTTAAATACCGTTCAAAGCTTTGGCCATATTAAGTATTAGGTAAAATTACTGTCACACTAACACGCGTTCTCCGTTCATACAATTTAATGTCACAATTGCACTCATATTATTTTAAGTTTATATCAATAAAAAGGTGAACCTGATATGAAATAAGCTTAAAAATATAACTGATAAAAATGGGCACATTTATCTTTTATTATCCTTACCTAAAACAACCAAAACATTTATTATGACAATCTTATCTTAAACTTCTAAACGTATTATAGATATGCCTTTCAAATTAAGCTCGATTACCATCCTGCACTCATTTAATTATTTTTACATATATAATAAATATATGAAAGCTCATATGACTGTGTGCTCATATGACTATGAGCTCATTGCTCGTAAAACAGTTTTGGGACCTGACATTGAACATATTATGTTAGTACGAGTACAGTATGTCAAGCAAATGAAAAATAAAACGGTATTTTGGGTTTACGCGAAATTATGTGAAGAGAATGGCATATCAGTTGGCGGTAAAAAATAATTTAAAACATCCTTTTAATAATAGAACAGCTGGACGTAAATGGTTAAAAGGGTTATTTTCGAGGCATAAAGAACTTTCTCCGGTCCAACCTACTGGTACATCATTTGCTCGGGTTAAAGGCTTCACGAAAGAAAATGTTAAATTCTTCTTCGATTAACTGGAAAAGAAATTTGAGCTTTTTAAATTTCCACAAACTAGGATCTACAATGTCGACGAGACTGGGCTTAGCATTGTTCAATCGAAGACACCCAAGAGTTTAGCTTGCAGGGTTAATTTTATTATTTTCTTTTGATTAACGAGACTAGACCCTATTATGGAATACCCTATTCCATAATAGGGTCACATTTTTGAGAAGCATATTTTTTGTTGATTTATTTTAGTTAATAATATTACGGAAAGTGTTTATGATTTACTGATTCAAATATTATTTTAAGAGAGTGATAATGACTACATTTAAGGGCGCGTTCCCACTATGTCGTAACGACTAATTTATCGTTCGACGACTGTCGTCTCTACCTGTTCCCATTATAACGATTGTTTGTCGTCAACATTTTTTATCGTTTAGCGACTGTCGTATCTAGCTGTTCCCATTGGATCGCTCAGATCGCTCGCATCATCAGCAAGCTACAAATCTAATCGCCTCTGCGTTCGCTTGGTGATTACTAGTGCGTTTACTCTCCTGAGTTCAATGGACGAAGATGAAATTTTAATAATGTATTACTTTTTGAAAAGAAGGAAAATGAAGCAAGAAATGAAAAGAAAGTACTGGGTACATCCAATGTTAATGAAAAGAATTCCATTAGGATTATGTCAGAGTTATATAGAAGAATTAAAAAGTGATGATGGAAAGTTTTATGAGTATTTAAGAATGACTGTCTCCACCTTTGATAGCCTACTGGCACGACTTGCAGACAATCTTAGAAGAGAAAACACACATTTCAGAAATTGTATAAGTGCCGAAGAAAGACTAGTGATAACTTTAAGGTAAGTAAATAAAATGAAAATTCTTTATTAATGTATACATTTATTTATTTAGAGATTTATTTTAGAGTTACACGTTTTATAAGTAAAGACATCTTTAAATTATATATTGTCAAAATTAAAAGAATCTTGTGTGCTATCAGACAAATTAGTATAGACTGAATTTGGTGATGCAGCCGGTTCCATAACTTGATTGCTAGTCGAAGTTGATGCACCTGGATCTTGTGTAAAATATCCTGTCGGTTGTGATAAATGGTTTTGGTAGTCACCATAGTTTGCATAAGTATCATATAAATTATTACGAAGGCGTTTCTTTTTAATTTTTTCAATCAGTTGCATAATACCCGTTTGGAATTCAAAATTGTCATCATTGTCGAATGATGCCAAAGATGGTAAAATTCCTTTAATAAAGGACACATGTGGGTGTTCTTGATTATTTAATTTATAATCTAGAAATTGTGACATTTTATCATCTAATGTGTCAGTCTTAGTTTTCTTTTGAGTAGAAGGTGCTGCATCACTTAATGTATCAGAGATAGAATTATTAGGCTCATTAGATGAATCAGAGGTCATACGGGGCTCAGTAACTTTTAATAAAAAAGACAGCTGATTCTTATAAACATACGGCCTAGTAGTTTTTGCGCCTGCACCAGATCGCTTTTTTTCTTTTTCATTTTTCAGGGATCTCATAAATGCATCTCGAATATGTGTCCACTTTGTAGATATCTGTGTAGCTGTATTAGTAAAATAGACTTAAAATTAAAATTTGTTTGTGTATAGATTTAACATTATATGTATTAACATATAATCAGTCTAATACGTAGTCAAATTATTGTTCACGCAAACATCTGCACGTTTTTCAGAGTTTAAAAAACTATACTTAGATCGAGTTTTTCCACTAGTATCCCCGGATGTTTCCGTGAACAAGTAAGGGACTACGTATTAGACTGATTATATGTTTATACATAATTATAATGTTAGGGCATTGGTCCTCGAATATAAGCGTATTATAATAGCTGTTGTATTTATTTACAGATATTTGGCGTCGGGATGTTCGTTTAAACAACTGCATTATAATTTTAGAGTGGGAATGTCAACCATCAGCAAAATAATCAAAGAAACGTGTTCTGTTATTTGGAGCGTATTAAGTGCAGAATATTTAAAGTTGCCCAATACCGAAGAAGAATGGAAAGCGATCGCTGAAGCTTTTAAAACGAAAGCAAATTTTCCTCATTGCCTCGGTGCGCTGGACGGCAAGCACATAAGGATTACAAAGCCAATAAATAGTGGTTCTATGTTCTTTAACAATAAGGATTATTTTTCTTTTATTTTATTTGCAATTGTTGATTTAGAATACCGTTTCATTTACGTTAGTATTGGTTCATACGGAAAAGAGTGTGATTCATCTATCCTAAAACAATCCAATTTTTGGAAGAAACTAAATGATGGTACTTTAAATATACCAAGACCCACGCCATTACACGAAAATATGCAAGAAGAAATACCATATGTATTTGTTGGAGACGAAGCCTTTACATTGTTATGGCGGTACTCATTTAGACAATAAGAAAAAGATATTTAATTACCGTCTAAGCCGCGCGAGAAGATATGTTGAATGGACTTTTGGTATCTTATCCAATAAATGGAGGATCTTGCATAGACCATTGGATGTATGTGCAGAAACAGCTATTGAAGTTGTAAAGGCTTGTACGGTATTACATAATTTTTTAATAAAAAAAGACGCTATATACTTGGAGAATACCCCAACCGTTATGCCCCTGGTAAACATGCCTGCAACACAGCTGCGTTCAAACGAAGGTGGTGGAAACGCAGTGCGCTTACAATTTTCCGACTATTTTGTATCTGAAATAGGCTCCGTACCTTGGCAAAACATTACAGCACATGTATCCATAATATATAAAAAGTTTCAGAAACTTACCGAAATCTTTTCTTTCCTTTTCCTCCAACTTGTCAAAATTAGGTTCAAAAACGCAACAAATTTCTCTCCACGCGGCTAATTTCAAACCTCTGTCTTTATAAATGTCTAAAGTTTTGTCCCAAAGGACAGCCCTTTGTTCCACAAGTGGAATTAAAACTTCCGGTGTTATATTATTAGCCATTGTTATACGTCCACCATGCGCAGGAGTCTGACAAGTTCTAACACGCACAAAGCAAACCGAGTACAGACGCGAGGGGCGCGCGGGTGCGAGAGGGAAGAGAAAACACGTGTTCGTCTACATAGAGTTGCCGTCCACGATTTTATCGTTTTACGACTGTCGTGCTTGCCGTTCCCACTGTCACGACAAAGTGTCGTCACTGCAAAAACTGTCGTAGACGACAGTAAATTGTGTCGTTCTAAATGTGAACACCTCCATTTAAACATATAAGCCACGACACTTAAAACTACACGATTATCTGTCGTCACGACACGGTGGGAACGCGCCCTAATTGTAATCAATGAGACTGATTAAAATAAAACTTTTGTACTGATTTTTTTGAGAAATTGTTTAAGTATTCCATATTCGGTCCTTTTCCTCTATAATAAATATATGAAAGCTCATATGACAGAATTACAAACAACAACACATAATATACGTTTATTACCTACCAAGTGTACCAAGCACTTTATAAATTTTCTAAGCAGTGATGAATAATACACAAAGATATTTTAAAACAAAATATACTTAGCACGCTAATTAATCTGTCTCATACCTCTCTACTCTACGATTATAAATAAAATTTCTAATGTGATGTTGTAATACTTTCGAACATCTATGTAGTTATTGCAAAAAAAAAACGATTTAATTTTTATCTAAAAAAGAAAACTAAATTGAATCGAACAGTTAAGACGCTCGCGGAAGCCCTGTGCGTACCTTCTACTTTTGGACGTATGTTGTTTTTTCGAAAATTCTTCCCGCTTTAGTACTAATTCGCTCGAAAATTTCAGGGAAAGAAGTAACGTTTTCATATACCTACACACCGACCACAAGAGGGCCTTATTTGTAATATATAAAGTTAAACTTAATGACTTTACTTTTTTTTTATAGAATTGAATAGAATAATTTTATTCAATGTAGATTATTACATAATATTTCTTGAAAGTCATATTATATATATTTTTATGAATTATTGTCCCACATGTAAATCGGTGAATATACAAATACATATTAAGTACTCTTCAATTACGACTTATTAATACATGAGTTGTATTTATTATTTCACCAAAAACCTAATGCAAGCCTTTAATATTCTAAAAATATATTGGAATAAGATTCACACAGGACATTGGAATATTATTTCAACTACCCACACAATAAGCCATTGCAGGTAATATTCATTAACATGGGCCAAACACCAGCTGCTACAAAACTCATACATATATATTATGTAGGAGCTAATAATACACATCTATCTATGAATGGTCAGAATACTTCTACCTAGGAGCCATTCTGAGCCGGTACTATCCTTCTTACGTATTTCTGCCGCCAAACAGCAGAGTGTACACTGCTATGTTCAGATATGAAGGGCATAGGGAGCCAATGTAATTACAAGTTGTGACGCATAACATTTGAATTGTCAGAGGTGATCTGAGCTTTCTTTGTTTAAAGTTAAAGTTTTATTTTTAAAACATATACATAAAAATTGGCTCTTGAAGTGATCGAAGCCATAATATGAAAACTAAATTATTTCTGACTTAATTACTACCTTTACAAACTACAGAATTGACTAAAAATGATATGAATTGACTAACAGTAGGAAAATTAAATCCCAAGATAAATACACGATTCACAAACATTATAAGCTTTTACTAATTTTAAGCAAATATTTCTATATTATACTTACTACGAGTATACATTTTATTAATAAACACCACCTTATTACATTTAGTTAAATTTGTTGGCTACTAAATATTAACATTTACTACGTGGTACAACCATGTTTGATGAGAACCGTCTTATTTCTAAGCAAAATATATATGCATACTAACGTAATTCATCAGAGTTTGACTATGTATGAGAACACTTTGTTTTATCGTTTACAATTCGAAGTACAGTACGGCAAACAAAATTGGCGGGTAGAGACGCGACAAATAAAATTGGCGGGTAACTCTAATCGGGAATCAAATAGCCAAAACAGTTCAAGTGCTCTTACATTTGCCATGAAACAATGTTAACTAAGAAATGTGTAAAGTTTTAGTAAATATTTACATATAAATGTATATTTAAGATGCATCGAAACGAATCGCTTTTACTTTATTTCACGAATACTATTGTTTAAGTATGATAATTAATAAATTTATAGTTAGGTAGTAGTGATGTCAAGTATTGTATTTCAAATAAGTTTTTTATTCATGTTAATAATCGAAAAGACAATGACTGTCAAGTTAATAGTTCTTAAAAGTTTTGTTGTGATGAATATGTATCGCAGCTAGATAGTTTAATTAGCCGGATTATTAGATGGCTAGCCCTTCAGTTACACTCTGGCACATAATCGTCTAATAGTCTAAACAGTACGTAACATTTTGATCTTTTGCGCAAGTTTTGCTTGCCAAAATTTTCTTGGTGTAAACAGCACATACAAAAATTTCTTAGGCGATTCTTGCATTCAATTAGTTTTCTCTTTATTTGCCAACATGAGTGCAGTAAGTGAAGGTGTGTTAATCGTTGCTGCTCTTCTGAGACAAGAAATATTGAGAAATCGTCGTAAAAAGAGGTGTTGGATCAAAAAATGGATAACAAGAAGAGGAGTTCTTGGAGCGTCTAACAATCTTTGTGTAGAATTACAAATAGAAAATGAAGATGACTTTAAGAACATGTTTCGTGTCAACAGAACCCAGTTTTATTATTTATTAGATAAAATTGGTTCTTCTATACAAAGGCAAAATACAACAATGCGTAATGCTATTCCTGCTCGAACAAAACTAGAAATAGCATTAAAATATTTGGCAACTGGAGATTCGTTTGGTACACTGTCACAATTATTTAGAGTACCTAGGTATACTATAAGTACATTCTTGGTCGAAGTTCTTGAAGCTATTTACTCTGTATTAGAAGATTTTATAAAGGTGAGTTCGAAATAAAACAGTTTTTATAATAGAATCATATATTTTCAGCAAAATAATTAGAAATTGTTTATTACTATTTATGCTCAGAACGAAAAATAAGCAATATTTATTTATTTATTATCAAAATATAAACTACGGAATCAGATATTTAATTAAAATAGAAAAAAAATTACATGTTCAACCATGTGTCTTCGCTGCCTTGTTTCGAATACGGGGATTCTGGCATTGGAGTAGAGTTTTGTCGTTCTTTTTCTCGAAGATCTTGCAGTTTGTATTTTGATAATATTGCTTGTATTTCGTCCTGAGCATGTATGCTATTTTCGGTATTCAAAATTCGCAATGAAGACGCAACATATTTTCCGAAATTGTCCAAATCATCGTCTTTTTTTTCAAGTCTTGCTCTTTTTTCAATATTGTCCAGTTTATCTAAGGCCGATTCTATGTAACCTGCTTTTTTAGTTGTTTTTTTAGGCATTGGAAACGGAAGCACATCATCGACGACTTGTATATTTGAATTTATAACATTTGCAATATTTTCCGTATCTTCATTTTCAAAATATTCAAAAACTATTTCGTGTGATGCCAGGGACGTATCATTCTAAAAACATACATTTATCTCATTATTTTACAGGTGCCAAGATCTGAAGAGGAATGGAATCAAATAATAAGGGGCTTTTTTATAAGATGGAATTTTCCCAACTGCTTTGGTGCCATTGATGGAAAGCATATAAACGTAAAATGTCCCCCTGGCACAGAATCAGACTTTTTTAATTATAAAAGTACATTTAGTATTGTGTTACTAGCTTGTGTTGATCACGACTATTGTTTCACATACATTGACGTGGGAGCAAAAGGTAGAAACTCTGATGGTGGAATATTTAATAATTGTACTTTAAAGAAGGCTATTGAAGAGAATACCATAAATTTGCCAAGTAATGCAGTACTTGTCGGAGATGAAGCGTTTCCTTTAAAACCTTATTTGATGAAACCATATCCTCGCCGTAACGATTTAAGTAGAGAACAAAAAATCTATAACCACAGATTGTGTAGATGTAGGAGAATCGTTGAAAATGCTTTCGGAGTTTTAACATTCCGATTTCGAATTTTCGAAAAGCCAATCACTACAAGTATAGACAAGGTAGATGTCATAGTGAAAACATCATGTGCTTTACACAACTGGCTTAGGAAAACTTCACCTGCGTCTTACACCCCACCAGGTTTTATAGACGAAGAATGTCAAAGAAGTGGTCTTCGTCTTGGTACTTGGAGACAAAATGCTTCAGGCGGAGCTTTTGAAAATATAACATCACAGAACAACAGGAATAGTACAAGGGAAGCTATAAGAATCCGTGGTAATTATTGTCATTACTTTAACAATGATGGTGCTGTACCTTGGCAAGACAGTGCCATTTTTTAATGAAAAAAAAGTTTCACATTTATAATATTATGCACTTGACTGTACTTTAGAAAATTTACATAAATACATACTTACCATATTTGATGTTGTTTCTCTGTGTTCAGAAGTTTTCCTTAAAAAAGAATCCATTAAATTATACCAAGAGAGTTTGGACTTGTAAATATCAGCAGTACCGGAACCAGTGCTCATTGAATCTTTTATCTTTTTCCTTTCCGCATGATACTGCGTTCTTAAGTTTTTTATTTTGTTTGTAATTTCCTTAGGTCCCAAACCATCAACTCCAAATTCTTGTGAAAATGCTACAAGTGCAGCACTACGTGCATCACGATTCTTGTAAGTCACATTTTCAGTGTCCCACAAACACTCATGACTGTGATAAATCTCAATAAACTTTATTAAGTCAGCAGAATCAAATTTTAACACTTTTTGACTCATATTTTTTAATAAACAGACTCTTTACAAAACCTTCCAACACTTGAATGAAAAATTTGACAATGCAAATACGTGCAATACTTGAAGCAACCCGCCAATAAATGGTACACGCACATACAACTCTCTATTTAGACAAGTCAAAACTTGAAAGCAATAATCTCCTAAACATTATTGTATTGGTCTAAACAGAAGACATTTGCAACTATTTTTTGTCAAGACTTGCATTCAATAATTGCGTTCAATTTTTTTACTTGTATCCACGTGTAAACAGTTGCGTACAATTCTTGATTTATTGCATTCAATAATTGCACTTGAATGTACAAGAAAATTGTATCGTCTAAATCACTCCTTACACTCTGGCACATAATCGAACATCTAATATATCTGAACATAACTGTACGAAGAGCTGCTCACAATAAGCACTTGAAACGTCTAAATTTAATAAAAGTTAAAAATGTAGACTATGAAATCCGTAAATTAGCCTTATTTAGTTTTATAAAATAGAATTAGGTCGAGAAACGAGCAAATAGTACACTTGATGGTAAGTGGAATCTGTGGCCCATAGACATCTAAATTTATCCTCGATTAAGAATCACAATGCAGATGGGTTGTCACTCCCGAAAACTAAGATGGAATAAAATTTTCTCCGTTTCTCTACACTCACCATACGAAACACAGCAGCATTAAGCTGCTATTTTACGCTGGTATTCTGTGAGAGCGTGGGCCTTCCCCAGTCGAGCCGACCCATTCGTGCTACAACCACAATATAGCTACAGCGTGACTCTACCACGTATAAAGTGTTTTATTCGCGTAAATTTAAGAAATCATTATCATAATAATACTTCAAAAATCAGTTTCATGTAATAAAAAAATTATGGTACCTATCTGTCATGAATCCGTTTTCTCCTTTGCTGAATCTCGTAACATAACCGTTTTGTCCCGTAACGCCACAATGACGGAAAAATTAAATTCAAATGACGACCATTTTTGGTATTAAAGTCTGACTATCGGTAAGCCCATGTTAAATATTTAAGTTTCTTTCTAATTGGTCTAGAAAAGGCATTTAGTATATTAACGGTGCTTAACTTATAGGCATCTAATCAACTGGCTAATTGAATGGGGCTGCGACACAAACATTAACACACAGTTGAACTTCACATTAAATCAGATATTATAACGAATGTCATCGAAGATACATCCAAAAACATCTCATTACGCTTCGAGCGATATTAATGATAGCAATGATGGTGTGAAAACGTACTAAATACTTCATATTTTGAGTGTTTGCCATAAGTAAAATGTGAAAGTTACCTTAAAATCATTCGGCTATATCAAAGGAAATTGTTTAATTAATAAATAATTAATGGTTTAACATTTTCTTCGCAGTGCTTATTTTTGTAGTATTAATGTAATTTCAGACATATTTAAAATAAAAATAAATAAAATTGCAATGCCTGTTTGTAATGTATAACAGCTTTTAACTATATGCATATGAAAGTATACCTATAAGTATACTTTCATATGCATATAAGTTTGGTTAGCGTTGTTGGTAAGTTGTGGCGAGTGGAAGGAAAAGGGGAGATCTCCCGCCGGGCAAGGTGTTCTGCCCGGGGAGCGGCTAACGCTCCAATTGGTAGTTCAAAGTCAAGTTCAAGTAGTATAACCAAACTTTTTAAATAATTTTGTTCTTGTGTCTGTCTGTTTGTTTACTTCGGCATATCTCTGAAACGGCTGAACCGATTTTGTCGGGACTTTCACAAGCAGATAGTTGATGTTATTACATAAGCTTTTGTTTTAGAAAAAAAAATTAATGTTCCGCGCAAAAAAAGTAAAACCCATGAAGTTTTATCGTAATGAATCCCACAGGGGGAAGTCGCGGAAAACAGTTAGTTTAAAATAAATTTAACAAGCTTAAGTTCTCTCATCAGAAAATAATGTTACCTTCATCATTATCATCATTACAGCCCTTCACAAGTCCACTGCTGAACATAGGCCTCCCCCAAAGAATGCCACAAAGCACGGTCCTGAGCCACCTGCATCCATCGACTTTCTGCATATCTTACCAGGTCGTCACTCCATCTAGTGGGGGGACGCCCTACACTTCGCCTGCCGGTACGTGGCTGCCACTCGAGAACCTTTCTTCTCCATCGGTTGTCGGTTCTTCGAGCTATATGGCCTGCCCACTGCCACTTCAGCTTACTAATCCGTTGGGCTATGTCGGTCACTCTGGTTCTACTGCGGATATCCTCATTTCTGAGTTTATCACGCAGAGAAACTCCGAGCATAGCCCTCTCCATAGCTCGCTGAGCGGTACCTTGAGCTTCCTCATCCGGACAGCAGTGAAGGACCACGTCTCAGTTCCGTATGTCATCACTGGCAACACGCACTGTGTGTACAGTCTCGTTTTCAAGTTTTGAGTTATACCTGACTAGAAGATGTGCCGTAATTTCCCGAACACTACCCAATGGAGTTGAATCCGCCGATTGACCTCTCGGTTGAAGTTGGACTTACCTAGTCGGACTATTTGTCCCAGGTAAACATACTCGTCAACAACTTCGAGCTTAGTGTTCCCAACAACTACCGGCGTAGGTGTGACATGGACATTAAACATGATCTTTGTTTTGTCCATGTTCATCTTAAGACCTATCCGTTGGTAAACACTATTGAGGTCATTGAGCATAGTGCTTAGGTCCTCCAGCGATTCTGTCATAAGGACTATATCGTCGGCAAATCGAAGGTGAATGATGTACTCGCAATTGATGTTGATACCGTATCCTTTCCAGTCCAAAAGCTTGAAAACATCTTCCAATGCAGCGGTAAAGAGTTTCGGAGATATGACGTCACCCTGTCTTACACCTCTCTGCAATTGGATAGGTTTCGTACTCTGGTTCTGTACTCGGATAGCCATCGTAGCCCTACTGTACAAGCACTTCAGCACTTCGATATACCGACAGTCCACTTGGCACCGCTGAAGAGACTGCAGCACCGCCTAAATTTCGACGGAATCAAAGGCTTTCTCATAGTCCACATACGCCAGACATAGTGGCAAATTGTACTCCTCTGACTTTTGTACAATTTGCCGAAGGGTATATATGTGATCTATGGTGCTAAAGCCTTTTCGGAAACCGGCTTCTTCGGGAGGCTGGAAGTCGTCAAGTCTGCGCGCGAGACGATTCGTAATGACTCTCGAAAACAGCACGTAGACGCGGCTCAGAAGGGAAATCGGTCTATAGTTCTTCAAGATAGCGTTGTCGCCTTTCTTGAAGAACAAGACCACCGCACTTCTGCTCCACGCCTCCGGTGTAATGCCACCATGGTGGACGGAATTAAAGAGCTTCTAAAGGACTTCAAGTACCGGTTTTCCACCCGCTTTCAGAAGCTCCGCTGTAATTCCATCCTCGCCTGGGGCCTTGCCGTTTTTAAGGTGCTGGAGAGCCATTCTAATCTCGCTCAGACTGACGTCAGGGATATCATCGGAATAATATCGGATAAGACTCGCCCTTGGATCCTTACTCACACTTGCGTGCGGCTCCAACGATGACGTGTACAGCTGCCCATAGAACCTCTCAATCTCACTCAAAATCTTAGGTGCCCCGGAAACGATGCTGCCACATTCGGTCTTCAGCTTTGACAGTTGGCTCTTTCTGGCAGACAGATCTCTGGCAAAGACTTTAGAGCCTTGGTTACGCTCGATCGCTTCTTCAATACGAGCTGTATTGAAGTTGCGTAAGTCCCGCCGCATGCATTTAGAGATCTGTCTGTTCAGTTGCCTGTATGCTGTCAAATCTGTTGAAGAATGTAGCTTCATCTCCCGTCTAACAGCCATGAGATTAAGAGTGTGATCGGAGAGTTTTTGTGTTCTTCTGCGGCGGGTCTTGCAGAACTTAGCTCCGACCGCATGGACAGTTTCCACGAGCTTGTCATTCAAATCGTCCACTTCATTGCAGTCTTCTAGGCACTGAAAACGGTGTTGTAACTCGAGCTGAAAGGTTTCGGGATTTCGGATTAGAGCACGAGGGGAACGGAGCGTTGACTTTATTAAACGAGACCTCTCCAACTTAACGTTTAGGTTCAGTGTGCCTCTAACCATTCGGTGATCGCTACCGGTTTTCACCCTCGCGATCACTGTGACATCACTGAACAGTTGTCGTCTGGTCGTCATTATCAAGTCAATCTCATTTTTTGTCAAACCGTCGGGGCTCGACCAGGTCCACTTACTGTGGGGCCGCTTCTGGAAGAAAGAGTTCATCATAAAGAGTCCCTCTTTTTCCATGAAGTCGGCCAGCTGCTGGCCCCTTGGGTTCCGTTGCCCTATTCCAAATTTCCCCACTTTCAGCTCACCGTTCACCGTTCTACCATTAACACCGTATATTGGGTTTTGGAGGAATGCATGGCTCTAGAGATATCCTCATACATTTCCTACACCTCCTGATCGGGGTGTGCCGAGGTTGGCGCGTAAACCTGTATGACCTTCAGTGAATACCGTTTGGTGATTCTGAGTATATGGTACGCAACCCTCGTCGACACACTCTCAATCTTTACAACGTTGTTAACGAGAGACTTGTGGACGATAAATCCGACACCTCCTTGGGACAGATGGTCGCCCTCCCGGTAATAGAGCAAGTTGCCGGATTCGAGGAATACCGTGGCCTCCCCCTCTCTTCGGACTTCGGATAATCCTATAATATGCCAGCGTAACTTGTCTATCTCTTCTTCCAGCTCCACAATCTTCTCGTCAGTCCTCAGGGTGCGTGCGTTGTATAATGCCAGGTCGATTCGTCGTAGGTGGCAACCGAACCTCCACCGGAGATTCTTAGCACGCCCTGCCACGGCGTTACCATGGTCGCCACCGTAGCCAGGAATAGCGGGGCCGCCGGGGACTGGGGGCCGTCTCTTCGTAACTTTCATCATGGGGGGTATATTGCCATAGTTGCCACGCTTGGCGAGCGGGTTAGCAACCGCAGTTTTTTATTGTATTTTTGCCGTTACCAGGAAGATGCTGCTGCCCATCTCCTGCCCGTTTCCCTTTGTCGCCTTTTACGACACCCACGGGAAGATATGGGGTAGTGGATATTCTTAACCGCCACTACACGGCACATATCACAACGTTACCTTATATATAATTAAAACACTTCAAATATTTTGATAAATATTTAAAAAAGCGCAGCAAAAATATGCAATGCACAGTAAACATACATAATTATGTTCAAGCAACTTTTAGAATATCATTAATATACAGAACTAATCATTATATCACATTGACTTTCTTGAATATATTTATTTACATCTTAAACGCTAAACATTACACTAATGTGGTTACAGGTACCTACATTTCCTTTATTTTTTTTATATTTTATTGTTAACATACCTATATATACTGCATATTATGTGATACTGAAATGTAATCTACATACATTATTGTTACAATTATTACATTAATATCGAAAATCGTCGTACATTTATTTAGTATTTATCTTCAATAATAAATGAAACTTATAATATAATCGCTCAGTAGGTACTGCTATAGATATAGAGAAAATAAAAGTTTGTGTAAGTATGTTGCCGCTAAAGCAGGTAAAATAAAATAAACAAAAACTACATTATTTTCCATACAAAACAACCAAACGCGATATCTACTAATGAGGTCAGTCGGGGCCAGTAATATGAAGTTCACTTTGCACTTGAATAGCGCTGATGCTACGTCAATTTTTAAATAAGTTTTTTAACTATGGATTTCAATCAAAAATAGCGGGAGTCACTCTTTAGATGATATGTGGTTTTTTAATCAGCCATGATAATAGAGTGATGATACAATGGAATATATTTCTTTAAGAGGCTTTCACATGTAGAAAAGTAGTCAATGGAAAGTATTATGATTATAAAACACGCCAAAAATACATCGTGATAAGTACATAAATTCCCTGAATTTATGTACCCTTATCCGAGTTGATATTCGACAGTGTGAAATGTGTTAAATATTTCAAATGAATAATACGTAAATAATCTTAAAGCATCAACTAGGCAGTTAAGTACTGATTAGTGGTATCTATTATGTCAACGATAGGATTAATAAATAAACAACTATTTATTTACTACTCCCTTAGAACTAGGGACAGGCAATTCAGTCCCCGGACGGATAGATGCCTTTACAGGGCTTTGAACTTGAGATTTTGTTATATGTGTCGACATTGGCCATTCGGAGAAACTCGCGCGAACATTCCATTTGATGTCCATACTGTATCAGTTATTATCAAGCTGCGTACGGATAGCGCGTTCCTGTGTTACGCGTAGTTGGGAAACACTGTCCACGCGTACATTGGATACGCGTGCAGCTCCTGTACGGACCGCCGCGAACCTGTACGCGAGTTCAATCGATCCAGAGCGCTCCGAGAGCCCCAGTCATTCGCCATGACTCCGACAAACTTAGCGGTTGCGTGCACCACCACTGCTGCGGCGTTAGTCATTATTCAACACATTTTAAATAAAAAAAGAGAAACAAACGGAAACCTAGATGGTGGATGAAAAAATTGTATCGTGAAAGATTACAGTGTGGAAATAGGCTAATGGAAGATATAAATTATGAAGAAAGTGGGGACAAAAATTTTGTGAGAATGAGTTTGCAAGATTTTGAAATAATTCTTGAAAAGGTTGCACCTGAAATAAAAGAAATGAATACTAATTTTCGAGATGCTCTCACAGCCAGAGAAAGGCTATCCATGACGTTAAGGTTTTTGACCACCGGGGACTCATATACAAGTTTACAATATCTGTTTCGCATATCTAAACAGTCCATATCTACTATTATTATTGAAGTATGTGATGCAATTATCAAGGCTCTCAAGGATCATGTGAAGGTGAGTTAATGAATAAAAACGTTTATCTCATACTCATTTAATATGTTAATTAAAATTTTAGAAAATTATAATTTAAGTACTTAAAGAAGTTTTATTAAATTATAATTAAGAATTTCTGTATTATTCTTCTTGTTCTTGAACGTAATATTTTAGAAAGGAGAATGACCAAAAGTGGTACCAAAAAGTCTCGCGCCTCAAGAGAAACATTTTATAATAATTATTTTCATATTATTTTACGACATTACTCGTCCGGGGATTTGATTTTTGAATAGGGAATTTACTTTTAAGTTTAAAAGTATGGATTTGGGGTATAGTCAATTTTATTGGATGTCTCAGTCCATGCTCTATGTCTATGGTTTTACTCCCTATAAATGACGTTTATAGCAGACATATCGATTCAGTTAAAAAATAATCGATCTCCGATTCGATTCAAACATACCAGAATCGATTTTCGATTAAATAGAGTGTTAAAAGATTGATTTTCCATTAATCACGACATTTTCAAACATGCCTAATATAGACACCGAACATTCTTAATGATAATTTACTAAATACAACTAATTGGATAGAAATAAGATTAAATTAATAAACATAACATCACGCATATAATTCCCCGAAATAGTAAGCAGAGGTGTGTAGTACTCCTGCTAGTCATTATTATACAATTAATAAACATACTTAACATCACGCTTGTATTTCCCAGAAGGAGTAGGTATGTAGTATTCCCACTAGTCCTCAGTTATGTTATACGTCCCATGTAATGGGGGTTGAGCCTTTTGCTATACACTGGGCTCAAATCCAGACTCTGTGCTACGACTGGGAATTTAAATAGTGCAAACTGCAACGTACATTTCTCCACACACTCAGACACTACTCTAGTACAGAACACTAGGGCATACCGCGTTCGCCGGCGAACGCGTGGTCACAGACCCACCCCGTACACGAGGTTCAACACCTGTGATACGGGGCGTTTCTAATTTTTTCGACCCGTAAACAAAATTGCGATAGTGATTCAAGCCGAGGTTCGTATCACATTCTAAGAGGGGCCATGGAATCGCATCGAGCCCCCCCCCCCCCCCCCCCCCCAGCTCGAGGAGCCTCCGAAACTCCGAAAGAAGCTGTCGGGGTGCCTCGGGATTGCAGTCGTTGCACTCAATAGTTCGTAAGTCCTCGCCTACGAGCCTAATTAGATGAAGCTGTCAAGGCCCTGGGCCAACAGCGTACACTCTCAGAAAAAAAATACACTTCTCGATAAATCGGTTTCAATTTAATCACTCACTATTTATCAAATTGAAATGTATTTTACACGAACACAATAGATAATATTTATTTCGTTACTATAAACTTCAACATATAATATTTACTCACAATATATTTTTAATAAATATTATTTTTATTTTGATTTTTGGCTTAGCTGTGTATTCATTTATTTTAGTATCAAGTGATCTTTTATAGTACACTGCTTCACAACATGTTGATGCACCACATCGCCTAGTTTTTAGGAGATTTTGACGGCCACTTGAGCCAGCAGATAGTTGGTAATAGTATTTCAAGGTGGCTAAGCAGACAGACGCATTATTTTGAGATTCACATCACTATCGAAGCACTTGTTGCACCGTTATCGCTAATAGTTCACATGCGCAGACATTTAATATGCAAATTCCGAACCACTTTAACCTAACAAAATCCACTTGAAACTATTATTTAAATAATAATACCGGAACAGTAATCAGCCGGTCAAGTTCCCGCCAAAACTCCTTTAATAGATAAGTATATAAAAAGCACAGATAAGGTTAGAGGCTGGAATCCACGGGTTAGATTAGAAATAACAATGTCAACTTTTTTTTATTATTAGTAAGTAACGTAAGTAACAACATCTTTGGATGAGCTCATAAATCATTATTTTATGTGTTCAAATTAACCACCAAGAACGACCGGTTGTTTTTGCATCCGACTACAGCAAAAAAATTAAAAGTTATAAATTGCAACCAGTTTAGGTACTTTATTGCTAGTTCTTGAATCGGAACAATTCGCGAGGTTTTTGGATCGATTCATCGAATCGATGTGGTGTCCCACATCGATCTGAAAATCGATTATTGTACCCTAAATAATCGATTTTTCGAATCGACATGCCCAGTTTATGGTTTATAGTTTCTGAGTCTGACATTTGTAATGACGCACTAACACTAACTTTGCGTTTGTAGAACTCGTTGTATTTTGTGAACTTTTTCTGTGCATTTAATTGTGCAATTATGTCGAGTCTTGGGGTCGAACAATTGATACCGTCAGTCACCCGGCAAAACCAACGATATATCAATTGATCATTTTTGATACCCAGAAATCTACCTACACATTCATTAGAACAAGTGTCTACTCCAATGATTAACTTGTTACAGTCGTGGATAACTCCTACTCAGGTAAGCCGATCTTATTTTACTCTTTGAATATATACCTAAGAATGTCAGATCTCCACCATCTTACAAAACATTTTTATAGAATGAAAGAAATATTTATTTTAGACTTGCACAAAAAATAACAAAAATTCAACCTGTTTGAGGCCAAAAAGGCTTTACCCTTGATTGGTGTAACTTCTGTGAATATGTTACAGAGGATAGATAACGCAACAAGGTGTAATAACACACTTTTTTATTCATGATTTTTATTGCAGTTGTCTTCAGAATGTGTGCTTTGTACAGAGTGTTTGACACTGCTTCAAGATGGAGCAAACACAATCAGTGAAGGATTGCCTGGTTTTGGTCATAGAAAATGATATTTTTCTTGTGGCAATTCTATTCTACAAGCAACTAGAACATATCATGTAAGACAAGATTGACAAGAGAGACAGATTCTAGTTAGACATGTCCCGCTGCATTTGGTAAATATTTTTATTAGTTGTAATATAAAAAAATATCAAACTCTTTTTAATGTTCTACTTTTCTCTAATCTTCTATAGTTGATAGTGATAATACTATTATTAGATGTGTTTATTATATTGAGTCCAGATAAGGGAAGCTTTCACAAATAAATAATGTTGTAGGTATTAGATAATATTATCTATTTTGACACAATTATTGCCTGATCATTATCATGTATTCCTAACAGTTACATCTCATTACAGTAAAAACTTTTATCAAGTTTATAACCTATTTTGAAATATTTTGTATTATATGTTTAATCATGTTATTTTTTTAGATCTCAAGATTGGAAAGAGTATGTGCTGCTAGTTGGAGATCAGCTTCAAGAGAAGTGCAATGTCGTGATCAAGTGGGCATCTCAATATTCCTGAGCCGCCCCATCTTCCACAACAAAACCTACACACTGTTACACTACACACTACATACCAAGTTAGATCAAATCCAACAATTATGTCTTCTATGTATAAGCGTGCCGCTAGCACATCCAATCACTGTATATTTGTTAATTGTTTTGAAACAGAACGTTTACTGGTACCCTCATCTATAATCTGTTATTACTTAATTATAAATTCTATGTGCCACAGGCAGCACGAATCTGTCGTCACCACCTGGATCATGGCCGTTGGAGTGAATTATCTTCCCAGTTAAGAGATTTTTACCGGTAGTCAATTTGACACAATTATGAATATAATGCAGCGAGCTGCCTATTACCATATAGATTTCTCAAATATTTTAATTATGCCTACATATTTTTGTCACTTTTGGCTTGGCATGAACTCGGCTCAGTTTTATGATTTGTTAAACTGTATCCCAAGTCGCTAGACTTTTATACGATATACTACTTACAATACTTAAAGCATTCGTGGCATTTGGCACTTGTCCTGCTAGGACAAGTACCAAATGCCACAATTGCTTTAAGTATTTACTTAGTTAAGCTGAGAACTGGTGATAGTAGTGAAAGGTTGGCAACTCTTTAATAAATCTCGTGTCACCTTAGAACGCTTAATGATTAAGGCCAGAGAGTGTTTAATTAATGAGTTTACATTGTACTTCGGATTAAATCTAGACATGTCAACAGTCGTACTTATCACACATATTTATTGATTAGCAGAGATGATGCTGTGGCTAACACATTAGATACCTATTGCTGCAGCTGCCTCGTCGGTAAGCGAATGGTGGGCTGCTGTGCTCATATAATGACGATATTGTGATATTTGAGCTGGAGACGGTATAATGACGTAACTGCGCCGGCAACGGCTTTAGATCATTTTTTCAGGAGTATTATGAATGTATGATTTAAGTAAATGTATATTAAATAAATGTTTTTGACTTTTAATCGCTGTTAAAAAACCCAAAAGCTATTATTAAAAATGGACTTGTTTGTTTTATTTTTTCTATCCGTTATTCACGGCAATAACATGACCATGAGCAATAGTGTCTGTCATGAATAGTATCTTAAGATTATTAAAGGGTTATTGTTCAAGACGCTCTCTAGACTCAACAAGCGTTTTTTCAGTCTGACTGGTCACCTTTATGATTATGTTTTATTGGTATTAGTGTGGTAGTGTAATCACAGTCATCATCGTCATCATAATCATCATCATTACAACCCTTCACAAGTCCACTGCTGAACATAGGCCACACAAGCTAATGTCAGTCTCACAGGTGGTGTTTAGTGGGTAGGCACTTAGGTTTCGCAGTGAGTTCCACATAACCACACAGCCGGCTGTCGTGGTATGCTTAGAGCATTCATCACCTCGCTTCCCGGAGGGTAGCCCTTTTCATTGCTTCTGGGCGCAAAAAAAAAGGTGCAAATCTCAGAGTTTCAGTCCTGTAGCACGGCTATATGTTGATATAACTCTTAATTCTTACTGATATTAGTAAATAACACTGTTTTTAGAGTCATAAAGTTCGTCTGTGTTGAATGTGTCTATTTAAAATTGGTCGTTGGTAGTGTCGAAAACATAGAACTAGTTTTTAGGTTATTTTCGATTTTATAAAATAACACCAAAACCCGGGTTTTTGTAAAAAAAAAAACTTTTGTAGGAGTAAATATGATCCGTGTAGTTCATAAAAAACAAAGTTTGATTTTGATGCAACATGGTACGGGATTCCATACATTAATGGGCATTCTCCTTTCATTTTGATTATCCTCCGCTTCCCTTGGAGGTTCCGGTGTTGATGTAGGTACAGTTTGTGCTGGAATTTGCGTGTCGCTGTAATGGCTTTGGCGTGAGGTAGAGTTGGATAAATCCGTTGAATAGGCACCGGTATAATACCCACATGGACCTGGTAATTGGCCCATATCAGCTTGAAATATAATATTATTTATAGCATGTTTTACTAGTGTAAATGTTCGCGAGTCGTATTTTTTTAATTCATACGCAATGTGGGTCCCAAAAGAAGTGTAACAGTCTTCTTCCTTGGATAAATATTGTACACTGTGCTTGAGTAATCCCACTGCTTCTGTTAATGTGGCAGTGTCATCGTTATTACGGCGCCTTTTAGTTCAGAATGATGTGTTGTGCTGTTGTTGTGGATGAGGCAGAATTCCTTGGTGTTTGTTGTATGGACGATGAAGAATTACTGGGTGCTTGTTGTGTAGATGAAGTCAAATCACTAGGTACTTGTTGTATGGTTGAGGCAGAATCACTGGCTAATTGTTCATCATTTGATATAGATTCATTCACATTCTGTGTGTTGTTGCTGGTAGTTATCTGAAAAATAAAATAAGAAAAACGTTAACTTAGATGAAATAATTTGTTACAGCTACCCGAGACTGAAAATCAATGGATGGCCGTTGCAAAAGAATTTGAAGAAAAGTGGAACTTCCCTCATGCAATAGGCGCAATGGACGGCAAACATGTTTGCCTTCAAGCACCATTAAATAGTGGAACGGAATTTTACAATTATAAACAATATTCTAGCATTGTATTGTTAGCATTAGTTGACGCTGACTACAATTTTATGTACGTAAATGTTGGATGTCAAGGACGCATATCAGATGGAGGTGTTTTTAAAAACACTTCCTTGTACAGGAACCTTGAAAACAAAAGCCTAAATTTACCGAATCCTGAAATATTACAAACTCCTTACAATGTGAAGGTACCGTATATAATTCTGTGTGATAAAGCATTTGCCCTCAGTGAATATACCATGAAACCCTTTTCGGGTAATCCAGAAAGAGGATCTATTGAAAGAATATTCAATTATCGTCTAACAAGAGCAAGGAGGGTAGTTGAGAATGCATTTGGAATACTGAGTTCGGTGTTTCGAGTACTACGAAAACCAATGCTTGTGGAACCGGAAAAAGCTACAAAAATTGTATTGGCAACTGTTTATTTAGCGAGGAGAGCTTGTTCCAGGTGCATGACGACAAGACCAACAGCAATTAACTTCTTTTTTTCCTTTAGACAGTGTACCTAGGAGATCGCCCAATACTCCTACTCATATACGTTTACATCTGGCGGAACACTTTGTTAATAATGTCCCCCTTGAGTGGCAAAATAATCACTAAGTTTTAATGTAACATATATATTAAATAGAACGTGTACTACATACACGGATTAACGTAGACTACAATATGTATAATAAAATTGAAAAAGCCTCATAAAGCAGCTGGTCCATTTTCTCAAACACCAGTATAAATATAATAACGTTAATAACTAATCGTAATTACTTACAGTAGTCTCCGTTGTTGGCAGAGGTTTGTCCTTATCATTAAGAAAGGTAAAATATTCAGATGCAAACCACTTCGATATATATACATCATTAGCTCCTGTAAAAAAAAAAGATATAAAAGTATATAGGGTATTATAAATATGTCAATTTATAATGCGACAATACAATGCGTAAATAAACAATTTAAAAACTTACCCGATCCTGTTACTAAATTTTTTTTTGATTTTGCTCCTATCTTTTCTATTAGTTGCTAATAAAGTTGTCATCTTTTTTTTTAATTCATCTATTGGAATTTTCAGTTCATTTGAAATTGCCTTCCATGCATCTTGGCGTAAATCGTTATTTCGATAATCAGTTAGTGTGCTATCCCACAAGACTCGGTGAAATTCATAAAGTTGAATCAATCTGATAATATTTTCATTATTGAAACTCGAAGAACACGCGTGTTTATTCATATTGCCGTCCAAGTATAGCGTAGCCGGCCGCGTGCGTCCTCTTTGACGCGCGACCAAAAACCGACTGACGATGGCTCGCGCTGCGAGTTAGCTCGCGCGGTACGCGTACCCTAAGAACTATACTACACGGGCGATTCTCCCGCCGCGGGAATCCGCTCGACAAAGTTCCCGCAAGCTAGCAAACTACACGGAACGCGGTTTACCGCTGTTTTGCGTTCATTTTAACATGGATCCGCCAATGATAACTGCGCTTGCAGCTCTTATATTATTAGAATTATTAAAAAAATAAAGTTAACCGCAATGTTTGGGTGGAACCAGTGTTAAGTAACCGTTTAACTTCGGGAATATTTCATTCAATGTTTAGTGCACACCGTGATAACCCTCATAAGTTTTTCTCTTATTATAGAATGTCTGTGAACTCATTTGATGAACTTCTATCAATTATAAGCCAACGTATTAAGAAACAAGATACAAATATGCGAAGATCCATCACACCTGCGGAACGTTTGGCTGTAACTCTCAGGTAAATAAAATATCATTATTTTATTATGTAATCTTTTTTATTAGGGTAAGTAATGCAGAACATTAAAATAATCATCATTTTCCGTTGATGTGTCCGACTCAGTATCGTTTTGTGGCGATGCGATACTAGTCATTGGAGTTAATGTGTCCTCGTGATATGCTCTAGACCCAGAACTCGCAGATGGCTCCTGGTTCCTATGGTAAAGAAACTCAGACAAGTTGCTAGGAATACTGCGGTTTCTTTCGTTTCTTTGTATATTTCTGAATAAATTCGTAATTTCATATCTAGTTTCCATAGCCAAATTAGGAGTCATGGAATCCATAATGGGTACAAAGGACATAAGAAATGCTCGATTTCCTTTTGCGTCACTATCGTTATTTAACTTTTGTAATTGTAAACTTTCATTCAAAATTTTTGTTATTTGCGGAATTTGGGTACTTTCCATTTGTTTCTTTCTTTTGGTAGGAACTCGGTTTTGTCGCGGTGGTCTCATCAAATTATCTTCTTCAAAATCCTGATTTTGTGATGAATTCGAAGGTATTGGAGATACGTTGGACTCACGTTCTTCTGCAATACTGACGCTAGGGCGTAAAAAGGACAACAACTCATAATAAATATATCGTTTCTTTTTTGGAGATGATTGTCCCGACACTGTGTTAGTTTCTAAATTTACTTCTTTTTTATAACTATCTCTTATATTCTTCCACTTCTTTATTAGGTCCTTTACTGCAAAAAAGAAATGTATTATTAATATGGCATTTATTTATTTTTCAGATATTTGGCTTCGGGAGCAAATTTCACTGATTTGGAGTACGATTTTCGAATTTCTCGAAAAACTATACCATTCATTGTAAAAGAAACCTGTCATGCTATTAGTCAAGAATTAGCACCTTTAGAGATGCCAAAACCAAATAAGGAAAAATGGATAAACATTGCTGAGAAATTTTACAAAGAAGCGAACTTTCCTAATTGCGTTGGAGCCATTGACGGCAAACATATTAGAATTGTTTGCCCTCCGAATGCTGGATCTAAATATTATAATTATAAAAAATATCATTCGATTATTTTATTGGCAGTGGTTGACGCAGACTACTGTTTTACATTCATTGACATTGGTGCTCCAGGTCGAGAAAGTGACTTCAATTTTTAAAAGTTCAAATTTCGGGCAAAAGTTAACTCGTTCTCAATTGGATTTACCGGAGCCAATTCATCTTCCTAACAATATAGGAAATCCTCGTGTGCCTTTTGTATTTGTAGGTGATGCTGCATTCGGTTTAAATAAAAATGTTATGAGACCATTTTCTTTACGAAACATAGACACGCCTAAGAAAACTTTTAACTATAGATTGTCTAGAGCCCGCCGCTTTGTGGAATGTGCATTTGGTATCCTTAGTAACAAGTGGCGAATTTTTCATTCAAGCATTATAATCAATCCACAGAGTGCAAAATACATTATAAAAGCTGCTTGTGTATTACACAATTTCGTAAGACTCAGAGATGGTTATCAATTTGAAGATACGATTCGATGTGATATGGAAGAATTCGACGAAGTCCAGGCAGTTGGAGGCCGATCTAGTGGCATTTCAGTAAGAGATTCGTTTGTTCAATATTTCAATGGCCCTGGAGCGGTTCCTTGGCAAAACAGGATGATACATTAAATTAAGAAATAAAATAATAAGTAAACTTACCAGCTTTGTTTTTTTCTTCTGGGCCAAAATCAGCCCAATGAGCAACCACTTCCTGTCCTATCTCCATCCATAACTTCGCTTTTAATTCCCGATTGGCTTATTCCTTCGACTTCACTTCATATAAAGGAGGTCTTTCTTGTACTTCAATAATAAAACGCTCCGTGTCGAACATTTTGACGCGCCACTAGCCACGCAAGCGCACACACGACGAGCGAGCGAGGTCCCGCGCAGAATGACGCAATAGCGGATAACCGCCCGTGTAGTTTTAAACGGCGGTTAACAGCGGCGGTTTGACGCTGCATGCGGCGGTCGAATTTCCCCCGCCTGCAAACCGCGGCGGGAAACCGCGCAGTGTAGTTTGTGGCATACAATGTCCATATAAAATTGAGTCTAGTGCGGTTCAGAAGCGGGTTCCCGCGGCGGCAGAACCGCCCGTGTAGTATAGTTCTTAGAGTAATTATATACATATGTATGCATAGAGAGAACCTACAATTCTACATAATCAGGATCACTTTACTTGTCTTGCTTTTTCTAATTAACACTTAACATATTTTTTATTATAATAAATCCTATTGAAATATATTGTGCATAATTAATTTATGCTGAGTCCGTCAGAAAAGTGCGACAAAGATAATAAAAAAAAGTGTGGACGGTTATTGTGGTTATTGTCATTCGAGCTAACGAGACCAACTAATGTTAATGGCAATTAATAGAATCAGACGTTACTTTGCGAAAAATTTATAAATCAAATCTGTTTAAAATAAATCAGGTAAGATTCGCGTGAAAAATATTTATAACGTGTCTTCCCTATCTTGAACACTAACCCACTCCCTACTTGAATTATACCTGCACTATCACCGTCACCAATAACCCCTACGCCAATACCTACTCCCAATACCAAGAAAACAGAAACAAATCACCATTGATTATGCACGTGTTTTGCCTCTAAGTGAGGCATCATCCTAAGAAATAGATCATCGCAAAGTCTACTTGCACCTGACGGTGAAGTGTACGCAATTAAGGAAGAGAAAGAGGTGCTCCAAACTAGATAAAAATTATTTTATTTCTAAAGCAGATCTAATTTATATTAAAGTCTGTGATAGTCATACAGCGATTTATTCAGAAAACTTCGTGAGACTATATAAACCTTTTTCTGCAAAGTAGATTTTATATCGGGAGTTGATCCCTTCGTAGTCGTTTTCTTCATTGTAAGATTTCAAGAGGAAACAACTAATGCAAGAGATTTGCTCAACAATCAAACATACAATGATGATTGTTGACTGAGCAAATCTCGTGGAATGGCATATGTGTAAATAATACTAACATATTAATTAAAATAAAGTGAGGTACAATATTGTTAATACAAATTTGTTCACTGTTACGGAAAAATTACTTAAATACCGTTCAAAGCTTTGGCCATATTAAGTATTAGGTAAAATTACTGTCACACTAATATGCGTTCTCCGTTCATACAATTTAATGTCACAATTGCACTCATATTAAGTTTATATCAATAAAAAGGTGAACCTGATATGAAATAAGCTTAAAAATACAACTGATAAAAATGGACACATTTATCTTTTATTATCCTTACTTAAAACAACCAAAACATTTATTATGACAATCTTATCTTAAATTTCTAAACGTATTATATAGATATGCCTTTCAAATTAAGCTCGATTACCATCCTGCACTCATTTAATTATTTTTACATATATAATAAATATATGAAAGCTCATATGACATAATTACAAACAACAACACATATAATATACGTTTATTACCTACCAAGTGTACCAAGCACTTTATACTCGTACATTTTTAAGCAGTGATGAATAATACACAAAGATATTTTAAAACAAAATATACTTAGCACGCTAATTAATCTGTCTCATACCTCTCTACTCTACGATTATAAATAAAACTTCTAATGTGATGTTGTAATACTTTTGAACATATATGTAGTTATTGCAAAAAAACGAAATAATTTTTATCTAAAAAAGAAAACTAAATTGAATCGAACAGTTAAGGCGCTCGCGGAAGCCCTGTGCGTACCTTCTACTTTTGGACGTATGTTGTTTTTTCGAAAATTCTTCCCGCTTTAGTACTAATTCGCTCGAAAATTTCAGGGAAAGAAGTAACGTTTTCATATACCTACACACCGACCACAAGAGGGCCTTAACCCTTTTTGCACATTTAATCTTTAAATAGGAAATCAAAACCGTGCGTGAATTTCAATTACGACTTATTAATACATGAGTTGTATTTATTATTTCACCAAGAACCTAATGCAAGCTTTTAATATTCTAAAAATACATTGGAATAAGATTCACACAGGACATTGGAATATTATTTCAACTACCCACACATTAAGCCATTGCAGGTAATATTCATTAACATGGGCCAAACACCAGCTGCTACAAAACTCGTACATATATATTATGTAAGAGCTAATAATACACATCTATCTATGAATGGTCAGACTACTTCTACCTAGGAGCCTGTCTGAGCTGGTACTATCCTTCTTACGTATTTCTGCCGCCAAACAGCAGAGTGTACACTGCTATGTTCAGATATGAAGGGCATAGGGAGCCAGTGTAATTACAAGTTGTGACGCATAACATTTGAATCGTCAGAGGTGATGTGAGCTTTCTTTGTTTAAAGTTAAAGTTTTATTTTTAAAACATATACAGGGTATTTTTGGAACGCTCCCGAAAACTAAGACAGGCGACAGCACCAAGTATACGTTTGATCATGGGTTACAAATAAAGTCGATCCTGATGAAAAAAAAATCATCTTTTAACAACGTTTTATTAGCTTTACTCACGCGCCATCATGTTAGTACAGCTAAATGAAACGATAATTTCATAAAAAATATCATGAAAATACTGAAACATAAAACCAGCAGTGGAAACTGAATTGATATCACCTGACTAATGGAGGTTAATGTACGCGCGAACGGTGAAAAACAAACGCTGGCCTTGAACTTGGGCACTGAGCGATTTATCACATATTGGTACGAAAGGCGCACGACGGGGGAACAATCCGCCAGTATTAGTGTGCCTGCATGCTATTGGTTCCCGCGCTTTGTTCGCTCCAAAAATACAGTCGCATACACAGCTTACTTTGCGACTCGCGACGATGTTTTAAAAAGGAAGGAAAGAAAAATTATTTATATCTATTGTTTTATGACTAAACTAGTGATCGAAAAGGTAAATATGATAGGAGAAGGTGAATGGGGAAAATTGTGCAGTAAAGTTAAAAGTGTGGAGGAAGAATACCGAAAAAATTACCATGTGATCGACCTGATGACGGAAGCTCAAGCGAAGATGAAAGTGATGATCAAGTAGCATCCAGTAACACCAACACACCATTAACATCTGGCTTCCATGTGACCCAAGACGTCATAATGGACGGCGTGTTACCCTTAGCTAAAGTTTTCTTGTTACAAACTACTTTATATTTTACGATAGAAACAACAAATAATGCTCATGTAAACATTATCCATTTTTAATTCCCACCTCTTCCAAAGTTCTAAGTAGCTAGTAAAACACCTATTATGATTCTACATTAAAACAATTAATTACTATAATATTATAAAACAATAGCCCAATACCATGTAGTACTTTAGAACGCGATTGTACCCACACCCCCTCCGCTATCGACCTGTATCTAGCTCGGTACGAAACACGCGGTCGTAAGAAAAAAGGGCGTATCTAACAATTTATGAATAAATGAGTTAAATATACCATTCGATTCATGATAAGAAGGCGCATCTACTAAATTTTTTTAATATTCACAAATATCAATATTTTAGAAATTATCGTAAGAATTTTAGACGTAACTGTTGATCACAGATGACTTTTTTTAGTAGAAAAGACTTATACAAATTCAACATAAAAGAAAAGACTTATTTAACCAGTTGCTACGTCATCTTTAACAATATTTGCATCGATTACTTAAATTTCAATTATTCTTGGTCTTGTCTTATTATTCTATATCTTATTATTAAGAGCTTATATCTTATTGTTAAGAGCTGGTGTTTCACATGTGGTCCCATATAAATTTGATCGAGGTCAGACCAATAGTTTTTGAGTTATCCTTAATTATTTATATTAAAGTCGGTTGTACAAAATTTTTAATTTTTAATTATTATCGTAGTAAGTCTTGTATGATATCCCCTTTAAAATCATTACTTTTTAAAATTATTATTTTTTGTGTCTCACTACCAATGCTTTTCTAATATTTATTAAAAAAAAAGTAGTAAATTACTATTAGCGTCCTTTCAACTTCAAATGACCTTTCCAAAATATGTAAAATTGTTAAATGAATGGCAGTTTTTTTTTAATTTATTAGGTTGGAAAGACGCAAATAGTTATATGCGTCTTTCCTTCGATGTTTTTGTGTTGCCAGGTGTATTTTTTAAGCTAAGATGAAAAGGAAAATTCGTTTTATTTAAATAAATAAACAAATTTAAAAAAAAATAAGTTCGTCCTTAAAATCTTCATGTCTCTACGTATATATTTCAATATAGATACCTTTTAATATACTTTAGACACGGGGTCTGAAAGAAAAATTCATCAATTTAATTTTTATTTCCATTGTACGTTTTTGTTAGTTACTTCCTTTTTTATTATGACGGCAGAATGCCTAACCCTGTCGCCTCACGCTTGTGACGCAGTAATTTTCAGCCTTGACGGGGTTCGTTGGTTTTAGTTTTTGAGACAGTTTCGTGTTGATTTTGTACACGCGTGCGCGAGCGACAGTTCAATCGTTTTGTTTAATAAATTTACTTGTGATTACGTGTTGATATTAAAGTTTTTGTTACGTTTTTGGATTCTTTTTTGTTTTAATAATGCCTAACGCGTACGTTTATAGTGGTTATTATACTGCCGTTGGTTATTATATCAGCAACAACGTGTGCCTGGTTCCATTGAGCACATTATCTGGACGGATGAGTCGACATTTACCAGAAACGGCCTGTGGAACCGAAGAGATACACACGTGTATTCAGAGGTTAACCCGCACGCTGTTCGACAAACCGGGCACCAAACCCGATGGTCGGTTAACGTATGGACAGGTTTATTTAAGGATCGCATACTGGGACCAGTGTTTCTGCCAGAGCGACTGAACGGACAGCGATACCTAAACTTTATAAATGAACAGTTGGTTGACATTTTAAACGACCTATCGTTGGCTGAATATCGCCGCACATAGTTCCAACATGATGGTGCCCCTCCACATTTCGTAAGGTTCGTCCGTGAGCGCCTCAATGAGCTATTTGATGATCGCTGGATCGGCAGACTAGGACCACACGCTTGCCCACCTCGCTCACCAGATCTGACTCCGTTAGACTTCTTTTTGTGGGGTATGTGAAAGAAAGGGTTTTTAATCGTGAATGTGATAGTGCTGAAGAAATGCGCCAAAGGATCGTGGATGCTTTCGAGAAACTACGTACGGACTGTGTCGAAGACCACACGATGATGCCCCGCCTGCACCCAAGTCTGCCTTGAAATGAATGGAGCACAATTTGAGCCGCATCTCATAAGACCACGGAGGATTTAGAGCAGTAAGCTGTTTCATAACTATTTTTTTTTAAATAACTTAGTACTAGACTAATCTGAATAGGTACATAACTGAATACACGAGAATAATAAACATACCTACACGATGAATAAAAACGCATGACTCCAACCTTGGTTACATTTCATTTAAGTATTTCTTCATTAGCGGGGAATCGAACCAGTTATTTGAGTTATTTAACCTGTAAATTCGGATTAAAGTGGCTACGTGGAGATAAGCACAGTGGCAAAATAGTAGGTTAAGTAGATAAGTTAGGTATTTAGACACGTGTTGTAAATTATTAGGTATTGTTGGAAGGCCCGCTAGTTGCGGGCCGCGCGAATTTGTGTTCGCGCGTACATTGACCTTTATCTAGCTCAGGTCAGGTGATATCAATTCAGTCATTCCACTGCTGGTTTTATGTTTCAGTATTTTCATGATATTTTTTATGAAATTATCGTTTCATTTAGCTGTACTAACATGATGGCGCGTGAATAAAGCTAATAAAACCTTGTAAAAAGATGATTTTTTTTTCATCAGGATCGAATTTATTTGTGACCCATGATCAAAGGTATACTTGGTGCTGTCGCCTGTCTTAGTTTTCGGGAGCGTTCCAAAAATACCCTGTATATAAAAGTTGGCTCTTGAAGTGATCGAAGACATAATATGAAAATTAAATTATTTCTGACTTAATTACTACCTTTAAAAACTACAGAATTGACTAAAGACGATATGAATTGACCAACAGTAGGAAAATTAAATCCCAAGATAAACACACGATTCACAAACATTATAAGCTTTTACTAATTTTAATTTAAGAAAATATTTCTATATTATACTTACTACGAGTATACATTTTATTAATAAACACCACCTTATTACATTTAGTAAAATTTGTTGGCTACTAAATATTAACATTTACTACGTGGTACAACCATGTTTGATGAGAACCGTCTTATTTCTAAGCAAAATATATACGCATACTAACGTAATCCATCAGAGTTTGACTATGTATGAGAACACTTTGTTTTATCGTTTACAATTCGAAGTACAGTACGGCAAATAAAATTGGCGGGAAGAGACGCGACAAATAAAATTGGCGGGTAACTCTAATCGGGAACCAAATAGCCAAAACAGTTCAAGTGCTCTTACATTTGCCATGAAACAATGTTAACTAAGAAATGTGTAAAGTTTTAGTAAATATTTACATGTAAATGTATATTTAAGATACATCGAAACGAATCGCTGTTACTTTATTTCACGAATACTATTGTTTAAGTATGATAATGCTATTACATGTCGATTCCATTGCGACACCGCATGTCGCTGAATCAACTTGACTTTTTGGATGCAATAAAGTGTGATGCTTTCACTTACAAATTCGGCATTTGATTGTTACGCGACATATTTTATTACTGTGATTATAACCAAGACAATTAAAACAAAGGCCAAGTGATTGAACAATATTTCTTCGCTTATCAACATCTTCTTTAGCAAATTGTTTGCAATTATACAGTCGGTGGCCTTCGGAACAATGGGGGCATGTAAAATTGGAAGTAACATGTAATGCTTTAGGATTATTGTTTACATTGTCATAACTGGGGCGAGTTTTACTAGGTTCCACAAATTCTAAAGCTCGAAATCTTGTTTCCAAGTATTATTTTAGTTGCTTAAACGTCGGTAGTTCATCAGGTAACTGGCTAACATACAATTCCCATTGTTTACGAGTTTCCACATCCAACTTCAAACTAATTATGTATATGATGATAACATCCCATGACTTTATATCAATTCCTAGATTTGACAATTCATGCAAACAATCTGTGGTAGTGTCTAATAATAATTCCTTAAGAGAATTGGAAGATTCACAAGTTCTGTTACGCTGACTAAATAGGCGCTTTAATATACAATTTGACATAAATTTTTTGTTATTATACCTATCAGTTAACAATTGCCAACATTTTTTATAATTTGATTGCGTAATCGGAATGTGACGAATCAATTGTTCAGCTTCACCAGTTAATTGTGTTTTTAAATAATGCAGTCTTTGAACGTCGTCAAGTGTTTCGTTATTTTGAATAAGAGAAATAAATAAATCGCGAAATGTAGACCACTCCGTATACTTGCCACTGAATTTCGGAATAGATATTTTTGGTAACTTGACACATGACGATTTCATAGATTGCTTAGATGATGTTTCACTACAACTAGGTGACACAATATCATTTTTAAACTTGGACAATGTACTTTTTAATTCAACCTTGTAATCTAAATAAGTATCATAAAGTGCTTGAAACAAATCTTCCTTAATATACGTAGTTTTATTCAATTCGTTGGGCTCATATTTGCTAATTAATCCCGTATGTTTTTCAGAAAATTCACCAAATTGTTTTTCCAAAGCCTCCAGTCTTATTTCAATAAAAATAGGCGTAATTCGCTCTTTTGGTGACTTTTTAAAATTAACTCGACTTCTTTCTATTTGACTTTTTAAGTCCATTAAATAAGGATTTTAATCGGCTTCCATGTTTTTTTTTAAATTTATAATTTCTGTTTTGCCATTCAATTTGTTACTAATGTACTATGTTCCAGAAAAAAGTCCTAAGATAAAATTTGCCAAAAAATTTCTAAGTATTTTTAAATAAATCTTCTGGGTGAAAACGGGCGTAGGTTCCCCGTGCCTTCACTTTTTGGTGAACTATTCTAAGTCCCAAACTACTTTAGAATTTATTACAAGTTAATGCACGAATTGAATTATTTTACAAGTTCTCTGACACTTATTAAAGATCAATTGTACTCACAGTTTGTTTGCACTTTACACTTAGCTGCATTTATTTTTCGAACTGCGCCAATCCAGTATCTGTAGATTTGATTTGCTCCTCTTCAATAAATTGCCGACCAACGTTTAGCACCCGAACTAGTCTTCTTTCTTCTTTGTTCAATAAAAAGCCACAACTTTTTCTCACTTGCCGGTTAGTAGCACAGATTACAGAGTAATAATAATTTTAATTTTAAATTGAACTAATTTCTACCCTATGTCGCTTGTATTCCAATCAAAAACCGCTCCGACTCGAAGGAACTTTTTTAATGTTTGACGAAATCTGTTCCAAAAGTCTGGGAAAATGATACTAAAAGGCTTATTACATTACACGATTTATCGGGCCCTGTCCATCGTGTGCCCTGCCTACCAGACAGGGCGCTGCTTATTACACTACGCTAGAAATCGCTTCCTGCCTCAGTTGTTACTCGAACGTGGAAATGATTGCACGTCTAGCATTATGGCGCAGACTTTATCTAAACGTCAAAAAATTGCTTTATTGTTTTTTTTACGTGGTAATGCCATGCTATAGCTATATTAGTAGTATAGTTGTAGTACGAATGGGTCGGCTCGACCGGGGAAGGACCACGCTCTCACAGAATACCAGCGTAAAATAGCAGCTTAACACTGCTGTGTTTCGTATGGTGAGTGTAGAGAACCGGAGACCCTTTTTACTGGAAAAGAGGCATTCCATCTCAGTCCTCACGGGTGACAACGCATCTGCATTTTGATTCGCATACGAGGATAAATGTAGGTATCTATGGGCCACAGCAACCACTTACCATCGGGTGGACTGTGTGCTCGTTTGTCACCCTATCCTATAAAAAAAACTTTGGCTGACGGTAACGTGCAAGGTCAAGCTAAAAAAAGGAAGGAAAGTTAAATGTGGATGAAAAAATATTTGCTCCTGAGAGAAAAACTATCGAATATGCAAATAGTCAACGTTTTGGACCCAACAGACCTACGAAACTATTTTAAAGAGTAGGTGAAAACCAATTGGACGAGTTATAAGCTTAGTAACGCCTTTAATAGAAAAAAAAAATACTTTAATGATTTCTTATATTTACGCGAACACTACGCATTGAATAAAACTACTTGTATGGATTATATCGCGTTTAATTTTTTTTTAATTAATTCCCGACGTTTCGGATGTTTTACAGCAACCAGTCCCCCGTGACCATGGGTGGTAAAGTACCCGAAACGTCGGGAATTAATAAAAAAAAATTAAACGCGATAGAATCCGTAAAAGAAGTTTTATTCAAAAGAATACTTTTTTAAGAGAGATTGGTTGTCACTTTACGATTTTGGCCACTGGAAACTCCTATCAAGATTTGATAAGGCATATCTTTGTAGATGTCGATGACATTGAGAAGGATCTTTTTCTTTAGCGCATGACATAAATACGAGTAATGATTTAGAGAGTAGATCGACATAGTAGAACTTTAAATAAACAAACGTGTAGACTCTGCGCATGCGGCCACGCAACTGAGCTCCCTGCCTCCCTGTCTCTTATTACACTACACGATCCACAGCGCGGCAGGGAAGCAGGGCGGTCGGAGCCACTCGGTCGCCCTGTTTAGGGACCCTGACTCCCTGTTTCTTATTACACTACCCTGTCCCTGCGGGCAGGGCCCGAGAAATCGTGTAATGTAATAAGCGTTTAATTCAGATTCCAAGAACGGATAGTTATTTATTACATATAAATAAAAGTGACTTATGCTATCTTAACTAACAGAACCATTCTGCGTGGTAATTCGCTTTTAGCGCCATCTATCAACAAAAAATGTAAACTTCTTACAAACTAAATTTACATCAGTTTAGATTATTGGACAGTAACGCAATCACATTGTTGTTGGAATCGTAAAGACCCTGAGCTCCTGGAGGCCTAGCTAGATCGTGGTTTTGATTGCGATACGGATGTTGTCTTTGATTATTATAACTGTTGTTGTTACCTGAAAAGTCTCTAAGAGAATGTGGGCGCCTGGTTTGACCTTTTGGGCGGGGTACGGCTTGCAAAAATCCCGTATGGTGACTCTGATTAGGTGCAATTCGTTGCAGTTTGGGGACTTGTACTTTTGCAGCCGCCACTGGATTATGACCCTACAAAAATAAAATAGATTTATAAAGAAACTAAAATGTAAATCAAGATTTTATCAGTTTGTATATTAACTGGTTTTTTTTTCGTTATTTTTATTGTTTAGTGTATTAATAATGCTGAAAACAGCCTTTTTTATAGCTTTAACTTCTTCATCGTCGACACATCTATTCTAAAGTAGCTCATATGTGATAATTTTTAACTTAGAATTATTCTTAAATGTTTCATTTAAATTGAAAATTTCTTGATTGTCATCAAAATTAAATATACTCGTAAGAACGGTCTTTCCACTGTTTAAATTAATGTAAGTGGACGAGTTGGGTCAAAAGTTTCGTCGGAATATTCTACCTTTATATTCACCTCTACTGCATTGCCAAATGAATTTGGTTCTACATTTAGCTGTGATTGATTTCTATATTTACTATCTACATTATTTTTCATTATACTATACATATTTTCAAATTTAGAAGTTGCATTAGTTTTGAAAAAATCAGAAAATATATTTGAAGTAGTTACCACTGGACCATTTAAACAATCTGTTGTTTTGATGTCTTGAAATGTAGATGATTGGGGCAAAACTTGTGAGTGTATACTGTAAGACTGTACACAATTATTAATTTTGTGATATCTGCAACAACGGAAAAAATATATTTTATTGAATTTAGAATGGGTCGACGGACTCTTATCCATCACCACTTTACTACGTTGTTTGTGGTAGGGGGCGACTTTGTTCAATTCCAGTAAATATTAATGGCTTGCGACAGATGGCGGTACGACCATTTGGAGAACGTCAAAATATCCCCGCCGGCGACGGACAGCAGCGTCAAAGGTACGATTACACATGGTACTGCGATCGTCAATCCGCCTGCCAAGTGTGGCGAGTTCAATATTCACGGCGCGGGCTTTTATGAGCTGATCATGAAGAAGTTCGTGATGATAGAGCTCATACCCTCATCATCATTACTAACCATATTGCATAAGCTATTTGCACCTTTAGTGCCAAACAGTGTAAATAAATAAGAAATATCACTTCTTACACCGTCGTGTTGAAGTTTCCTGATTAATGTCTCATGGTGAACACAATCCAAGACCTTGGATAGGTCACAAAATATACTCAAAGCATCCTGTGAATTCTCTCATGCATTAAAGATATATTATAAAGATATATATATATATATATATATATATATATATATATATATATATATATATATATATATATATATATATATATATATAATCTACCAATATTTTATGTCAATGAAAAAGAGGTTGATTATCATTTGAGGTTAAGTCTGTGCTTGGTGATAAAAAATAAAACAACAATTGGTACACATATAGACATGTATATAATTTTAAGACAGACTACAAACAGTAAATACATAGGCAACAATTACTTTACTTGAGATGTATACCAGACAGACAATAGGAGTATGAGCACAACACAATAATACATCGAAAAATACATTCACTATTATTAATATATCTTTTAAAAAGTAGCAAGAATTTAGTCAGAATACAATTAGCAAAATTTATTTTTATGGACGTTTAACAATATTAAATTTTAATAAAACAATTGCTCGTATTGTATATACAGACATCAGTGTTATACTTACGACTAATTATGATTCTTGTCTCTGACTCTTAGAGTAATTATATATACATATGTATGCATAGAGAGAACCTACAATTCTACATAATCAGGATCACTTTACTTGTCTTGCTTTTTCTAATTAACACTTAACATATTTTTATTATAATAAATCCTATTGAAATATATTGTGCATAATTAATTTATGCTGAGTCCGTCAGAAAAGTGCGACAAAGATAGTAAAAAAAGTGTGGACGGTTATTGTGGTTATTGTCATTCGAGCTAACGGGACCAACTAATGTTAATGGTAATTAATAGAATCAGACGTTACTTTGCGAAAAATTTATAAATCAAATCTGTTTAAAATAAATCAGGTAAGATTCGCGTGAAAAATATTTATAACGTGTCTTCCCTATCTTGAACACTAACACACTCCCTACTTGAATTATATCTGCACTATCACCGTCACCAATAACCCCTACGCTAATACCTACTCCCAATACCAAGAAAACAGAAACAAATCACCATTGATTATGCACGTGTTTTGCCTCTAAGTGAGGCATCATCCTAAGAAATAGATCATCGCAAAGTCTACTTGCACCTGACGGTGAAGAGTACGCAATTAAGGGAGAGAAAGAGGTGCTCCAAACTAGATAAAAATTATTTTATTTCTAAAGCAGATCTAATTTATATTAAAGCCTGTGATAGTCATACAGCGATTTATTCAGAAAACTTCGTGAGACTATATAAACCTTTTTCTGTAAAGTAGATTTTATATCGGGAGTTGATCCCTTCGTAGTCGTTTTCTTCATTGTAAGATTTCAAGAGGAAACAACTAATGCAAGAGATTTGCTCAACAATCAAACATACAATGATGATTGTTGACTAAGCAAATCTCGTGGAATGGCATATGTGTAAATAATACTAACATATTAATTAAAATAAAGTGAGGTACAATATCGTTAATACAAATTTGTTCACTGTTACGGAAAAATTACTTAAATACCGTTCAAAGCTTTGGCCATATTAAGTATTAGGTAAAATTACTGTCACACTAACACGCGTTCTCCGTTCATACAATTTAATGTCACAATTGCACTCATATTATTTTAAGTTTATATCAATAAAAAGGTGAACCTGATATGAAATAAGCTTAAAAATACAACTGATAAAAATGGACACATTTATCTTTTATTATCCTTACTTAAAACAACCAAAACATTTATTATGACAATCTTATCTTAAATTTCTAAACGTATTATATAGATATGCCTTTCAAATTAAGCTCGATTACCATCCTGCACTCATTTAATTATTTTTACATATATAATAAATATATGAAAGCTCATATGACAGAATTACAAACAACAACACATATAATATACGTTTATTACCTACCAACTGTACCAAGTGTACCAAGCACTTTATACATTTTTAAGCAGTGATGAATAATACACAAAGATATTTTAAAACAAAATATACTTAGCACGCTAATTAATCTGTCTCATACCTCTCTACTCTACGATTATAAATAAAACTTCTAATGTGATGTTGTAATACATTTGAACATCTATGTAGTTATTGCAAAAAAATGAAATAATTTTTATCTAAAAAAGAAAACTAAATTGAATCGAACAGTTAAGGCGCTCGCGGAAGTCCTGTGCGTACCCTCTACTTTTGGACGTATGTTGTTTTTTCGAAAATTCTTCCCGCTTTAGTACTAATTCGCTCGAAAATTTCAGGGAAAGAAGTAACGTTTTCATATACCTACACACCGACCACAAGAGGGCCTTAACCCTTTTTGCACATTTAATCTTTAAATAGGAAATCAAAACCGTGCGTGAATTTCAATTACGACTTATTAATACATGAGTTGTATTTATTATTTCACCAAGAACCTAATGCAAGCTATTAATATTCTAAAAATACATTGGAATAAGATTCACACAGGACATTGGAATATTATTTCAACTACCCACACATTAAGCCATTGCAGGTAATATTCATTAACATGGGCCAAACACCAGCTGCTACAAAACTCGTACATATATATTATGTAAGAGCTAATAATACACATCTATCTATGAATGGTCAGACTACTTCTACCTAGGAGCCTGTCTGAGCTGGTACTATCCTTCTTACGTATTTCTGCCGCCAAACAGCAGAGTGTACACTGCTATGTTCAGATATGAAGGGCATAGGGAGCCAGTGTAATTACAAGTTGTGACGCATAACATTTGAATCGTCAGAGGTGATGTGAGCTTTCTTTGTTTAAAGTTAAAGTTTTATTTTTAAAACATATATATAAAAGTTGGCTCTTGAAGTGATCGAAGACATAATATGAAAATTAAATTATTTCTGACTTAATTACTACCTTTAAAAACTACAGAATTGACTAAAGACGATATGAATTGACCAACAGTAGGAAAATTAAATCCCAAGATAAACACACGATTCACAAACATTATAAGCTTTTACTAATTTTAATTTAAGCAAATATTTCTATATTATACTTACTACGAGTATACATTTTATTAATAAACACCACCTTATTACATTTAGTTAAATTTGTTGGCTACTAAATATTAACATTTACTACGTGGTACAACCATGTTTGATGAGAACCGTCTTATTTCTAAGCAAAATATATACGCATACTAACGTAATCCATCAGAGTTTGACTATGTATGAGAACACTTTGTTTTATCGTTTACAATTCGAAGTACAGTACGGCAAATAAAATTGGCGGGAAGAGACGCGACAAATAAAATTGGCGGGTAACTCTAATCGGGAACCAAATAGCCAAAACAGTTCAAGTGCTCTTACATTTGCCATGAAACAATGTTAACTAAGAAATGTGTAAAGTTTTAGTAAATATTTACATGTAAATGTATATTTAAGATGCATCGAAACGAATCGCTGTTACTTTATTTCACGAATACTATTGTTTAAGTATGATAATGCTATTACATGTCGATTCCATTGCGACACCGCATGTCGCTGAATCAACTTGACTTTTTGGATGCAATAAAGTGTGATGCTTTCACTTACAAATTCGGCATTTGATTGTTACGCGACATATTTTATTACTGTGATTATAACCAAGACAATTAAAACAAAGGCCAAGTGATTGAACAATATTTCTTCGCTTATCAACATCTTCTTTAGCAAATTGTTTGCAATTATACAGTCGGTGGCCTTCGGAACAATGGGGGCATGTAAAATTGGAAGTAACATGTAATGCTTTAGGATTATTGTTTACATTGTCATAACTGGGGCGAGTTTTACTAGGTTCCACAAATTCTAAAGCTCGAAATCTTGTTTCCAAGTATTCTTTTAGTTGCTTAAACGTCGGTAGTTCATCAGGTAACTGGCTAACATACAATTCCCATTGTTTACGAGTTTCCACATCCAACTTCAAACTAATTATGTATATGATGATAACATCCCATGACTTTATATCAATTCCTAGATTTGACAATTCATGCAAACAATCTGTGGTAGTGTCTAATAATAATTCCTTAAGAGAATTGGAAGATTCACAAGTTCTGTTACGCTGACTAAATAGGCGCTTTAATATACAATTTGACATAAATTTTTTGTTATTATACCTATCAGTTAACAATTGCCAACATTTTTTATAATTTGATTGCGTAATCGGAATGTGACGAATCAATTGTTCAGCTTCACCAGTTAATTGTGTTTTTAAATAATGCAGTCTTTGAACGTCGTCAAGTGTTTCGTTATTTTGAATAAGAGAAATAAATAAATCGCGAAATGTAGACCACTCCGTATACTTGCCACTGAATTTCGGAATAGATATTTTTGGTAACTTGACACATGACGATTTCATAGATTGCTTAGATGATGTTTCACTACAACTAGGTGACACAATATCATTTTTAAACTTGGACAATGTACTTTTTAATTCAACCTTGTAATCTAAATAAGTATAATAAAGTGCTTGAAACAAATCTTCCTTAATATACGTAGTTTTATTCAATTGGTTGGGCTCATATTTGCTAATTAATCCCGTATGTTTTTCAGAAAATTCACCAAATTGTTTTTCCAAAGCCTCCAGTCTTATTTCAATAAAAATAGGCGTAATTCGCTCTTTTGGTGACTTTTTAAAATTAACTCGACTTCTTTCTAATTGACTTTTTAAGTCCATTAAATAAGGATTTTAATCGGCTTCCATGTTTTTTTTTAAAATTTATAATTTCTGTTTTGCCATTCAATTTGTTACTAATGTACTATGTTCCTGAAAAAAGTCCTAAGATAAAATTTGCCAAAAAATTTCTAAGTATTTTTAAATAAATCTTCTGGGTGAAAACGGGCGTAGGTTCCCCGTGCCTTCACTTTTTGGTGAACTATTCTAAGTCCCAAACTACTTTAGAATTTATTACAAGTTAATGCACGAATTGAATTATTTTACAAGTTCTCTGACACTTATTAAAGATCAATTGTAATCACAGTTTGTTTGCACTTTACACTTAGCTGCATTTATTTTTCGAACTGCGCCAATCCAGTATCTGTAGATTTGATTTGCTCCTCTTCAATAAATTGCCGACCAACGTTTAGCACCCGAACTAGTCTTCTTTCTTCTTTGTTCAATAAAAAGCCACAACTTTTTCTCACTTGCCGGTTAGTAGCACAGATTACAGAGTAATAATAATTTTAATTTTAAATTGAACTAATTTCTACCCTATGTCGCTTGTATTCCAATCAAAAACCGCTCCGACTCGAAGGAACTTTTTTAATGTTTGACGAAATCTGTTCCAAAAGTCTGGGAAAATGATACTAATTCAGATTCCAAGAACGGATAGTTATTTATTACATATAAATAAAAGTGACTTATGCTATCTTAACTAACAGAACCATTCTGCGTGGTAATTCGCTTTTAGCGCCATCTATCAACAAAAAATGTAAACTTCTTACAAACTAAATTTACATCAGTTTAGATTATTGGACAGTAACGCAATCACATTGTTGTTGGAATCGTAAAGACCCTGAGCTCCTGGAGGCCTAGCTAGATCGTGGTTTTGATTGCGATACGGATGTTGTCTTTGATTATTATAACTGTTGTTGTTACCTGAAAAGTCTCTAAGAGAATGTGGGCGCCTGGTTTGACCTTTTGGGCGGGGTACGGCTTGCAAAAATCCCGTATGGTGACTCTGATTAGGTGCAATTCGTTGCAGTTTGGGGACTTGTACTTTTGCAGCCGCCACTGGATTATGACCCTACAAAAATAAAATAGATTTATAAAGAAACTAAAATGTAAATCAAGATTTTATCAGTTTGTATATTAACTGGTTTTTTTTTTCGTTATTTTTATTGTTTAGTGTATTAATAATGCTGAAAACAGCCTTTTTTATAGCTTTAACTTCTTCATCGTCGACACATCTATTCTAAAGTAGCTCATATGTGATAATTTTTAACTTAGAATTATTCTTAAATGTTTCATTTAAATTGAAAATTTCTTGATTGTCATCAAAATTAAATATACTCGTAAGAACGGTCTTTCCACTGTTTAAATTAATGTAAGTGGACGAGTTGGGTCAAAAGTTTCGTCGGAATATTCTACCTTTATATTCACCTCTACTGCATTGCCAAATGAATTTGGTTCTACATTTAGCTGTGATTGATTTCTATATTTACTATCTACATTATTTTTCATTATACTATACATATTTTCAAATTTAGAAGTTGCATTAGTTTTGAAAAAATCAGAAAATATATTTGAAGTAGTTACCACTGGACCATTTAAACAATCTGTTGTTTTGATGTCTTGAAATGTAGATGATTGGGGCAAAACTTGTGAGTGTATACTGTAAGACTGTACACAATTATTAATTTTGTGATATCTGCAACAACGGAAAAAATATATTTTATTGAATTTAGAATGGGTCGACGGACTCTTATCCATCACCACTTTACTACGTTGTTTGTGGTAGGGGGCGACTTTGTTCAATTCCAGTAAATATTAATGGCTTGCGACAGATGGCGGTACGACCATTTGGAGAACGTCAAAATATCCCCGCCGGCGACGGACAGCAGCGTCAAAGGTACGATTACACATGGTACTGCGATCGTCAATCCGCCTGCCAAGTGTGGCGAGTTCAATATTCACGGCGCGGGCTTTTATGAGCTGATCATGAAGAAGTTCGTGATGATAGAGCTCATACCCTCATCATCATTACTAACCATATTGCATAAGCTATTTGCACCTTTAGTGCCAAACAGTGTAAATAAATAAGAAATATCACTTCTTACACCGTCGTGTTGAAGTTTCCTGATTAATGTCTCATGGTGAACACAATCCAAGACCTTGGATAGGTCACAAAATATACTCAAAGCATCCTGTGAATTCTCTCATGCATTAAAGATATATTATAAAGATATATATATATATATATATATATATATATATATAATCTACCAATATTTTATGTCAATGAAAAAGAGGTTGATTATCATTTGAGGTTAAGTCTGTGCTTGGTGATCAAAAATAAAACAACAATTCGTACACAAGTCCCAAACTACTTTAGAATTTATTACAAGTTAATGCACGAATTGAATTATTTTACAAGTTCTCTGACACTTATTAAAGATCAATTGTACTCACAGTTTGTTTGCACTTTACACTTAGCTGCATTTATTTTTCGAACTGCGCCAATCCAGTATCTGTAGATTTGATTTGCTCCTCTTCAATAAATTGTCGACCAATGTTTAGCACCCGAACTAGTCTTCTTTCTTCTTTGTTCTATAAAAAGCCACAACTTTTTTTCACTTGCCGGTTAGTAGCACAGATTACAGAGTAATAATAATTTTAAATTGAACTAATTTTTACCCTATGTCGCTTGTATTCCAATTAAAAACCGCCCCGACTCGAAGGAACTTTTTTAATGTTTGACGAAATCTGTTCCAATCTGTTGGCGCGTAAACCTGTATGACCTTCAGCGAATACCGTTTGGTGATTCTGAGTATAAGATACGCAACCCTCGTCGACACACTCTCAATCTTTACAACGTTGTTAACGAGAGACTTGTGGACGATAAATCCGACACCTCCTTGGGACAGATGGTCGCCCTCAATAGAGCAAGTTGCCGGATTCGAGGATTACCGTGTCCTCCCCCTCTCTTCGGATTTCGGATAATCCTATAATATGCCAGCGTAACTTGTCTATCTCTTCTTCCAGCTCCACAATCTTTTCGTCAGTCCTCAGGGTGCGTGCGTTGTATATTGCCAGGTCGAGTCGTCGTAGGTGGCAACCGAACCTCCACCGGAGATTCTTAGCACCCCCTGCCCCGCCGTTACCATGGTCGCCACCGTAGCCAGGAATAGCGGGGCCACCGGGGACTGGGGGCCGTCTCTTTGTAACTTTCATCATGGGGGGTATATTGCCATAGTTGCCACGCTTGGCGTGCGGGTTGGCAACCGCAGTTTTTTATTGTATTTTTGCCGTTACCAGAAAGATGCTGCTGCCCATCTCCTGCCCGTTTCCCTTTGTCGCCTTTTACGACACCCACGGGAAGATATGGGGTAGTGGATATTCTTAACCGCCACTATACGGCACATATCACAACGTTACCTTATATATAATTAAAACACTTCAAATATTTTGATAAATATTTAAAAAAGCGCAGCAAAAATATGCAATGCACAGTAAACATACATAATTATGTTCAAGCAACTTTTAGAATATCATTAATATACAGAACTAGTCATTATATCACATTGACTTTCTTGAATATATTTGTTTACATCTTAAATGCTAAACATTACACTAATGTGGTTACAAGTACCTATATTTCCTTTATTTTTTTATATTTTATTGTTAACATACCTATATATACTGCATATTATGTGATACTGAAATGTAATCTACATACATTATTGTTACAATTATTACATTAATATCGAAAATCGTCGTACATTTATTTAGTATTTATCTTCAATAATAAATGAAACTTATAATATAATCGCTCAGTAGGTACTGCTATAGATATAGAGAAAATAAAAGTTTGTGTAAGTATGTTGCCGCTAAAGCAGGTAAAATAAAATAAACAAAAACTACATTATTTTCCATACAAAACAACCAAACGCGATATCTACTAATGAGGTCAGTCGGGGCCAGTAATATGAAGTTCACTCTGCACTTGAATAGCGCTGATGCTACGTCAATTTTTAAATAAGTTTTTTAACTATGGATTTCAATCAAAAATAGCGGGAGTCACTCTTTAGATGATATGTGGTTTTTTAATCAGCCATGATAATAGAGTGATGATACAATGGAATATATTTCTTTAAGAGGCTTTCACATGTAGAAAAGTAGTCAATGGTAAGTATTATGATTATAAAACACGCCAAAAAATACATCGTGATAAGTACATAAATTCCCTGAATTTATGTACCCTTATCCGAGTTGATATTCGACAGTGTGAAATGTGTTAAACATTTCAAATGAATAATACGTAAATAATCTTAAAGCATCAACTAGGCAGTTAAGTACTGATTAGTGGTATCTATTATGTCAACGATAGGATTAATAAATAAACAACTATTTCTTTACCACTCCCTTAGAACTAGGGACAGGCAATTCAGTCCCCGGACGGATAGATGCCTTTACAGGGCTTTGAACTTGCGATATTGTTATATGTGTCGACATTGGCCATCCGGAGAAACTCGCGCGAACATTCCACTTGATGTCCATACTGTATCAGTTATTATCACAAGTTAACAATGAAATAAGTAAAAATATTATAAGAGCAACTTTTGCTGGTAGTGGTAGGTCGTAGCATACCTATGTATTTTTATTTTTATTTATTCAACAAACTGATACTTAAACACACAAACATCATGAAAAAATACAGTAAGATACAGATTTACAGAGTTATAATACCGAGAAGAATCTCAAGTGAAATATAAGAAGAGAAAGAAGAAAAAAGAACGATTGAAATTGTATTTCGATATAATGGCATGCAATCTTTGATACTCATATATAAGAGGCTGTATTCTTCAGATTTTAATATTAATTTTCTCATACATAAGATGCACTATCCCAAACCATAAGAGAAGATTCAGAAACTAATATCGCATGTATATATTTGTTATAAAATGAGGACAACATGTCAGGATAATGTGCAGGAATACTCTGGGCATTTATATGCACAACATTAAAGTTTTTCAGAGTATCTGAGAAATGAGAATCAAGAGTTTCACTTAAAGAAGGGATGCTGTGATAACTGTCATTACTGCTCAATCTATCTGAATCACCGAGGGAAAAAAAGCTGTCGTCTAAATTATCATTATTGAAACTCATAGATATCAATCTATTAATATAATATAAATAATAAATATAAGAAAAAAATGGTTTACAAACCCACCCGCCAGTTGCAAGGAAAGATTCACTTCATAGAAGAAAAATTAATAGCATTCACAGAAGAAAAACAAAAATTATTGTAATTATAAACACACAAAATACTTATTTATATACTTAAAAATTAACAAAAAGAAACAGAAATAAAATATTATGAACAACAGGGTTTTATACTACGCAAAAACCCTTGTAGCCACGGCAGATATTTTGTCTGTGGCTAGATGTCATGATATGATAATGATAGATGTAATAGTACTGCTGTCACAAAGATAAACAAAACGAACTACCTATCCACTAGTTTCAAAGCAAGCTTTTAAATATAAATATGAGGGTTAAATAGTTAAATTGCTATATAAAAACAAACCGTAAAGTTTGTAAAACTGACAAATCGTTAGTATACAAATAAAGAGGAAGATGAATGTAAATTTGTGTTTACAATGTATATTCTAACTAATATAATATAAACACAGAAAAAGTCAAATTATGTATAGGAAAAGAATATTAAATGCATCGTTTACTTAGTCTTTACTGTTCTTTTGGACCTCGAAGTAAGACTAGCAGTGCCTTGAGTCAGAGGCTTAGATGACAACTGAGGTATGCCATCCAAATCTGCCTTACACTCAGCTCGATGATGCGAACCATCAGGGGCTATGATATGAATAAAGCCGTCTCTAGTCCAGCACTTACTGATACTGAATCGCTGCCTTGCTTCCATAAACAAGCCATGACGGCTCTTTGTTAAAAACTCTGATAGAGTAATGCCGCTGGCTTTTAATCCAGTTTTAGAGAACCAAACCTTGTCATACATTACAGTGTCTGTAAACTTCACCAATATTGGCCTGGGTTTGTTGCCAGAAGGACGTCAAGATGTTCACCCACAATGTTACAGACCTGCGCAGCAGTATCTTCTTTTTTCTGCTCGCTGACTCCATGGAACAATAGCATTTTGCGCCTTCTACGCATCTCCTGATGATCAAGCTCAGTGCTAAGGAATTCAACCTCTCTGTAGGGTGTTCATTTCAGAGAGCACAAAGCTTCTGAAACTGTTGAACTCTGTTCCCAGGGTTGTGTTAGATGTTGGTGTACTTTCAAGGCCCTGTTGAAACTCACCCATTTTCTGCTGGAACGTTTCTGCCAAAGCATTGAGTGATTCTTTAACTGAGTCCATAGTGATGTGTAGCGACAGTGCAAATAAACCAAAAAATAAGTTTATGAAGTGATGTTAATTTTAGATACTTTTATAGGAAAATACTGTCCGGTGGGTACTATAAATCACATTTATTAATTACATTATTGAAAATGTTGTCAATAATACTGTGTAATTAATTTTATAACTTTAAAGATTAAAGAGCTCTTATCAAAACGTGTCAACTTTTTCACACCTACCCTCCAAAAAAAACTATATATCAATATACCTATTAAAGTTTAATTTGCATTAAAATCCAATTTCTATATTAAAAAGATATTATTTCAGAATGATTATGTCAAAACATGTATTTTTACTTACCTACTAGATCTTCAAGCAAAACTTTGAAGTAGATTAGCTAAGAATAATACACTAAATATCCTAATTTAAATTGTTCCTTTACGCACAGCAATAGTGGTGTTACAAGAATATCCACTACCCCATACCTTCCCGTAGGTGTCGTAACAGACGACAGAGAGGAACAAACCAGGAGATGAGCAGCAGCGTCATCCTGATAAAGTCAAAATAATAACAAAACTATGATTGCCAAGCGAAGCATGGCAACTAAAGCAAATATTCCCAAAAATTCTTTAATTTGACAACAGACATAGACGTTAAAATCGAATATAAATGCAAATTAACATAACATTTGAAATAAAAATAAAATTGACATTTGATTGACTAAGTACATAAAAAATCAAAAGGAATTAAAAATTACATTATGTGGCATAATATACTGCTTGCAGCCAGCGGCATCTTGTTATTGCCGGTTATTATTTCATTGCACCCACATAGTATTGTAGTTACTGTTGTGGTTGAAGTAACGCAATCACATTGTTGTTGGAATCGTAATGACCCTGAGCTCCTGGAGGCCTAGCTAGATCGTGGTTTTGATTGCGATACGGATGTTGTCTTTGATTATTATAACTGTTGTTGTTACCTGAAAAGTCTCTAAAAGAATGTGGGCGCCTGGTTTGACCTTTTGGGCGGGGTACGGCTTGCAAAAATCCCGTATGGTGACTCTGATTAGGTGCAATTTGTTGCAGTTTGGGGACTTGTACTTTTGCAGCCGCCACTGGATTATGACCCTACAAATATAAAATAGATTTATAAAGAAATTAAAATGTAAATCAAGATTTTATCAGTTTGTATATTAACTGGTTTTTTTTTTTCATTATATTTATTGTTTAGTGTATTAATAATGCTGAAAACAGCCTTTTTTTATAGCTTTAAGTTCTTCATCGTCGACACATCTATTCTAAAGTAGCTCACATGTGATAATTTTTAACTTAGAATTATTCTTAAATGTTTGATTTAAATTGAAAATTTCTTGATTATCATCAAAATTAAATATACTCGTAAGAACAGTCTTTCCACTGTTTAAATTAATGTAAGTGGACGAGTTGGGTCAAAAGTTTCATCGGAATATTCTACCTCTATATTCGCCTCTACTGCATTGCCAAATGAATTTGGTACTAAATTTGGCTGTGATTGATTTCTATATTTACTATCTACATTATTTTTCATTATATTATACATATTTTCAAATTTAGAAGTTGCATTAGTTTTGAAAAAATCAGAAAATATATTTGAAGTAGTTACCACTGGACCATTTGAACAATCTGTTGTTTTGATGTCTTGAAATGTAGATGATTGGGGCAAAACTTGTGAGTGTATACTGTAAGACTGTACACAATTATTAATTTTGTGATATCTGTAACAACGGAAAAAATATATTTTATTGAATTTAAAATGGGTCGACGGACTCTTATCCATCACCACTTTACTACGTTGTTTGTGGTAGGGGGCGACTTTGCTCAATTCCAGTAAATATTAATGGCTTGCGACAGATGGCGGTACGACCATTTGGAGAACGTCAAAATACCCCCGCCGGCGACGGACAGCAGCGTCAAAGGTACGATTACACATGGTACTGCGATCGTCAATCCGCCTGCCAAGTGTGGTGAGTTCAATGTTCACGGCGCGGGCTTTTATGAGCTGATCATGAAGAAGTTCGTGATGATAGAGCTCATACCCTCATCATCATTACTAACCATATTGCATAAGCTATTTGCACCTTTAGTGCCAAACAGTGTAAATAAATAAGAAATATCACTTCTTACACCGTCGTGTTGAAGTTTCCTGAATAATGTTTCATGGTGAACACAATCCAAGACCTTGGATAGGTCACAAAATATACCCAAAGCATCCTGTGAATTCTCCCATGCATATATATATATATATATATATATATATATATATATATATATATAATATACCAATATTTTATGTCAATGAAAAAGAGGTTGATTATCATTTGAGGTTAAGTCTGTGCTTGGTGATCAAAAATAAAACAACAATTCGTACACATATAGACATGTATATAATTTTAAGACAGACTACAAACAGTAAATACATAGACAACAATTACTTTACTTGAGATGTATACCAGATAGACAATAGGAGTATGAGCACAACACAATAATACATCGAAAAATACATTCACCATTATTAATATATCTTTTAAAAAGTAGCAAGAATTTAGTCAGAATACAATTAGCAAAATTTATTTTTATGGGTCATTGTAGAAGCGTGCTCGTCGCGACCCCTGCCAGCCCTTTTCAGGGCTGCAATTCTACTAGCTGCGCACCCATGCCAACGAGGGTTAGGGCGTCCCCCTTAGGCGACGCACACCAGCTCGTCCCCGTTGGTGTGGAATGCAGCGTGCAAAGCGGCGATGGGGACCGCCACCCGTCACGCACAGCCCGACACGGCGGAAGGTGGAGGACAGAGTGCAGAGTTGGCACGTGGAATATTAGAGCAGGCATGAGAGATAAGACGAATGAGTTGATCGAAATAATGAAAGAAAGAGAATTAGATGTCGTGTGTATGTCGGAGACCAAACGGAAGGGCAGTGGTACTGAAGAGCTCCCAGGCGGGGCGTTAGCTCTATGGTCCGGAGTCCCGGAGAGCGAGAACGCCTGCCAGGGAGTGGGGGTGCTGCTGTCTTCTCGGTTGGTCGATGTTATGACTGAATATAAGGTTGTGAACTCAAGACTTCTCTGGGTTCGCTTTAAATTGGGACTGACGAAGTTATTCCTTTTGGCTGTTTATGCGCCGGTAGCTTCGTCGTCCAGGGCTGAGCTGGAGGAGTTTTGGGAGAATGTAAGAGAAGTTCTAGATTTGGCTTGGGGAAACGAAAGAATTGTTGTATGTGGTGATTTGAATGGATGGGTTGGTACCGCTCGATCAGGGTACGAGTCCGTACTTGGAAAGTTTGGCGATAAAAGGGTTAATGATGCTGGCAAACTTATACTGGCGGTATGCAAGGAAAAGGGTCTTCTTGTGACAAACACTATGTTTAATCACAAGAAAATCCATATTTATACTAGAGAACGAAAGAATGAGAGAAGTATGATCGATTTGTTCCTGGTGGATGACCGACTGCGAAAACAGGTGATGGATACGCGAGTGTTCAGGGGTGCTGACCTGGGAACGGATCACTATCTAGTGATTACTAGATTTATGGGTCTGTTCGCGGGTTGGCGCTACCGGACGGCAGTAACAGAACCACAGTCGGTCTGTCGCATCCGAAGCTGGAAGCGGATACTAGGGACAAATATCATGCGAGGGTAGCCGAAAAGCTTGACACCATCGATGGCAGAAAATAATGTGTAGAAAGAACATGGCAGAACCTTAGGGATGGAATGGTAAGTGCAGCGGAAGAAGTGTGTGGAACAATAAAAAGAGGCAGTAGTAAAAGAAGAGATGCATGGTGGAATGATGAAGTGAAAGAAGCTGTAAAGAAGAAGAAGAAAGCATGGTGAGACTACTTGGCCTCTAGTAATGATAAGGATATGAGAGAGAAGATGAAAGAAAGATGTAGGCTGCAGAAAGTTCACACGAAAGCACTGATTGAGGAAGTGCGTGAACGGTGTAGAATGGAAGCGGACGAAAGGTTGTCGCACAACTTTAAGGAGAACTCCAAACTCTTCTGGAAAGAGGTTGGAAGGGCCCGAAGTGGTGCGACGGCCTTAAGAATGAACAAAGTGCTTTCGAGAACTAATGACGTCCTCTCAGAAAAATCGGACGTCATGCAGCGATGGAGCGAATTTTATAGAGAAATGTATGCGTGTGATGATCTTAGTGAGGGATCCGGGGATGACGCCGTGACTGGTACGCCAGACCCGGACCTCGATGACACTGAGGTCATCAGTATGAAAGAGATTGAACGTGCGATTCGAAGTTTGAAATGTGGTAAGGCTGCGGGACTAGACAGAGTTACTGCTGAAATGGTCAAGTATGGTGGGCCTCGCGTCTGGGACAGCTTTCATCTGCTGTGCAATTTGTGCTGGCGGACGGGGGATGTCCCGGATGATTGGCGATCCGCAGTCATTGTGCCTTTATATAAAGGCAAAGGTTCACATTTTGACTGCGGGTGCTATCGGGCGATCAGCTTGACCAGTTTAGCAAGTAAAGTTTACTCGAAGGTTTTGACACGTAGGATGCAAGAGAAATCGGAAAGATTTCTATGGGAGGCACAATGCGGATTTAGACCTGGAAGAGGATGCACGGATCAAATGTTTTCTCTCCGCATGATCACGGAAAAGCTTCTGGCTGCTAACCAGAAGATTTTCTGTGCTTTTGTGGATCTTGAGAAAGCATTTGATAAGGTTGTAAGGAAGAAAATGTGGGAACTGTTGCCGGGGTATGGTGTGGATGGTCAATTGCTAAGGGCTGTGCAGTCTCTTTACTGTGACTGTAAAGCCTGTGTGCGGGTAGGACATGACCTGTCACCCATGTTTAACGTCCAAACGGGCGTAAAGCAGGGTTGTGTCATGTCTTCCTGGCTGTTCATACTGTATCTCGACAGCTGTTTACAGAAGCTGAAAGATAGTTGTTTGGGTGTGAAATTGGGTGACATTAAAGTAAATTGTCTGCTGTATGCTGATGATGCAGTGCTTATTGCACCATCAGAGGCAGAACTGCAGGCATTAGTCACGTGTATGAAAGAGGAATGTGAAATTAAAGGTCTCCGTTTGAATGCTAATAAAACTAAGGTTCTGGTATTTGAAAGGGACGAAGAGAGAACGAAGTGTGAAATATGGGTAAATCAGGAATGTCTAGAACAGGTAAATGACATTGTATACTTGGGGAGTGCTTTTAGCCGGGATGGAAGATGTGATTTAGATGTGGACAGGCGTGTCGCTGCCGGGAACAAAGTCAATGGTGCCCTGACTGCGTTAGTCAAAAGGCAAGGCGTAGCGAAGAGTGCACGCCTTGCAATACATAACGCAGTGTTGGTACCGACTTTGTTATATGGCAGCGAAACCTGGGTATGCCAGAAGAAGCATAAAAGTAAGTTGAATGCAGTGGAGATGCGATCTCTTCGTAAAATGTGCGGCGTTACCATGGCCGACCGAAAGCGAAACGAAGAGATTCGCAATATGGCAGGTTTGAAAGATGACCTTATCACAAAAATTGATAAGTAACAATATCATTAGAAACTAAAGATTGTCTAGCTTCTTCTAAAGAGTACCTGTATCCACACAACCATAAAACTTCATATTAGTAGTGTACGAGCATGAAATGCAACGTACAAACTGGCAAGTCAATTCACAACTTGAACTCTTTTACATATTTCCGCGGCAATTGTATTATAAAATCAGTTCGCATATAGCCATCAAGAGCGCTACGCGTACTCATTATCAGTAATTCTAGCCTTTATGATTTGTAACTTATCCAAAATGTATTTTATCAGACTTATCAAGCGTTATCAGTTTATCATACCCTTAGTGTCGGTACAACCCCGAACAAGTAGCATTCCAGGTTAAAGATTTTATTGTGCTCATTTCATTTATGGTTAGCGCACCAAGTATCCAGCAGTTGCAGATGCTTGGAATTTTAAAGTTTTAAAAGCTTCTACGGTAAGACCGGGCACTGCGTCAACATGTTGACCCCACTTCGCAATTTTTCAACTGTGTGGCAAAGAGGTATTGAAGTCTGTTGTACAAAGTTGTACACTTCAGGCGAAAGATAATGTAACGTGGTAGCAAATTTCTAATTTGTTTTATAGGATAGGTGAGAAACGTGCACACAGTCCATCTGATGGTAAGTGGTTGCTGTGACCCATAGACATCTACATTTATCCTCAATTAAGAATCAAAATGCAGATGCGTCATCACTCGTGAGGACTAAGATGGAATGCCTCTTGTCCAGTAAAATGGGTCTCCGGTTCTCTACACTCACCATATGAAACACAGCATTGTCAAGCTGCCATTTTACGCTGGTATTCTGTGAGAGCGTGGTCCTACTCCGGTCGACCCGACCCATTCGTGCTACAACCATAATATAGCTGCAGCATGGCTATACCACATATAAAAATTTCTCGAGAGTGCTCATTGATAAAGACAAACTTTTTAATTTATTTCTTTATTGGTCTTCTTAAAGTCCTATGGCCCTGCACAATCTTCTAATAAAATTGTATTTTCAGTAGTTAAAGGACGTCTTCAAAGTTTGAGAAAAATTTTGTCTTATACACTTTTCTTTTCGCCTTTTTATTAAATTTTTCTGCTTCGTTAATTTTTCTTTCAATTTAGTAACTTCAGATCTGAAAATTATAAAAAAAGATAAGATAAGTAACTTAACTCTGGGAATTGCAGGAGTCGAAGAGGAGTGGTGTGAGGTGTACAAGTGTCATTGTGTTTTTGGCTATTTCTTATTCTGAGAGCTGTTGATTTACTTTTTTGTTTATTATTTCTATTGGTGTTGGTTTTAGTAGTTATAAATCCGTAAGTATTTAGTAATTGTGCTGTCTTATATGTAATTAGTTAAAATAAAATGGAGGAAGATCCTCCCGATCCCGACGGGGTTCCATGTGACCCCCATACTGTTACCAAAAAACATAATAATATGCCTATCGAAATTGATCAGTCGAAGCGTAAAAGATTGCAAGTAACCAATAACTCAGCTCATCCTCAGAAAAGATTAATTACAGATCCATTTCAACCTGTACCATCTATTCAGACCTCTTATACCCATCCTGACTACATAGAAAAAAAACATAAATATTCTAATAACGACAATGCGCCGTTTATTGTTCATGTAAGTAAGAGAGTAGATGATTTATCAACTGGAGTAGTTTTAAAACCGATAAAGTTTGGTCATTTTCTCTACCATAATAATATTAAAAATGTTGTTAGTGATGGTGTTAAGCGAATAGGACGCAATAGAATTTCTGTCGAGTTTAAAAGTGCAGCTGATGCAAATTGTTTTATTGAGAACCCAGCCCTTGCAGGTGCTAAATATGATACTGTAATCCCTTCCTATAATGTCACACGCATGGGAATAGTGAGGCAGGTCCCTGTAGAGTGGACATTAGAGGAACTCATATCATCAATCGAGGTCCCAGCTGGTTTTGGCTCAATTATTAAAGCTCGCCGATTTAATAGAAAGTCAGTTAATGAAAACCAAAGTACTGTGTGGATTCCCTCACAAACAGTTGTTTTAACTTTTTCCGGCCAGAAACTTCCTTCTAACATTTATTGTTTTTTCACCTCAATGCCTGTTGAGCCCTACATTTTGCCTCTTATTCAATGTCACAAATGTTGTCGTTTTGGACACGTAACCTCACAGTGTAGGTCATCTTCCCGTTGTTTTGTGTGTGCTCAAAATCATGAAGGCATATCATGCACAAGACAGTCTCCCACTTGCCTATTTTGTTCAGGATCTCACACGGCTAAAGATCCTTCCTGCCCTGAACACCCTAGGCAGAGATCTATCAAACTTGCCATGTCACAGTAAAATATTTCCTATCTAGAAGCATCTGCCCGTTTCCCTCAAGTCCGAAGATCTTATGCAGATGCTGCTAGAATCCTTCCTTCGTATGATCATCAGAGTCTCTATCCTATTTCAAATTCCACTTTACCTTCAGTTGTCCCCTCACAATCTCATTCTTACAGGAAAACTACATTTACTCCAAGACTTCCGCCAAATCCAGCATCAAGTCATGGATATGATAAATCTGCCCATGAGGCAATAATAGAGACCCCTTCTTCCTCAACTACTAATGGTTGTGCTTTAATAAGGCGGAGTATTTCCCCTAATGACAATCTCTGTGAGTTAATGATCTCCATGCTTATAAGTATGCTTTCCCGTTTCAGCGATATGGATCTCCCACTTGCCCTCCGCCAAAAACTTATTGAGCTCATTTCATTAACAAATAACCTTCCCTCCAATACTTCAGTGGAACTGCCGGAGCATTAATAATAAGAAAAATGAATTAATTTACCTTATTAATAAATACCATCCCCTCATTCTAGCCATCCAAGAGACATGGCTTAAGCCTGGGTCCCATTTTAGGATCTTAGGTTATTCATGCCTCAGGGATGATAGGCATGATGGTCATGCTGGCTCTTTCATTCTTATCTCAAAATCAATTACTTATACATTAATTTCCCTTCCTTCTCATAGTCCTTCAATTAATGCTGTAGCAGTTAGAGCTCATAACACTTCTTTTCTCTCTATTTACATTCCCGAACCTAGTTTAAATATCTTGTCAGAACTTACGAGGATTGTATCCTCCATCCCTCCTCCTATGGTAATTCTTGGTGATTTTAATATGCACCATACTTTATGGGGCTCCCATTTTTGTGACCTCTGGTCTTCTACATTTTTAGACATCATTGATGATTTAGATCTCTGCCTCCTTAACGATGGTTCACCTACACGTAGAGTATCCCCCCTCCAAAATCCTAAAAGTGCAGTAGATCTGTCACTCTGTTCCCCTGCCCTGTCGTCCCTTCTTTCTTGTAGAATATTACCCTTTTCCCATGGCAGTGATCATTTCCCTATTGTTATTAATCCCCCTAGCTCCTATACAGTCAATGTTCCATTTAATCCTAAGTTAAAATATAACACATCCAAAGCAAACTGGCAACTATATTCCACAGTTCTAGAGGAAGAACTATCAGCCCTTCCTCCTGTTCAGAAAGATAATGTTCTTCAGGTGTATTCTACTTTTAAAAATGCTATTTTATCTGCTGCCAATAAGACAATCCCCATCAAAAAACCTTATAAAAATAATGCTCCTTCACCACCTTGGTGGGATCAAGATTGTTCTGTAGCATGTAAGAAGAGAAAGGAAGCTGAAGTAAGATATTCCCTCTCTATGAATTTTGACAACTATATTTTTTATAAAAAAACTGCTGCTGAAACATTAAAATTATTATCTGGGAAGAAAAAGGCTGGGTGGCTTAAATTCTGTGAGTCACTGTCGCCTAGGACTCATCCATCATTAGTCTGGAAAAATATTAAAAAATTCCGATGTTCAGTTTTGGTCTCTGAAAACACAATTTCTAATGATCAGTCTTATTGGCTTGAAAATTTTGCAAGTAATCTTGCTCCTCCTTCAGTACCATCTTACAATGAAAGTATAGTATTTCAATCACAGTCCTTGCACTATCAACACAGTTTTGACTCCCCTTTCTCTTATGAGGAGTTATATGCTGTTCTTAGTGTCCTTAAAGACTCTTCACCAGGAATTGATGGAATTCCTTATTCTTTTATTACTAATAGCAGTGAATGTACTAAAGCCCATCTTCTTTCTATTTTAAATTGTATTTACATGTCCGGTATTCCTCCTGAAGAATGGAAATCCCAAGTTATTTTACCTATTTACAAACCAGGTAAGCCTCACACTGATCCCTCAAGCTACCGCCCTATTGCTCTTTCTTGTACCATGGCCAAAATTCTTGAACACCTAATAAAAAATCGTCTAGAATGGTTTCTTGAAAGCAAAAACCTTCTAGCAAAAAGCCAATTTGGATTCCGAAAGGGCTTAAGCTCCATGGATAGCCTTAGTACTCTAGTTACTGATATTCGTATAGCTTACTCTAAACATGAATACCTTGTTGATGTCTTTCAAGATATCTCGTCTGCATATGATAATGTACTTCTTCCTGTGCTCAGGCAAAAAATGCTTAATCTGAGTATTCCAGTGAGGATAGTAAATTTTGTCTCTAATTTTCTCTCTTCTAGATCCATTTATATTGATAGTCAAAATTCTCTACTCCCGCCAAGAATTGTATGGAAGGGTCTCCCACAAGGCTCAATACTTAGTCCTTTGCTCTATTCTATCTATACTTATGATCTAGAACTTTCTGTTAACTCATTCTGTAACATCCTTCAATATGCAGACGATATAGCTATATATATTTCCTTGGATAACCTTGCTACAGCTTGTTCCCGCTTGAATTTATCAATGTCCTATTTACAAGATTGGTTAACTGATCATGGTTTGTCCTTGTCTGTTCCCAAAAGCAGTGTTGTCATCTTCTCTCGCCATAGGCAACTCCCTGAAATCGACATTCTCTTTAATAATGAACCTATCCCTATTAGGGAGAATGTTAAATTTTTGGGAGTTATTCTTGACTCCAAACTAACCTTTTCTCATCATATCAACTATGTCTCAAAAAAATGTGAAAAAATATAAATATTCTTCGCGCGTTATCGGGAGTTTGGTGGGGCTCCCATCCATTCTCTCAAAAAATATTGTACAACGTACAATATTATTCGTAGTCATTTGGATTATGCGTGCTTTGTCTTGGAACCATGTAATAAGTCTTCCCTAAAGATCCTAGACAGGGTTCAGACGAAAAGCCTTCGTATAATCATTGGGGCAATGAAATCTTCCCCAATAAATGCTCTCCAAGTCGAATGTGTAGATCCCCCTCTTTACCTAAGAAGACAATATCTTTCGGACCGATTCTTTTTTAAAATCTATCAACTCTCTTCACATCCTCTCATTTCTAAATTACACCTTCTTTTGGAATATATTTCAACAAAGCATTACTGGACTCATAAAGAATCTCCCTGCTTATCCAACAGTTTGGTAACATTACTCCATCTACCACACTCAGTATCACAATGCAAGTCCTTTCCCATCTTTGATATCCCATATGATGCAATTATTTTCCAACCAAATATCCACCTCGACCTTGGTATTGAGAAAGATTGCCCTATAGCAAATAGTAAACTAAATAGAGTTATAGATAATTTATGGAAAGGCTGGCTTATTATATACACTGATGCCTCCAAAAAGTCAGGCAAAAGTTGCACTGGAGCAGCAGTTTGGATTCCCAGATACAAAATAATCCTCAATTTTAAATGCCCTTCTATTTCTTCCACTTTTACTGGCGAGGCCACGGCAATTTATGAAGCTTTGATTTATTAGAAGCACACAACTTAAATAAGTCAGTTATTCTTACCGACTCCAAAAGCTGTTTGTTAGCAATTTTGTCAAACCAGTTCCAAAGTAAATATAAGTTACCCTTGATCCTCAAAATTAAACACACATTGTATAGATGTCATCTTAAGGGCATTCAGGTTTCCTTAGCTTGGATTCCAGGTCATAGTGGCATTTTAAGGGCAATGAAACAGCTGATCTGATGGCTAAAATGCAAGTCGAAATGGTTTGCCATGTAATTTAATTTACTCTTCCGACATAGTGTTACTTGCAAAGAAGAAGTTAAGTAATAATTGGAACACATTATGGAAAGCCACTCAAAATATAAAAGGTAAACACTATGCTGCTATACAATGTGCCATCCCTCCAAAACCATGGTTTTTCAAATTTAATAAAGCTAACAAACAGTCAACATCAACTATTTGTAGACTTAGAATTGGCCATGCTTGTACACCAGTACATTTAGCCAAACTGAGGATTAGGGATAGTTCCCTCTGCGAATGTGGGTTAGACGAGGGAACCTCTGACCATATTTTTTTTATAATAATAATAATAATAATAAAGCCATTTATTCAACAGTACGTATACAATTTCTTAATATCTAAGTCATATAAAATCTACATTGTCTTCTGCTGATTGCCAATCGGCAAAGGCCTCCTCCAACCTTTTCCACTCGTTTCTATCCTTGGCAACCCGGTTCCAAGTCACACCCGCGAATTTGACCAGTTCGTCCTCCCATCTTTGGCGGGGATAGAATACGTTGATGAATACATCTATCTGGGCCAAATGATCTCACCCACAGACAACATGGAAAAAGAAATCAACAGGAGAGTAGCTAACGGATGGAAAAGATATTGGAGCATGAAGGAAATAGTGAAAGATAAAGAACTGCACATATCCATTAAATCCAAAGTATTCAACACATGTATTCTTCCTGTATTGATGTACGGATGTCAAACATGGGCTCCTACTAAATTAAATAGTAAGAAATTAAAAATATGCCAGCATTCGATGGAGCGAAGCATGATGGGAATCAGGAAAAAGGATCGAGTCAGGTTAGAAGACATTAGGAAAAACACAAAGGTTCGGGACATAGCAACAAAAGTCAGGAAATTAAAGTGGAAATGGGCTGGGCATATGAGTAGAGGGAAGGAAAAGTGGAGCAGGAAGGTCACAGAATGGTACCCCAGGAATGGCATAAGAAAGAGGGGGAGACCCCGCCATATTTTTTTTAACTGTCCTAAATTATCTTGTTCACTCTATGATCATCTCCCTCCTGACATCCCTCGTCCTATAAATTTTGATTCACTTTTAACCTACACAAATACTCCTTATGTATATATTCTGTGTGATTTTATTAACACTAGTAGTATAAAAGTTTAATGTTTGTCAATACTAATATACTAATGTAGTTATAGCAACTGTGTTTGTCATTTGTTCTAGGTAATTCAACAGTACAACCACTAGTATTACAAGATAAAAAGGGAAAATTTAATTGTTTAAAGAAAATAAGATACTTGTATTATCACAATCTTCTTTAGTACATGGGCATAGTATTTGTAACTACTGAGCTTGTACTCAATAAATACTTCCACGCTGACATTGACGAATAATTAAAAACCGCCATAAAAAAAAGAAAGAAGAAAGAACTTAACTCTGTTTTGTGTGGGTTTTGTAGCAGCGGTGTAAGAATATCCACTACCCCATATCGTACCGTGGGTGTCGTAAAAGGCGACAGAGGGGAAATGAAACAGGCGATTGGCAGCGGCATCTTCCCGATAACAACTCGAAATAGTAAACAAACCCACGTGCCAAGCCTGGCAACTATGGCACAATCGCCCCATGAGGCAATCTATGAGGGAGGCTTATGTTCAGCAGTGGACTTTTAAAGCCTGTAATGGATGGACGAAAATTTCAACTGGATAACTTACGAAAAGACTGTCGTGCTTAAATTTAATTGTGTTCTCTTGCTGAGAGTGGATAGCCAGAATAAGTTTTTTTTTTATAGACTAATGGTGACAAACGAGCACCCAGTCCACCTAATGATAAGTGGATACTGTGGCCCGTAGACATCTATATCTCGTTTAAGAATCAAAATACAGATGCGTTGTCAATCCTGACGATCAACATGGAATGCCTCGTTTCCAGTAAAAATGGTCTCCGGTTCCCCATACTGACCGTATGAAACACAGTAGCATTGAGCTGCTATTTGACACTGGTATTCTGTGAAAGCGTGGTCCTACGCCAGTCGAGCCGACAAATTTGTGCTACATCCAAAATATAGCTGCAGCACGGCTCTACCACGAATAATACCTATCAACAAAGCAAATGATCTTCATGACAGAGGTCTATGTCCAGCAAAGGATTATTTTTAAAACATGTGCATGACTAATCTCTATAATATAAAGTAATATTAAATACTCCTATGATATATAAATTACTGAGACTTAATAAGGATGCAGATATAGAAATTCATATGAAATAACTAGTGACCCACCCCAGCTTTACATGGTTGATTTCTTGATCTCGACAACAGCACCACCTGCCAGGCCCAATTGTGAATCTAATTGTAGTCGATATTCCACGCATTAGATACCAAACTAATAGAGTGGAATAATTTGAAAAAAGAAAGTACAAGAAAGTACATTGCAGAGCTACACTATATACAGAGCCATACTTATACGTGGTAGAGCCACGCTGCAGCTATATTATGGTTGTAGCACAAATGGGTCGGCTAGACCTGGGAAGCACCACGCTCTCACAGAATACCAGCGTGAAATAGCAGCTTAACGCTGCTGTGTTTCGTATGGTGAGTGTGGAGAACCTGAGACCCTTTTTAATGGAAACGAGGCATTCCATCTTAGTCCTCACGGATGACAACGCATCTGCATTTTGATTCGTAATCGAAGATAGATGTAGATGTCTACTAAGACACAGCAACCACTTACCATCAGGTGGAATGTTTGTCACCGTTATCCTATTTAAAAAAAACACTACACCGTAATACAGCTGCTGCATGAATGGAAAGGGTAAGGTTTAGAGCAAGGGGAACCAAAGACGCTTTTTAATAGTAAAGAATCATTCCATCTTAGTCCGCAAGAGTCACAATGCATCTGCATTTTGATTTTTATAATATTTAAAACTTCGTTACCCAGACCTAGAACCGCTTGACTATTTTTTAATGGGGTTGCATAAAAGAACTGTAATATATGATAAAACTGATACAGCAGCATAGGAAATAAATGCAAGGGGATATGCACGATAAGTGAAAAGATCTTTTCTGCAGCGATGCAGAGCTTTTATTAGAGCCGAAAATGTCTGACCATAGTACCTAAAGATGATTTTTTTTTTATAGGAGAGATTTCTACCATTTTCAAAAATATGGCCATTATCACCTTTTTTTTATAGGAGAGGGGGCAAACGAGCATGCGGCTCACCTGATGGTAACACCAGGGAAGGAATTGCAGATGCGTTGCCGGCCTTTTAAAAAGGAGTAGGCTCTTTTCTTGAAGGTCACTAAGTCGTATCGGTCCAGAAAAATCGCTGATGGTAATCGATTCCACAAGGAAGTCGTGCGAGGAAGAAAACATCTTCTAGATCGCACAGTGGTGGACTGCCAATCATCCAGATGGTGTGGATGGTATCGGGAGTTCTGCCGCGATGTGCGCTCGTGAAATTTGGCGGCTGGGATTAATAAGAATAATTCCTCAGAGCACTCGCCATGGCAGATGCGAAAAAAAATGTAAAGGGATGCAACAGCTCTTCGCAGTGCCAATGAATCGAGCCGATCGGAAAGGACTTGGTCGTCGACGATTCGAGGTGCTCTGCGCTGGATGCGGTCAAGTGGAAGGAGTTGGCACTGGGGAGCCCCTGCCCAGAGAAGGGAATTAATAAATTAAATTATTACTTAATTAAGGAACATTGAGTTATTTCTGATTTTTACTAAAACAGTTCTTGGTTGGCCTCTTGCCCTGTAACCCCTTTGACGTTGAGTTTCAGGACATCTATATATAAACATTCACTAACTTATAAAAATATAAACATTCATATATAAATTATAACTGAAGTGAACTAGTAGTCTAGAAAGTCCTGGTGTCAGATTGTGTTTTAAAACATTGCTGCTATTACAGACTAAAAGTATGAAGTAAAAATAATTTAACTGCAAAACCATTTTAAAGTCTTTTTTTTACTGTATTTTGACTAAGATCGAAGAATAACTGGGGATATTCACTCAAATGTTACTTTAACTAAAAAGACTGAAAAACTTACTTACACTGAAAAATTTATATGATTTTAAAAATAATCTATAACTCTTTATCGATATATAACTTTATTATTGAAAAGATTGGATAATGGAACAAGCAGGATCCATGTCTTTTTGCAGTGCTATTATATTAGTAATTACAATGTAGACTTAGAAATACGTTTACAGAACTGTTCTGCAAAATGTGGAACAGTTTATATTTATAATCAAAAAAATTACAATAATTATTATCATTAGAATATATGTATGTGTGTACATAAAATTATATTTTACCTTTTATATTAACTAGACCATAAGAATAAAATAAATAAAGCACAAAGAAGTATTTACTTTTAACATATGGCTTTAAGAACTAGCGAGTAAATAGTTATTAGACAGACTCCTATTTAATTGTTTTGTTTCTCTCTATTTACACATCTCATTTATTGGGTAAACACATAGATTGGTGTAGCCGACATTTTTTAATAGGGTAGGGTGACAAGCGAGCACATGGTCCACCCGATGTTAAGTGGTTGCTGTGGCCCATAGACATCTACATTTATCCTCGTTTGCGAATCGAAATGCAGCCATGAGGACTAAGATGAAATGCCTTTTTTCCAGTAAAAAGGCTCTCCAGTTCTCTACACTCACCACACAAAACACAGCAGCATTAATCTGCAATTTTAAGCTGGTATTCTGTGAGAGCATGTGCTCTCACAGAATACCAGCCATGTCCGACTCCCATGTCGAGCCAACCCATTCATGCTACAACTATGCAATGAGGGCTAATAATTTTCTGCTCACCAGATATCGCTAGTTTACACTGAGGTAAAGTTTTCTATTACACAAATACATTTAATTGATAAGTTTGTTTTTAATAAAGGTTTATCAGTTTCAAAAGTATTATATTAATACACAAAACAATGCCTCAGTAGATTGCTCTTTAATTTTTGCACATTTTTAACTTTTTTATTTTTATTTTTTTTACTTTGATGAATATCTGTGGTTTGGTTTATTTATTTTTAATCTTATTAATGTATATTATAGCTAATAATACCTAAAGACACATTAACCTTTACATATTTCGCACAAATTAACTTCCCTGCTATGATATCTGTCAAATATTATACCTCACTTTTAAGTGGCGCCACCCTGGTGGTAGAAAAAGTTGTGGATGCCCTTATTAATATCGCTGCAGCGTGGCTCTTTCTTGTTAACTTATATTGTAAAGTATATAAGCAAAAAAACTTACCTGATTACTACTCTGCTCTTGAGAATTAACACTTTAGAATATTTCCTTTATTTGCCAACTGGACCTGAAAAATAAATTCATAATTTATGTTCATATTTCATCACATAACAAACATAGTTGTTAGTATGTTCTTGTAGCTTTATTTTGAAAATAAATATTCTGATATATTCGGATCCATATTGTTAATTGTAATTATAATAATATATAAAAAACCTAAATGTGATATCTGATGCATATTTTAGAATAAATAATATATTGAGCCTATGCCTTATTTTGTTTAGTGTAATTGCAAGTTCTAATTATCTTTTTCCAAATTTTATAAACTGTTTAATGATTTCCACAAAAACAATGTATTTAATCATGAACTACTTTGTAGAACCTCTTTCATGCATTTAGTAAATCAAGAATTCTTTAATCATTTATGAATATATTTTAATTAAATAATTTTTTTAATAAATACAAATTACCTATATACAGAATGGGGTCCGACATCTAAGCAATAAATGAAACCACAAGTAATACTAGTACAAAACCCGTAAAATAAAAAAGTGAAATTTTCTAACAAAATAAATATTAAAATGAAAATTCAGTAAAAGTAAACACACTATTTAGACAACGTACCTTGACCCCTTGGAAGAGTGGCAACGTTGCACGCGTGTGGCATGGCGGTTGGCTGCAGGCAGCGTTATTGTCAGCACGGCCTATGGTTTGTTGGACAATGTGCGACGAAATAATGGTACGACTTTCCATTGACGTCAGGGGAGTTTGATGTTGATACGTATTTTTACAGAAAGATTACACTATTATAAGCACACACACAAAGTCTCAATATAAGGAAACGCGTAATTTTTGAGAAAAGAATAATTGAAAATCAATTATTCTTGCAATTTTTGTCTAATCTGCTAATAAACTGGCGCCATTTTGTAATGTCATTGTCGACGTCAATAGGGATGTCGACTCTTTCCGAAAAAGATCGATTTTGAAATTGATTCAAATCGTAAGCTGATGTATCGGTTCACAAAAAATCGATTTCTAAAATATCTATATTTTTTTTAATGTTTCTATTTATAATGTAAATATAAACCCATTTTATGAAAAACAAGAAAGATACCATGATAAATGATCTCTTATTGAAATTTGTCGCAATAAAAATAGGGCCGATTATTTGATTTCCGTGAATGCCTGCCCAAACATTAATGGAAAATCGGTATTGATGAGCTGATTCCCTCAATAAATGAGGATTCATATGGCTCCAGTAACGCATGGATTGTCGGTTCCATATGCCGTTTCGAGTAAACATGCTTTCATCTGTCCAAAAGAAATTTGATAGGAAACGTTGGTCTTGAGACATTTTTTCCAGTACCCAGTGGCAGTAACTCTCTAATCGGTTTATCACGGGGCAGCAGCGCCTGCACTCTGTGTATGGTTTTATGCCTCACTCTAAACACACGCCCAGCTTTACTAAGGCTACAGGTTGGATTCCGATCGAAATGGTCTGAGACTCGTTGTTCGAACGAGGGTGGAAAGTGACGCGGAGCAACTCCTTCATGAGTTTTGGGTACTATGCGCTGATTTTCCTTGATTCTTTGGACAGCACCAAGGATTGTCCGGACGCTAGTAGAGCAGACGCGAGTTGCGCCGTATCTCTCACGATAAGTACGCAGAGTTAACGCTGAATTTTGGCGGCATTCGCCATACAATAAAACCATGTCTGTATACTCTGCCGTACTGTAAATATGCTGTTGTCTTGGCATATTCCGCCGCCAAAACGTATACATAAAATAGTGTCAATATCACAGTGAAAAAATAATAAAAATAAACGTACTTAAAAACACTATTTACACACACAAAGTCAATTACCTAATAAGTGTCTATGTCATCGTAAAAGAATTGTTTGACTAATTAATTGTATTTATCTTACGAAAACTAAATTATTTGAAGCAATACGCGTAAGCAGCGAAACGCACCTGTATTCTGGAATACACTCTTAATCTTATCTATGTTCTGCATATATGTTCTGGAAGAATTGCGCGTGATCTGGCAGTAGGCTTGTACAAAATATATCAATATATCGATATATCGATATTTATTTTAGACTATCGAATTCGTATCAATTTCGATATATTTTAAAATGTATCGTTTGTGTCGTCGTCCAACCGTCAGAAAATAAAATTTTGGACCTTATCTTTACATCATGCAAATGATGACGATATATCGATATTTATCACGCGATACATATCGCTACTATTTAAAAATAAATTCGATATATTTTTTTCCCTCGCTCATCCCTAACTGGAACCAAACTTCTAAATTCCAAAATGGCGAAAATAGTAGAAGTAATAAATAGGGCGACTTCAAGGTTCAATTATCGTTTATCGATACTTTTCTTTTTACACTTACTTACCTACTACATTTGAATACAAGTAATTTTGATTTTTGATAACAATTGACAAGTTATTGATTGTTAAAAAAAAAGTTTATTTTTGTACAATTGAACTTACGAAACTACCGTTTTGTGACTTCCTAAGAAACGGGTAAATATGTATGACTTTTTAATTGGTTGTTTTTATGGGTTTTTTATCATGTCAAAATAATTTATTATCTATAAATCTACAAGAATACACTTAAATAAAAAAGCTTTAAGGTTTAGCTTTAAATATTTAGGTCGTAGTATTTTTAGAATTATCATAAGAACACGATAATTCTAAAAAGAAACCATGCCCTTAGTGTTTAAAGCTAAACATTTTTTTGTTTATCGATTATTACTCCCTTTTAAAGAAGCTAATCGTCGATAACAGGTCTCCTACTCTACGACAACGGCGCGCGCGCACTTGCGCTGTCGCCTTTAAAGAACGCCGCGTGCCTCGTGCCGCTTGTTTATGGACGCCGCCATAAGACACCGCTGTCGATACGTCGCAATAGTTTGCACTGCGTGGCAACGTCGCTTTTTAATGTTCAAGGATTCAAGTTCATTGAATCATTGACTTAGTGACCCAATTCTATAGAGAGTTCAAATTTGCTTAAAATTAAAACTCTACCTTTTGACCTAATTACTGGACCGATAACGTTAATTTTTTGTATATCGTAAGCAAAGGCGATAACAAGTATCTGGTTTCATTTATTGCATACATATGAGACCTCATTCTGTATACCTATTTGGAAAAGTTACTATCAAAGAGTATAGTAATTTTCCTATACAGGTTACTATTTTCAGGTATGTCAAAATATGTATACCTAATCAGTAAGTTCGAGCATCAGCAAAGACTACATAGTGGATACTACGTGAGCATCAGTAATCACTTCTAAAACAAAATGTAACAAAACTAGAAACTTACAGCAGCAAGCATTTTTTAATAAAAATATGGATATAGTATATCGTCGATATTTTCAATCGCGATATTTCGATATATCGATATTTATTTTAGAGTATCGAAATCGTATCAATTTCGATCTATTTTAAAATGTGAGCAATGCCGTAAGCGTGATTAGCCTAATGGCAGGGCGCGCATCGGGAACTCGAAAGGTCGTGAGTTCGAATCCGCCATTCGACTACTGTCTACTACAGATAGCAAATGTGCTATCTTATTATTTATATATTAACTCAGCCAAGGACTTGGCTACACAGACATCTGCTTCTTTTGAGCAGTGTAATGACTTAATATGCAATTTGGAATCAGTTCAGAAAATGAGACAATAGAGGTAATCTCTAGCAGTTATAATAACTTAAATAATTTAGAATGTGGCTTACAAATCTTTAATTGTATGACTCCACAGAAAGATAATGAAAATTGTTTACACCTGGTGCATCAAAATATACAAGGCATGATAGGCAAAGAGCTAGAAATTGAGTTGTTCTTAAATAGCAACAATATTCATATTTTGTGTATTACTGAACATGGGTTAAAAGCTTATAATTTAATGTTTAATTTCAGTAATCACCAGGTGGTCAGTTCTTTCAATAGAGATACGGTTTTAAGAGGTGGCTCCTTAATATTAGCTAGTAAATTATTATCATGTAAAGAACGTAAAGACACTGTGAGCCTCTCTGTTGAGCGAACTGTAGAAATGGCATGTGTTGAGTTTGAACACCTCATTGTTGTGAGCGTCTACAGACCCCCATGTTGTACATAATATGATACTTTTGAAAACATTATGGAGGAAGTTTTTGCTAAGCTTAATAAACAGAATAAATCTGTTGTAATATGTGGAGACTTTAATATCAATCTCCTAAAAGCTTCCTCCATCAATATTAAATTTAGATCATTGTTTAAATCATATCGTCTTTTTAATTTATTTATAGAGCCAACGCGTATTTCTCAATCTAGTGCAACGTGTATAGATAACATTTTTACAAATTAAGTTCTGATCACTGTGGACAAGTAGTTTCGTTACCTTATGTTCACAAAAAGCAAGTAGATGAGAAAGTTGTGTCTGTTCCAGTAAATGCACGTCGCTTGGAGAAACTTAGAAGTAACATAGTGAAAAAACTTCCATCATTTTCATACCAAAATGATCTTAATTTTTTGTATGGAACATTATTTAAGCTTATTTGCAAATCATTTAATAATACTTTTACTTCTAAAACATTCTCCTTGAACAGTCGGAAGTCATTCAATGAATGGGCGACAGTAGGAGTCCATAAGAGCAGGCATAGGTTATATGATCTTTACCATGAAAGGTCATATAATCATAGCATCGAATTTAGGGAATATGTAAAAAAATATTCGAAAATATTTAAAAGAGTGTGCTCCATAGCCAAGTCTTTGCATTTGAGCAACAAAATTAAGACGGCTTCCAATAAAATTAAAATGACATGGAGTATAATTAAAAGCGAAACTGGTAAGATCAACACTCGCAATTCAAATTACCAGTTAAGTGTTAACAACAAATTAACTGTATCAGATCAGGACGTAGCAATGGTTTTTGAGAAATATTTTACTGATATTCCGATCTTGACCACTAAGTGACTGAATTCTTCTCCTGCCGTCGCCGAATCATTACTTAAACAAAATGTAAATGTGTGTACAAAGAATTTTACATTTCATAAAGTGTCATCAAAAGATATTGTAAAATATTTTAAAACTATTGATGTTAAGAAAACTGCCGATCTGTGGGGGATTTCCGTTAAAGTTATTGCGTCTATAATAGATACAATCGCGCCTCATTTACCTATTATTTTTAATACTAGTATCGAATCTGGTGTGTTTCCTGATTTAATGAAGCATAGTAAAATAATACCTTTATTTAAATTTGGTAGTACATTAGACCCCGCCAATTTTAGACCTATTTCTGTACTACCTACACTTAGTAAGATATATGAAAAAATTGTTCTTGATCAAATGTTAAATTTTTTTAATATAAATAATTTACTTCATAAAAATCAATTTGGTTTCACAAGGGGTCGCTCGACAACTGATGCCGGTGTTGAGCTGATTAAATATATCTTTAATGCATGGGAGAATTCACAGGATGCTTTGGGTATATTTTGTGACCTATCCAAAGCCTTCGATTGTGTTCACCATGAAACATTAATCAGGAAACTTCAACACTACGGTGTAAGAAGTGATGCTCTTAAATTAATTATTTCATATTTAAGTAAGAGAACGCAAAAAGTTGTCATCAACAATATGAGCTCTTCCGGATCGATGGTACAAATTGGCAAGCCTCAAGGCTCAATTCTCGGCCCCTTTCTGTTTCTTGTTTACATTAATGACTTACCTTACATAGTATAACCATGATATAGTATTATTTGCAGATGACACTTCTTTAATTTTCAAATTCAGTCGACAATTACTAAAATATGACAAAGTAAATAATGCTATATCTAAATTAGTAAATTGGTTCGATGTTAATAATTTGCATTTAAATGGCACTAAAACGAAATGTATGAAATTCGTGACTCCAAATGTTAAACAATTAAATACTAATGTAATTTTAAATGGGGAGAAACTGAGTCTTGTAGATACCACCATTTTTCTTGGAATCACACTAGACGCGAAGCTTCAATGGAGCCCCCATATATCAAAACTAGCAAGCAGACTTAGTTCTGCAGCATATGCTGTAAAAAAGATTAGAAGTCTAACCAGTGTTGAAACAGCTAGACTAGTTTACTTTAGCTATTTCAATAGCATAATGTTGTATGGTATTTTGCTATGGGGACACGCAGCTGACACTGAAATTATATTTGTTTTACAGAAGAGGGCCATAAGAGCAATTTATGATTTAAAGCCTAAAGAGTCCCTGCGACAAAAATTTAAGGAAATTAATATATTAACTTTGGCCTCTCAATACATTTATGAAAATGTAATGTACGTACACATAAATAAAAGTAGTTTTACAAAAATAAGTGATATTCATTCTGTAAATACTAGGAACAGACACAAGCTAGTAGTACCAGTTACTCGACTCCATCGAGTCAGTAATTCATTCTTGGGGCGATGTATACGCTTTTACAACAAAATTCCAGAAAATATACAATGCTTGACCTGCTCAAAGTTTAAAAACTTTATTAAACTAAGTTTGTATAAAAAGGGTTATTATAATATTAAGCAATTTATGGATGATAATAACCCCTGGAAATGAGGTGATCGCTACCAAGCTATTTCTAATTTGTTGTGTTGTTAATTTGTGTAACATCATGATTGTAAGCTGTTATTTAAAAAAAAAAGTCCCGCTGGGTTTCTTGCTGGTTCTTCCCAGGATAGAGGTTTTTTCCGAACCAGTGGTAATCAAACAAAAGAGTGACTTTCAATAAGTATTATTTATAATCTATATTGACTAAAAAAGTTTTTGTTTCTGTTTCTGTCGTGAACCACTTCTAACACAAGCATTTTTAGTTTACCAGAAGTGGTTAAAGGGAATATTAGTAATGTTTAATAGCATTACTAGTATTTTTTTAAATAAAAAAAAATATGACAGAACATGTAACAAAGTAGGTACAAAAGTATTCATGTGTGATTGGTTGTTGTTTGTTTTTCGTCGTCTAACCGGCAGTAATATAAAATTACTGCCGGTTCTTTACATCATGCAAATGATGAAGATATATCGATATTTATCACGCGATATAAATATAGATACTGATTAAAATATCGATATATTTTTTTCCCTTGCCAATCCCTAAAAACACACATTTGAATTTTTATAACTGGCTTTACGGCTCTGGGTTCTAGTCCCTCTGAGCCTGAAATTACAATGTATAATTATCCTTCGTAGTACACTGTTTCACAATTTTTTTTTTAAACACCAGAGAATTTAAATCAGTTATTGCATTAAAGTTTCTTTATTTTTTCACTGGTTCGCTGTAATATAGAATATTGTTGAATTATTTGTGGTATCCCACTTATCAAAACAATGTTCAGCGATTGGAAAATATTCAAAAGAAGTTCATTCGCAGACTCTCATACGTTGCTGGAGTACATCGCACTATAAGGGGTTATGGGAAAAGACTCGATTATTTCTCCCTAAAATGATTACTTCAGCATGCAGACAAAATCAGACAGGTTTTTCTTAACAAGCTTCTTAATGGTGCCATTGACTGTGCTGAATTGATTTCCCTAGTTGGAATAAGAATCCCCAGTCATTCGACTCGGCTGCACACCTATTATTTGTACCAAGAAGAAGGAACAATTATGGAAATAATAGCCCCATATCACTTGTTGTATCCAAATATAATACTTATACTTATCTTCACGCACAATCCCTGACGGGGTAGCCAGAGAGAACAGATCGCCAAGTGTCACGATCCTTACAAACCTCTTTCGCTTCTTTCAGATTCATTATCTTCTTCATGCATGCACGTCTAGGTATCCGAGTACTTTTGACCCTACCCTCTTCGAGCAATTTGCTCACATGGTCTTCGAAAGTTAGTCTCGGTCTACCTCGACACCTTTTAATATTAACTTTCGCGCTATATATTTTCTTCACCATTCAGTCTTCACTCATTCGCTCAACGTGCCCAAACCACCGAAGCACGCCCTTATCAATTTTTATGATAAGGTCATCTTTCAAACCTGCCATATTGCGAATCTCTTCGTTTCGCTTTCGGTCGGCCATGGTAACGCCGCACATTTTACGAAGAGATCGCATCTCCACTGCATTCAACTTACTTTTATGCTTCTTCTGGCATACCCAGGTTTCGCTGCCATATAACAAAGTCGGTACCAACACTGCGTTATGTATTGCAAGGCGTGCACTCTTCGCTACGCCTTGCCTTTTGACTAACGCAGTCAGGGCACCATTGACTTTGTTCCCGGCAGCGACACGCCTGTCCACATCTAAATCACATCTTCCATCCCGGCTAAAAGCACTCCCCAAGTATACAATTTCATTTACCTGTTCTAGACATTCCTGATTTACCCATATTTCACACTTCGTTCTCTCTTCGTCCCTTTCAAATACCAGAACCTTAGTTTTATTAGCATTCAAACGGAGACCTTTAATTTCACATTCCTCTTTCATACACGTGACTAATGCCTGCAGTTCTGCCTCTGATGGTGCAATAAGCACTGCATCATCAGCATACAGCAGACAATTTACTTTAATGTCACCCAATTTCACACCCAAACAACTATCTTTCAGCTTCTGTAAACAGCTGTCGAGATACAGTATGAACAGCCAGGAAGACATGACACAACCCTGCTTTACGCCCGTTTGGACGTTAAACATGGGTGACAGGTCATGCCCTACCCGCATACAGGCTTTACAGTCACAGTAAAGAGACTGCACAGCCCTTAGCAATCGACCATCCACACCATACCCCGGCAACAGTTCCCACATTTTCTTCCTTACAACCTTATCAAATGCTTTCTCAAGATCCACAAAAGCACAGAAAATCTTCTGGTTAGCAGCCAGAAGCTTCTCCGTGATCATGCGGAGAGAAAACATTTGATCCGTGCATCCTCTTCCAGGTCTAAATCCGCATTGTGCCTCCCATAGAAATCTTTCCGATTTCTCTTGCATCCTACGTGTCAAAACCTTCGAGTAAACTTTACTTGCTAAATTATAATCGTCTTTTTAAAAAGGCAAACATAGATAAAGATATTTTTCAGACAGTGTTAGTCATTTTCAAGTGAATGTTGAAAACCATTATAGAGAAACTTGATATTAACATTCATTCTAAATGATAATAAAAATTAAATAACCTTATTTCTTATTACTTTATTTTATGGTTTTACTTAAAACCAAATGATGTATTTTCTATTAACAAAACTTAAATCATAACCATATGTACATTTTTATTTTGTTTTTAAATAAAATAACTGCGTTAATTTTGCAGTGTTGTACTCTATAATTTAAGTACATATATATGTAGTGTTATAACAAAATGTAGCTGAAATGTTTTCATATGTACTTAGTTGGAAAGTATAAATAAATAAATAAACAAATAAAACTCATCCAAAGACGGTGGTGCAAGTCAAGCATAGATAAATAAATATGTATGGAAAGCAAAGAGTGTACCACAGACAAATATGATGCTTACGCATGAGTATACAATAGTACAATTGTGTCCGCAAAAGATGAATTACGCGTGGATTCTTCCTGAGGTTATGAAATCCACGTCTGATAAGTTTTTGTCGTATGCAGAGTATGCGCGTCGTTCGTTATTACGCTTACGTACTATAAACGGGTTAAGCGACGAGCTTATGGTCCAAATTGTGATCTACGGTATCAGTGACGTACAAGTACGCGCCGCAGCTACTAACGCAGCCTAATGACAGAGAATCTGGTTTAATTTTTAGCTGTTTATGTTAAGCCTACCCGCAAACTTGATAATGAAAACTTTTAAAAAATAGTTCATCCCAGTCTAGTGTAGCTAATAAGCGTAATCTCAATAGTTCTAGTAAACTCGAAATCAAATGTTTTGCTTGCAAACGAACCGGGCATACGAAAGACAGGTGTCCCAACAAACGGTATTTAGCTGATAAAACCGATAGTAATGCCAGACCTGTCTATTTTTTTTTTGTAAGAAAGTAGAGCATAAGGAATTCGACTGTTTCGCCAAGAATCGATTTGAGGCTAGTAATGCTCGACGTAAAGTTAACTTGTATAGCGAGCTTACAAACGTGAAGGATAACAACGACATAAGCATAGCTGTGATTCAGGATATACCAGTTGACATCCTTATAGATAGCGGTGCACTCAATATGTCCTTGATATCCTCAGCAGTAGTGAATCACTTTTCCGGTCCACGAAAACAGATTAACTGTTCTTTGAAGGGAATAGGCGATAAAGAGTTTGCTGCTCGTGAATGTGTCACTCTAACGGTCGAGTTTAGTAACATTGAAAGAAAGAAAGAAAGAAAAGAAAAATATTTATTTGGTACACAATCGTAAAAAACACTTAAAAGACATAAACACAGTAATTAAGTTACAAAGAGAATAAAAATATTTTATGCTATTAGTGCACCAAAAAGGTTTCCACTCAGCGTTAAATTCACGAAGTTTAATAATAAGAAACTTCATGAAAGCTGATTTTCAGTGGAACCTATATATAAGAAGGTAGATGGCGATACCGTCAGCTTACACAAATATCTTAAAAACCAAGTAACAGATCTCAAAATATGAAATAATGATAGTAAAAACCAAAACAACAAGGTTATAAAAATCATAATAAAAACAAACAAAGGTACATGTGAGTGTGTGTGTGTGTGTGCATGTGCGTGTGCGCGTGCGTGTGTGCGTGCGTGTATGCGTGTGAGAGAGGGATGTGGAGACAGGGATGAAAATGCTGAGTGACAACTAAGTGCTAGACTTTTGTAAGGAGAGCAAAAACATTTTAAATTTTAACTTGAATGAATTTATGGTTTTCGAGTTTCTTATCGGGGGGGAATATCATTCCAGCACTTAGTAGCGGAAAAACGAAAACTACCACGGAAAGCAGCAGTGTTATACGGTGTGTAGTTAAGTCGCGGTGCTGCTCTAACGCAACGCTGTGAGAAATTGAGCTTGTCGTATAAGTAAGAAGGTTCCCCAGTTTTAACTACTCCGAAGAGCAGGGAGGCGAGGTGAAGCTTCCGTCTGGTGGACATGTTCATCAAGTCACGTCGGTTTAGGAATGGAGTGACATGAGATCGAGTTGGTATTGAAAAACAGAAACGTGCGCAGGCGTTTTGTATTCGTTGTAATAGTTTTTTAGTTCTTGCCATTAAGCATTCACCAAAAACAGCGTCACCATACGACAACTTTGACAAAATGAGAGTTTCACACAACTTAATGCGCATATCCACAGTCAAGTACTCGCGAATTTTGTATAAAACTTTAAGTCTATAGAAACAGTTACGCATTGTCTCTATAACATGTTCCTCAAAGCGCAACCTGTCATCCATAATCAAACCCAGGTTCCGAGCTTCCGATACGCGATCAATAGGACAACTGTCAACAGAAATTTGGGGATTCCAAGCTAGGATGTTGTCAATTTGTTTACGTGTTCCAAGCAACATGTACTTTGATTTAGAAGGGTTAATTACCAAACTGTTGTCACTGCACCATTTTGAAATACATTTCAAATCAGCTTGAATTTTACTAGTTGCCAACTCCGTATCGCAAGGTTTAAACGATATAAATAATTGGAGGTCGTCAGCGTATAAGTGATACTTACTAAACTTGATTGTAGTTACGATATCTGATATGTATAATATAAAAAGTAGTGGTCCTAAAATAGAACCCTGTGGTACACCTCTAACAACAGGCATTGTTGACGATACCATATCAGAGCCGTTATCACCGGATATTTTAACGTATTGCAGACGATTGGAAAGGTAACTTGTAAACCACTTTATAGTGGAAATGTCGAAGCCATAGTAGGCTAATTTAGAGAGAAGAAGCGTTATGTTTATCGTATCAAAAGCACGGGAAAAATCAAGCAAGACCAATAAAGTACCTTGCCCAGTGTCCCGTGCTGTTAAAACTTCGTCCACGACATCCAACAATGCCGTAGTAGTACTACGAGACCTTCTGAAGCCGGATTGTTTTTCAGGTAGGATTTTATTTTCTTCTAGGTATTTTGTCATCTGTGTACAGACAATTCTTTCTAAGATCTTGGACATGAATGGTAAAATACTAATTGGACGAAACTCCCCATAGTTACTTGGGTTTGGTTTCTTTGGAATCGGTTTCACAGAGGCTACTTTCCATTTTTCGGGAAAAACGCTCGTTCTAATAGATTCGTTAACCAATCTCGTAATTAGTTGCAGAGTTTTTGGTAAAGTAAGCAATATCATATCTAAAGTAATGCCATCATCACCCCGTGCATTTGTTTTAAATGATTTTATTACGTTTAATACCATTGTTTCATCAACTGTCTTTAATTTGAAAGTATTAATGCCAAATCTATCAAATTCAAAGCGAGTTAAAACTGACAATCTAATGGGGTCTTCACTGATGTCGGGAAGTTTAAGAAAGTATGTATTGATATCTTCAGGATTACATAAATGGGATGCCATATTACAGTCCTCTTTCTTAAAGTTGGCAACACTTTGTTTGATATTTTTCCATAACAGTTTTGGCTTGTTAGTAAAATTGATATATTTATTGAAATATGCTATTTTTTCGCTACGCATTGCCGAATTTACAACGTTTTTCAGATCTTTATAGAATTTTATGTGAATATCTAATTTAGTAGTTTTACTTTTAGCGTATGCCCTATCGCGTAACTTCATCATTTCTTTAATAGTATAGGTTATCCATGGATGTGATTTATTTCTTATTAAACAAGTTCTCATAGGAGCATGAATATTAAAAAGTTCAAGTGTTATTTTTGTAAAATTTTCCACCATTTTATTTAAATCATCATTTATTACATTTTCCCATTCTATACATTCCAGGTCCAGATTAAAACTGTTAATGTCAATTTCTCTTAATGGTCTGTAAGTAATTAATTTAGGAGGTCCTCTAATATTTTTAATATTTAACTGGCATGTCAATAGCGCGTGATTGCAAAGATCGGGAATATGATTAATAGATACACAATGTACATTCGTATTGGAACATATTAAATCAATTAGAGTTTCACTATTTCCTATGAAATGAGTCGGCTGGTTCACATACTGAGTAAGTTTCATGTAGTTAAAGAAATTTTGTAGCTTTTGCGCGTTAGGTTTATGCGTATGTAACAAGTCAATATTGAAATCTCCAAGTAAGATGGTATGCTCGTAATTAGCTATAGAGGAAATCGAATCTGTAAGTGCGTCAATAAATTTGTCTACATTAAGCCAAGGGGGTCTGTATGCTGTACCAATAGCTACCTTGATACCATTAACATTGAGCCCTATCCATATCTGCTCAACAGAGTCATTGTTACCTATTAAAATTCTACGAGCAGTGATACCAAGCCTAATATAAAATCCCACGCCACCTCCTCGCATACGGACTTTAGTTGAACGTGGTAGGTGAACTAAGCGATAACCTGGTGGCGATGGTGCACGCTCTTCCTCACCTTGCTTAAGCCATGTTTCATTTATGGCTAAAATGTCCATGTCGAATCTCAATATCGCTGCGAGAAACTCATCATGGCGGGTTCCCAAGGAGCCAGCATTTAAAAACCCGATTGATAGTCTTTTATTTTTTTAAATTTAAAAACAAAAGCATACGAAATTTGGCAGTACTTACAATGATCTAAAAAATTGCACAGAAGTGTTAAATGACGCCATCCAATGGACCAAATAAAATAAATAGAATAATTGTTATTTTCATAGAGTATATGAAATAGTGTATCGAAAATGTGATTTATTAAGTGTATGTAGGTAACGTCAATATGTATGGGGAGAAAACAATGCAACGTGAGAGAATAACAACAATTAAATAAAGATTTACAATAAAAGTGGGTGGAAAAATGATTAGCATTAAAAATGAGATCATATTTAGGACCGAACAATACTATTGCCCAAAAACTTTAATTAAATCGCTTTCAAAGCGCACTCGATGATGGGGCTCACCGTTTTCTCTTCTAGCAAAAACTTTACCTTGCCGTGTCCAGACATACTTCCAATTATTGCGTTTCGCTTCTGTACGTACTTTATAAAATAGTTGACGATTATGTCTGGTTAGCCTTTCATTCACATAGAAGGGACAGTCGACGGAATTGAGTCCCAGACCAGCTGTAGTGCAGCCTCGACGGACTCGCGCCGCTGCTAGCAGACTATCGCGATGAACACGGCGTGCCAGCCGCACTACGATGGGGCGCGGCCTAGATGTCTCATTCTGCTCAAGCCGCAAAAGGCCTACACGCTCTGCACTTACTATATCGCGATCTTCTAGCGCTACACCTAATTTAGTTGCTACTGCCAAAACAATATGTGTAGAACGTTCATTTTTGTCTTCGGGTATTCCCGAGACCTCGATATCATTGCTTAAGAGTTCCTGGTCACGGTCATTAAGCTCAATTTTGAGATCCGTAATTGTTTTCTCGAAAAATGATATGTCATTGGACGTCTTTATCTGCGAATTTTTCTCCACCAGCTCCATTCGTGTCTCCAGGCAGTCAAGTCGCTGATTGCACGCATTTATTGCGGTAAGCAGGTTGGTCATCGTTCCCCTAAACTCTTGCATATCATTACGCATTTCTTTGATGTCTTGGCGCAAAAGTTTTAACTCATTTGCCAGATCACAAGTTGGCAAGTTAGGTGTTGATGATGCGGATGCTGAAATGGCCGTAGATTTCAGCTTTTCATTCGTGCGACTACGCAGAGTCACATTTGTACGTCCAATGTCTTGGTTGCTATTTGGTGACAATTGCAGGTTGTGTTTTATTGGTGTGTTGGTATTGTCAGTCTTAGGTTCATTGCTTCTACATTCCTGACATTTCCAGTTTTTCTTATTATCTGCTGACATAATATAAAACCGCTTTTCTGACACGTTTGTGCAAAGAAGATCATAATATTTACAACAAACATGACATTTTAAGTATTGCTTGTCGGTTATTTCTTGCGAACAACCATTGCATTGAATTTTATTTGGTACTAGTGGTGCCATCTCTTCCTCCACGTAAGCAACTCAAATGAAAATGGTGACTTTATCGACTTATAATCTGATCGGCTTAGTAACAAATGTCTATGGATGATTCTAGATGGCGTTGTTTGAAACAAATAAAATTTGAAAGGATTCAAACTTAATTTAACGGTCACCCAGAAAGAATAACTTTTGTAATATTATCTTCCTCGATCAGATTTTGAAGTTCACTTGAATTTAACAGTCCAGAACTAATACTTACAACTTCGATTATAGTCTTGTTCCAAACAAAATACAATTATTCGATTAAATATTTTTCAGCTAATTATCACAAAATATTCACACACACACGACAATATTCGTTGAAAATACTTTCACAGCTCAATTGTATCAAAATGCACTGATTGTAATAACTTTTAGATAAAATAACTCATAAATACTATTTTTAAGCAAATAATTGTACAGAGCCAATGTTACTTGAACGAATGCACGCCATCTATCTCCTTGCATTTACATTGCGCTTGAGGTTGATTTTGTTGTTGTACCCGCCCGCTAAATGAATACGCCCATTATCATAGGTACCGACGTACTCAACCGCGATTGTGTAGCGTTTATTCGTACGAAACCTAAACAATACCTAACCCACACACCGGACAGGGCGCTAAAAGCAAATACGGTGATGGTCAATGAGCCTCATAAAAAAATCAATACACCTCTCGAAGGTGCAGAACTTGCTAAGTTGATGACTGTCATAGGAGAATTCTCCCCGTTTTTGATATATGGTACAGCAACCACGACTGTAACTACCGGTAAGATGCCCATCAAGTTGACAAGTGACGTACCTGTAGCATACCATCCGTATCGTTTATCCTAATAAGAGAAACTAAAAGTTCGCGAGATATGTCAGGACCTTTTAGACAAAAAGATCATTAGGGAGTCTAAATCAGAGTACGCAAGACGGATCATTTTGGTCAAGAAAAAAGACGGCTCAGATAGAATGTGCGTGGATTTTCGTGCGCTTAACCGCATCACTGTCTGGGATAGGTACCCCCTACCCTTGATTGATGACCACATTGATCGACTTGGGGGCTTCAAATTCTTCACGTCACATGGACATGGACATGGCTTCAGGGTTCCATCAGATTCCCATCGATGAGGACTCTATCCATAAAACAGCCTTTGTGACTACTGAAGCCCATTACGAGTACATGAAAATTCCATACGGTTTGTGTAACTCTCCCACTGTCTATCAGCGCATCATCAATAATACCTTGCGTAAACTCATAGAAGCAGGGACAGTCCTCGTGTATATTGATGATGTTTTGATGACGAGCATGACTACCGAAGACGGCATCTCTTCGGATCTTTCGGAGGCCAGATTCTCCATCAATGTGCGGAAGTGTTCTTTCCTCAACACTAAGATTGAGTACCTAGGTCGTGTCATTAGTTATGGTCAGGTGAGGCCGAGCCCGCACAAAGTCGAGGCATTAGTCAACGCACCCACTCCTACTAACGTCAGGCAGGGACGCCAGTTCCTAGGCCTTGCAGGATATTTTCGGCTATATATCGAAGGTTACGCGACAAGAACCGCATGTATCTCGCGTCTCACTAAGAAAGACGTTAAATTTGAATGGGGATCTGATCAAGATCAAGTCCGACAAGATCCCATAAGGCAATTAACAAGCGAGCCCATACTTGTGATTTTTGATCCGAACCTTCCTACCAAGCTACACACCGACGCGAGTAGCGTGGGATACGGGGCTGTAATTATGCAGGTTTATGCGGACGGTGGTAAACGAGCGGTAGCGTATTTTAGTAAGGTCACTCAGGGTGCGGAGTACGAGTTAGAAACTCTAGCAGTCGTCAGAGCACTACAACATTTTCCTCATTATCTGATCGGTGTAAACTTTAAAATCGTAACCGATTGCAATGCCTTAAAGGCTACAGAGCGTAAGAAGGACCTCCTCCCAAGGGTTGCACGCTGGGGGATTTATATGCCGGACTTCAACTTTAAAATTGAATATCGTAAGGCTGCGATGATGGGCCACGCGGATTATCTAAGCAGGAATCCACCAACGTCGCAAGTCAATAACATCGAACGACCCCTGAACTGGGCACAAATGGCTCAATCAGCTGATTCTGAGACTCTCGACCTCATACAAAAGCTAAGGGATGGTCTCTTGGATTCCAGTCGGTATGTGTGTCAGAACGATGTTCTTTATTATCGCTACTCACCTGTCGGCAAGGAGTAGCGCTAACTGTGCTATATTCCCAAAGGGCACAGGCTCAGTTTGCTACGTGTTTTCCACGACGAGCATAAGCACATCGGGGCTGATAAAACGTTTGACCTAATTTTAAAACATTTTTGGTTCAAGGGACAAGTCTGATACATGGGATATGTCTGATGTCCCTTTTGACGCGGTTCATGTCGACGTATTAGGTCCCTTACCGGAATCTAACGGTTATAAGTTTGTACTTGTTTTTGTTGACTCATTTACGAAATTCTGCTTACTCTATCCTATGTACAGACAGGATACAAATGAATTATAACGAGTTTTTAATAGCGCAATATCTTTATTTGGGACGCCTAAACTAATAGTTTGCGAACGTGGTCGTATGTTCGAGTCGTCAGCTTTTACAAGCTGGGTGTCTGAATTGGGGTGTGATGCCCACTACGTAACTAAATCATTCCAATGGGCATGTAAGGAGCGTTATGTAAGGACTGTCCTTAATTTGATTCATGTCGAGAGTAATAACAAAAAATCAATTTGGTCTGATACTTTGTGTAAAATTCAATTAGTTTTAAACATAACAAAACAAAAAACCACACAGTATTCGGCTTTGTACCTATTGAACGGTACTAATGCGACCACTCCTGTCATTCGTGCGCTGGTCCGTGACATTGCCATCGAGAACTCCAGCTCTAATCGTGAAGCTGCAAGGGAACTCAGCAGGACCTCCGCTAAGGCGTCACTCGACAGGAATAGAGACGCTCAAGATACACGAGTGAATCGTCAAAGACATCCGCCAAGGAAGTACCCGGTGAACTATCAAGTATTTGTAATAAAGTACTATCAGTCCATTGGGAAACTTGATTCTGGAATGAGGGGTCCATACTGAGTTACCAAAGTGTTACCAAGCGATCGATACGAGTTGAAGTTTGTATCTGGAGCTAGAGACAAGACTACCCATGCCGCAGCTCAGTATATGGTGCCCTGGAAAGGCGAATGGTGTCCCGAGAGTTGCACTGCTTTTTTTGAAAGTAAGTTCCAACTGAAACTTTTAATATGTCTTCTTTTGTGTGTTACAGTAGCACGTGTGATATGATTACATGTGCGCGAGTGTGAGACGAATGTGTGCCTGGTCGGTACGGACTGTCGGGTCCAGCTGCGACATTGCCTGGCTTCAAAGGACGCGTGTCCTGCACGCGTGGCGGGTGCCGTCCCGGAGCGCACGCATGCTGTACATGGCGGTGCTGCGGGAAGTCTTGTTTTGTAAACATACATCAGGCGCTGTTCTACAGGTGCTGTCCTGGGGCGCTGTGAGCGTATTTATGTTTGAGTGCCTCGTATGTGTTTTGGATAAGAGAGTAGGTAGGAGTAATTACCAAGACAGCAAACCAAACACCGTTGGTTTGCTGTCTTGGTAATTAACAACTTGTTTTTTTTTTTACATAGACCACGATGATGACAACTCCGACGATGGCTGTGTACCCTCAGGTGCTCGTGCTACTCCCGTTGACGTTTCGGGGACAGACGAATCACACGCAAGCGGAGACGGCGAACCAAGTTCCACCACGTCTAGTGCTACAGCAGCTTCTGAAAAAGTGCAACCAAGCGGTGCACGATCAGGAGAGGCCGTATAAGCCGTTTCCCTCATTTTTTCGGTATGCAGCGTCGATCCCTGCCACTGGCTATAAAACCGATACCGCTCACTTGAGTGGGCTCTCTTTCTCCGGTCAGGAGTCGGTCAGTAAGGTGGTAGGCTTCGTCTCTGTGCAACAGTTGTAAGATCGGTCCATACTTTCTTTACGGTTTTTGTTTGAACATTGTAAATTTTTAAAGTGAACAAGAAGTTATTCGTTTAGTTGTTATTATTTCAAAGTCTAGTCGATTTATTTTTGAATTATTGTTTAAATTTAAAGTAAATTAGAATAAGTTCGTCACCATTTGTGTTTTATTGTTTTACACTTCTGGTTCCTAAAAATATATTTATAATATCAAAATAAAAATGTAAATATTTCTGTATTTTATCTCTTTATACCTAAATGAAAATTATTAAAGGTTTAAATTTATGTGTACGGTCACATTGTGAACACGTACATAAATTTAAACTAAAAAATATAACATTTTAAAATTTAAGGATTCTACTGGCCACAAGGCTGAAACAAATAAATGCCTGTGCCTTAGATAAATTAAAAAAACTAAATGTCATTATCTATGCTTGAAGCTGGCTATTGGCCAATTTTTTTACCCGCCCCCCTACTCTATATATATATATATATATATATACGAGCTGACCAGGCAGACGTTGTTCTGCCCTTTCCGTCGACCATTTGCTTTCCTAAAAAAACTCCTTAGAATAGCAATAAAAAATTGAGGGTCACATCTCAAATATATTAATTATTTAAACTGCACCCATGTAGTTCAGAAATAAAAAATAGTTAAAGATCGCTTACCTTATAACGTCGGTATTACTTTAAAAGTTGATAAAACCAAATTTGTTAAGTGTCGAATGCACCCAATAAATTTAAACTTAATAATTTTAACACTTAATAAATTTGTTTTTAGTAAATTTATGAGCTTATCATAGCATTTAATGCATTTTTAACGATGGTGCAATTATATTCAAACAAGATACAGTTTTTTTATATTGCAAAAAGTATCCAATTCTAACCGTTTGAAGTAATACCGACGTTTTGAATTACTCAAAATTCGTAGGCTGTGGTAGGGGTTGTAATTTTTTTTGTAGGTAGTTCGGAATACTAATTAGTCTATGTACGGAAAACGGTTGTCTGTGCCATAGATATAGTATAAAAACATCTATGGTCTGTGCGCGTAGAGGGAGTATGTGCTCTCTCTACGTCTGTGCGCTATGTAGTACTTCTCTGGTACCTATACAGTTATCTGTATGTGTGATTTGCTTTCCGCGTGAACAGATTTAGCATTTTATTTCATTTTCAATATATTTTATCGATTTTTCCGAACATCAGTATATTATAGGTACATTGCCGGATGTCAGTATTTTTGGGTATATTTTAGACAAGAATATACGGTAACAACGTAGCTATCAGGGACTTCAGGGATTCTACATCTTATTTAGGAGCACAGATCAATAAGTTACAGATAGAATATGACAGGTGGCCGCCGTTGCAGGATTAATAACACTGCTGTGTTTCGTATGGTGAGTGTAGATAACCGGAGACCCTTTTTACTGGAGGAGACGCATTCCATTTTAGTCATCACGGGTGACAAAGCATCTGCATTTTGATTTTTTATTGGGGATAGATATAGATTTCTATGGGCCACAACAACCACTTACCGTCCGATGGACTGTGTGCTCGTTTGTCACCCTATCCTATAAAAAATTGGTAAAATTAAATCTAGTCACACTGTATGCTTTTGCAAGTTGAGATCTTCCGGTTTATATAAAGAAGTCTGTACTCTGTTTGCCTCCTGGCAGCTTGGGCCGAATCTTCTCCTTGTTCATAATTTGCCTTAGTTAGGCGCGCCTCTCAGCGGCTACTCGCCACCTACGCCCCCTTTCCCTAAGCGGGGTCACTTCCAATACGGCAAAAAGGCCATACAGGGCAAAGCCAGTCTCACAGGTGGTGTTTAGTGGATAAGCACTTCATAGTGTGTCCCATATAACCCCGCATCCGGCTGCGTGGTATGCTAACAGCATTCACCACCTCCCTCCCCCGCTTCCCGGAGGGTAGCCCCTTGCTTTGGGCGCAAAAAATACTGTGTATGTCTTGAGAATCGTTGGAGTTTGTGGGAACCTGACCGGTGGCGGATTGAGGCTCCTGTATTATTGTTTAAATAATGGTTTGAAGTGGATTTTGTTATGTAAATGTGGTGCGATTTTGTGTATTAAGTGTCTGCGCATGTGAACTATTAGTGGAAACGGTGTAACAAGTGCTCTGGTGGTGATGTGATTCTCAAGATAAGGTGTCTGTTTGTTTAGGCGCCTTGAGATACAATCGCCAACTGTCAGCAGTGTGCTGGCTCCAGTTGCCGTCAAAATCTCCCAAGGGCTGTACAATGTGACTCAACAACAAGTTGTGAAGCACTGTAATATGAAGAAAAATTATACATTGTAACTTCAGGCTCAGAAGGGCTAGAATCCAGAGCCGTAAAGCCAGTTTAAAAAAAAATGAAAACCGTTTAGTTAAATTTTAATTAGATTTTGTTTATATTTTATAATTTTTAATTTTATTCTTAATTCGGTTTCATTTTTAATTTAGTACATACTACATATAGGATTTCTTGTAAAAATAAGTGATGAAGAAATTAAAAGGTTTATAGCGGCAAGAGGACAATGCAAGTCAATTATAACGAAAACCGATATTTACTTGTGTGATCAGTAAAATCCGATTTCGAAGTTTTGAAAGCCAAAGATTCTCTCATCATCGTTCCGTGATTATTCAGCTAAAGATATCAATATACGGTTGCTGGACGGACAATGTAGTAGAATTAGGCGAAATAGTGGAGAAATTATTGTCTCATTCTTGCGCGTTTTAACACAATTATCTCCGTTAATTGCGCATCTACAGGGTATCGTGCAGAGATTCGCGATAAGGCTTACAATGATACCAATAATCCAAGCCAGAGTTCTTTTTGAATAAGCAGGACCTTTAGTGGGAACACAAGTGGGTACCTATTATCTCTATGAATTTATCTTTTTCACTCTAGTTATTTACGAAAATGAACAATTTTCATAGTTGGTCCAGTTATATTATATAACTACTAAGGATTAGTAAGCTGATGTGGTTATGGGTCGGCGATATAGCTCGAAGAAACTACAAATGAAGGGGAAGAAAGTATCGTGTGGCAACCTCGAACTTCACTAGATGCAAGTGATGACCTGGTAAGACATGCGGGAAGTCGATGGATGCAGGTGGCTCAGGACCGTGCTTTGTGGCATTCCTTGGGGGAGGCCTGTGTTCAGCTTTGTTGGACTTGTGAAGGACTGTAATGGTGATGTTGATATTTCTACTACCTTTTTTAAGAGAGAAGATCTAGATGTCATTAGACTTTTGGCTCTTACTCTTGAAAATTATACAATTTTGACTTATATAAGCAACAATAGGACAACTAACCATGAGTTATTATCCACCATGTTAACCAAATCTTAGATATTAATAATATAACGTTTAAAAGTTTAGAGCAATCAATATTAATATTAGGATAAATTGTATTTTGTAAAGAAAGCTTGATCATTATACTGTGCGTTAATTTTACTTGAAAAGGAAATGGTTAAGACCATGCCAGACTTGTAATCTTTTTAAACATTTCTAGAAAAAAGGGCTTTGTCACCTCAGAAGCCTACTCTAGCTCCCACTAGCGCTCCTCATGTCTGTTGCTCAAGCTGATAAGGTTAAGAAAACAAAATGTAAGTATTGCAAAACATATTCTCACCGTGTTCATGTTTGCTATAAATTTAAATTAGCCAATTCTAAAGATAGAATTGATCTCAAAAAATATATGTATGTATATAGTGTTTGCTTTTATGAACATCCTGGAAAATGTAGGTTTAACATTAAATGTGCTATTTGAAAGGCCAATCATAACAAGCTATCAGAATACCAGTGTATAATAGCAGCTTAACACTGCTGTGTTTTGTATGGTGAGTGTAGAGTACCGGAGACCCTTTTTACTGGAAAAGAGGCATTCCATCTTAGTCCTCAAGGCTGAGAGCATTACTGTATTTTGATTCACAAATGAGGATAGATTTAGATGTCTATTGGCCACAGCAACCACTTACCATTAGGTGGACTGTATGCTCGTTTGTCACCCTATGTCTATAAAATAATAATAATAAAAAAAGCTCTTGCATGACTCTTGTCAGCAACTTAGTATTAGCAGGTCTGTGCCACACTGCGCTTTAGGTATGAAAATATATCTACGCTGCCAAGCATACAGGGCTAATTCTGTGAGGTTGTTACATGTCCGCTCGAGCTGACGCACTCCTTACATTAACATAAAAATTATTTTTCTCTAAATTTAAATTTCTGTAAATACTTTACACACTTTTGTGCCATTCAATCCAACAAAGACGTTCACATTGTTGTAATCTTAATCTTCCTCGATGTTGCATATTAACCTTTCCCACATTTAAACAATAAATTTTTTATAATCAGCAAATTTATGGCTCTGTGGCGCAGTGGCTTAGCAGTGAGTTGAAGGGTCGCAGGTTCGAATCCCGCACGGAGCAATTATTTGTATGGCCTACAAATCATTGTTCCGGGTCTAGATGTTTGTACTTGTGCAATTTGTGTGTCAACTGCCTCCCAGAAAATCCCACCCACACACTAAAAGTTGCTTGGTGTGGGATTGAAACCTGCAGCTTGTGGGGCTACAACTCATTGCTAAGCCAATGCGCCACGGAGTCGTCGAGAGTAGGGTTATCTTGTATTCCCAATGAAGTTTTACTTCCAGCTGCTGTTGTAAAAATAAGAATAAATGGGTAATAAAGGTACGAGCATTGCTCGACTCTGGCAGTCAGGTTTCATTTAATTTTTCACATTTGGTTGATCAAATTCATTATCATTGAGGTAGTGAAAATAGTACTGTGAGGGGAATATACAGTGGTGTTAATAAAATCAAAGAAAAGCCACACTTATTGTCCATTTCTGTATTAATAATTTTATATTAAAGGTTGATTGTTGTATTGTGGATAAAGATACAGATCACAGATAATATGTCACAGTTTAATATTGATAAAGAAAATTTAAGTTTGCCAAAGAATATTGAGTAAGCACTGATAACCAGTTTTATGGGATAAAACTAAAAAACTAATTTTATGGATTTGATGTCCTGATGTCATAGTTAACGAAAATTGCCTTCAACTTTACCCTGACCATGGGTGTGTTAAAGTGCTCAAAAACATTGGTACTTAAAAAAGTTAAAAGTAAATCCATAAAATTATTATAGTTTAATTTATTGTGTAGTATTTGCGTTAATATAAGACATCATTAAATAGTTTCGTGTTCAAAGTCCAACCTCCATATTATTGTGTTGCGATATGTTCTTCCAGGCGCTGCTTCGTCAAGATTGCTTAGCTGCAAAACTTCAGTGAGTGTCCTTGCAGAAACTTCAATACAAACAGCTGTTTGTCTGCAAGCAATGACACAAAGGTTGGTCAGTTAGATATCAGGAAGTAAATAAAACTTTATTAAATGGAAATATTGGAATAGTAACTACTTATGAAATTTTATATAATAAAAGTACATTAAAATAAATAATAGTATAAACAACAAGTATTTATTAATTTTGTAAAAGGGCTGAATAACCTAACCTAATCCTACTAGGCTTTGCCATTGCCTCTAACAGGGCTTATGAGGAGCTAAAATTCAAAATGTGATTTGTCACTCAGGTCAGATTGTTGGGAATCCAATTAAAACTTTAATATAATATATAATAAATTAAAAAAAAAAACTAATTATGACCTTTTTATCTCTTTCTGGTAGTTTTTAGACATATTTCATTTTACAAATAAGTTTTAAATAGCTTTGGACTCAACGTAAAGACATGCTAAGAGGCTTATTGGTGACCTGAATTTGGTTAAAACCAATCTTACCAGTCTCGAACAAGTGCAAAGTAGCCAGCCTTTCGGTTTTCTACAGGATGCATTTTGGAGAGTGTGCGCAGGAATTGCATAATTTAATTCCTCCCTCTCCCTTCCACCATCGGACAACCAGACGTTCGGCCAGACTCCACTCCTACGTTGTTGACTTACCACGCTTTTAAACCAAACGGTTTGCTGCATAGTTCATCATGCGTACAGCAAAGGAGTGGAATAATGCCATCAGGTGGGATTACAGTTAAGCGCTGGCTTAGAATAATAAAAAATATATATTGTACCATACAAAATTAGATTGTTTTTTAACAATTTGATGTTTTGAATAAATGGATATGTAGAAATCACATTTTGCTTTATGGTTGTATAGAAAAAAGGTAAATCTACTCAGCTCATTTTAGGTAACAATAAATAAATTAAAATATAATTTTTCCTTATAGTATTCTTTATTTAAAAAAATTGTCGAATTTGAATTGTAATTTCTTCTTCCAGGCAATCACAGAAAACTTCAGTAGGATTTTTCACTGTAGGAGTATCCAAAATTATATGTTTATACCATTGGAAGTATTCCTTGTTCAATGATTGTCAATCACCAAACATACAAGTTAGCAGTTTGTTCACATTATTTTTCTTTTCTTGTGTGATCCCATGTCCAAGTGGGATTTCTTGGAGCCGATGTGATATAATGTGATCCCTTTTCACTTCCCGTTTCAATAAATTTATAAACGGTTCATTATCATCATGAAATTAAAATACTTTGCTCCTTTTACACAAATTGTTTTTTGCTCCTATAAGACGAAGTGTTATTTAAAAATATTCTTTTCATTTCGCTCATCATGTTTTCGTATCCAGTAGCATCCAATCTTAATTTTCTTAAATTTCCTAATATTCTTGCTTGGAAAGAATTGTCTGCTTGCATCTCAGTAGTTTTTCTACTCTGCCAAATATTTTATTTATTTATTCTTTTTTTACATCTACCTTATAATAAGGGATATAAAGGGCGGACTTAATGCCTTGTGGCATTCTCTAGCAGCCAACCCTGAATGATATGATAAGCTGTGGTAAGTGCAACACCACTCCATAAATTAATAAATAAGTAAAAACATTATATCATATAACAAAAAGCAAATAAATAAAATATTTTTAAACTATTCAAACTTAATATCTACTAAGTAATAAAGAAAAAAAAATTGTAAATATATAAATGGATACTTATATATACCAAATCTCTAAATAAATATAAAATAATATAACACAAAAATAAAATAACATGATGCATATTAAAATACATATTGTACAAAATATCGAAAGGGAGAAAAACAAAAATCGGATAAAGCAGGTGGTATTATTTCTGTTAAGGAATTCTCGAACTAGTCTTTTAAAATAATGTTTGTTACTGATTTTTTTGATATGAACAGGCAAGGCATTCCAGAGCAGTATGGACTGCACAGTAAAAGAGGAATTAAAGAAACCACTCTTATGTGGTGGAATACCAATTTTAAGACTATTTTGGGAACGGGGAACTCAATCATCATATTCTATCTGCGGGCAAGAAACTGTGGCCGTTCACAGGGAAAAACATCTGAATATCTTGAGTCGCATTGTCAGTGGTCTGCATAGAATGCATAACTGTTCTTAATACAATATTATTTTTATTCTGAGCCAAACAATTGTTACTGAACAAACGTAATACTTTTGCATCATCCATTTTCATGTGATGTAAATGATGGTATAAGGCAGAAGAAATCTCTGCACTACCCTCACCAGCTTAAAAACCAATCTGCCGACAGTAGTAAGCCTCTTGGACAGGTGACTTTGGTAATGGTTGTATTTGTTGGAGGTCAAAACAGATGGTCTTTGTATCAGGAACTTCTTGTTTCAAATGCTTATAGAAAGCCTTTGCTCTCTTTTTACGTATGAGTTTTTCTGTCATTAAAGAACACTTAGTTTGTGAATTTGAAACACTTTTAATCTTGTTAGTAAGTAGTGTACGGTGACTGAAAACATCTTAAGCAGGAGATTTAAATCCAATGTTAAACTGTTACAAAAACTTTTCGGAACGTTGATGACTTAACTTTTAATTGTTAGGCGCAGCTGTCAATGTAAATCGTCCATAATTTTGAAATACTTAGTTCACAACTTAGATACACTCGTTAGGGCTATCGTAGCCTCTGAACCTTCCATTAAACTGTCCAATACTATTTTTATTTTCTTTTGATTGGCTACTCACTCTGTCTTCTTCTCTGTTTCCTTTTATTCCTTTTCCTGCATACACACCATGACTAATGTTATTAAATAAATTGTTATTGAAGTGTGTTACACTCATAAAAAACTTTTTTCATACATTGTTACACGGTTTCCCTATATTAAATTATATTTTGTTGAAAATGCATGGGCCGTGCCACTTTTTTCTTTTTGTTCCTCTCTGTGGATCTCGGTATCCTTCATTTCTGCCGACTTCCAAAAAGGAGACGGTACTCAATTCGACTGTATGTTTTTTTTATGTGTGCCGATTTCGACGATTCTTTTTTTATTTCAAAGCTGGTACTTCTCGTGTGGTCCCATATGAATTTGATCAAGGTTAGACCAATAGTTTGCTGAGTTATTCTTAATAACTTATATTGAAGTCGGCGGTACAAAATTTATAATTTTAAATTATAACTATTGTGATGGTAAGTAAAGAAGCGATGATAGAATCCTGTCGCAGTTTGTTAGGTGTTTTAAAAAGGTCATCTCGAACAGTATTTACATCATTACTATTATCAGCGTCCAAGGTAGCTGTCCATCAAGTCCACTCCCCCCATGTGCATGTTATATTCTTCGACTATCTTTGGACAGGGTATATCTATATTTTGTTTAGTCTTCTTATCGTACCGACCGACTGTTGTGGCAGGTTCAGCACCTACATATGTAGATAAAAGCGTGACAACTCTGTTGTCTTTCCATGCAGTTGCTGAAAAGTCGACACCATCGTAGTGAGTAATTTTTTCAGAAACAGTCGCCTTCGTATTCCTTTTTCTCAGGGAGTTGACAATTTGGGAAGCTATTTTGCTGTACAGTTCCAAGGCTGTGAATGCCTTGTTTAGCCAAATGAAACATCAAAGGCAATGAGGTATAAAAATTGTCAAAAAATATGACCATCCTTGGAACAACTCTAGCCAATCGCAGTACAACGTTGCTTGTTACGCCTAAATCTGGTTCGTCTGCTTGTCGGTCTCTTTTGTCTTCTTGGCCAGAATATACTTCAAAACGATATGCATGGCCCATGAGATTACATAAAACGAATAGTTTGTAACCCCACTTGTGGGGTTTATTTGGCATCATCATCATCATCATCATCATTACAGCCCTTCACAAGTCCACTGCTGAACATAGGCCTCCCCCAAAGAATGCCACAAAGCACGGTCCTGAGCCACCTGCATCCATCGACTTCCTGCATGTCTTACCAGGTCGTCACTCCATCTCGTGGGGGGACGCCCTACACTTCGCCTACCGGTACGAGGCTGCCACTCGAGAACCTTTCTTCCCCATCGGTTGTCGGTTCTTCGAGCTATATGGCCGGCCCACTGCCACTTCAGCTTACTAATCCGTTGGGCTATGTCGGTTACTCTGGTTTTACTGCGGATATCCTCATTCCTAAGTTTATCACGTAGAGAAACTCCGAGCATAGCCCTCTCCATAGCTCGCTGAGCGACCTTGAGCTTCCTCATACGGCCAGCAGTGAAGGACCACGTCTCAGTTCCGTAAGTCATCACTGGCAACACGCACTGGTTGTACAATTTCGTTTTCAGGTTTTGAGGTATGTCTGACGAGAAGATGTGTCGTAGCTTCCCGAACGCTGCCCAGCCGAGTTGAATCCGTCGATTGACCTCTCGGTCGAAGTTGGACTTACCTAGTCGGACTATTTGCCCCAGGTAAACATACTCGTCAACAACTTCGAGCTTAGTGCTCCCAACAACTACCGGCATAGGTGTGACATGGACATTGAACATGATCTTTGTTTTGTCCATGTTCATCTTAAGACCTATCCGTTGGGAAACACTATCGAGGTCATTGAGCATAGTGCTTAGGTCCTCCAGCGATTCTGCCATAAGGACTATATCGTCGGCAAATCGAAGGTGAGTGATGTACTCGCCATTGATGTTGTTACCGTATCCTTTCCAGTCCAGAAGCTTGAAAACGTCTTCCAATACAGCGGTGAAGAGTTTCGGGGATATGACGTCACCCTGTCTTACACCTCTCTGCAATTGGATAGGTTTCGTACTCTGGTTCTGTACTCGGATAGCCATCGTAGCCCTACTGTACAAGTACTTCAACACTTCGATATACCGACAGTCAACTTGGCACCGCTGAAGGGACTGCAGCACCGCCCAAATTTCGACGGAATCAAAGGCTTTCTCATAGTCCACATACGCCAGACATAGTGGCAAATTGTACTCTTCGGACTTCTGTACAATTTGCCGAAGGGTATGTATGTGGTCTATGGTGCTAAAGCCCTTTCGGAAACCGGCTTGTTCGGGAGGCTGGAAGTCGTCAAGTCTGCGCGCGAGACGATTCGTAATGACTCTCGAAAACAGCACGTAGACGCGGCTCAGAAGGGAAATCGGTCTGTAGTTCTTCAAGAGAGCGTTGTCACCTTTCTTGAAGAACAAGACCACCGCACTTCTGCTCCACGCCTCCGGTGTAATGCCACCATGGAGGACGGAATTAAAGAGCTTCTGAAGGATTTCAAGTACCGGTTTTCCACCCGCTTTCAGAAGCTCCGCTGTAATTCCATCCTCGCCTGGGGCCTTACCGTTTTTAAGGTGCTGGAGAGCCATTCTAATCTCGCTCAGACTGACGTCCGGGATATCTTCGGAATAGTGTCGGATGAGACTCGCTCTTGGATCGTTACTCACACTTGCGTGTGGCTCCAACGATGACGTGTACAGCTGCCCATAGAACCTCTCAATCTCACTCAAAATCTCAGGTGTCCCGGAAACGATGCTGCCACATTCTGTCTTCAGCTTTGACAGTTGGCTCTTTCTGGCAGACAGATCTCTGGCAAAGACTTTGGAGCCTTGGTTCCGCTCGATCGCTTCTTCAATACGAGCTGTATTGAAGTTGCGTAAGTCCCGCCGCATGCATTTGGAGATCTGTCTGTTCAGATGCCTGTATGCTGTCAAGTCTGTTGAAGAATGTAGCTTCATCTCCCGTCTAACAGCCATGAGATTAAGAGTGTGATCGGAGAGTTTTTGTGTTCTTCTGCGGCGGGTCTTGCAGAACTTAGCTCCGACCGCATGGACAGTTTCCACGAGCTTGTCATTCATATCGTCCACTTCATTGCAGTCTTCTAGACACTGAAAACGGTTTTGTAACTCGAGCTGAAAGGTTTCGGGACTTTGGAACAGAGCACGAGGGGGACGGAGCGTTGACTTCATTAGACGAGACCTCTTCAACTTAACATTTAGGTTCAGTGTGCCTCTAACCATTCGGTGATCGCTACCAGTTTTCACCCTCGCGATCACGGAGACATCACTGAACAGTTGTCGTCTGGTCATCATAATGAAGTCAATCTCATTTTTTGTCGAACCGTCGGGGCTCGACCAGGTCCACTTCCTGTGGGGCCGCTTCTGGAAGAAAGAGTTCATCATAAAGAGTCCCTCTTTCTCCATGAAGTCGTTTGTAGGTTCTCCTAATTCTAAGTCGTCGCTGCTGCCCCCTTGGGTTCCGTTGCCCTATTCCAAATTTCCCTACTTTCAGCTCACCGTTCTCTCTTGTGCCCAGTTTTGCATTGAAGTCTCCCATTAACACCGTATATTGGGTTTTGGAGGAATGCATGGCTCTAGAGATATCCTCATACATTTCCTCCACCTCCTCATCGGGGTGTGCCGAGGTTGGTGCGTAAACCTGTATGACCTTCAGCGAATACCGTTTGGTGATTCTGAGTATAAGGTACGCAACCCTCGTCGACACACTCCCGATCTTTACAACGTTGTTAACGAGAGACTTGTGGACGATAAATCCGACACCTCCTTGGGACAGATGGTCGCCCTCCCGGTGATAGAGCAAGTTGCCGGATTCGAGGATTACCGTGTCCTCCCCCTCTCTTCGGACTTCGGATAATCCTATAATATGCCAGCGCAACTTGTCTATCTCTTCTTCCAGCTCCACGATCTTCTCGTCAGTCCTCAGGGTGCGTGCGTTGTACGTTGCCAGGTCGAGTCGTCTAAGGTGGCAACCGAACCTCCACCGGAGATTCTTAGCACCCCCTGCCCCGCCGTTACCATGGTCGCCACCGTAGCCAGGAATAGCGGGGCCGCCGGGGACTGGGGGCCTTCTCTTTGTTACATTCATAGGGGGGTATTTGCCATAGTTGCCACGCTTGGCGAGCGGGTTGGCAACCGCAGTTTTTTTATTGTAATTTTGGCTATTATCAGGAAGATGCTGCTGCCCATCTCCTGTCTGTTTCCCTTTGTCGCCTTTTACGACACCCACGGGAGGATATGGGGTAGTGGATATTCTTGACCGCCACTACACGGCACACAGTGTATTTGGCATACACTGTTTTAAAAAGTGGAAGTGGACTGAAAATTTTCGTAGAGCACATTTGCTCATCGATGGAAAGGCGCTGGTCTATGGCTATTGAAGAAGAAGTTTTATTCAGCTGGTCTATTACAGGTCTAATCTTATGTAAGCGGTCATGGTCTGGATGCTCCTTTGGAAGATGTTTGTTATTGTCATTGAAGTGTAAGTGTCTTTTAATAGCCTCAAAACGGTTAACTGGCATAACTTTCGTAACGGTCGTAACCAAACTTCTCATTCCAATAAGAGCGGACACTGGGAAAATGTTCAACAGATATAAATAATAAGATACCTAGATATTTTTTTAGTTCGGCGTCACTTATTGAAAATGATTTTGTAGGATTTTGTTGTGTGGCATATAAATTTGTTTCATTTACTATTTTTTAATGAATTCTGGCGTGAAATAATTTAGGAAGCACCTGTATGGTGTATCGAGGTCAGCTATCTCAGGGTCTGTAACACTGGCTTTATGTGTAAGATTAGATTCGTTAAAACCTAAACTGTCTGTTTTCCAAATTAGTTTTCTTTTGTCGAAACAAGAATTCAATAAATTTTGATTTCCTTGCCTAGGTTCAGGCTCGTGCACAGGATCTGCCTCTTCATCCTGAACATGTGGAGGATCGTTATCATCATCAGGAGTATCGACGTTCTCTTCTTCTAAATCGTGGATAATTTCTCGAACATTGCTATAAAAACGTTGCTCATCATCATCCTCGTCTTCCAAGCCATCATCGGAAATATTACCACTTTCCAAAGCAGAATAGATCTTCTATATCTCTATCTCGAAGTGACATTCTGTAATATTGAATTGCAAAGTTATAACATAAGTATAGCCAATAGTTTAATTTATACAATGAAAGTAAACTAAACCATACAACTAATATTTGCTAAGATGTGCTTATAATCACCTATAGATCGTACAAAATGAGAAAAAATAAAAGATTATAAAATCTGTAAATTCACACATGGTAACCGAAAGAGTAGTGGTTAAAAGAGACCGATTTTGCATGATGATGTATTTCTACATCACTGTTTTAAGCCTGGTACACATGCAGCGACTTTAATCGACGGTGACTCGCTAGCGACTTATGACTTTTGTGTCTATATTATAGCGATTTATCAGTATTCGTTTCGCAGTAGAAGGCAGTAGACGCAAAGAGTATAATAATATATAGGGGAAAGTAGATGTGTATACCGGTGTCTGTTATTCACCTTTTTTATTTGTGAACGTTTCTTTGTAATGTCCGAAGAAAGGCGTCGAATGTTACTATCGCTAGCAGCCGTTTGCATATATGACAAAGAGAGAGAAAAGAAAAATAGAAGATGTTGGGCGAAAAAATGGTTACTTCAAAGACCAAGATATTCGCATATAAATTTAATGGCCGAGCTAGCACTACAAGAACCGAACGATTTTAGAAACTATTTACGAATGGACTCTTGTACATATCAACAGTTGTTGTCTCTGTTGGAGCCAATGCTAACAAAACAAGATACGTGCATGAGAAAAGCGATAACAGCTCACGAACGATTATCAGCTACATTGCGATTTCTAGCAACCGGACGATCTTATGAGGATTTACAATACAGCGTTGCAATATCTAAGCAATCTCTAAGCAAGATAATTCCAGAAACATGTGATGCGATCATAGCTACATTGCAAGAAGAATATTTAAAGGTAGGTTTAAAGGTGCTTTTTAGTAAAACTAAACTTTTCTGTTACGTATTTACTATGTGCTAACAGTTAAACATTATGGTTGAAAATTATTAAAATACATCGTAAGCTTTTGAGATGTTTTAGAATTGAGCAATCGGGTTTCTGCAATTTCTAGTGACTGATTGTTCGTCTCCTGAGGAACATGAATTAATTGACCACTCACAGGATCTATCAAAAGGCTTTGTGAAAAAGTATCATCAGTAGTAGCATTTGAATTATGAGCACTTTGAACATTTTCATTTTTAGAAAGCAATTGTATATTAACATTATGATTTACATCAATACGACTTTGACGAGTGAGGGAATTCATTCGTGCTTCAAAGAAAACGTCGTTAATTAATTTCTCCGCAAAAATTTGTTGATCATTTGGTAAACTCTTTAAAATACCAGCCCATGATTTTGCTGTATGTTCCCAGCGGTCTGTCGGAATAGGTTCGCTGAGATGAGCATTGATTTTACTAAGAATATCTTCTCTTGGTCTCTTCTTTTTTTTATTACTATCACGAGATGCCGTAGTAGACACTGTTGAGGGTGCTGGTGATTGCGTTGACTCCGAAAATATATCAGAATCTACATCTTCATTTCTATTTATTCCTAATTCCTCATCGACAGGTCCCTGAAATAAAATATAAATATAAATACCTATTTTTGTTCTAGTTTCCTGAAACTGAAGAAGAATGGTTAGAAATAGCAAAAACATTTGAAGAAAGGTGGCAGTTTCCTCATTGCTTAGGAGCTACAGACGGGAAACATGTAAAAATTGTGCCCCCAGCAAATAGTGGATCATACTACTTTAACTATAAAAAGGATTTCAGCGTTGTTTTATTAGCAATAGCAAATGCAAATTACGAATTTATAATGGTAGATATAGGAATTAATGGCCGAATATCTGATGGTGGAGCTATTAATAGAAGTATATTTTATGAGAAACTAAACACAGGATCCTTAAATATTCCTAGGGTAGCAAGGATAATGAATAGTGAAACTGTTTTGCCATACGTCTTCGTGGGGGATGATGCATTTTCTTTACGCCCAGATTCGATGAAACCTTACCCAGGTCCATACTTAAGTCCTCAACAAAGAATATTCAATTATAGACTATCAAGAGCCCGTCGCATTATTGAAAACGTTTTTGGTATTTTAGTCAATCGATTCCGAATATTCAAAACTTCAATCAATTTAGATGTGAAAACCATTGACAAAATAGTAATGGCAGCATGTATATTGCATAACTTTTTACGTCGAAATTGTAATCAATATATCCGAGTGGGTGTGGATATTGAAAATTTAGAAGATGGCAGCATAAGCACAGGTTACAGAGCCAACAACGAATTGTTAGATTTACAAATAACGAATCAAGGTCAAAGTCAAACCATGGCTAGATATGTTCGAGATCAATATATGCAATATTTCAATAATGAGGGTAGTGTTTTGTGGCAAAACCGTTTCACTAATTTAAATACCTTTACATAATGTTATTTGATAACAATATGAATAAACAAATATAGTATACGAGTCCTAAAGCATAAATTGTATTTTTATTTCGCATCTTACCAGATCTTTGTTTCCTATCATAATGTTAGTTATTGAACTTCTAGTCGTCTCTTGATCTTTCAAGAAGTTGAGTAAATCATAATACCATAATGATGGAGTAGGAATATCTTCCACAGCCATTCCGGATTTCAAGCTTTTTTCAATCTTTTCGTGTTGTCTTCGCCAAACATCCCTCATATTTAAAAATTTTTTTTATCACAAAATCTCGATCAGCGTTTGGCTCCACCTCCTTAAATTTTCCCACTAATATCTCATAGCTTTGTGACTTTAAATCTCTGTTTGAGTAATCTTTACTCTTAACCATTCATAATGAAGGTAATTCCCGGTATAATTCTATAAATTCAGTTACAAAAGCCCGAGAATATTTACGTAGGTCCGCCATTTTAAAATCGCTCACGCACGGCGTACACGTCCACACAGCAACGATGTCGCTGGCGACTGTTTGGCGACTGTCGACTTTTCAGATTTACAGCGATTCGATCGCCGCATTGACAGCGACTATAAATCGCTGCTAATATTCACGTCCACACACAGATTTTGACATCGCCAGCAAGTCGCTATCGATTAAAGTCGCTGCCGTGTGGACCCTTCTTTAAATAAAATTATTCGTAAAATTATTGCAGTTTTGACCAAACTATGATTATAATTTAATACACTTACCTTAGTTCTTTGTAGAAATCATTTTTTTATATAATTTCTTTTATATTTATTCTCAAAACACCAAAAACTTGCGAAAACGAAGTGATGCAAAAGGCGGGAACAGTGAAAAACAAATGGCAATAAAAAAAATAAAACTTGTCAAAACTTTTATGATTCGTTCAGAAGTCAACTAATAATGTTGCTAGTGTATAAAAGTGTTGGAAATATTTTGGTAGTTTTTAACATAAAAGAGAAAATGTTGCCAAAACAAAAAATGTGTATCTACATCACTATGCATTAAAGGGTTAAGTTTATTTATTTTCTTGAAGCTTCAGCCAAGCGAATACAATCATAAAAAGTACAAAAAGTATTCACAGTAAAATATTATGGGTTTTAGTAATGTTTTTTTCTATTTTTACACTTTAGAGACGTAAAAATATTTTAAAAGTTATGGCCATTTAATCATCTATCCAAAAAGGTAATAATATCCCGCTTAAATCTATGAATAATAATAATAATAAAAGGCTCTTTTACTTAACGCAGGTAGAGAACGGCAAAGAATGATTGCTCTTAGGAACGAACTTGCATACTTTTAGTGACTTGGCGTCTGATTCCCCACTTACCTACCTACCCATTCCGCGAACTTAAAGACACACCCTCGTATGATACGCAGTAGATACATTTTAGAATGTGCAAATACATTATCATGATACTTCGTTATATTAAGGTCTTTGAAATTGCCGTTTTTTAAATTAACATAATTTTTTTTCTATATTTTTTTATTTCTATCAAAGTAATCACCCGTGCAATCGCTGCATCTTTGCCAACGCAGTGGCAGTTTATTGATGCCCTTGAAGAAATCAACTGGACGGGAGACCACAAATTCTTCAAAGGTATTTTGTACTTCTTCTCGGGTATTGCATTTTTTTCCGCTAAAAAGTAATCTAAATTCTGGAAAAAGTAGAAGTCCGTAGGTGCAAGGTTTGGTGAGTACGGTGGATGTCAGCTTCCAGCCCCAGCTTTTGGTAACTTGGAGACGAAGTTCCAAATTCAATATGAGGTCGCACGTTGTCGTGCAGGAGCAGCAGTGACGAGCGATTGACCAAAGCTGGTTGGGACGTGCGAGCTTTTCCATCTTTGTGTTCAGTTCTTCACAGAGCACATCTGAAGTAATGCTCATCCCATTTCGTAAGAAGCTGTGATGAATCATACCGGCGCTAGACCACCAAACAGTGTTCATCACTTTTCTGGGGGTGAGTTTTTGTTTAAGACATTGTTTAGGTGCAGAACCAGGATTCAACCAATTTGCTGAGCGCTTGCGATTATTATCAAAGAGAATCCATTTTTCATCGCAGTTAACAATGCGGTTCGAAATTCCTTCGTTTGTGTGTCTCTTGAGCAGTGCAAGGCACATCTCGATGCCTACCTCGCGTTGGCGATCATTGAGTTCGTGGGGCACCCATTTGTCAAGATTTTTTACTTTGCCAATTTGACGCAACACATTAATATGTCCCATCCATTAAAACAATGACTTTTCTTTCTTCAACCTTGCTTCCAGGGTTTCCGAACAATGGGAATGTATAAATTTCTTTCTGCAACTCCTATTGAAATGTGCTCCAAGCCCAGATGTTGTGGCATATAGTGTGCCACCATTAATTCTCTTACTTTCTTCATGTATTTGCTCAGCGTGCTTCTGCTTATATTTACTAACGTCGAAATCCTTTCATCGGAGTCTCATGTACGAAGTTTCAATAAATAAGCTCCAAGTGCAATGGCACGCTTATGAAAATACAGGTAATTCGGCTTCTAATTCTCTAATGTTCTTTTGTACGCAGAGGCGTACCGTGGACTAATATAGACATGGGCGAAGTGACATCAGTGCGGCCCCTTTTCTTTCGTTCCCAAGATCTACCTAATATAGATCTATCCTACCAAACATGCTTTGACACGACATACCTACTCACAATAGCGAAAAAATATAAATGCGCGGTGGGAGAGAATTGGATAGCATATAGATTTGCAAAAAAAGTTTTATTTTGTAACTTGCGTGATTTAATTTTTTGCAAAAGTAATGTTCTTCGGCTTTTTGCTTTATTGAAGTCCTTTAGTAAAGATTTGTAATTATTTTTGCAGCTAAATCTGCTTCCATTGAGTATTGCTTCATACTGTTTGTTAAGTGGTTGATAGTTGTTAACTTCGAAAATATTTTTTCTGCGGAAGCTGTACTTACAGGCATAGTCAACATAATTCTAATAGCAATTTAAAAATTACGATAGATGTCTTCCAATTCATTTGTAATTATGTATTGAGTCATCTTATAGGCGTCTCTAATGGAGTTTGGTAGATTAGGTACTAAAACTTGTAATTCTTCATAAAGCTCATAAGATTCTATGTCTCCTTTCTCCATCTTGAAGTACTACACCTTAATCATTACACTGCTTCAAAACCTAGTTATTTGGCAAATATTTTAAAATAATGTAGTCGTACAAGAATCCAGTCACAAAAATTGCGCGAATTGTCAAGCGACCTTTAAATTTATATTGACTTTTTGTCTGATCTTACTTAAAATATTGACGTGGTAATATTCCGCATCACACATGTGTGACATCGAGATTATAAATTCTAGAGTTAGCATTTCAAATGTAGCGATTGCTTGGCAATCGCAAAGTGTCTGCATCTTTAGACCGATTTTACAGATTATTTATACAATCTATAACTCAAACTGAAATAATATATACAGCAAGCTTTGCAAGACGGTATCTAAGCAAGTAAACGCTTCAGAATCAGTAGGTATATTTTCTTCTTCATATTCTGAACCAGTGGCGAAGCTAGGGCTCCAAACTAGGGCAAGCCCAAAATATGGTTTTGTTGTTTTTAGCAGTTTTATAACAATACACCAATCTTGATCTGTCTCCACTCTTTGGTTTCATATTTCGTGCTGTCGAGGACGTGTTTAACAAAGCACACAGAAGGCATACTACTGATAGATAGATTGTATGACATATCAGCAATTGCATAGCTTCGGTGGCTTTGAAAAAAGCCGTTTGGGTTTGGTTGAGCGAAAGAAAAAGATATTTACATGCAATATAATACATGAACAAATGAAAAGCATGAACAAAGTACAAAGAATGTACAAAATTAAAAAAAGAAACAAATTATTTATATTCTAAATCGAATCGTCTCTCTTTTTTAAGGAAAGGTTTGATTACGTCAGCGTAAAATGTTGGTGAACGTAACCAATAACCGTTTTTCAATTGTGATAATTGATAAGTCTGAAAGAAGCTCTTGACCTTGTGTATTTCTCAAATAACTATGGATGCGCTTCAGAAATGAGAAAGCACGTTCCGCCGAGGAACTTGGGGCTGGAATAGCTACGACAAGATAAGCTAACTTTAAAAGCTGGGGAAAGGCCTCTTCAAGAATATTTTCGTTTCTAAAGTCAATGAGTTCGAAAACATTGCGGTCATTTAATTGAGGGGAGGATTACAATGAAATCTATATACTAGTTTTGTGGTGCAGTCTTGTTATTACAGTGTGTCTGCTGTGTGACTTTCAGACCCACCTACATACCCCAAAAACGGTCATGAATATCGCTTCCATAATAATATCGGAGAATCAGACACAATTGCTCTCTGTGACTAACATCGGGAGTTTCGTTAATAATAATTGAAACGAATTTTGACAATTTTATTTCGTACTCGATGCGAGTTTTCAATATTTCAGCGACAGAATGAATAATGTTATTTTGGATTCTACTAGATAAACAACTCGGCCGTTTGTCGCTTTGTTGAGGCTGCATATGCTTTTCTAACACGAGATACGTACTTCGAAAGAAGCGATATAAGTTTTAAAAAATTGCCTCTATTTAATGAAGTTTTCGACTCATCATGACCTCTGAAAGGAAGTTCTGGTTGTGTTATATGGCATATAATATCGATTACTCTTTGAAAAACACTACGGTTGTGATCAATACTCATGTTGTGTTTTGTAATTTCCTCGGAAAACTGGCGCAACAAAAATGTTTCAATCCGATTTTTTCCAAAATTACTAAACGAAATTACCGCATTCATGCATGTATTTTTGAGAATTTATATGCCTTTTAATGGCTCCAGATAAGTTATATAAATCATCATATCCAGTAGTATTCCAAGCTGTTTTGTCTTTGGAAAAGAATATGCAGCACCAATAAGTTGTATGTGAGCAGCTAACAATCCAATGAGTTTCGTAAACATATCTATTAAATTGCTGTTTGTGGGTTTCACTCGTCTCAGAAATACACAGATCAGGTGTTGGTATCGGCGTGGATATGAGCTGTTTTTTTCTCAACAAACTTTAAAGATTTTACCTTCTACTCGCCGATTAGCACTGTAACACACTTCAATTCATCACAAGGAACGCTATTATCCTCCATTTTCACTAAAAATCTTTAAAAAAGCATAAATTTTCAACTCGCAATATTCTACACTTCAATTCATCACAAGGAACGCTATTATCCTCCATTTTCACTAAAAATCTTTAAAAAACCATAAATTTTCAACTTGCAATATTCGTTCGCTCAAGTAAACACACAGAGTAAACATTGAAATGTGAAGCGAACTTGCAAACGTATCGCCCGCGCACCCCCGCGCTCGACTAACACCGAAAGCCCAGCTTATCGCTCCACACTAATTGCTAGATAAACAATCGCAGTTATATTTCAGTATAGAACATTTTGCCACAGGTTAGAAAGGTAGCCATCGTTTTATAATATAATTTTGTAAAAAGACCACGCGTGCGAGAGAGACGACTAATCGCTCAACTCAACTCCTTTTTTATGACAGCAGTATCGCGCAGTTTTGCCGCGACCGGGGTCCATCCATATTGCTTTGCTTTCATTGTTTAGACATTCTTTCTGTTCTCCATTTCCACTTTCACTTTGAGAACTTCCCGCTGTACTCAACATTTTAGTCTAGGCTTTTTTAAAATCTGTTCTTTTAAAATGTCCCAAGCTGCTCCGATCACGTAAGATGCACGTTAAATCAATATTTTTATAATTTCTAATAAGACTTTCTTCTCCCTCCTCTTCTCTTTCTAGGAACTGCTTACGTATAGTCTGCGCGGAAGTGCTAGTCATCGCCTTAGGTATGCAAGCGGCGAGACGGGGGAGGACGCGATTGACAAGACGCACACGAGATATTTGAGGACAGATAAATCTCCGGATAACCATGTTAGAAACTGTCTTAATTAATATAATGGGTAAATTATTTATATTTTCCGGGCTAAACAAAAATTAACACGTATTTAAAAGCGTTAATTACATTTTATTATTAATGATACAAAACAGTTTTATAAACTCACCACCCAAATTAAACCTAAATTACCATACTGCGAGAATTCTATGTTCGACCTGTGGGTTTGTATCACAAATAAGGAGGTTATTAAAACCTCAATCCATCTTAGTCATCACGGGTGACAACGCATCTACATTTTGATTTGTAATAGAGGATAGATGTAGATGTCTATGGGCCGCAGCAAGCACTTACCATCAGGTGCACTGTGTGCTCGTTTGTCACCCTTATCCTATAAAAAAGAAACAATCCGTTATAGCACAAAATTAATCCATATCTTCTTCTTCTTCATTACTATACATGTCTTCAATTTCCATATCCTCCTCAGAATCTGAATCGTTTCCCAGGTTTATGATCAACTCGTCTATTACATTGTCAAACCTCATATCGTGGTCCCAATATTGGTTCTCGATTTTCTGTACGTGGTCGTCACACTTTTGCCATCTTCCTGGAGTGAATTCAGAAAACAATTTTGTGATGATTGGAATTTTGTCGTCCAATGAAGTATTTATATAATTTGTAGCTAAATTGTTCTTTATATCGGCCCACACAAGCTCAATGGGGTTGAGATCAGGATGATATGGCGGAAGGCGAAGAACGATATGACCTGAAGCCTTTAATATTTCGTCAATGACGTAAATTTTTTCGGACTGAGTTCTATTTATCAAATGAAAGAGTTCGGCTTTTGTATTATCTGGTGTAAATTCAACATTACGTTCGCGTAACCAATCTTGCATGTCCCTTTTTAAACTTGACATAGTAGGTTTTTTCTTTACCTGTACACAATGGTAGGAGGCATTGTCCATTACGACCACTGAATTAGGAGCTAGTTTATTTTTCAATTTGTGACTAACCCAGTTATGAAAATTTGTGGCATTCATATCGCCATGGTAATCCCCCCATTTCGAATCAGATTTGAAAATTGTTAAGGCACCGTTAACTAATCCGTCTCGGCTACCACCATGAACAATCACCAAACGACGCCCTTTGCCAATATCAGCATAAATTCCAGGCTCAGATTCGGATTGCCAACACATATTGGAGGTGTGGCTACTATTAACGTAGGTTTCGTCCAGATGATATATGTTTCGGTTTTCATTTCTATGTTTCCGTATAGCTCTTAAATACCTTACTCTCCATTCAGCAATACTGGGCCTCTCAATTAAAATGTGTCTCTTAGATTTACATTTTTTAAATAAATATCCCATCTTATGTAAAAGCTGTCGTAAATAGGTACAACCGCAGTTCACAATGCCATCTTCTTTTAAAGCTGCAAGCAGCTTACGAATACTTGGGATTTTCTTATCACTAGTATAAAATTGATGAATTTTTCTTCGTATAACTCCCATGTCAAAATCATCAATGTGGATTCTCTTTTTTATTTCTTTAGGTTTCCGCGGAGATGAAAATTTTGCAATTTCCGATGTTTGTAGACTCGAATTTCCTTCAGCTACAATTCGCATTACGGTGCGGGCAGACACTCCTGTAGCCTCTGCTACTAATTTATTAATGTTCATATCATATTTGTGTTCCATACTTTCCTTGTCGCCCTTTCGTCTTAAAAAAAAACTATGTACATTATAAATAATATTTTTCACTTGTCGTGGTATTGGCGGACCCATCTTAGAATATTTATCTCATGTATTTTTGGAGAAAACTGTCGCGTACAACTGAATCGTGTAACCGTCGCGGCGGTTGACGGCAGACTGCGTCAGCTTGATGTTTGTCTACCTCCCCCGTCCTGCCGCTCACATACCTAAGGCGATGACTAGCACTTCCGCGCAGACTATAACAATTCTTTTCTGTAATGTCGCTTTAAAGTATCAATAACACCTTGATCCATGGGCTGTAATAAGGAGGTTACATTACGTGGAAGAAACAACACTTATAAATTCATGCTTTTCATTTAGGATGTCAAATGATAGACAAGTTGATGCATTATCAAGGAGCAATAAAGTTTTCTCTCTTTTTCCATTCTTTAGCTGATGGTCTTTTACAGCGGGTACAAAAACTTCTATAAACCTTTAATTGAACCGTTCATCCAGGCGCTCTTTTGTGAGGTGAAAACAATGGTCATTGCAGAAATATTTACGTGTTTGAAACAACGCGGTTTCTTGCTTTTACCAGGCCTCTGTCACTCTTGCTACTTGCCTGAAATACTCGTAATTACCTACAATCGCGAGCTGCGCCAGGGGTAGATCGCAGTCGGGGCTAGCGCGCTCTATACGATTGAATGTTAAAAGTTTTTTTAACGCTGTTTACTTACATAATTTTTTGTAATTACTTGTTGAAATACTCGTCGAAATAGTTTTTATTTAGTGTTTAGTATATTTAATAGTAGGATAAAATAGTTCTAAAAGTTTTAATGTAATTTAAGAATAATATATATGTATATTATTATCTATCTATTTGATAAACTATTATAGCAAAATGTCGTTCCTACTATAATTGTTGCGGGGATGGATATATATAATACTTAATGAGCAATTAAAAGGATTCAGATAATATATCATTTTTTGAGTTACCGAAGGATAATGAAAGGTAAATTTTTTTCATACGAACCAAGCATCGCGATATCCGACGAATGGCCTTGGAAGTTGCATGCGTTGGGCATCACAGAATTCACATAGTAAATAATATGCTCGATTATAGTCAGCATAGGTACTTTACCTAAGTAACTTACCATTTCACAATGTATTTTTTTACTCTTTATTAATAGCCCTTAGCAACCACGGAAAGTCCGTTGTGACGTAGTAAGGAGAAAAGATGCAAAGTAATACGGACGCTCGCGCGCAGCGATAAAGTTTTATTTAGCTTGCGTGCGCGATTTATCTGATTAATAATAACTATGTAGGTTATTAAAACGTCGGCAAGCAGTCAACAGCAAAAGAGTGCAACTTCTGTACTTATTTATTCTGTGCTTTTACCAATAACATGCATAGGCAATTGGTGGGTACCAGTTGAATTTGCACAAGCAAGAGCAGTAATGCGATCCTTATTTACTTTAGGATCAGGTGCCGCTAATTCATGAGTATCGTCAGCGTTGTAAACGTTTTGCAGAGCATAATCTTCTAGTTTCAATACGTCCCTTAATTTTATTTTGAAAGTATCAGCTGCTGAATCTGTTACGATCACTTCAGTACAGATCAATTAGCAGACAGTTTCTCTCCTTGTATTTGAAGCTTACGAATGCCATGTCTTGACTTAAACCGTTTTAACCAGCACATGCTTGCTCGAAAGTTCGACGGCCCTCCAAGTTTTTCATTAAATTGTTTTGCCTTTTCACATAGAGTGGGACCAGAGATAGACTCTCCTTGTGATCTTTTTGTGTAAACCACTTTTAAACAATGTCATCGAGAACGGTGTTCGTGGCGAGCTTCATAGTTTTACGACTTGTCGACCCATCAGTAGAATCAAGCTTGGATATAAAATTTGTATGGTCGTTTTTTTTTTATATCCGTAATTGTCGATTTACCCACTTTCTGTTCATTAGATAACTTGGTTGCAGTTCCGCCTTCCTCTAATCGTTTGTTAATCAACTATAAAAGAAAGAACAATACGTTTATGTTTAGGCATTTTAAATTTCAAGTTAATAGGGCAAAACAAAAATTTGATCGTAACAGAGCGCTGACGCAGACTGAGCGTGCGGGCAGAGGTACAGCGCTATCGGTATTGAACGTAGGCCAACACTGGGCACTGCGGTGGTAGTGGTGGCAGGGGGGGGGGGGGGCTCGCTGCTGCGGTAGTCGCATCTCAGCGTGGTAGTAGTTCGGTTAAGCGATCTTTTGGTTGATCGACGTAGGGATAATCGACACTCTACTGTATTTATTTGATGTTTTTCAAGTTCATTGAGTATGCCGTTTGTTAAAAAACTCCTGGTGTTCTGATTCTGCTAAAAAACCAAGAAAATGTTCTAAATTACCGGTGGACGTATTCACGTATCTTTATATAACATACATTTGTTCGACCCGACTAAAATCTCTTGTGTAATCCAGCATAGTATCTATCTATTTAGATTGTTTAATTTTTCCTATAACCTCATTGACGATAACTTGTGACAGCAATGAAAAAGCTCATTTTTTGGCTGGAGACTTAGAGGCGGGGGGCAGGGTCCTCAGCCTAAAGTTGTCAAAAGCAAAGTTTAAACCCTTTTAATATGTAAAAAAAATTGTTGTATACATATTAGTATAATAAGTAGTTCGTGATCGGCGGCACAGAAGGTACTGGGTCGTTGGTCAACGGCTCGATTACCATACCAATTTTCTCTATATTGTTTAGCAACCAATTGACCCAAATCTGACATTTTAAAATTATTAAATTTATTTCCCTCACCTAATTGTTGTTTTAGACGTCTACTTAATTTTTTATATGCAACAGAATATGCACTTTGTAATCCTGACCATAAACTGATTATTTTCACCACCAGCAGGCATTGTACTTGTATGCCTGCATGACGACTAAATGGAATAAACTATTTTCTGTGATGTTTACGCTGTTAACCTATGCGGTTCTTACAGCTTCATCGGACACATGCTATTTAAAAGTGGAAAGGCGGTAGCTGGGATGGGGATGAGGATGATGATGGTTTATGATTTGGTATTGTTACCAATCATCATGTCCCCTCCGTAGAGGTTTATTTTGAGCTATCTAACCGCTGTCTGAGGGGGGTAATGCGAACCCCTGCCTCTGACTGCTTAGCTCGTATCGGTCGATGTTCTGGGCGGTGAGAACCGCCCAGGCACGGGGGTGTACGGTGTGTACGCGGTGTGTGTTGGAACGCGTCGTGACCGCCTACGGGTGCGACGCGCCCCATCCGTTGTCCTATTAGTGTTTGTCCCATTTAGTGTGGGTGTAGTGTCAGTGTGTGATGTGCCTGCGACGTTTGGGTCGACGGGATCGAGTGAGCGCGGTTGCTCTATTAATGCGTTACGCGGTCTACGGAGAAACGGCGCGACGTTCGGTATCGGGACGTAGTTGGCTGCGTTTACCACTAGGGGGTTCGGATGAGCTTCAGCGCTATCAAAGTAGCGCTGGGACATCTCCTTAAAGTATTCGGAGATACAGGGGAGTTGACAATCGCTGTGTAAATCAGAGTTCCGTTGATACCACCGTGCACCAGTGGCTTTACGTATGAAATAGTTTTGAACTTTCTGTAGTTCGTTTAGGTGGGACTTATATGTGTGTGCAAAGGCTACACTTGCATAAGACATGATAGCTCTAACGCAGGCTTTGTACAGGTGGTGTTTGTGTCTTAGAGGCAGCTTACTCTTACTGTTCACAAGAGGATGGAGACGGCCAATGATTGACTTGGCTTTGTTGCGAACAATTCTAATTTGATTCGCGAAACTCATGTTGGCGTCGAACGTAACGCCCAGATATTTGGCCGAGTATTCCCATGGGATGGGGCGGCCGTATAAGGTAATTACCTTCATTTGTTTTCTTGGTCCATTACGGGACTCTTTTGGATTCCGTTGAAAGTATATCGCTACACTTTTTTCGGAACTCACTTCAATTCTCCATTGACGGAACCATTCGCCTAAGCGATTGGTAGCTTTTTGAAGTTTTGAAGTGAGAATATTTCTATTGTAGTCTGATACAAAGAGAGCCGTATCGTCGGCGAAGAGAGCGGTGTTGACCGCTGGATCTTTAGGGATGTCACTCGTAAAAAGTGTAAACAGAATTGGAGACAGGGCGGAGCCTTGTGGGACACCGGCCTTAAGAAAGCGTTTCGAAGAACGGGTTCCCTCCACTCGATATCGAAAAGAGCGATTTGAAAGGAAGGCTCGGATGATGTGTACGAGCCTGTCAGGCACGTTTAGTTTATACAGTTTCTAGAGCAAGCCGTCGTGCCAGACCTTATGAAATGCCTTTGCGACATCAAAGAAGAGGGCTCCCGTGCCTCGAGATTTTTTCTTTGTCGGGTGATGATTAAAGCCAGACAGAATATATTCTGTTAGGCGATGGATTTGGTTAGTACATGAATGTTTGGCTCTAAATCCAAACTGTTCGTCAGGGAGGAGTTTGTTTGTTTCCGTGAAGTGACGGAGGCGATTAAGGATAGTGTGCTCATATAATTTACCCAAAGTATTGAGTAGGCTGATAGGCCTGTAACTGGTGGGTCGGTTGCGCGGTTTGCCCGGTTTATGGATCCCTATTACGTCTGCTTCTTTCCAGATATCCGGGAAAGAGCAGCTCGAGAGAAGCGCGTTGAAAATTCCTACGAGGAGGTAAATTAACGGTGCCGGAAGAGATTTGATCACCTTGTTACTGATGCCATCTGGCCTAGGGGCTGATCTAATCTTAAGGCTTTTTATGGTCTTAGTGACTTCTTCGAAAGTCACGGGATCGAGTGGATCGCCCGCTGGCGGTAACGCAGCCCTACGTTCGATTTCCGCTTCTACCTCTAGTAGGTGAGCGGGATCTGTTGGTACGCTGGATGGGGTACACTGGCTCTCTAGACTTTCGGCTAGGCATTCGGCTTTTTCGAGATCGTCTAAGGCGAGATCGGGGTGGTCGAGCCTCACGAGAGGCGGCATGGGAGCAATTTGCTCTGCTTTTATGGCTTTAGTCAGCCTCCAAAAGGTATCTTGAGATGGTTCTAATCCCTCTAAGAGGTTATCCCATTTATCGTTTCTAAATTCTACAACGCGTTGCTTAATCTCGTTTTGCAGAGAACGTAGCCGGATTTTGTTATCTTACGTGCGATAACGGTCATATGTTTTTAGCGCGGTGTTTTTCGCTCTAATCAGCCGTCGAACGTCTGCCAGAAGCTTTGTGTACCGATCGCTCGACACACGAACCTTACGGGAGCACTCTTCGACAGCTGATGTGAGGTGAGTCGATAGGGCGCTAATCGCCCTATTGGCTTCCTCCGGCGAGTCTATCTTGTCCGGTATGGAGTCTAAATGCTGGGAGTTCGTAGACTTAAGTTTGACCTTGAGCTTACGCCAGTCGACGATGGTTTTGGTCTGAGGGACCTCACCAGCCGACCGGCCCAGTTCTAATACGACCGGCCTATGGTCCGAGCATAGTTCGACGAAAGTTTCGATCGAGTTAATGTTAAGCCGGATGTCTTTTAGAATAGCTACGTCAAAGAAAAATTAAAAGGTGTCGAGGTAGACCGAGACTAACGTTCGAAGACCATGTGAGCAAATTGCTCGAAGAGGGTAGGGTCAAAAGTACTCGGATACTTAGACGTGCATGCATGAAGAAGATAATGAATCTGAAAGAAGCGAAAGAGGTATGTAAGGATCATGACACTTGGCGATCTGTTCTCTCTGGCTACCCCGTCAGGGATTGTGCGTGAAGATAAGTAAGTAAGTAAGGACGTCCGGTTGGTGACTAGTTACAAATGGGTAGTGAGTTGGGCTCTCAGAAGCGATAACGTCGAAGTTAAGTCTCTCCGTGAGGCCGCATAATATGTTTCCGTTTGGATTGTTTAGGTTAGAGTTCCAACTAACGTGCTTACTGTTCAGGTCTCCCGCGATTACTACGCTGGGGCCTAGATTTAGTAGTGCCGAGATGTCGGCTTCTAATAAGAGTTTTTGCGGTGGCTGATATGCCGAGGCAATTATGATGGGCGGATGGTCCGTAAGTGCTATTCTACAAACCGATGCTTCTAAGTTAGCAAGCGGTGGAGTGTCTATCGGTATACAGTGCAAGGACCTTTTGTAGTAGATCAAGGTGCCGCCTTTAGGTCCGGTCAGCCTATCATTTCTTACTAAGGTATAATTAGCTATTTTGGGATCGCGCACGCTAGGTTTCAAGAAGGTCTCCTGCACTTGCATGATGTCGACATCATGATCGCGTAAAAAGTACACGATTTCTTCCTTTTGATCTCTGATGCCGTTTGCGTTAAAGAAAGCGACAGTCAGTGAGCTAGGTTTAGTTCTACCTGTATGTTGTACTGCCATTTTGTTTTAGAAAGATTGTTATTTAGGCGCATTGGAATGAACCGATCGCGTCGATGAGATTAATATGCTCAATGGTGGCATTGTGCTTATCTTGAGCGGATTTGGCCTCGCGTAGTTTGCGGGCCAGGGAAGTCACTTCGGCAACATTAATATTATTGATGAAGCTGCAGACTAACGAGAAGTCGGCAGCGAAGGTAGAAGATGCCTGAGGGGCAAGTTTGGGCTTTTGAGCCTGGAGAGAGGGCGCTGGCCGTGAGGCGGCCACGCTAACCATCTCCGGGGGCTTAACCCATGCGTTCGATGCGAGTGCTGTGGGCACCGACGAGCTTACACCTTGCCCGGAAGTCCCTTTAGCGGGGGCGGGTTTGGTGTGAGGCTGAAGGGGCGCGGGTTGAGACACCGAGATCGGTGCTACTGAAGGGGCATGTTGCCTAGGACGGGACCTACTAGCGCGAGCCGCTCGTCCGCGCCGGTTTGCGCCTCCGCGCTACTTTCTACGCGGCGCTTTGGTACACCCGCGATAGTTCGCTGGGTGTCTCGCTTCGCCGCACAGAACGCAGCTCGGAGGGCCTTCCGACTCGGGCGTTCGGGTGCACTCGGGTGTGCCGTGGTTTCCTAGACACTTGACGCATCTAGGTTTGGCATAGCAATTTTTGGCCGAGTGGCCATACAGTTGGCATCGGTGGCATTGACCAACGATGCCCCTATTTCGGGGGGCCTCTACCGTAATCCCAGTGAGATTACAGATTCGGCGAATATTGTAAATTTCTTTCCCTTCAGGGGACAGGTCTAAGATAACTAGACAAAGGTCTAGGTATCTTTTTTTGTCGGTGGGGTGGTGCATTCTGTGCATTTCCCTAACCGGGAGATTCTGCGAGTTAAGATCGCTTAATATGTGCTCGGTTTCGAGCTCCTTTGGGAGCCCGCGAACGACTACGCGGAGGTTGCGTTCTTCCGCAAAGGCGTAGGTGTGGAAGCTCAGTTTCTGAGCTTTAAGATGCGCAGTTAAAGCGCGGAAGTCATTCGTCGTTGAGACGTGGATTCGTATGCCCTGGCCACCATTGTGGACCTTTGGGCAGAAGATTTTTTTGGAGTCAATCCAATGCGAAAGGTTGCTCCATCGGGATTTATCCTGAAGGATGATCGGGGGCGGCGGTTTTTCCTTGCGCACCGCGGCGGGTTCCGGGTTCGCGATCTTAGCGATTTTAGGGCGCGCTGAAGGCGCGGTCTTTTTAGCCGGAATGGCATTAGGCGACGACGACGGGGACGAAGGGGCAGAGTGAGGCTCGGCGCCCTTTTTCGCGGCGGGACGTTTTCGTTTCTTGCCCGAGACTACGGTGAAGCCTTCGTCATCGGGCTTGGCGGGTTTCGCGACGTCAAACTCCATTTCGGAGCCCGTCTCGGCGTCCGAGAACGCCGGGGACGGCTCACGAGTGGAGAGTGCAGAAGGCGCGGGGTATGCTACGTCATAACGCGTTTCAACTGACGCGGGGGTCGCGGATCTGGTGCTGGGCGACATAGGGTCGTCCACAAACACGGTCGGACGCCTAATGCGATAAGCGAACACAGAGATTAATACAATACAATAGCCGCCTCTGAGGCGGCACGGCAGTGTGTAATAAACTACTTACAGTTTTTACTGGAAATTGGCAGAGCGTGGGGCACTACACTAATCACTAACAAAATAGAACATGTTGTAGAGCGACAATTAAAAATAAAAGAACTTAACCTAACAACAACGAAACAACAAAAATAGAACAACAATAAAAATTTATTTAAAATTTAAAAAGATATTTACAGTCAATTTGGACAGTTCATATAAATCTTCCATTTCGTGACAGTTGAGCGGGTCACATGCACTGATCGGTTGAGTGTCTGGATCGTACCCTAATGTATAGTCAGGGTCATCCTCTGGAATCCCCTGAATTTGAGGGTTCACGAAGTCTGGATTTAATTTTATGGATTCTTTCAATATTTGAAGAGATGTCTTCCCTTATTGGCCTGGAACGGCTGACTGTCCAGCCATGATGGGATTTATTGCGGCTAAATCTTTTTCTGATATGAGCGATCGAGTAATTTGTTGTACCTCTTCTGAGGTAGTAAGGAATTGTCCAGTCATAATAAGTAGAATCCCTCCGATGAATATAAAAATGTCCTGCGGTAAGGAATAATTGAGGTTTAAATTGTTAGTGATAGGGTTCTTGTATCAATTGAATAAAATAGTTTTGAATTAAAGGGGTTAACCAATCAATGATTTCTTCGATGTAATTTATATTTATATGAGGCATATGAAATTAACTCTCTTCTCTTAAATAAAAATCTCTACATTAGTACTCAAAAATAATTGGATTATTTTTTGTTCGTGTGATGAATGATGCAATCGCCTTAGTATTTTACTCGTACTGTCGTTGAATCACCACCAAAAATAGTTTTAAGCGTCTCCACCAGTCCTGCTTCTGGTTCCTCGCACAGGCTCTGTCTGTAGGGGTGCTCATTGCTCGTGCTCGTTGGAAAATTCGAACGGGACGCCGCGGATGACGGCCCTGACATTGCGGTCTTCCGGGAGAGCGTACGTATGATAAGAAACTCGTTCGGCTGTGAATAGCCTGGTGAGACGCCGGAAGTCGTCGATTGATTGGGGGATGACATTAATAGCCTCCCCGAGGTTGATGACGTGGTCGTATTTTATGCCTGCGTTGTAGCAGGTTTTGGAGAGTTCTGTGAATTTAGCCTTGTCTCTTAGAAAGACAGGGGGCGGGACTTGCTTCTTGGCAAGGACTGGAGCACAGCGAGAAGCTGGCTTGGTCGGAGCGGGGATGTCTAGTGACAAAAGTGGGGCCGAGGCAGCGGCGGGGGCTGCGGGGGCAGAGACGGCAGCGGGAGCTGCGGAGGTTGAAGGAGCGACAAGGGCCGCTGAGACAGTGAGGGTGCGGTTTTTCGCGGCGCGTTAACCGCTGCACTTGGAGTTCACCATGGTGAACGAAGAATCCCCGGTTCCGTCGGAGTCACAGGACTCCGATGAACCACCCCGCCCGAAGACAGGGGGGCAAGAGCTGTTAGCGGAAATGACTTTATTGGGAGAGTTAGTGCATAGTTACAATACCTACAATATTATCATTAAATACAAAGTTATATTTTTTAACATTCTGAATAAGGCTGCGCTTGTTTTTTTCCGCGTTGCTGTGTGCTACCATCGCTAGTGGTCGAACCGTGAGCGCGGCCCGACGATCGTAACACCCTCATAGCTCCGCTCACCACCCCTAGGTTGTTCAACTAGCGTCGGTTACGACAAGCATGTATTTCGTTCGACGTATCACGTTGTTTGCGTCATACACAAAATCTTTTAAATATTTAAGACTTTTATTTAACTCAAATACCAATAACACACATTTTAGTATAATAACATTAAAGGATAAAAACAAATACATTTTAATACAATACAAAGATTAATTTACTTTATATTTTACAGTTATTTTTCCCAATCTTCTAAAACAATATTACTAAGAAACATTAATTTATATTTTAAGAACAAGTAAAACATGGCGAGAGGATGAGGTTTCTTCTTAATATATTTCAAGAATTTGGCAGTCTTCCATTCATATCGCCACATACGAGTGTCGAAGGCCGCTGTGTGTGAGAAGATATCGTTGTTGCTAAGAATAATAACCGGTGTTCTGGGAATTGATTCTCTTAAAATGGAAGATCTTCCCTAATCCATTGACTTTCCTTAGTGGGAATATCACCGAAGGTGACTCTAAGCATTTTTATTCTTTCGTCTTTGCTGTCTGTAGTTATAAAATTAGAAAAGAAGTTCATATTTGGGATAAGATTTGAGATAATTAGATCAAGATCTTGGTTTAAAATATTACAAATGACTTTTGGATTTATGGGTAGACTGCATATAGATGTGAGAGGTTTGGCTTTCGCCATATGAGAGGAGGTTATGATATTCAAGTTTTTGTCAAACGAGACGCTCAGGAATGGGCTGCGGTAGGAGGTATTGGGAATAGCCTCTATCCTCCCGGGAAGGTTCTGTTGAGGTGTGCTCTCCGAGTCGGTTAAGAGGCTTGCCTGGCTTGGGAATACCAATGACAGTTGCCTCTTTCCACGTTGTTGGAAAGTAACTAAGATTGAAGCAGGCGTTGAAAATAATAGCTAAAGAGGGTTAACACCTGCTCTGGAAAGTGTTTAAGGGCGGAAACGGAGTTGTCGTTGAAGACGATTCGCCGTGTGCCTATATTCGGGGGTGGGATATTTTGCTGCTCTCCGGAAAGCAGCTTTTTTAGCTTTTAATAGGTTGCTAATATGTAGGGGAAGCCCACTATTATTAACAACCGGAACGACCCTTTCATTCTCCTTAATGGAAGATTTAATAAGTGTCGAGAGTGAACCGACCGCGGTGTCGATTTTTTCAGGACTGTCTAGGTCTATGTCCGACGATAGGTAGTTGGGGGAGTCCTGTGAGTCTATAGCTTTAGCTAGAGAATCCTTGAAACCCTTCCAATTAGTAAAAATTTTCGTGGGTGTTATGGGGGGTGGCTGATGGCCAAGAATAAGGGAGACCGGTCGGTGATCGGATCCTATATCGTCTAGTGTCTCGATTGACCTGAGGTTAAGAGAAACTCCTTTGAGTAACGCAAAATCTAATATATCGGGGGCGAATCGGTGGCATCGGGATAGTGCGTAACACCGAGTGGACTGTGGACTGTAATGTCAAGAAACTGCGTTATTTCAAGCAGTTTCTTGCCACTACGGTTAGTTGCACGGCATGTCCATTCATTATGTTTAGAGTTAAAATCTCCAAACATAATGACTGAATTGCCTAGCGATAAGATAGTCTCAAAATCTTTTTTGAGGGTGTCGATTCCAGGGGGAATGTAACAGGAGGCTATGACTAAAGACTGATGTCCCGTCATAGCTAAGCTGCATATCGTAGCTTCCATATTGGTAAGCTGCGGCGTATTAATGTGAGAGCAATGTAATGTCCGCTTGTAATAAATGGCCGTTCCGCCGCCTCGGCGGTCGGGCCTATCATTACGAAGAAGAGAATAATTATTAATAGAAAGGCCTCTAGTGTCCTTAGATTTGAGGTTAGTTTCCTGTAAGAGGAGAAAATCGGCTGCGCGATCTCGAAGGAAGAGCTTAAGCTCTGGGAGGTTATTTCGCAATCCGCGAATGTTAAAAGAGATAAGCGATAACCCTTTAGGCTTTACACGTCCGTGACTTATAAGCAGAGCAGATGGCTCTGTCATTGTAAAGTTAAGTTAATTAAGTTAACTTACAACGAACGCAAAAGATTATTATGCTCTACGAGAGCTAAGAGGCGGTCCTGAGGGGACCGAGCAGCGCGCAATTTGCTCGCTAACACTGCAATTTCGTTAATGTCGATGTTCCTTATCGCGGCGTAAACCGTGTTAAGGTCATCGACCATTGATGGCTGTTTCGCTTGAGGAGCGGAGGAGGTTGCCCGCGGTGGGTCAGCCTTTTTAGGGCCCCAGGGAAATACTGGAGCCTGCGAAGGCCTCGAGAAGCCAGGAGGTGGCCTAATAGGCGCCTGCGTTGGTCTAACGGGACCCTGAAGGGGTCGTGCGAAGCCCTGCGGCGGCTGAGACAAGCCGTGACGGGGCTTCCTAACATATAACGCCGGGAATAAACGGTCATTGACCGGCGGTGGGACCTGCCTATTTGGGCGAGGACGAGGAGCGCACGGGCATCCTCTATAGCTTGCCGGGTGGCCTGTCTGTTGACACAGGACGCACGCGGGCGGGGACACGGCATCTTTAGGCCGGGGGCACTCTTTAGTGGTGTGTGGGTCTAGGCACTAAACGCATCTGGGTGGAGCGGAGCAATTGGCCGCCGCATGCCCATAAAGCTGGCAGCGGTGGCACTGCGCCGGGAAACCGCGCCTATGCGGTGGCTCAACTTTGACTCCCGACAAGCCGCACATGGTGCGTACTTGTCGGAAGATAGTTTTCGCCTCCGGAACATTGGTAAGTATTACTAAGATTATCGGGTATCTCAACTCAGTTCTGCTGTGCATTTTATGCACAGCCTCAACAGGAAATCCTTGCGACTTAAGGTCCTCAAGGATTTCTTCGTTAGAGAGCTCGGATGGGACTCCTCGGATGACTACCCTAACTTTACGCTCTTCCGGAAGAGCGTATGTGTGGTAAGACACACGTTCGTTCGTAAAAAGTCTAGTAATGCGGCGAAAATCCTTTATCGATTGTGGAACTATTTTAATGGCTACGCCCATGTTCGTAGCTTGGTCATATTTTATACCCGTATCATAGCAGATTTTGCTAAGTCGGGTGAATTCTGTTTTGTCTCTTAAGAAGACAGGGGGCGGGATTTGCTTTTTAGCGAGTTGGGGAGCGCAACGTGAAGCCGGCTTCGACGGCGCTGCGATGTATAATGACATAAGAGGGGACGGAGCAGCGGCGGGGGCTGTGGCGGTGGAGGGAGCGGCAAGGGCCGCTGAGACGGGGGGCGAACGGTTTTTCGCGCCGCGCTTCGCTGCGCGCTTTGACGAAACCGTGGTGTAAGATGTATTTGAGTCACCGGTATCATCGGAGTCAGAGGACTCTGATGTCCTGGTGCTGGACTTATTAGCAGGCCTCTTCCGGGAGGCAGATATTGAGGACGCGGAATCGGAGTGAGAGCACTCCATATCGATCTCAAGGGACGCGAACGAGTTCCGGGACTCGAGGTAGGCCGCTATAACGGGCGGCGGTGCCTGAACGGCGGAAGGAGCCAGAAGGGCTGAGATGGTTGCGTTAAGAGCCTGCAGGTCATTATGCAACCTATTGACGGCATCGTGCAGGGAACCTATCAATTCCTGCGAGGACATTTTACGTAAAAGAACACATAGCTGACGTGAAGCACCAACGTTCCGGGAAGTCTGCAGATTGTGATCATATCCTAAACGGCCCCCGCCATTACATTAGATTTGATAAACCACAAGTTCTCGCAAAAGAACATCGAATCCTGCCAAGGATGATACGTGAGGCTATTGAAATTAAAAAACATCCTAATTTCAATAGAGAGGGAGGCTGGGTACTACCACCTGCTTGGGATCCTGTAATTCATAAAATTAAAACTAAACCCAAGCATACCACTGCAAGACTTCAAGACACAGTTAGTTCATTCTGCGTAGATCGGACCAAAATTAATAATTAAAAAGCTGAAGGTACTCCGGGTTAACTTTGACATCGGGACGTCAATCACCTCAGTCCCCCGTGACCACGGTTGCTGGAAAGCAAACGAAACGTCGGGAATACAAAATAACTTAATTAAACGCGATAAAATCCGTAAAAGTAGTTTGATTCAAGATATCGTTGTTGCTAAGAATAATAACCGGTGTTCTGGGAATTGATTCTCTTAAAATGGAAGATCTTCCCTAATCCATTGACTTTCCTTGGTGGGAATATCACCGAAGGTGACTCTAAGCATTTTTATTCTTTCGTCTTTGCTGTCTGTAGTTATAAAATTAGAAAAGAAGTTCATATTTGGGGTAAGATTTGAGATAATTAGATCAAGATCTTTGTTTAAAATATTACAAATGACTTTTGGATTTATAGGTAGACTGCATATAGATGTGAGAGGTTTGGCTTTCGCCATATGAGAGGAGGTTATGATATTCAAGTTTTTGTCAAACGAGACGCTCAGGAATGGGCTGCGGTAGGAGGTATTGGGAATAGCCTCTATCCTCCCGGGAAGGTTCTGTTGAGGTGTGCTCTCCGAGTCGGCTGTTGGTGTGGTTGTTATTGATCTGGGAGTTCTTCTTGTTGGGTGGTGGACTTCTAAGGTTTTTGTCTCTAATGTCTCCATGAACTGTGCGATGCTTGAGGTAAAATGATTTAGCTGTTGCGTTAAATCTCGATTGAAATAGTTATCCATTTCCAGTTGGTCCGCGAGCCGTTTTGTAGTTGTTTTCAGGTCATCTGTGACGCCTCCTAGAGATATTAGGTGCGTATTAACAGTTTTAGAGTGTTGGAGCTGGTAACTACCAGCATGCTGTTGATACTTGACAAAAGTGAATTGTAGCTCTGGAGTGCTGCGGTAATTAGGGTTTCTTTTAGGAACCCCCAATCGTTTTCACTAATTTTGATCAATAAAGTGTATTGCGTGTATAGTAAATCCGGTTTAGTGAGGTTTAATCCTGAAATTATTTTAATCAATTTTAGAATCTCTTGTGCGGAGGGATTTTCAAAAGTTTTAAGCAATTTAGACAGTTCATATAAATCTTCCATTTCGTGACTGTTGAGCGGGTCACATATACTGATCGGTTGAGTGTCTGGATCGTACCCTAATGTATAGTCAGGGTCATCCTCTGGAATCCCCTGAATTTGAGGGTTCACGAAGTTTGGATTTAATTTAATTTTTTTCTTTCTAATTTGATTCTTTCAATATTTGAAGAGATGTCTTCCCTTCTTGGCCTGGAACGGCTGACTGTCCAGCCATGATGGGGCTTATTGCGGCTAAATCTTCTTCTGATATGAGCGATCGAGTAATTTGTTGTACCTCTTCTGAGGTAGTAAGGAATTGTCCAGTCATAATAAGTAGAATCCCTCCGATGAATTTAAAAATGTCCTGCGATAAAGAATAATTGAGGTTTAAATTGTTAGTGATAGGGTTCTTGTATCAATTGAGTAAAATAGTTTTGAATTAAAGGGGTTAACCAATCAATGATTTCTTCGATGTAATTTATATTTATATGGGGCATATGAAATTAACTCTCTTCTCTTAAATAAAAATCTCTACATTAGTACTCAAAAATAATTGGATTATTTTTTGTTCGTGTGATGAATGATGCAATCGCCTTAGTATTTTACTCGTACTGTCGTTGAATCACCACCAAAAATAGTTTTAAGCGTTTCCTCTACACCTGGTTCGTAATTCGGCTCGTTCCACAATAAAATTCTCTTTTGAACACAATCCATCAATGGAAATGCGTTATATTTGTTGAAATTTGCAATTTGACCGAAGTTACTACACGAGTGTATTAAACAGTTAAAGAAAAAATTCTTACCAGCATTTGGCGGTGATACAACCAAAAACGTATTTCGTTTAAGTTTACTTTTACACACGACTTGATATAGACGAATCAAAAAAATTTCTATTTCATGTTTGTTATTGTCAAATTGGAATTCAAATTGGAAATTGTTGAATGGTTGGGATTTCTAAGTCCCGATGAAGGTCGGCATTACGGACGTACCAAGGTGCATTCGTAGCTCGACGACAGAAGTGATTTTGGATGTTTGAAGTTCATTTATAATTTTAGAATTAGCGTGTGCAAAAATAGGGGCCGCGTAAGACATTACCGGTCGTATACAAACCTTATAAAGGGTTCGCTTATTTCTTAAAGACATTTTACTATGTCGACCTAACATACTGTTAAGCCTACCTAGATAGAACCGTGCTAGACGGGTTACTCTTTTGATATGAGGCTCAAAAGTAAGCCTTGTGTCAAGGGTGACACCTAAATATTTAGCAGACGTATGCCAGGGGACTGTGGTCTTTAACATACGTATTGGTGGAATATTTTTATTGATTTTGAAACGGCGTCGTTTCCAATTGAATTGAACTGCGGAGCTCTTATCCGGGTTCACATCGATGCGCCATTTTTGGAACCAAGCTCCTAGGTCATCGACTGACTTTTGGATCTTGTTCCTTACGAAAGGTAGTGTGTGACCTTTAAAGTATAAGGCAGTGTCATCTGCAAATAGGGAGAGCTATACACCATTCGACGGGATTGGAATGTATTTGGTGTACAAGATGTAGAGGAGGGGAGCAAGTACTGATCCCTGAGGAATACCAGCTTTGATGGGTCTCTGAGAGGAGAGCGTGCCTTCGTATCTAAAACGAAAAATTCGTACGATGTTGTAAGTAAGAGGCCCCGAGACGTAATAAACGATCGGAGAGACCTACTCTATATAGTTTAAATATAAGGCCTTCGTGCCAGACTCGGTCGAAGGCTTTGGCAATGTCGAAAAAGACCGCGATGGTTTTATGTCGACGTGGATAAAAACCGCTGAGAATGTATTCCACAATGCAGTGAACTTGTTGGGGGCAAGAGAGTTTCGCTCGGAAACCAAATTGGTGGGGGATGACAATAGGGTCACCGTCTGTGGGAAACAGATAGCGCCTCATTCGATTTTGAATAACTCTTTCAAGGAGCTTGCCCATGGCCTTGAGGAGGCTAATGGGACGATGACTGGAGGGGAGGTTAAGAGGCTTGCCTGGCTTGGGAATACCAATGACAGTTGCCTCTTTCCACGTAGTTGGAAAGTATCTAAGATTGAAGCAGGCGTTGAAAATAATAGTTAAGAGGGTTAACACCTGCTCTGGAAAGTGTTTAAGGGCTTGGTTGGAGATGCCATCCGGGCCCGGAGCTTTTTTGGACTTAAGTCTTTTGATGAGGGACGAGATCTCATCATTGGACACAGTAATAGGGTCAGAGGTTGTAGGGGGTGAGTTCCGACGGCGGACCTCATCCTCCACTTCCTGAATATGTGAGGGGTCGACAGGTTGAGAGCTAGGAGAGCATTGTTCGGTAATGCTGTCTGCGAAGCACTCAGCCTTTTCGTCGTCCTCGAAGGCAACCGTACCGTCGGGGCGAGAGAGAGGGGGAGTGTGAGTTGTAGCGTCTATACGGAGGGCTCTAGCCATCTTATAGTACGCTGTATGTGAGGGAGATATATTCTCCATGAGTTCACTCCTTTGGAGGTCTCGAAGTTCGGAGAGGCGGAAACGGAGTTGTCGTTGAAGACGATTCGCCGTATGCCTATATTCGGGGGTGGAATATTTTGTTGTTCTCCGGAAAGCAGCTTTTTTAGCTTTTAATAGGTTGCTAATATGTAGGGGAAGCCCACTATTATTAACAACCGGAACGACCCTTTCATTCTCCTTAAGGGTGTTGAGAGTGAATCGACCGCGGTGTCGATTTTATGGGTCGGTGTTATGGGGGGTGGCTGATGGCCCAGAATAAGGGAGACCGGTCGGTGATCGGATCCTATATCGTCTAGTGTCTCGATTGACCTGAGGTTAAGAGAAACTCCTTTGAGTAACGCAAAATCTAATATATCGGGGGCGAATCGGTGGCATCGGGATAGTGCGTAACACCGAGTGGACTGTGGACTGTAATGTCAAGAGACTGCGTTATTTCAAGCAGTTTCTTGCCACTACGGTTAGTTGCACGGCATGTCCATTCATTATGTTTAGAGTTAAAATCTCCAAACATAATGACTGAATTGCCTAGCGATAAGATAGTCTCAAAATCTTTTTTGAGGGTGTCGATTCCAGGGGGAATGTAACAGGAGGCTATGACTAAAGACTGATGTCCCGTCATAGCTAAGCTGCATATCGTAGCTTCCATATTGGTAAGCTGCGGCGTATTAATGTGAGAGCAATGTAATGTCCGCTTGTAATAAATGGCCGTTCCGCCGCCTCGGCGGTCGGGCCTATCATTACGAAGAAGAGAATAATTATTAATAGAAAGGCCTCTAGTGTCCTTAGATTTGAGGTTAGTTTCCTGTAAGAGGAGAAAATCGGCTGCGCGATCTTGAAGGAAGAGCTTAAGCTCTGGGAGGTTATTTCGCAATCCGCGAATGTTAAAAGAGATAAGCGATAACCCTTTAGGCTTTACACGTCCGTGACTTATAAGCAGAGCAGATGGCTCTGTCATTGTAAAGTTAAGTTAATTAAGTTAACTTACAACGAACGCAAAAGATTATTATGCTCTACGATAGCTAAGAGGCGGTCCTGAGGGGACCGAGCAGCGCGCAATTTGCTCGCTAACACTGCAATTTCGTTAATGTCGATGTTCCTTATCGCGGCGTAAACCGTGTTAAGGTCATCGACCATTGATGGCTGTTTCGCTTGAGGAGCGGAGGAGGTTGCCCGCGGTGGGTCAGCCTTTTTAGGGCCCCAGGGAAATACTGGAGCCTGCGAAGGCCTCGAGAAGCCAGGAGGTGGCCTAATAGGCGCCTGCGTTGGTCTAACGGGACCCTGAAGGGGTCGTGCGAAGCCCTGCGGCGGCTGAGACAAGCCGTGACGGGGCTTCCTAACATATAACGCCGGGAATAAACGGTCATTGACCGGCGGTGGGACCTGCCTATTTGGGCGAGGACGAGGAGCGCACGGGCATCCTCTATAGCTTGCCGGGTGGCCTGTCTGTTGACACAGGACGCACGCGGGCGGGGACACGGCATCTTTAGGCCGGGGGCACTCTTTAGTGGTGTGTGGGTCTAGGCACTAAACGCATCTGGGTGGAGCGGAGCAATTGGCCGCCGCATGCCCATAAAGCTGGCAGCGGTGGCACTGCGCCGGGAAACCGCGCCTATGCGGTGGCTCAACTTTGACTCCCGACAAGCCGCACATGGTGCGTACTTGTCGGAAGATAGTTTTCGCCTCCGGAACATTGGTAAGTATTACTAAGATTATCGGGTATCTCAACTCAGTTCTGCTGTGCATTTTATGCACAGCCTCAACAGGAAATCCTTGCGACTTAAGGTCCTCAAGGATTTCTTCGTTAGAGAGCTCGGATGGGACTCCTCGGATGACTACCCTAACTTTACGCTCTTCCGGAAGAGCGTATGTGTGGTAAGACACACGTTCGTTCGTAAAAAGTCTAGTAATGCGGCGAAAATCCTTTATCGATTGTGGAACTATTTTAATGGCTACGCCCATGTTCGTAGCTTGGTCATATTTTATACCCGTATCATAGCAGATTTTGCTAAGTCGGGTGAATTCTGTTTTGTCTCTTAAGAAGACAGGGGGCGGGATTTGCTTTTTAGCGAGTTGGGGAGCGCAACGTGAAGCCGGCTTCGACGGCGCTGCGATGTATAATGACATAAGAGGGGACGGAGCAGCGGCGGGGGCTGCGGCGGTGGAGGGAGCGGCAAGGGCCGCTGAGACGGGGGGCGAACGGTTTTTCGCGCCGCGCTTCGCTGCGCGCTTTGACGAAACCGTGGTGTAAGATGTATTTGAGTCACCGGTATCATCGGAGTCAGAGGACTCTGATGTCCTGGTGCTGGACTTATTAGCAGGCCTCTTCCGGGAGGCAGATATTGAGGACGCGGAATCGGAGTGAGAGCACTCCATATCGATCTCAAGGGACGCGAACGAGTTCCGGGACTCGAGGTAGGCCGCTATAACGGGCGGCGGTGCCTGAACGGCGGAAGGAGCCAGAAGGGCTGAGATGGTTGCGTTAAGAGCCTGCAGGTCATTATGCAACCTATTGACGGCATCGTGCAGGGAACCTATCAATTCCTGCGAGGACATTTTACGTAAAAGAACACATAGCTGACGTGAAGCACCAACGTTCCGGGAAGTCTGCAGATTGTGATCATATCCTAAACGGCCCCCGCCATTACATTAGATTTGATAAACCACAAGTTCTCGCAAAAGAACATCGAATCCTGCCAAGGATGATACGTGAGGCTATTGAAATTAAAAAACATCCTAATTTCAATAGAGAGGGAGGCTGGGTACTACCACCTGCTTGGGATCCTGTAATTCATAAAATTAAAACTAAACCCAAGCATACCACTGCAAGACTTCAAGACACAGTTAGTTCATTCTGCGTAGATCGGACCAAAATTAATAATTAAAAAGCTGAAGGTACTCCGGGTTAACTTTGACATCGGGACGTCAATCACCTCAGTCCCCCGTGACCACGGTTGCTGGAAAGCAAACGAAACGTCGGGAATACAAAATAACTTAATTAAACGCGATAAAATCCGTAAAAGTAGTTTGATTCAAGATATCGTTGTTGCTAAGAATAATAACCGGTGTTCTGGGAATTGATTCTCTTAAAATGGAAGATCTTCCCTAATCCATTGACTTTCCTTGGTGGGAATATCACCGAAGGTGACTCTAAGCATTTTTATTCTTTCGTCTTTGCTGTCTGTAGTTATAAAATTAGAAAAGAAGTTCATATTTGGGGTAAGATTTGAGATAATTAGATCAAGATCTTTGTTTAAAATATTACAAATGACTTTTGGATTTATAGGTAGACTGCATATAGATGTGAGAGGTTTGGCTTTCGCCATATGAGAGGAGGTTATGATATTCAAGTTTTTGTCAAACGAGACGCTCAGGAATGGGCTGCGGTAGGAGGTATTGGGAATAGCCTCTATCCTCCCGGGAAGGTTCTGTTGAGGTGTGCTCTCCGAGTCGGCTGTTGGTGTGGTTGTTATTGATCTGGGAGTTCTTCTTGTTGGGTGGTGGACTTCTAAGGTTTTTGTCTCTAATGTCTCCATGAACTGTGCGATGCTTGAGGTAAAATGATTTAGCTGTTGCGTTAAATCTCGATTGAAATAGTTATCCATTTCCAGTTGGTCCGCGAGCCGTTTTGTAGTTGTTTTCAGGTCATCTGTGACGCCTCCTAGAGATATTAGGTGCGTATTAACAGTTTTAGAGTGTTGGAGCTGGTAACTACCAGCATGCTGTTGATACTTGACAAAAGTGAATTGTAGCTCTGGAGTGCTGCGGTAATTAGGGTTTCTTTTAGGAACCCCCAATCGTTTTCACTAATTTTGATCAATAAAGTGTATTGCGTGTATAGTAAATCCGGTTTAGTGAGGTTTAATCCTGAAATTATTTTAATCAATTTTAGAATCTCTTGTGCGGAGGGATTTTCAAAAGTTTTAAGCAATTTAGACAGTTCATATAAATCTTCCATTTCGTGACTGTTGAGCGGGTCACATATACTGATCGGTTGAGTGTCTGGATCGTACCCTAATGTATAGTCAGGGTCATCCTCTGGAATCCCCTGAATTTGAGGGTTCACGAAGTTTGGATTTAATTTAATTTTTTTCTTTCTAATTTGATTCTTTCAATATTTGAAGAGATGTCTTCCCTTCTTGGCCTGGAACGGCTGACTGTCCAGCCATGATGGGGCTTATTGCGGCTAAATCTTCTTCTGATATGAGCGATCGAGTAATTTGTTGTACCTCTTCTGAGGTAGTAAGGAATTGTCCAGTCATAATAAGTAGAATCCCTCCGATGAATTTAAAAATGTCCTGCGATAAAGAATAATTGAGGTTTAAATTGTTAGTGATAGGGTTCTTGTATCAATTGAGTAAAATAGTTTTGAATTAAAGGGGTTAACCAATCAATGATTTCTTCGATGTAATTTATATTTATATGGGGCATATGAAATTAACTCTCTTCTCTTAAATAAAAATCTCTACATTAGTACTCAAAAATAATTGGATTATTTTTTGTTCGTGTGATGAATGATGCAATCGCCTTAGTATTTTACTCGTACTGTCGTTGAATCACCACCAAAAATAGTTTTAAGCGTTTCCTCTACACCTGGTTCGTAATTCGGCTCGTTCCACAATAAAATTCTCTTTTGAACACAATCCATCAATGGAAATGCGTTATATTTGTTGAAATTTGCAATTTGACCGAAGTTACTACACGAGTGTATTAAACAGTTAAAGAAAAAATTCTTACCAGCATTTGGCGGTGATACAACCAAAAACGTATTTCGTTTAAGTTTACTTTTACACACGACTTGATATAGACGAATCAAAAAAATTTCTATTTCATGTTTGTTATTGTCAAATTGGAATTCAAATTGGAAATTGTTGAATGGTTGGGATTTCTAAGTCCCGATGAAGGTCGGCATTACGGACGTACCAAGGTGCATTCGTAGCTCGACGACAGAAGTGATTTTGGATGTTTGAAGTTCATTTATAATTTTAGAATTAGCGTGTGCAAAAATAGGGGCCGCGTAAGACATTACCGGTCGTATACAAACCTTATAAAGGGTTCGCTTATTTCTTAAAGACATTTTACTATGTCGACCTAACATACTGTTAAGCCTACCTAGATAGAACCGTGCTAGACGGGTTACTCTTTTGATATGAGGCTCAAAAGTAAGCCTTGTGTCAAGGGTGACACCTAAATATTTAGCAGACGTATGCCAGGGGACTGTGGTCTTTAACATACGTATTGGTGGAATATTTTTATTGATTTTGAAACGGCGTCGTTTCCAATTGAATTGAACTGCGGAGCTCTTATCCGGGTTCACATCGATGCGCCATTTTTGGAACCAAGCTCCTAGGTCATCGACTGACTTTTGGATCTTGTTCCTTACGAAAGGTAGTGTGTGACCTTTAAAGTATAAGGCAGTGTCATCTGCAAATAGGGAGAGCTATACACCATTCGACGGGATTGGAATGTAGTTGGTGTACAAGATGTAGAGGAGGGGAGCAAGTACTGATCCCTGAGGAATACCAGCTTTGATGGGTCTCTGAGAGGAGAGCGTGCCTTCGTATCTAAAACGAAAAATTCGTACGATGTTGTAAGTAAGAGGCCCCGAGACGTAATAAACGATCGGAGAGACCTACTCTATATAGTTTAAATATAAGGCCTTCGTGCCAGACTCGGTCGAAGGCTTTGGCAATGTCGAAAAAGACCGTGATGGTTTTATGTCGACGTGGATAAAAACCGCTGAGGATGTATTCCACAATGCAGTGAACTTGTTGGGGGCAAGAGAGTTTCGCTCGGAAACCAAATTGGTGGGGGATGACAATAGGGTCACCGTCTGTGGGAAACAGATAGCGCCTCATTCGATTTTGAATAACTCTTTCAAGGAGCTTGCCCATGGCCTTGAGGAGGCTAATGGGACGATGACTGGAGGGGAGGTTAAGAGGCTTGCCTGGCTTGGGAATACCAATGACAGTTGCCTCTTTCCACGTAGTTGGAAAGTATCTAAGATTGAAGCAGGCGTTGAAAATAATAGCTAAGAGGGTTAACACCTGCTCTGGAAAGTGTTTAAGGGCTTGGTTGGAGATGCCATCCGGGCCCGGAGCTTTTTTGGACTTAAGTCTTTTGATGAGGGACGAGATCTCATCATTGGACACAGTAATAGGGTCAGAGGTTGTAGGGGGTGAGTTCCGACGGCGGCCCTCATCCTCCACTTCCTGAATATGTGAGGGGTCGACAGGTTGAGAGCTAGGAGAGCATTGTTCGGTAATGCTGTCTGCGAAGCACTCAGCCTTTTCGTCGTCCTCGAAGGCAACCGTACCGTCGGGGCGAGAGAGAGGGGGAGTGTGAGTTGTAGCGTCTATACGGAGGGCTCTAGCCATCTTATAGTACGCTGTATGTGAGGGAGATATATTCTCCATGAGTTCACTCCTTTGGAGGTCTCGAAGTTCGGAGAGGCGGAAACGGAGTTGTCGTTGAAGACGATTCGCCGTATGCCTATATTCGGGGGTGGAATATTTTGTTGTTCTCCGGAAAGCAGCTTTTTTAGCTTTTAATAGGTTGCTAATATGTAGGGGAAGCCCACTATTATTAACAACCGGAACGACCCTTTCATTCTCCTTAAGGGTGTTGAGAGTGAATCGACCGCGGTGTCGATTTTATGGGTCGGTGTTATGGGGGGTGGCTGATGGCCCAGAATAAGGGAGACCGGTCGGTGATCGGATCCTATATCGTCTAGTGTCTCGATTGACCTGAGGTTAAGAGAAACTCCTTTGAGTAACGCAAAATCTAATATATCGGGGGCGAATCGGTGGCATCGGGATAGTGCGTAACACCGAGTGGACTGTGGACTGTAATGTCAAGAGACTGCGTTATTTCAAGCAGTTTCTTGCCACTACGGTTAGTTGCACGGCATGTCCATTCATTATGTTTAGAGTTAAAATCTCCAAACATAATGACTGAATTGCCTAGCGATAAGATAGTCTCAAAATCTTTTTTGAGGGTGTCGATTCCAGGGGGAATGTAACAGGAGGCTATGACTAAAGACTGATGTCCCGTCATAGCTAAGCTGCATATCGTAGCTTCCATATTGGTAAGCTGCGGCGTATTAATGTGAGAGCAATGTAATGTCCGCTTGTAATAAATGGCCGTTCCGCCGCCTCGGCGGTCGGGCCTATCATTACGAAGAAGAGAATAATTATTAATAGAAAGGCCTCTAGTGTCCTTAGATTTGAGGTTAGTTTCCTGTAAGAGGAGAAAATCGGCTGCGCGATCTTGAAGGAAGAGCTTAAGCTCTGGGAGGTTATTTCGCAATCCGCGAATGTTAAAAGAGATAAGCGATAACCCTTTAGGCTTTACACGTCCGTGACTTATAAGCAGAGCAGATGGCTCTGTCATTGTAAAGTTAAGTTAATTAATGATTTCTTATATTTACGCGAACACTACACATTTAAATAAAACTAATTTTACGGATTTTATCGCGTATATTAACTTATTTTACTTTCCCGACGTTTCAAGCACTTTACAGCACCCATGGTCACGGGGGGGACTGAGGTGTATGACGTCCCAATGTCATAGTTAACCACGGCTACCTCCAGATTAAAAATTATTAATTTTTGTTCCGATCTACGCAGTATGAACTTACAGTATCATGAAGTCTTGCAGTTGTATGCTTGGGTTGGGATTTAATTTTATTAATTATGGGATCCCAAGCAGATGGTAGCACCCAGCCATCTTCTCTATTGAAATTAGGATGTTTTTTGATTTCAATAGCCTCGCGAATCATCCTTGGAAGGAATCGGTGTTCTTTAGCGAGGATTTGTGGTCTATCAAATCTAATGTAGTGACGGGGGCGATCCTGTACGTGTTCACAGACTGCAGACTTCCCGGAGCGTCTATTCTTCACATCAGCTATGTGTTCTTTAACGCGGGTTTTTATGGATCTTTTAGTTTGTCCTATATAAGAGAGACCACATTCACAATCCAGCTTGTACACTCCTGCATCTTGCAGAGGAATATTACACTTGACTGATGGTAAAAACTGACTAATCTTCTTCGGCGGCTTGAAATATGTTTTAATGGAAGCACGCTTCAAGATGTAGCCAATCTTGTCAGTGACACCTCTGACATATGGCAGTACAGCAGGCACTCGCTCGACTGTGGCCGGCTTCACTCGTTCACTGTGACGTAGGCGCGGGACCCGAAGCTTATTGTCGTGCAAAACTTGCTTGACGTGTTGGAGCTCGGCGGCCAGGTGTTTACTGTCACAGATCCCTCGTGCTCTCTGAAACAAAGATTTACCCACGGTAGCTAACTGTGAAGGATGGTGGTGAGAATCACCGTTTAAATATCTATCTGTATGGGTCTTTTTTCTATACACAGTGTGGCTCAAGGTGTTATCAGGATTCCGAATTACTAACACATCTAGAAAAGCTAAAGAATTGTTTGCCTCTAACTCCATTGTGAACTGAATTTTAGAATTTAAGGAGTTAAGATGGTCTAAAAATGCAGTTACTTTATCTAAAGGTAGAATTGTGAAAGTGTCGTCTACGTACCGCTTGTAGAATCTTGGCTTTATGGGAGAAGTAAGCAGGGCTTTCTCCTCAAAGTCCTCCATGAATATATCGGCAACAATGGGAGATACAGGTGAGCCCATCGCCACACCATCTACTTGCTTGTAGAACTCCTCCTTCCACAATAGGTAGCCAGATGTAAGGCAGTGTCTGAGTAATACTGCATATTCTACGGTCATGTTATTTTCCTCTAGCCTTCTAGTAATGATTGAGATGCAGTCTTCAACAGGTAGGCATGTGAACAGAGACTGCACATCAAAACTCACCATAGTTTCATTGTCTGCCAGATGTAGGTCTTTAATCTCGCTGACAAAATGGTAGGAATCCTTTGTGTGTGCTCTTGTATGTCCCTTGAGCGGTGAGAGTATATTCGCTAAGTGTTGAGCCAATCTGTAAGTTGGTGAATCGATTTGGCTCACTATAGGACGTAGTGGAGCATTGGGCTTGTGTATTTTTGGTAACCCATACAACTTCGGTGGTTTAGCACACGTAGGTATTATCGATTTTACGTCTAGATTTAATTTTTCGGAGTGTTTCTTTATGAGATCACTAGTTGTTTTAAGTGTGTTATTTGTTGGGTCATTTTTAACCTTTTTATACGTACTTGCATCCGACAAAAGTTCTTGTATTTTAGAATTATAATCTGACGTATCCATAACTACCGTGGCATTTCCCTTATCTGCGCGGAGAATCGTGAGTTCTGGTTTATTGCGTAGGTTAGTCAACGCTTTGAATTCGTCTTTAGGTAGATTCGGTTTTGGCGCTGAACTTCGACGTAACATAGACGAAATGTCTTGACGTATCGCTTCCAAATCCTCCTTTTGCATATTGTTTTTAAATAAACAGTCCTCGACACTACAGATAATTTGTTCGTACGGTAATTTTTTCGGTGTTATAGCAAAATTAAGACCTTTCGATAATACTCTAATTGTTGCATCATCCAGAGTTTGTTTTGACAGATTATAGACCGCCATATGTCAGAGGTGTCACTGACAAGATTGGCTACATCTTGAAGCGTGCTTCCATTAAAACATATTTCAAGCCGCCGAAGAAGATTAGTCAGTTTTTACCATCAGTCAAGTGTAATATTCCTCTGCAAGATGCAGGAGTGTACAAGCTGGATTGTGAATGTGGTCTCTCTTATATAGGACAAACTAAAAGATCCATAAAAACCCGCGTTAAAGAACACATAGCTGATGTGAAGAATAGACGCTCCGGGAAGTCTGCAGTCTGTGAACACGTACAGGATCGCCCCCGTCACTACATTAGATTTGATAGACCACAAATCCTCGCTAAAGAACACCGATTCCTTCCAAGGATGATTCGCGAGGCTATTGAAATCAAAAAACATCCTAATTTCAATAGAGAAGATGGCTGGGTGCTACCATCTGCTTGGGATCCCATAATTAATAAAATTAAATCCCAACCCAAGCATACAACTGCAAGACTTCATGATACTGTAAGTTCATACTGCGTAGATCGGAACAAAAATTAATAATTTTTAATCTGGAGGTAGCCGTGGTTAACTATGACATTGGGACGTCATACACCTCAGTCCCCCCCGTGACCATGGGTGCTGTAAAGTGCTTGAAACGTCGGGAAAGTAAAATAAGTTAATATACGCGATAAAATCCGTAAAATTAGTTTTATTTAAATGTGTAGTGTTCGCGTAAATATAAGAAATCATTATGTGAACCAGTACGGACTGGTAATTGCAAATAAAATTCGCCGATTAGAAGATCTCGTGACTAAGCGCGCAAGATATATAACAGCATTAAACTTTTTAAAACGCTGCCGTGATAATAACATCATCCCTACGTGTGTCAAAATATCCACTAAAAAGGACATTCGAGGAAGCGCTAAGATCTTAAATGAGGCAAGTAAAAAGTTGTTACGAACGGTAATCCAACAAAAACGCTCCGATCTACATACCATAAACAAATCCATAGACACATCATTCAGTGATTTAAAGGCAGTTTTAACGACATTTGATTATAATGTTTGCATCGAAACGTTAAATAAACGAGAAATTAATAAATATAATGAATGCAAAAACAAACATATAATAAAATATCAAAAATTAACGACCAAATTAAATGTCAAACATCTGTGTCGACGTGAGAACGAAACGCAACCGTCGACTACGAACGCGGATCATAGATTAAACGCGGTCTATAATCTGTCAAAACAAACTCTGGATGATGCAACAATTAGAGTATTATCGAAAGGTCTTAATTTTGCTATAACACCGAAAAAATTACCGTACGAACAAATTATCTGTAGTGTCGAGGACTGTTTATTTAAAAACAATATGCAAAAGGAGGATTTGGAAGCGATACGTCAAGACATTTCGTCTATGTTACGTCGAAGTTCAGCGCCAAAACCGAATCTACCTAAAGACGAATTCAAAGCGTTGACTAACCTACGCAATAAACCAGAACTCACGATTCTCCGCGCAGATAAGGGAAATGCCACGGTAGTTATGGATACGTCAGATTATAATTCTAAAATACAAGAACTTTTGTCGGATGCAAGTACGTATAAAAAGGTTAAAAATGACCCAACAAATAACACACTTAAAACAACTAGTGATCTCATAAAGAAACACTCCGAAAAATTAAATCTAGACGTAAAATCGATAATACCTACGTGTGCTAAACCACCGAAGTTGTATGGGTTACCAAAAATACACAAGCCCAATGCTCCACTACGTCCTATAGTGAGCCAAATCGATTCACCAACTTACAGATTGGCTCAACACTTAGCGAATATACTCTCACCGCTCAAGGGACATACAAGAGCACACACAAAGGATTCCTACCATTTTGTCAGCGAGATTAAAGACCTACATCTGGCAGACAATGAAACTATGGTGAGTTTTGATGTGCAGTCTCTGTTCACATGCCTACCTGTTGAAGACTGCATCTCAATCATTACTAGAAGGCTAGAGGAAAATAACATGACCGTAGAATATGCAGTATTACTCAGACACTGCCTTACATCTGGCTACCTATTGTGGAAGGAGGAGTTCTACAAGCAAGTAGATGGTGTGGCGATGGGCTCACCTGTATCTCCCATTGTTGCCGATATATTCATGGAGGACTTTGAGGAGAAAGCCCTGCTTACTTCTCCCATAAAGCCAAGATTCTACAAGCGGTACGTAGACGACACTTTCACAATTCTACCTTTAGATAAAGTAACTGCATTTTTAGACCATCTTAACTCCTTAAATTCTAAAATTCAGTTCACAATGGAGTTAGAGGCAAACAATTCTTTAGCTTTTCTAGATGTGTTAGTAATTCGGAATCCTGATAACACCTTGAGCCACACTGTGTATAGAAAAAAGACCCATACAGATAGATATTTAAACGGTGATTCTCACCACCATCCTTCACAGTTAGCTACCGTGGGTAAATCTTTGTTTCAGAGAGCACGAGGGATCTGTGACAGTAAACACCTGGCCGCCGAGCTCCAACACGTCAAGCAAGTTTTGCACGACAATAAGCTTCGGGTCCCGCGCCTACGTCACAGGGAACGAGTGAAGCCGGCCACAGTCGAGCGAGTGCCTGCTGTACTGCCATATATCAGAGGTGTCACTGACAAGATTGGCTACATCTTGAAGCGTGCTTCCATTAAAACATATTTCAAGCCGCCGAAGAAGATTAGTCAGTTTTTACCATCAGTCAAGTGTAATATTCCTCTGCAAGATGCAGGAGTGTACAAGCTGGATTGTGAATGTGGTCTCTCTTATATAGGACAAACTAAAAGATCCATAAAAACCCGCGTTAAAGAACACATAGCTGATGTGAAGAATAGACGCTCCGGGAAGTCTGCAGTCTGTGAACACGTACAGGATCGCCCCCGTCACTACATTAGATTTGATAGACCACAAATCCTCGCTAAAGAACACCGATTCCTTCCAAGGATGATTCGCGAGGCTATTGAAATCAAAAAACATCCTAATTTCAATAGAGAAGATGGCTGGGTGCTACCATCTGCTTGGGATCCCATAATTAATAAAATTAAATCCCAACCCAAGCATACAACTGCAAGACTTCATGATACTGTAAGTTCATACTGCGTAGATCGGAACAAAAATTAATAATTTTTAATCTGGAGGTAGCCGTGGTTAACTATGACATTGGGACGTCATACACCTCAGTCCCCCCCGTGACCATGGGTGCTGTAAAGTGCTTGAAACGTCGGGAAAGTAAAATAAGTTAATATACGCGATAAAATCCGTAAAATTCGTTTTATTTTATTTAAATGATTAAGTTAATTAAGTTAACTTACAACGAACGCAAAAGATTATTATGCTCTACGAGAGCTAAGAGGCGGTCCTGAGGGGACCGAGCAGCGCGCAATTTGCTCGCTAACACTGCAATTTCGTTAATGTCGATGTTCCTTATCGCGGCGTAAACCGTGTTAAGGTCATCGACCATTGATGGCTGTTTCGCTTGAGGAGCGGAGGAGGTTTCCCGCGGTGGGTCAGCCTTTTTAGGGCCCCAGGGAAATACTGGAGCCTGCGAAGGCCTCGAGAAGCCAGGAGGTGGCCTAATAGGCGCCTGCGTTGGTCTAACGGGACCCTGAAGGGGTCGTGCGAAGCCCTGCGGCGGCTGAGACAAGCCGTGACGGGGCTTCCTAACATATAACGCCGGGAATAAACGGTCATTGACCGGCGGTGGGACCTGCCTATTTGGGCGAGGACGAGGAGCGCACGGGCATCCTCTATAGCTTGCCGGGTGGCCTGTCTGTTGACACAGGACGCACGCGGGCGGGGACACGGCATCTTTAGGCCGGGGGCACTCTTTAGTGGTGTGTGGGTCTAGGCACTAAACGCATCTGGGTGGAGCGGAGCAATTGGCCGCCGCATGCCCATAAAGCTGGCAGCGGTGGCACTGCGCCGGGAAACCGCGCCTATGCGGTGGCTCAACTTTGACTCCCGACAAGCCGCACATGGTGCGTACTTGTCGGAAGATAGTTTTCGCCTCCGGAACATTGGTAAGTATTACTAAGATTATCGGGTATCTCAACTCAGTTCTGCTGTGCATTTTATGCACAGCCTCAACAGGAAATCCTTGCGACTTAAGGTCCTCAAGGATTTCTTCGTTAGAGAGCTCGGATGGGACTCCTCGGATGACTACCCTAACTTTACGCTCTTCCGGAAGAGCGTATGTGTGGTAAGACACACGTTCGTTCGTAAAAAGTCTAGTAATGCGGCGAAAATCCTTTATCGATTGTGGAACTATTTTAATGGCTACGCCCATGTTCGTAGCTTGGTCATATTTTATACCCGTATCATAGCAGATTTTGCTAAGTCGGGTGAATTCTGTTTTGTCTCTTAAGAAGACAGGGGGCGGGATTTGCTTTTTAGCGAGTTGGGGAGCGCAACGTGAAGCCGGCTTCGACGGCGCTGCGATGTATAATGACATAAGAGGGGACGGAGCAGCGGCGGGGGCTGCGGCGGTGGAGGGAGCGGCAAGGGCCGCTGAGACGGGGGGCGAACGGTTTTTCGCGCCGCGCTTTGACGAAACCGTGGTGTAAGATGTATTTGAGTCACCGGTATCATCGGAGTCAGAGGACTCTGATGTCCTGGTGCTGGACTTATTAGCAGGCCTCTTCCGGGAGGCAGATATTGAGGACGCGGAATCGGAGTGAGAGCACTCCATATCGATCTCAAGGGACGCGAACGAGTTCCGGGACTCGAGGTAGGCCGCTATAACGGGCGGCGGTGCCTGAACGGCGGAAGGAGCCAGAAGGGCTGAGATGGTTGCGTTAAGAGCCTGCAGGTCATTATGCAACCTATTGACGGCATCGTGCAGGGAACCTATCAATTCCTGCGAGGACATTTTACGTAAAAGAACACATAGCTGACGTGAAGCACCAACGTTCCGGGAAGTCTGCAGATTGTGATCATATCCTAAACGGCCCCCGCCATTACATTAGATTTGATAAACCACAAGTTCTCGCAAAAGAACATCGAATCCTGCCAAGGATGATACGTGAGGCTATTGAAATTAAAAAACATCCTAATTTCAATAGAGAGGGAGGCTGGGTACTACCACCTGCTTGGGATCCTGTAATTCATAAAATTAAAACTAAACCCAAGCATACCACTGCAAGACTTCAAGACACAGTTAGTTCATTCTGCGTAGATCGGACCAAAATTAATAATTAAAAAGCTGAAGGTACTCCGGGTTAACTTTGACATCGGGACGTCAATCACCTCAGTCCCCCGTGACCACGGTTGCTGGAAAGCAAACGAAACGTCGGGAATACAAAATAACTTAATTAAACGCGATAAAATCCGTAAAAGTAGTTTGATTCAAGATATCGTTGTTGCTAAGAATAATAACCGGTGTTCTGGGAATTGATTCTCTTAAAATGGAAGATCTTCCCTAATCCATTGACTTTCCTTGGTGGGAATATCACCGAAGGTGACTCTAAGCATTTTTATTCTTTCGTCTTTGCTGTCTGTAGTTATAAAATTAGAAAAGAAGTTCATATTTGGGGTAAGATTTGAGATAATTAGATCAAGATCTTTGTTTAAAATATTACAAATGACTTTTGGATTTATAGGTAGACTGCATATAGATGTGAGAGGTTTGGCTTTCGCCATATGAGAGGAGGTTATGATATTCAAGTTTTTGTCAAACGAGACGCTCAGGAATGGGCTGCGGTAGGAGGTATTGGGAATAGCCTCTATCCTCCCGGGAAGGTTCTGTTGAGGTGTGCTCTCCGAGTCGGCTGTTGGTGTGGTTGTTATTGATCTGGGAGTTCTTCTTGTTGGGTGGTGGACTTCTAAGGTTTTTGTCTCTAATGTCTCCATGAACTGTGCGATGCTTGAGGTAAAATGATTTAGCTGTTGCGTTAAATCTCGATTGAAATAGTTATCCATTTCCAGTTGGTCCGCGAGCCGTTTTGTAGTTGTTTTCAGGTCATCTGTGACGCCTCCTAGAGATATTAGGTGCGTATTAACAGTTTTAGAGTGTTGGAGCTGGTAACTACCAGCATGCTGTTGATACTTGACAAAAGTGAATTGTAGCTCTGGAGTGCTGCGGTAATTAGGGTTTCTTTTAGGAACCCCCAATCGTTTTCACTAATTTTGATCAATAAAGTGTATTGCGTGTATAGTAAATCCGGTTTAGTGAGGTTTAATCCTGAAATTATTTTAATCAATTTTAGAATCTCTTGTGCGGAGGGATTTTCAAAAGTTTTAAGCAATTTAGACAGTTCATATAAATCTTCCATTTCGTGACTGTTGAGCGGGTCACATATACTGATCGGTTGAGTGTCTGGATCGTACCCTAATGTATAGTCAGGGTCATCCTCTGGAATCCCCTGAATTTGAGGGTTCACGAAGTTTGGATTTAATTTAATTTTTTTCTTTCTAATTTGATTCTTTCAATATTTGAAGAGATGTCTTCCCTTCTTGGCCTGGAACGGCTGACTGTCCAGCCATGATGGGGCTTATTGCGGCTAAATCTTCTTCTGATATGAGCGATCGAGTAATTTGTTGTACCTCTTCTGAGGTAGTAAGGAATTGTCCAGTCATAATAAGTAGAATCCCTCCGATGAATTTAAAAATGTCCTGCGATAAAGAATAATTGAGGTTTAAATTGTTAGTGATAGGGTTCTTGTATCAATTGAGTAAAATAGTTTTGAATTAAAGGGGTTAACCAATCAATGATTTCTTCGATGTAATTTATATTTATATGGGGCATATGAAATTAACTCTCTTCTCTTAAATAAAAATCTCTACATTAGTACTCAAAAATAATTGGATTATTTTTTGTTCGTGTGATGAATGATGCAATCGCCTTAGTATTTTACTCGTACTGTCGTTGAATCACCACCAAAAATAGTTTTAAGCGTTTCCTCTACACCTGGTTCGTAATTCGGCTCGTTCCACAATAAAATTCTCTTTTGAACACAATCCATCAATGGAAATGCGTTATATTTGTTGAAATTTGCAATTTGACCGAAGTTACTACACGAGTGTATTAAACAGTTAAAGAAAAAATTCTTACCAGCATTTGGCGGTGATACAACCAAAAACGTATTTCGTTTAAGTTTACTTTTACACACGACTTGATATAGACGAATCAAAAAAATTTCTATTTCATGTTTGTTATTGTCAAATTGGAATTCAAATTGGAAATTGTTGAATGGTTGGGATTTCTAAGTCCCGATGAAGGTCGGCATTACGGACGTACCAAGGTGCATTCGTAGCTCGACGACAGAAGTGATTTTGGATGTTTGAAGTTCATTTATAATTTTAGAATTAGCGTGTGCAAAAATAGGGGCCGCGTAAGACATTACCGGTCGTATACAAACCTTATAAAGGGTTCGCTTATTTCTTAAAGACATTTTACTATGTCGACCTAACATACTGTTAAGCCTACCTAGATAGAACCGTGCTAGACGGGTTACTCTTTTGATATGAGGCTCAAAAGTAAGCCTTGTGTCAAGGGTGACACCTAAATATTTAGCAGACGTATGCCAGGGGACTGTGGTCTTTAACATACGTATTGGTGGAATATTTTTATTGATTTTGAAACGGCGTCGTTTCCAATTGAATTGAACTGCGGAGCTCTTATCCGGGTTCACATCGATGCGCCATTTTTGGAACCAAGCTCCTAGGTCATCGACTGACTTTTGGATCTTGTTCCTTACGAAAGGTAAAGGTAGTGTGTGACCTTTAAAGTATAAGGCAGTGTCATCTGCAAATAGGGAGAGCTATACACCATTCGACGGGATTGGAATGTAGTTGGTGTACAAGATGTAGAGGAGGGGAGCAAGTACTGATCCCTGAGGAATACCAGCTTTGATGGGTCTCTGAGAGGAGAGCGTGCCTTCGTATCTAAAACGAAAAATTCGTACGATGTTGTAAGTAAGAGGCCCCGAGACGTAATAAACGATCGGAGAGACCTACTCTATATAGTTTAAATATAAGGCCTTCGTGCCAGACTCGGTCGAAGGCTTTGGCAATGTCGAAAAAGACCGTGATGGTTTTATGTCGACGTGGATAAAAACCGCTGAGGATGTATTCCACAATGCAGTGAACTTGTTGGGGGCAAGAGAGTTTCGCTCGGAAACCAAATTGGTGGGGGATGACAATAGGGTCACCGTCTGTGGGAAACAGATAGCGCCTCATTCGATTTTGAATAACTCTTTCAAGGAGCTTGCCCATGGCCTGAGGAGGCTAATGGGACGATGACTGGAGGGGAGGTTAAGAGGCTTGCCTGGCTTGGGAATACCAATGACAGTTGCCTCTTTCCACGTAGTTGGAAAGTATCTAAGATTGAAGCAGGCGTTGAAAATAATAGCTAAGAGGGTTAACACCTGCTCTGGAAAGTGTTTAAGGGCTTGGTTGGAGATGCCATCCGGGCCCGGAGCTTTTTTGGACTTAAGTCTTTTGATGAGGGACGAGATCTCATCATTGGACACAGTAATAGGGTCAGAGGTTGTAGGGGGTGAGTTCCGACGGCGGCCCTCATCCTCCACTTCCTGAATATGTGAGGGGTCGACAGGTTGAGAGCTAGGAGAGCATTGTTCGGTAATGCTGTCTGCGAAGCACTCAGCCTTTTCGTCGTCCTCGAAGGCAACCGTACCGTCGGGGCGAGAGAGAGGGGGAGTGTGAGTTGTAGCGTCTATACGGAGGGCTCTAGCCATCTTATAGTACGCTGTATGTGAGGGAGATATATTCTCCATGAGTTCACTCCTTTGGAGGTCTCGAAGTTCGGAGAGGCGGAAACGGAGTTGTCGTTGAAGACGATTCGCCGTATGCCTATATTCGGGGGTGGAATATTTTGTTGTTCTCCGGAAAGCAGCTTTTTTAGCTTTTAATAGGTTGCTAATATGTAGGGGAAGCCCACTATTATTAACAACCGGAACGACCCTTTCATTCTCCTTAAGGGTGTTGAGAGTGAATCGACCGCGGTGTCGATTTTATGGGTCGGTGTTATGGGGGGTGGCTGATGGCCCAGAATAAGGGAGACCGGTCGGTGATCGGATCCTATATCGTCTAGTGTCTCGATTGACCTGAGGTTAAGAGAAACTCCTTTGAGTAACGCAAAATCTAATATATCGGGGGCGAATCGGTGGCATCGGGATAGTGCGTAACACCGAGTGGACTGTGGACTGTAATGTCAAGAGACTGCGTTATTTCAAGCAGTTTCTTGCCACTACGGTTAGTTGCACGGCATGTCCATTCATTATGTTTAGAGTTAAAATCTCCAAACATAATGACTGAATTGCCTAGCGATAAGATAGTCTCAAAATCTTTTTTGAGGGTGTCGATTCCAGGGGGAATGTAACAGGAGGCTATGACTAAAGACTGATGTCCCGTCATAGCTAAGCTGCATATCGTAGCTTCCATATTGGTAAGCTGCGGCGTATTAATGTGAGAGCAATGTAATGTCCGCTTGTAATAAATGGCCGTTCCGCCGCCTCGGCGGTCGGGCCTATCATTACGAAGAAGAGAATAATTATTAATAGAAAGGCCTCTAGTGTCCTTAGATTTGAGGTTAGTTTCCTGTAAGAGGAGAAAATCGGCTGCGCGATCTTGAAGGAAGAGCTTAAGCTCTGGGAGGTTATTTCGCAATCCGCGAATGTTAAAAGAGATAAGCGATAACCCTTTAGGCTTTACACGTCCGTGACTTATAAGCAGAGCAGATGGCTCTGTCATTGTAAAGTTAAGTTAATTAATGATTTCTTATATTTACGCGAACACTACACATTTAAATAAAACTAATTTTACGGATTTTATCGCGTATATTAACTTATTTTACTTTCCCGACGTTTCAAGCACTTTACAGCACCCATGGTCACGGGGGGGACTGAGGTGTATGACGTCCCAATGTCATAGTTAACCACGGCTACCTCCAGATTAAAAATTATTAATTTTTGTTCCGATCTACGCAGTATGAACTTACAGTATCATGAAGTCTTGCAGTTGTATGCTTGGGTTGGGATTTAATTTTATTAATTATGGGATCCCAAGCAGATGGTAGCACCCAGCCATCTTCTCTATTGAAATTAGGATGTTTTTTGATTTCAATAGCCTCGCGAATCATCCTTGGAAGGAATCGCTTCAAGATGTAGCCAATCTTGTCAGTGACACCTCTGACATATGGCGGTCTATAATCTGTCAAAACAAACTCTGGATGATGCAACAATTAGAGTATTATCGAAAGGTCTTAATTTTGCTATAACACCGAAAAAATTACCGTACGAACAAATTATCTGTAGTGTCGAGGACTGTTTATTTAAAAACAATATGCAAAAGGAGGATTTGGAAGCGATACGTCAAGACATTTCGTCTATGTTACGTCGAAGTTCAGCGCCAAAACCGAATCTACCTAAAGACGAATTCAAAGCGTTGACTAACCTACGCAATAAACCAGAACTCACGATTCTCCGCGCAGATAAGGGAAATGCCACGGTAGTTATGGATACGTCAGATTATAATTCTAAAATACAAGAACTTTTGTCGGATGCAAGTACGTATAAAAAGGTTAAAAATGACCCAACAAATAACACACTTAAAACAACTAGTGATCTCATAAAGAAACACTCCGAAAAATTAAATCTAGACGTAAAATCGATAATACCTACGTGTGCTAAACCACCGAAGTTGTATGGGTTACCAAAAATACACAAGCCCAATGCTCCACTACGTCCTATAGTGAGCCAAATCGATTCACCAACTTACAGATTGGCTCAACACTTAGCGAATATACTCTCACCGCTCAAGGGACATACAAGAGCACACACAAAGGATTCCTACCATTTTGTCAGCGAGATTAAAGACCTACATCTGGCAGACAATGAAACTATGGTGAGTTTTGATGTGCAGTCTCTGTTCACATGCCTACCTGTTGAAGACTGCATCTCAATCATTACTAGAAGGCTAGAGGAAAATAACATGACCGTAGAATATGCAGTATTACTCAGACACTGCCTTACATCTGGCTACCTATTGTGGAAGGAGGAGTTCTACAAGCAAGTAGATGGTGTGGCGATGGGCTCACCTGTATCTCCCATTGTTGCCGATATATTCATGGAGGACTTTGAGGAGAAAGCCCTGCTTACTTCTCCCATAAAGCCAAGATTCTACAAGCGGTACGTAGACGACACTTTCACAATTCTACCTTTAGATAAAGTAACTGCATTTTTAGACCATCTTAACTCCTTAAATTCTAAAATTCAGTTCACAATGGAGTTAGAGGCAAACAATTCTTTAGCTTTTCTAGATGTGTTAGTAATTCGGAATCCTGATAACACCTTGAGCCACACTGTGTATAGAAAAAAGACCCATACAGATAGATATTTAAACGGTGATTCTCACCACCATCCTTCACAGTTAGCTACCGTGGGTAAATCTTTGTTTCAGAGAGCACGAGGGATCTGTGACAGTAAACACCTGGCCGCCGAGCTCCAACACGTCAAGCAAGTTTTGCACGACAATAAGCTTCGGGTCCCGCGCCTACGTCACAGTGAACGAGTGAAGCCGGCCACAGTCGAGCGAGTGCCTGCTGTACTGCCATATGTCAGAGGTGTCACTGACAAGATTGGCTACATCTTGAAGCGTGCTTCCATTAAAACATATTTCAAGCCGCCGAAGAAGATTAGTCAGTTTTTACCATCAGTCAAGTGTAATATTCCTCTGCAAGATGCAGGAGTGTACAAGCTGGATTGTGAATGTGGTCTCTCTTATATAGGACAAACTAAAAGATCCATAAAAACCCGCGTTAAAGAACACATAGCTGATGTGAAGAATAGACGCTCCGGGAAGTCTGCAGTCTGTGAACACGTACAGGATCGCCCCCGTCACTACATTAGATTTGATAGACCACAAATCCTCGCTAAAGAACACCGATTCCTTCCAAGGATGATTCGCGAGGCTATTGAAATCAAAAAACATCCTAATTTCAATAGAGAAGATGGCTGGGTGCTACCATCTGCTTGGGATCCCATAATTAATAAAATTAAATCCCAACCCAAGCATACAACTGCAAGACTTCATGATACTGTAAGTTCATACTGCGTAGATCGGAACAAAAATTAATAATTTTTAATCTGGAGGTAGCCGTGGTTAACTATGACATTGGGACGTCATACACCTCAGTCCCCCCCGTGACCATGGGTGCTGTAAAGTGCTTGAAACGTCGGGAAAGTAAAATAAGTTAATATACGCGATAAAATCCGTAAAATTCGTTTTATTTTATTTAAATGATTAAGTTAATTAAGTTAACTTACAACGAACGCAAAAGATTATTATGCTCTACGAGAGCTAAGAGGCGGTCCTGAGGGGACCGAGCAGCGCGCAATTTGCTCGCTAACACTGCAATTTCGTTAATGTCGATGTTCCTTATCGCGGCGTAAACCGTGTTAAGGTCATCGACCATTGATGGCTGTTTCGCTTGAGGAGCGGAGGAGGTTTCCCGCGGTGGGTCAGCCTTTTTAGGGCCCCAGGGAAATACTGGAGCCTGCGAAGGCCTCGAGAAGCCAGGAGGTGGCCTAATAGGCGCCTGCGTTGGTCTAACGGGACCCTGAAGGGGTCGTGCGAAGCCCTGCGGCGGCTGAGACAAGCCGTGACGGGGCTTCCTAACATATAACGCCGGGAATAAACGGTCATTGACCGGCGGTGGGACCTGCCTATTTGGGCGAGGACGAGGAGCGCACGGGCATCCTCTATAGCTTGCCGGGTGGCCTGTCTGTTGACACAGGACGCACGCGGGCGGGGACACGGCATCTTTAGGCCGGGGGCACTCTTTAGTGGTGTGTGGGTCTAGGCACTAAACGCATCTGGGTGGAGCGGAGCAATTGGCCGCCGCATGCCCATAAAGCTGGCAGCGGTGGCACTGCGCCGGGAAACCGCGCCTATGCGGTGGCTCAACTTTGACTCCCGACAAGCCGCACATGGTGCGTACTTGTCGGAAGATAGTTTTCGCCTCCGGAACATTGGTAAGTATTACTAAGATTATCGGGTATCTCAACTCAGTTCTGCTGTGCATTTTATGCACAGCCTCAACAGGAAATCCTTGCGACTTAAGGTCCTCAAGGATTTCTTCGTTAGAGAGCTCGGATGGGACTCCTCGGATGACTACCCTAACTTTACGCTCTTCCGGAAGAGCGTATGTGTGGTAAGACACACGTTCGTTCGTAAAAAGTCTAGTAATGCGGCGAAAATCCTTTATCGATTGTGGAACTATTTTAATGGCTACGCCCATGTTCGTAGCTTGGTCATATTTTATACCCGTATCATAGCAGATTTTGCTAAGTCGGGTGAATTCTGTTTTGTCTCTTAAGAAGACAGGGGGCGGGATTTGCTTTTTAGCGAGTTGGGGAGCGCAACGTGAAGCCGGCTTCGACGGCGCTGCGATGTATAATGACATAAGAGGGGACGGAGCAGCGGCGGGGGCTGCGGCGGTGGAGGGAGCGGCAAGGGCCGCTGAGACGGGGGGCGAACGGTTTTTCGCGCCGCGCTTTGACGAAACCGTGGTGTAAGATGTATTTGAGTCACCGGTATCATCGGAGTCAGAGGACTCTGATGTCCTGGTGCTGGACTTATTAGCAGGCCTCTTCCGGGAGGCAGATATTGAGGACGCGGAATCGGAGTGAGAGCACTCCATATCGATCTCAAGGGACGCGAACGAGTTCCGGGACTCGAGGTAGGCCGCTATAACGGGCGGCGGTGCCTGAACGGCGGAAGGAGCCAGAAGGGCTGAGATGGTTGCGTTAAGAGCCTGCAGGTCATTATGCAACCTATTGACGGCATCGTGCAGGGAACCTATCAATTCCTGCGAGGACATTTTACGTAAAAGAACACATAGCTGACGTGAAGCACCAACGTTCCGGGAAGTCTGCAGATTGTGATCATATCCTAAACGGCCCCCGCCATTACATTAGATTTGATAAACCACAAGTTCTCGCAAAAGAACATCGAATCCTGCCAAGGATGATACGTGAGGCTATTGAAATTAAAAAACATCCTAATTTCAATAGAGAGGGAGGCTGGGTACTACCACCTGCTTGGGATCCTGTAATTCATAAAATTAAAACTAAACCCAAGCATACCACTGCAAGACTTCAAGACACAGTTAGTTCATTCTGCGTAGATCGGACCAAAATTAATAATTAAAAAGCTGAAGGTACTCCGGGTTAACTTTGACATCGGGACGTCAATCACCTCAGTCCCCCGTGACCACGGTTGCTGGAAAGCAAACGAAACGTCGGGAATACAAAATAACTTAATTAAACGCGATAAAATCCGTAAAAGTAGTTTGATTCAAGATATCGTTGTTGCTAAGAATAATAACCGGTGTTCTGGGAATTGATTCTCTTAAAATGGAAGATCTTCCCTAATCCATTGACTTTCCTTGGTGGGAATATCACCGAAGGTGACTCTAAGCATTTTTATTCTTTCGTCTTTGCTGTCTGTAGTTATAAAATTAGAAAAGAAGTTCATATTTGGGGTAAGATTTGAGATAATTAGATCAAGATCTTTGTTTAAAATATTACAAATGACTTTTGGATTTATAGGTAGACTGCATATAGATGTGAGAGGTTTGGCTTTCGCCATATGAGAGGAGGTTATGATATTCAAGTTTTTGTCAAACGAGACGCTCAGGAATGGGCTGCGGTAGGAGGTATTGGGAATAGCCTCTATCCTCCCGGGAAGGTTCTGTTGAGGTGTGCTCTCCGAGTCGGCTGTTGGTGTGGTTGTTATTGATCTGGGAGTTCTTCTTGTTGGGTGGTGGACTTCTAAGGTTTTTGTCTCTAATGTCTCCATGAACTGTGCGATGCTTGAGGTAAAATGATTTAGCTGTTGCGTTAAATCTCGATTGAAATAGTTATCCATTTCCAGTTGGTCCGCGAGCCGTTTTGTAGTTGTTTTCAGGTCATCTGTGACGCCTCCTAGAGATATTAGGTGCGTATTAACAGTTTTAGAGTGTTGGAGCTGGTAACTACCAGCATGCTGTTGATACTTGACAAAAGTGAATTGTAGCTCTGGAGTGCTGCGGTAATTAGGGTTTCTTTTAGGAACCCCCAATCGTTTTCACTAATTTTGATCAATAAAGTGTATTGCGTGTATAGTAAATCCGGTTTAGTGAGGTTTAATCCTGAAATTATTTTAATCAATTTTAGAATCTCTTGTGCGGAGGGATTTTCAAAAGTTTTAAGCAATTTAGACAGTTCATATAAATCTTCCATTTCGTGACTGTTGAGCGGGTCACATATACTGATCGGTTGAGTGTCTGGATCGTACCCTAATGTATAGTCAGGGTCATCCTCTGGAATCCCCTGAATTTGAGGGTTCACGAAGTTTGGATTTAATTTAATTTTTTTCTTTCTAATTTGATTCTTTCAATATTTGAAGAGATGTCTTCCCTTCTTGGCCTGGAACGGCTGACTGTCCAGCCATGATGGGGCTTATTGCGGCTAAATCTTCTTCTGATATGAGCGATCGAGTAATTTGTTGTACCTCTTCTGAGGTAGTAAGGAATTGTCCAGTCATAATAAGTAGAATCCCTCCGATGAATTTAAAAATGTCCTGCGATAAAGAATAATTGAGGTTTAAATTGTTAGTGATAGGGTTCTTGTATCAATTGAGTAAAATAGTTTTGAATTAAAGGGGTTAACCAATCAATGATTTCTTCGATGTAATTTATATTTATATGGGGCATATGAAATTAACTCTCTTCTCTTAAATAAAAATCTCTACATTAGTACTCAAAAATAATTGGATTATTTTTTGTTCGTGTGATGAATGATGCAATCGCCTTAGTATTTTACTCGTACTGTCGTTGAATCACCACCAAAAATAGTTTTAAGCGTTTCCTCTACACCTGGTTCGTAATTCGGCTCGTTCCACAATAAAATTCTCTTTTGAACACAATCCATCAATGGAAATGCGTTATATTTGTTGAAATTTGCAATTTGACCGAAGTTACTACACGAGTGTATTAAACAGTTAAAGAAAAAATTCTTACCAGCATTTGGCGGTGATACAACCAAAAACGTATTTCGTTTAAGTTTACTTTTACACACGACTTGATATAGACGAATCAAAAAAATTTCTATTTCATGTTTGTTATTGTCAAATTGGAATTCAAATTGGAAATTGTTGAATGGTTGGGATTTCTAAGTCCCGATGAAGGTCGGCATTACGGACGTACCAAGGTGCATTCGTAGCTCGACGACAGAAGTGATTTTGGATGTTTGAAGTTCATTTATAATTTTAGAATTAGCGTGTGCAAAAATAGGGGCCGCGTAAGACATTACCGGTCGTATACAAACCTTATAAAGGGTTCGCTTATTTCTTAAAGACATTTTACTATGTCGACCTAACATACTGTTAAGCCTACCTAGATAGAACCGTGCTAGACGGGTTACTCTTTTGATATGAGGCTCAAAAGTAAGCCTTGTGTCAAGGGTGACACCTAAATATTTAGCAGACGTATGCCAGGGGACTGTGGTCTTTAACATACGTATTGGTGGAATATTTTTATTGATTTTGAAACGGCGTCGTTTCCAATTGAATTGAACTGCGGAGCTCTTATCCGGGTTCACATCGATGCGCCATTTTTGGAACCAAGCTCCTAGGTCATCGACTGACTTTTGGATCTTGTTCCTTACGAAAGGTAAAGGTAGTGTGTGACCTTTAAAGTATAAGGCAGTGTCATCTGCAAATAGGGAGAGCTATACACCATTCGACGGGATTGGAATGTAGTTGGTGTACAAGATGTAGAGGAGGGGAGCAAGTACTGATCCCTGAGGAATACCAGCTTTGATGGGTCTCTGAGAGGAGAGCGTGCCTTCGTATCTAAAACGAAAAATTCGTACGATGTTGTAAGTAAGAGGCCCCGAGACGTAATAAACGATCGGAGAGACCTACTCTATATAGTTTAAATATAAGGCCTTCGTGCCAGACTCGGTCGAAGGCTTTGGCAATGTCGAAAAAGACCGTGATGGTTTTATGTCGACGTGGATAAAAACCGCTGAGGATGTATTCCACAATGCAGTGAACTTGTTGGGGGCAAGAGAGTTTCGCTCGGAAACCAAATTGGTGGGGGATGACAATAGGGTCACCGTCTGTGGGAAACAGATAGCGCCTCATTCGATTTTGAATAACTCTTTCAAGGAGCTTGCCCATGGCCTGAGGAGGCTAATGGGACGATGACTGGAGGGGAGGTTAAGAGGCTTGCCTGGCTTGGGAATACCAATGACAGTTGCCTCTTTCCACGTAGTTGGAAAGTATCTAAGATTGAAGCAGGCGTTGAAAATAATAGCTAAGAGGGTTAACACCTGCTCTGGAAAGTGTTTAAGGGCTTGGTTGGAGATGCCATCCGGGCCCGGAGCTTTTTTGGACTTAAGTCTTTTGATGAGGGACGAGATCTCATCATTGGACACAGTAATGGGGTCAGAGGTTGTAGGGGGTGAGTTCCGACGGCGGACCTCATCCTCCACTTCCTGAATATGTGAGGGGTCGACAGGTTGAGAGCTAGGAGAGCATTGTTCGGTAATGCTGTCTGCGAAGCACTCAGCCTTTTCGTCGTCCTCGAAGGCAACCGTACCGTCGGGGCGAGAGAGAGGGGGAGTGTGAGTTGTAGCGTCTATACGGAGGGCTCTAGCTATCTTATAGTACGCTATATGTGAGGGAGATATATTCTCCATGAGTTCACTCCTTTGGAGGTCTCGAAGTTCGGAGAGGCGGAAACGGAGTTGTCGTTGAAGACGATTCGCCGTATGCCTATATTCGGGGGTGGAATATTTTGTTGTTCTCCGGAAAGCAGCTTTTTTAGCTTTTAATAGGTTGCTAATATGTAGGGGAAGCCCACTATTATTAACAACCGGAACGACCCTTTCATTCTCCTTAAGGGTGTTGAGAGTGAATCGACCGCGGTGTCGATTTTATGGGTCGGTGTTATGGGGGGTGGCTGATGGCCCAAAATAAGGGAGACCGGTCGGTGATCGGATCCTATATCGTCTAGTGTCTCGATTGACCTGAGGTTAAGAGAAACTCCTTTGAGTAACGCAAAATCTAATATATCGGGGGCGAATCGGTGGCATCGGGATAGTGCGTAACACCGAGTGGACTGTGGACTGTAATGTCAAGAGACTGCGTTATTTCAAGCAGTTTCTTGCCACTACGGTTAGTTGCACGGCATGTCCATTCATTATGTTTAGAGTTAAAATCTCCAAACATAATGACTGAATTGCCTAGCGATAAGATAGTCTCAAAATCTTTTTTGAGGGTGTCGATTCCAGGGGGAATGTAACAGGAGGCTATGACTAAAGACTGATGTCCCGTCATAGCTAAGCTGCATATCGTAGCTTCCATATTGGTAAGCTGCGGCGTATTAATGTGAGAGCAATGTAATGTCCGCTTGTAATAAATGGCCGTTCCGCCGCCTCGGCGGTCGGGCCTATCATTACGAAGAAGAGAATAATTATTAATAGAAAGGCCTCTAGTGTCCTTAGATTTGAGGTTAGTTTCCTGTAAGAGGAGAAAATCGGCTGCGCGATCTTGAAGGAAGAGCTTAAGCTCTGGGAGGTTATTTCGCAATCCGCGAATGTTAAAAGAGATAAGCGATAACCCTTTAGGCTTTACACGTCCGTGACTTATAAGCAGAGCAGATGGCTCTGTCATTGTAAAGTTAAGTTAATTAAGTTAACTTACAACGAACGCAAAAGATTATTATGCTCTACGAGAGCTAAGAGGCGGTCCTGAGGGGACCGAGCAGCGCGCAATTTGCTCGCTAACACTGCAATTTCGTTAATGTCGATGTTCCTTATCGCGGCGTAAACCGTGTTAAGGTCATCGACCATTGATGGCTGTTTCGCTTGAGGAGCGGAGGAGGTTGCCCGCGGTGGGTCAGCCTTTTTAGGGCCCCAGGGAAATACTGGAGCCTGCGAAGGCCTCGAGAAGCCAGGAGGTGGCCTAATAGGCGCCTGCGTTGGTCTAACGGGACCCTGAAGGGGTCGTGCGAAGCCCTGCGGCGGCTGAGACAAGCCGTGACGGGGCTTCCTAACATATAACGCCGGGAATAAACGGTCATTGACCGGCGGTGGGACCTGCCTATTTGGGCGAGGACGAGGAGCGCACGGGCATCCTCTATAGCTTGCCGGGTGGCCTGTCTGTTGACACAGGACGCACGCGGGCGGGGACACGGCATCTTTAGGCCGGGGGCACTCTTTAGTGGTGTGTGGGTCTAGGCACTAAACGCATCTGGGTGGAGCGGAGCAATTGGCCGCCGCATGCCCATAAAGCTGGCAGCGGTGGCACTGCGCCGGGAAACCGCGCCTATGCGGTGGCTCAACTTTGACTCCCGACAAGCCGCACATGGTGCGTACTTGTCGGAAGATAGTTTTCGCCTCCGGAACATTGGTAAGTATTACTAAGATTATCGGGTATCTCAACTCAGTTCTGCTGTGCATTTTATGCACAGCCTCAACAGGAAATCCTTGCGACTTAAGGTCCTCAAGGATTTCTTCGTTAGAGAGCTCGGATGGGACTCCTCGGATGACTACCCTAACTTTACGCTCTTCCGGAAGAGCGTATGTGTGGTAAGACACACGTTCGTTCGTAAAAAGTCTAGTAATGCGGCGAAAATCCTTTATCGATTGTGGAACTATTTTAATGGCTACGCCCATGTTCGTAGCTTGGTCATATTTTATACCCGTATCATAGCAGATTTTGCTAAGTCGGGTGAATTCTGTTTTGTCTCTTAAGAAGACAGGGGGCGGGATTTGCTTTTTAGCGAGTTGGGGAGCGCAACGTGAAGCCGGCTTCGACGGCGCTGCGATGTATAATGACATAAGAGGGGACGGAGCAGCGGCGGGGGCTGTGGCGGTGGAGGGAGCGGCAAGGGCCGCTGAGACGGGGGGCGAACGGTTTTTCGCGCCGCGCTTCGCTGCGCGCTTTGACGAAACCGTGGTGTAAGATGTATTTGAGTCACCGGTATCATCGGAGTCAGAGGACTCTGATGTCCTGGTGCTGGACTTATTAGCAGGCCTCTTCCGGGAGGCAGATATTGAGGACGCGGAATCGGAGTGAGAGCACTCCATATCGATCTCAAGGGACGCGAACGAGTTCCGGGACTCGAGGTAGGCCGCTATAACGGGCGGCGGTGCCTGAACGGCGGAAGGAGCCAGAAGGGCTGAGATGGTTGCGTTAAGAGCCTGCAGGTCATTATGCAACCTATTGACGGCATCGTGCAGGGAACCTATCAATTCCTGCGAGGACATTTTACGTAAAAGAACACATAGCTGACGTGAAGCACCAACGTTCCGGGAAGTCTGCAGATTGTGATCATATCCTAAACGGCCCCCGCCATTACATTAGATTTGATAAACCACAAGTTCTCGCAAAAGAACATCGAATCCTGCCAAGGATGATACGTGAGGCTATTGAAATTAAAAAACATCCTAATTTCAATAGAGAGGGAGGCTGGGTACTACCACCTGCTTGGGATCCTGTAATTCATAAAATTAAAACTAAACCCAAGCATACCACTGCAAGACTTCAAGACACAGTTAGTTCATTCTGCGTAGATCGGACCAAAATTAATAATTAAAAAGCTGAAGGTACTCCGGGTTAACTTTGACATCGGGACGTCAATCACCTCAGTCCCCCGTGACCACGGTTGCTGGAAAGCAAACGAAACGTCGGGAATACAAAATAACTTAATTAAACGCGATAAAATCCGTAAAAGTAGTTTGATTCAAGATATCGTTGTTGCTAAGAATAATAACCGGTGTTCTGGGAATTGATTCTCTTAAAATGGAAGATCTTCCCTAATCCATTGACTTTCCTTGGTGGGAATATCACCGAAGGTGACTCTAAGCATTTTTATTCTTTCGTCTTTGCTGTCTGTAGTTATAAAATTAGAAAAGAAGTTCATATTTGGGGTAAGATTTGAGATAATTAGATCAAGATCTTTGTTTAAAATATTACAAATGACTTTTGGATTTATAGGTAGACTGCATATAGATGTGAGAGGTTTGGCTTTCGCCATATGAGAGGAGGTTATGATATTCAAGTTTTTGTCAAACGAGACGCTCAGGAATGGGCTGCGGTAGGAGGTATTGGGAATAGCCTCTATCCTCCCGGGAAGGTTCTGTTGAGGTGTGCTCTCCGAGTCGGCTGTTGGTGTGGTTGTTATTGATCTGGGAGTTCTTCTTGTTGGGTGGTGGACTTCTAAGGTTTTTGTCTCTAATGTCTCCATGAACTGTGCGATGCTTGAGGTAAAATGATTTAGCTGTTGCGTTAAATCTCGATTGAAATAGTTATCCATTTCCAGTTGGTCCGCGAGCCGTTTTGTAGTTGTTTTCAGGTCATCTGTGACGCCTCCTAGAGATATTAGGTGCGTATTAACAGTTTTAGAGTGTTGGAGCTGGTAACTACCAGCATGCTGTTGATACTTGACAAAAGTGAATTGTAGCTCTGGAGTGCTGCGGTAATTAGGGTTTCTTTTAGGAACCCCCAATCGTTTTCACTAATTTTGATCAATAAAGTGTATTGCGTGTATAGTAAATCCGGTTTAGTGAGGTTTAATCCTGAAATTATTTTAATCAATTTTAGAATCTCTTGTGCGGAGGGATTTTCAAAAGTTTTAAGCAATTTAGACAGTTCATATAAATCTTCCATTTCGTGACTGTTGAGCGGGTCACATATACTGATCGGTTGAGTGTCTGGATCGTACCCTAATGTATAGTCAGGGTCATCCTCTGGAATCCCCTGAATTTGAGGGTTCACGAAGTTTGGATTTAATTTAATTTTTTTCTTTCTAATTTGATTCTTTCAATATTTGAAGAGATGTCTTCCCTTCTTGGCCTGGAACGGCTGACTGTCCAGCCATGATGGGGCTTATTGCGGCTAAATCTTCTTCTGATATGAGCGATCGAGTAATTTGTTGTACCTCTTCTGAGGTAGTAAGGAATTGTCCAGTCATAATAAGTAGAATCCCTCCGATGAATTTAAAAATGTCCTGCGATAAAGAATAATTGAGGTTTAAATTGTTAGTGATAGGGTTCTTGTATCAATTGAGTAAAATAGTTTTGAATTAAAGGGGTTAACCAATCAATGATTTCTTCGATGTAATTTATATTTATATGGGGCATATGAAATTAACTCTCTTCTCTTAAATAAAAATCTCTACATTAGTACTCAAAAATAATTGGATTATTTTTTGTTCGTGTGATGAATGATGCAATCGCCTTAGTATTTTACTCGTACTGTCGTTGAATCACCACCAAAAATAGTTTTAAGCGTTTCCTCTACACCTGGTTCGTAATTCGGCTCGTTCCACAATAAAATTCTCTTTTGAACACAATCCATCAATGGAAATGCGTTATATTTGTTGAAATTTGCAATTTGACCGAAGTTACTACACGAGTGTATTAAACAGTTAAAGAAAAAATTCTTACCAGCATTTGGCGGTGATACAACCAAAAACGTATTTCGTTTAAGTTTACTTTTACACACGACTTGATATAGACGAATCAAAAAAATTTCTATTTCATGTTTGTTATTGTCAAATTGGAATTCAAATTGGAAATTGTTGAATGGTTGGGATTTCTAAGTCCCGATGAAGGTCGGCATTACGGACGTACCAAGGTGCATTCGTAGCTCGACGACAGAAGTGATTTTGGATGTTTGAAGTTCATTTATAATTTTAGAATTAGCGTGTGCAAAAATAGGGGCCGCGTAAGACATTACCGGTCGTATACAAACCTTATAAAGGGTTCGCTTATTTCTTAAAGACATTTTACTATGTCGACCTAACATACTGTTAAGCCTACCTAGATAGAACCGTGCTAGACGGGTTACTCTTTTGATATGAGGCTCAAAAGTAAGCCTTGTGTCAAGGGTGACACCTAAATATTTAGCAGACGTATGCCAGGGGACTGTGGTCTTTAACATACGTATTGGTGGAATATTTTTATTGATTTTGAAACGGCGTCGTTTCCAATTGAATTGAACTGCGGAGCTCTTATCCGGGTTCACATCGATGCGCCATTTTTGGAACCAAGCTCCTAGGTCATCGACTGACTTTTGGATCTTGTTCCTTACGAAAGGTAGTGTGTGACCTTTAAAGTATAAGGCAGTGTCATCTGCAAATAGGGAGAGCTATACACCATTCGACGGGATTGGAATGTAGTTGGTGTACAAGATGTAGAGGAGGGGAGCAAGTACTGATCCCTGAGGAATACCAGCTTTGATGGGTCTCTGAGAGGAGAGCGTGCCTTCGTATCTAAAACGAAAAATTCGTACGATGTTGTAAGTAAGAGGCCCCGAGACGTAATAAACGATCGGAGAGACCTACTCTATATAGTTTAAATATAAGGCCTTCGTGCCAGACTCGGTCGAAGGCTTTGGCAATGTCGAAAAAGACCGCGATGGTTTTATGTCGACGTGGATAAAAACCGCTGAGAATGTATTCCACAATGCAGTGAACTTGTTGGGGGCAAGAGAGTTTCGCTCGGAAACCAAATTGGTGGGGGATGACAATAGGGTCACCGTCTGTGGGAAACAGATAGCGCCTCATTCGATTTTGAATAACTCTTTCAAGGAGCTTGCCCATGGCCTTGAGGAGGCTAATGGGACGATGACTGGAGGGGAGGTTAAGAGGCTTGCCTGGCTTGGGAATACCAATGACAGTTGCCTCTTTCCACGTAGTTGGAAAGTATCTAAGATTGAAGCAGGCGTTGAAAATAATAGCTAAGAGGGTTAACACCTGCTCTGGAAAGTGTTTAAGGGCTTGGTTGGAGATGCCATCCGGGCCCGGAGCTTTTTTGGACTTAAGTCTTTTGATGAGGGACGAGATCTCATCATTGGACACAGTAATGGGGTCAGAGGTTGTAGGGGGTGAGTTCCGACGGCGGACCTCATCCTCCACTTCCTGAATATGTGAGGGGTCGACAGGTTGAGAGCTAGGAGAGCATTGTTCGGTAATGCTGTCTGCGAAGCACTCAGCCTTTTCGTCGTCCTCGAAGGCAACCGTACCGTCGGGGCGAGAGAGAGGGGGAGTGTGAGTTGTAGCGTCTATACGGAGGGCTCTAGCCATCTTATAGTACGCTGTATGTGAGGGAGATATATTCTCCATGAGTTCACTCCTTTGGAGGTCTCGAAGTTCGGAGAGGCGGAAACGGAGTTGTCGTTGAAGACGATTCGCCGTATGCCTATATTCGGGGGTGGAATATTTTGTTGTTCTCCGGAAAGCAGCTTTTTTAGCTTTTAATAGGTTGCTAATATGTAGGGGAAGCCCACTATTATTAACAACCGGAACGACCCTTTCATTCTCCTTAAGGGTGTTGAGAGTGAATCGACCGCGGTGTCGATTTTATGGGTCGGTGTTATGGGGGGTGGCTGATGGCCCAGAATAAGGGAGACCGGTCGGTGATCGGATCCTATATCGTCTAGTGTCTCGATTGACCTGAGGTTAAGAGAAACTCCTTTGAGTAACGCAAAATCTAATATATCGGGGGCGAATCGGTGGCATCGGGATAGTGCGTAACACCGAGTGGACTGTGGACTGTAATGTCAAGAGACTGCGTTATTTCAAGCAGTTTCTTGCCACTACGGTTAGTTGCACGGCATGTCCATTCATTATGTTTAGAGTTAAAATCTCCAAACATAATGACTGAATTGCCTAGCGATAAGATAGTCTCAAAATCTTTTTTGAGGGTGTCGATTCCAGGGGGAATGTAACAGGAGGCTATGACTAAAGACTGATGTCCCGTCATAGCTAAGCTGCATATCGTAGCTTCCATATTGGTAAGCTGCGGCGTATTAATGTGAGAGCAATGTAATGTCCGCTTGTAATAAATGGCCGTTCCGCCGCCTCGGCGGTCGGGCCTATCATTACGAAGAAGAGAATAATTATTAATAGAAAGGCCTCTAGTGTCCTTAGATTTGAGGTTAGTTTCCTGTAAGAGGAGAAAATCGGCTGCGCGATCTTGAAGGAAGAGCTTAAGCTCTGGGAGGTTATTTCGCAATCCGCGAATGTTAAAAGAGATAAGCGATAACCCTTTAGGCTTTACACGTCCGTGACTTATAAGCAGAGCAGATGGCTCTGTCATTGTAAAGTTAAGTTAATTAAGTTAACTTACAACGAACGCAAAAGATTATTATGCTCTACGAGAGCTAAGAGGCGGTCCTGAGGGGACCGAGCAGCGCGCAATTTGCTCGCTAACACTGCAATTTCGTTAATGTCGATGTTCCTTATCGCGGCGTAAACCGTGTTAAGGTCATCGACCATTGATGGCTGTTTCGCTTGAGGAGCGGAGGAGGTTGCCCGCGATGTCCTGGTGCTGGACTTGGTGGCAGGCCTCTTCCGAGAGGCAGATATTGAGGACGCGGAGTCGGAGTGAGAGCACTCCATATCTACTTCTAGGGCCGCGAACGAGTTCCGGGACTCGAGGTAATCCGCTATAACGGGCGGCGGTGGGTGTGCCCGAGAGGCAGCAGCGGTAAACTTGGACATAAAATCGGTTAAAGTATGTATATCCATCTTTTCGAAGATGGCGAGGAAGGACTCTAAAAGTTGGTGTTTGGAGGACATATTGTGTGACGTTGGGGACTACGTAAATATATAAAAAGTTAGTTAGGGGGACACTGTTCTGAAAAGAACAGAAACGTAATCTAAGAACATTAAGGGCGGGATCACCGTTCTGAAAAGAACGGGACGCTCTTAACCAAGAAACAGATCCCTGTACTCAAAAGAACAGGGACTTGCTCTGAAAAGAGCAAGTAACGTTTTTCAAGAAACACGATACAACGGAATATAATAAACAAACATTTAATGAAATTAACTAATAAACTTATACACTAGTAACTAGTGTACTACAATATAACAAAGCGGTCAGTCAAACCTCCCCGACCGAAGGCGGGGGGGGGGGGGTGAGATCTGAGAGTTAACAAGAAAACACTTACCGAACTTCAACGCTATTAAGCGCTCACTAAATAACGCGAAGCGCGGTACGAAAGGGCTCGAGAGCGGTGCCACAGGCGGAATGTCCAACCGTACCTGCCGGCCCGTCTTTTATATGGTTTGGCCGTTGCTGGCCAGCGGACCCTTGCCTCACCCCCGCGCCTTACTTTATTGGGTTATATCTCTTACGAACTAACAAACCGAGTGAATAGCCTGGTGAGCCGCCGGAAGTCGTCGATTGATTGGGGGATGATTTTAATCGCCTCCCCGAGGTTGATGGCGTGATCGTATTTTATTCCTGCGTTGTAGCAGGTTTTGGATAGTTCCGTGAATTTAGCCTTGTCTCTTAGGAAGACCGGGGGCGGGACTTGCTTCTTGGCAAGGACTGGAGCACAGCGAGAGGCTGGCTTGGTCGGAGCGGGGATGTCTAGTGACAAAAGTGGGGCCGAGGCAGCGGCAGGGGCTGCGGGAGCAGAGGCGGCAGCGGGAGCTGCGGAGGTTGAAGGAGCGGCATGGGCCGCTGAGACAGGGGGGAGCGGTTTTTCGCGGCGCGTTTACCGCTGCGTTTGGACGTCACTGTGGTGAACGAAGAATCACCAGATCCGTCGGAGTCAGAGGACTCCGATGAACAGTTGCCAGATTCGGTGGCGGGCCTCTTCCGGGAGGCTGATGCAGAGGCCCCGGAGTCGGAGTAGGAGCCCTCCATGTTCAGGGGGCGAAAGAGTTTTTGGACTCTAGATAGGCCGCGATAACGGGCGGCGGTTGAACTGCCTGAGGGGCATAAGAGGCAATAGTTGCCACGACTGCGGCGAGAGCCGAATTATCCAGCCTATTAAGGCCTGCAACAATGGACCCAATAAGGTCTTGTTTGGACATGATGCGTATTTGAAACGGAAGGGGCTAGGGGGTGCTGTTCTGAAAAGAACAGAGACGTTCTGTACCTAAACAGTAAGGGCGGGATCACCGTTCTCAAAAGAACGGGACGTTCTTAATTCAAGGAGTAAGTGCCCCTGCTCTCAAAAGAGCAAGGCCTTGCTCTGAAAAGAGGAAGTAACTCCCTAGAAACAGTATATACACGTACACGTTATACAAATAAATAACGAAAACAAAATTAGAAATAGTTAACAATAAGAATTAACAATAAAAATAACAATAACAAGCAGAGGTCAGTCAAACCTCCCCGCCCAAAGACAGGGGGGCATGAACTGTTAGCAGAAATGACTCACCAAAGCGTCGACGCTGTACAGCGCGAGCAGGACAGCGGAGGCGCGAGAGCGAGAGAGCACTACCGTACGGGGACGGACGCGCGGACTACCTGGACACGACCGCTCGATAGCGGTGCCACAGGCGAAATCGCCGACCGTACCAGCCGGCCCGTCTTTTATATGGTTTGGCCATTGCTGGCCAGCGGATCCTTGCCTCACCCCCGCGCCTTTCTTTATTGTGTTATATCTCTTACGAACTAACAAACAGAATTAAATATATAATATTCTAATAACTACTTATTATACTAATATGTACACAACAATTTTTTTACATATTAAAAGGGTTTAAACTTTGCTTTTGACAACTTTAGGCTGTGGACCCTGCCCCCCGCCTCAGCACTATAAATATAAAACGTCGTGGCGTGGTGCGCGTAGCCTCATTTGCTCCGCGGCCGCGTCACGATAACATGCCCTGTTGATAATATCTTATTTTCTATTTCATGCCGGCTCAACGCCTGCAACTTTACAAGGCGCAGGTTCGGCCTCACATGGAATACTGTTCCCATCTCTGGGCTGGGGCTCCCCAGTGCCAGCTCCTTCCACTTGACCGCATCCAGCGCAGAGCGGCTCGAATCATCGACGACCGAGTCCTTTCCGATCGGCTCGACTCATTGGCACTGCGAAGAGATGTTGCATCTCTTAGCATTTTATTTTGCATTTACCATGGGGAGTGCTCTGAGGAATTGTTCGGATTAATCCCAGCCGCCAAATTTCACGAACGCTCATCGCGGCAGAACTCCCGATACCAACCACACCATCTGGATGATTGGCGGTCCACCACTGTGCGATTTAGAAGATGTTTTCTTCCTCGCACAACTTCCTTGTGGAATAGTTTACCACCAGCGATTTTTCCGGACCGATACGACTTAGGGACCTTCAAAAAAAGAGCCTACTCCTTTTTAAAAGGCCGGCAACGCATCTGCAATTCCCCTGGTGTTGCGGTTGTTCATGGGCGGCGGTAGTCACTTACCATCAGGTGAGCCGCATGCTCGTTTGCCCCCTGTCCTATAAAAAAAAGAAAAGAAACGTGCCTAAGGGCTTAATATACAAGAAAGGTAAGTTAGATGTAAGAACAAATACAATTTACATTAACTAATTACAATACTTAATTTACATATTAAATCTATGCTAACTCTCGCTATTCATTCGGTGTCTTTATTGGGAGAGTTAGTGCATAGTTACAATACTATTCTTTTTATCATTAAATACAAAGTTATATTGTTTAACATTCTGAATAAGGCTGCGCTTGTTTTTTTCCGCGTTGCTGTGTGCAACCATCGCTAGTTGTCGAACCGTGAGCGTGGCCCGACGATCGTAACACCCTCATGGCTCCGCCCACCGCCCCTAGGTTGTTCAACTAGCGTCGGTTACGACAAGCATGTATTTCGTTCGACGTATCACGTTGTTTGCGTCGTGCACAAAATATTTAAGACTTTTATTTAACTCAAATACCAATAACACACATTTTTAGTATAATTACATTAAAGAATAAAAACAAATACATTTTAATACAACACAAAGATTAATTTACTTTATATTGAACAGTTCTTTTTCCCAATCTTCTAAAACAATATTATTAAGAGACATTAATTTATATTTTAAGAACAAGTAAAACATGCGAGAGGATGAGGTTTCTACTTAATATATTTCAAGAATTTGGCAGTCTTCCATTCATATCGCCACATACGAGTGTCGAAGGCCACTGTGTGTGGGAAGATATCGTTGTTGCTAAGAATAATAACCGGTGTTCTGGGAATGATGCAATCGCCTTGGTATTTTACTCGTACTGCCGTTGAATCACCACCAAAAATAGTTTTAAGCGTTTCCTCTGCACCTGGTTCGTAATTCGGCTCGTTCCACAATAAAATTCTCTTTTGAACACAATCCATCAATGGAAATGCGTTATATTTGTTGAAATTTGCAATTTGACCGAAGTTACTACACGAGTAAAAAAAAGTAAAACATTTAAAAAACTTAAACAGCCAAAGAAAAAATTCTTACCAGCATTTGGCGGTGATACAACCAAAAACGTTTTTCGTTTAGGTTTACTATTACACACGACTTGATATAGACGAATCAAAAAAATTTCTATTTCATGTTTGTTATTGTGAAATTGGAATTCAAGTAGTTTTTCCAACACTTGCAATGAATGTTCTATATTAAAGTAATACGAAGATATAGCATTCCATGGTGCGACATAAATAAGTCGGTTCATACTAATATTCCTGGTTTTCAAAAACAACTGTTTGTATGTATAATCACATAGTTTTTGATTCATATTGTGCGAGCAATTTTTGAAATGAGAGTCGTTCCGGTTTTGATATCTAAAGGGTCCATTAACCCAGTGGCCCGTATAGATGATATTTTGGGTTGGAGTGATTACAAACCCTTCCAACCACGTTTCGAGCCGACTGGTTTTCGTTCGGTTTCTACCCCTTTCGTGGCCATCATTTGTCTGATGACTTCCTTCTTTAGACTCCACCAACATTCCCATAGGAGAGTCCTTGCCAGAGACAACCATCGTGGACCTCATCTCGGCATGTCTCCACCAGTCCTGCTTCTGGTTCCTCGCACAGGCTCTGTAGGGGTAAACATCGAACTTTATCACCGACTTTCCAGACATCCCCGGCTACTTCAAAATAACGCACTCGTCGCGGTCTTGTACACAAATATTTTGTGATACTTTCGATGTACCTTGCGTCGACGAGTGAGCTTGCACAATGTCGTCTAGCAAGGAGCTGAAGCCCTGCGAATTTTCCTGATCGGAATCCTCCGATTCGGTCTGGAACTTCACCTTCTTCTTCATCGGGGTTTCGTCCTCCGAAGTTTCGGGATCCGATTCCTGTAATTTCTTTCTCAAACTCGTTTGCGGTCTGTTCGAGTTCGAGTTCTCGGGAATTAATTTGCTGGCTATCGGCCGAGATCCCTTCATCATAGAGCGACCGGTAAGACCTGAGGAGGTCGATGGCTCGACATCTGCACGTGTTATTGGCGTACGCGCAGTCGTGGATGATGTGTAAGTGCGTAGTGTGTTCGGCAATAAGCAAGAGTCCTCTAACTGTTCCTCTGCCTCCTGCTCGTACTCTATCACTATCTTGCTGAAGATTTTGAAGAAGATGTCTTCTAAATCTGGAACCGCAACTGTCTGCTGGAGACTCGAAAATGTCATGTATAACCCTTCGTTTAAAACGCACTCTACGAATTGTTCGAGTGAAATACTCGTCAAATCCTGGTCTGTATGTTATTGAACAAACGCTTTCATTATTTTGGTGAGAGCTTGAACCACTACATACAGGTCCTTCTTCTCGTTCTGCATGCAGTAGTTTTTGAGGTTCTTGATAAATCGCTACATCAATAGTATTGTTTGACTGCTCCAATAATTTAACAACCATACTATAAGCTGATGTTCCATTACCGTTTTCTGTTGTTTCTTGGTCTGAGATATCTTGTTCAATTTCGAATTTTTTAAACTTTTTTTTCTTTGTTCCTGTTTCTTCGGCATACTCAATATCGCTTGAGTATTCTCCACAGCGGTCTCGTTTTCTTCCCTGTGTTTTTTGAACAGAGATCCAGTCTGATACTGTTCCTCGTCGTCTGATATATACCTTTCCTCGTTGCATTTTTGAGAAACCTCGTTTATTTGAGTATCCTGCTCGGCTGCCATTTTCGTATTCAAAGATATACTTCTTTAGTTCGTCCAGTGTGTTTGAAAACTCACGGCTGAATGAATTGCTAACTTGGAGCCTCTCTTTTATATCGGCTACCAACCCATTATCCCCGCCGCCGCGACCGTAAGTTAACACGTGATTACTGATAAACAATTATCGGTATATGTATACGTGTATGAAAGAGGAATGTGAAATTAAAGGTCTCCGTTTGAATGCTAATAAAACTAAGGTTCTGGTATTTGAAAGGGACGAAGAGAGAACGAAGTGTGAAATATGGGTAAATCAGGAATGTCTAGAACAGGTAAATGAAATTGTATATTTGGGGAGTGCTTTTAGCCGGGATGGAAGATGTGATTTAGATGTGGACAGGCGTGTCGCTGCCGGGAACAAAGTCAATGGTGCCCTGACTGCGTTAGTCAAAAGGCAAGGCGTAGCGAAGAGTGCACGCCTTGCAATACATAACGCAGTGTTGGTACCGACTTTGTTATATGGCAGCGAAACCTGGGTATGCCAGAAGAAGCATAAAAGTAAGTTGAATGCAGTGGAGATGCGATCTCTTCGTAAAATGTGCGGCGTTACTATGGCCGACCGAAAGCGAAACGAAGAGATTCGCAATATGGCAGGTTTGAAAGATGACCTTATCACAAAAATTGATAAGGGCGTGCTTCGGTGGTTTGGGCACGTTGAGCGAATGAGTGAAGACCGAATGGTGAAGAAAATATATAGCGCGAAAGTTAATATTAAAAGGTGTCGAGGTAGACCGAGACTTACTTTCGAAGACCATGTGAGCAAATTGCTCGAAGAGGGTAGGGTCAAGGTCGGATACCTAGACGTGCATGTATGAAGAAGATAATGAATCTGAAAGAAGCGAAAGCGATATGTAAGGATCGTGACACTTGGCGATCTGTTCTCTCTGGCTACCCCGTCAGGGATTGTGCGTGAAGATAAGTAAGTAAGTAAGTATGTATACGTATAGGTATACGCTTCGCGTACCTACGTACATACCGATAACGATAATTGCCAAACAATTTACACGGTCGCGGCGGCGGGGATAATGGGTTTTGCAACCGATTTTGAAAGAAAAAGGTTACAAGTTAATTAAATAATTCAGCAGCGTACAAATGAGATGCTTGATCTGGAGATGTAATTGAATTATTATAATCAGAATTGTATGTACTTTGAAAATTTGTTGTTTGATACCCATATGATAATGGTTGTTGAGACGTTGATGGGCCACACACATATGATGATGTTTGTCCATACCGCATTTCGTTTATAATTTGTACTACTTTACTTTGTAAACCGAGAGTTTCTCGGTCGGAAAAATCTTGTATTGATGGCATTATACCTCTGAAAAAGGACATATGGCGATTTTCCGGCTCCTTGAGAAGTTTTAATCCTTCTCTTTTAAACTCATCTATTTGCATTACCCTTTTGCGCGCGACTGGAACATAGCGCGGAGACTCGTCTATAGTAATTTCATCATTTGTAGACGTAGATTTAGTGTTGCTTTCTCTAGGCGAGTTTAACCTAGATTGGGTGGCATTTTGTTCCACTCTTCTCAAAAAAAGAAGTTGGTTATATAAATGATACTTTTTCAGATTCGTAGCGCCCGAGCCCGATTTTGATGCTTCTTTTATTTTTTTTTAAGTATCTGAAGAAATTATCTTTGATACTTCTCCATTTCTTTACTAAATCATTACCTGCAAAACCAATAGTAAATAAGATTTAATAAGTTATACTATACATCGTGAATTTTTGATTACCCGAGAAAATTTACTGACATTTTCAGACATCGATAACAAACAACTTTCACTATGTGACCAACTCTGGAATCGCGAAAAAAATAACAGCTGTTACCTATAAAAGTGCAATACCTACTGAACCAAAATGTATGGAACAGCTGTTATTTTTAATAATTAATTTTTAATTTCCTTCATCAAGGGTCGCCTGGAAGAGATAACTTCAAGCGATAAGGCCGCCTTTTAGTATTAATTAGTTCTTATGAGTAATAAAAAAATTATATATCTATCTCATAATTATTAAAATAATTGTTTTTGTTTCAGATACCTAGGAAGTGGAAATTCAATAACGGATTTACATTTGAAATTCAAACGGGGAAAATCTACCATTGCGCATATGATACATAGAGTTTGTCGTGCTATATGGACAAATCTTCTTCGAGACAACATCCCAGAACTGACAGTGAACTGAAAGATTCCAAACAACAATAGCGAGGGATTTTGATGTAAAGGCAAATTTTCCTCACTGTGTTGGTACCATCGACGGCAAACACATCCGCGTGTGTAATCCTGCAAACAGTGGCTCACTTTGTTTTAATTATAAAGCCTTCTTTTCGATTGTGTTGCTAGCTATTGTGGATTCAAATTATAAATTCATTTTTGTGGACATCGGTGCATACGGAAAAGAATGCGATTCAACCGTGTTTCAAAATTCTAAACTGTACGAGCTAATGATTAACAACAACTTACCACTATCTCATCCCCAGCCACTCTCTGATTTCAATACACCAACCCGGTATGTATTTGTGGGTGACGAAGCTTTTGGACTGAGCAAAAATATTATGCGTCCATATGGTGGTCAAAATCTCGACTTACAACAAAAGGTTTTCAATTATCGTCTAAGCAGGGCCAGAAGATATGTCGAATTTTTCACAGACCGATAGACGTGTCCTATAACTTCGCTACTGACATAATAAAAGCATGTTGTGTACTACACAATTTTGTCGCTGATCGAGATGGTATTAGACAAAGAGATAAATTTGCTATAAGTGTTGATGAATTTCTCCCAATACAACCCGCAGATGAAGAACAGACAGCACCGAATGTCATAAGACAGCATTTTGCGACCTATTTTATAACTAGAGGAACTCTGCCTTGTCAGCTAAATAAGGTATAATACTATTTATTAAAAAAAAACAATAAATATGTATACTATAAACTCATCAACTTTGTTTTTTCGTTCAGGTGTGAAATTCTCGTAATCAGGAAATAAAACTTTTGATATTTGTTCCCAAGCTTTTGTTTTTAAATTTTTATTTTTAAAATCTACGTGTGACTTGTCCCATATAATTTCCCTTTCCTGAATCAATGTAATGAAGTAATCCATGTCAATTTCTTCAATGGTACTCATTTTACCCTGCAAATAAAACTGAATACAAAAGTACGTAAAAAATGAAATGAGCTTGCGTGTATCCTCCCTATCAACGCACAAGCAACTGAGCGCTGCCGCTGCGACGTCGCAATGAGTACACCCCCTCCCGCTTCGTCTCGGGGGCTGCTGTCCGTCATGTGTGCGTTGCGCCGACGCAGCGCGGTGTGTGAACACCTTGGTTATTTGTATGTAAAACAACGCAACGTCAGCGCTGCGTCGACGCAACGCTTACGCAACGCGCCGTGTGGTCGGGACCATAATCAATGCGGGTTCTGGTTCTTTCTATAATTTGTTTGAGACGAGGGCAAGTGTTAGATGTGGCTCCGTGGTCAGTTTTATTGTTATTCAGATTGTGTTTTTGTTTGTGTTGTTTGCAGTTGAAACATGATAGTGCTATTGTCATGTTTGACTGGGCAATTATGATATTCATGATCTGTGGAGGAACAGTGAGAGCATGTTGAATTTTCTTGTTTACAGTGTTTGATAGTGTGTCCGAGTTGTATACACTTGTAAAATTGTAGCCGGGGGACATATTCCTCCACGTGTATTCTGTTATGGTCAAGGTTGATATTACCCGTTTGTATAATAGATTTCCTCAGTGTGGGTGTAGCCATATGTACTGCATTGTATAGATTTTTATTTTTGTTATTACATTTAACGGACCATGCCCATATTAGTATGGAGCTGAAAATCAGCAATGCTATGCAATGCCCAAATTGCAGCTCTATGTCATATGATAACTTTTTAACAGTATTTATATGATATCTAGATTTAATGTCATATAAAGCACCGGTTCAAAAGATATTGGACATTATAGTCCGGCCGCTGAGTTATTACCGATTTGACACATGACGAATTGACAATACTATTGAAGTGACTGAACCAGTAACCCTAATATCATTTGGGAACAGTTTGTTTTTAAATATTCTAGTATAGTGTGTAATTAAATAAAATCAAAACAATAATAGTTAAAGACACAGGTTCTTTATTAGGTGGAGTATCCTTGATGGGCGTAGATAATTGGTCGAGGACATATCAAAATAAAACAAATTTGTTAACACTGTTACACATTTTAATGAATAGAGTAGGTACAAGATGTTTTAATAAATGACTACCTATCATTTATTAAAACAACTATTCAGACTCTGAACCAGATTCGCCAGAGCTGTCATCGCTATCAGTCACTTGTATGACAATTACATTCTCTATAATAGTGTCCACTCTTATATCGCGTTCATAATCTTCTGTTATTAGTTTTCGAGTCTTTTCGACGACCTTGACCCTATCTTCTTTCGTTATTTTGCTGCAAGCATCTTTTAATAGACCCATCATTTTATTAGTACTGAATGGCGGAGTCGTATTATTACGAGCTGCGTAACCTGTAATGTAAACATTAAATAACGTTAATTTATTACATTAAATAAACGAAATGTTACACAATTACCTACATGTAAGGGACATGAGATATTTATTTCTTAGTTATGTATCTTTTTAGTTATATGCTGAATATTGGATGTTATAATAGTACAAATTATTCATATTCATAACTTATGCGATAAAAAACAATACCTTTGATTTGTGCCCATATTAGCTCAATGGCATTGTACTGGCAGTTATAAGGCGGAATTCGAAGTACCCGATGTTCATGTGCTAGAGCTATCTTATCTACTTCATAACGGACTCTTGATGTTTTATTTTCGCGTACCAACTTTACTAAGTCAGACTTTAGCATTTCGGCAGTAGTTCGGCAGTAGTTACAATAAGTAAGTAGGTAAGTGTTTATTGTATTATTCTTCAATTACAAGTAATATATTATCTAAATATGATGCTGGTCTCGATATATTCGTCTCATGTCTAACCCAACCCAAATACCATATTATGGCCATGCCGTGGCAACAGCATCCCACTGTTCTGTTACCTCCGAGACAGTTACAACAGTAACCTAATATTACACCTAAGCAATTATTATTAGATGGTTGTGCATCAATTAAAATATATGTAAAATATTTTTGGCGAACAACATGGCGCGACTGAATTCGACCCCTTAATAAGTAAGGTCTATTTCCTCCAACCGCTGCAACCATTTCTTCAGATTGTTCTCTGTTCCAGTTCGGCACATACTTCTATTTCATATAAACCATTTTGTCGAGCATGCTCGCCATAATACGATCGTGCTTGTTTGACCTTATATGGGCCCAAAGCGAAAAGAATTAAATCAGAGTAACTAAATACGGGAAATATATTTAATCGAGCAAAGCTCCCATCGATGCGTCTAAACATGACTAATCGCCTATTTAAATTATAATTTCTTACAAATTCTGCAAAGTAATCCGGAGTATGTTGATACCTCATGGCGCTTTCTATTATGAGAGAAGCATCTGGCCGATCTTGAATTGTAGGATGAAATCTATTAATTAGTGCAGCAGCAATTTTAAAATCATTCATTAAATGCGCGTGAGCTCTATTAAAAAAAACTTCTGGCGAAATAATTTGAAATCTCTTTTAAAACGCCCGTTAACTACTTCGACAACCCCTCGTCATAAAGTTACTAATCGACTTTTATTCGCTTGAATAGTTGTTACCTGGTGTTCTCCCTCATTTAATGACTCAGGCTTCTGCACATTATAACTGCAGGCCTCCAACAGTGGGATTGCATCTTTGAACCCTCGGTCGAGTATAAATACATCTCCCTCTCTGTAAAACGATCGCATGGGCCCATTTTCATCACTAAATAAATCTTTCATAATTTCGGCATCCGTCTGAGTGGCAGCATATGGACCTATCACATCAATAATATGCCCGTCTGTACACACACACACACAAAGAAATGGTTTGACCAGGTTCAAATATTTATGTAAACTATAAGTTTCCTTTTGGTAAAAATAATTGGAACTCTTTTCAATATATATGTAAGTGCCATCACATATTGTGATTGCAGGTTTTGTTTAATCTAAGTCATTTGGATTGCCAAAAAAAGCATTTGGAATACTAAGATTTCTTCTTATGATATCTTGTCTAGTAAGATGTTGCAATCCAATATGCAATGGCACAAAATGTTCCATAAAACATGAGCGTACAATGTTCATGTGCCTTTCCATTGTTGATCGATGTATATTAAATAAAGAAGACAACCTCTTGTTGCTGTTCCCTGTCCTCATTTTAATTAAAAAGATAACCAAAGCAGTTTTTGGTGATGGTACCTGATTAAAAAAGGTAAATCATTAAATAAAATAACAAATTCGGTCACTTCGAGACCAGTCCAATAATGACATATGTGGTTGGGCATTTCTTCTACACGTTCAAAATGAAATGTGACAGTGTTTCGTTTTGTAATATCAATTGAATCTTCTAATTGATTGATAGTAAAACTTGATATTGTAAATGATTGTTCTGGTAATTCATGCCAAATATTTGAAAAGAGATGGTGTTGGCAAACACGTGCAAACCAGGGCACTTAAAAGTTGTATTCTGTAATTAACATTTTTTTAAATAAATGTTGGTATTAAATGCATGGATGCATTACCACAGTCAGCATAAATGCAGTGTCGTGTGTGGTATAGCCATTTCACGTTGAGAATCTTGTGCAGGTTGTCGGCTACCTCGCCGCCAACAATTATGACAAACTGCACAGCTATCTCTTTCATTCTGAAAATAATTATCATTGTTAAATAAAGCAATTTAAGAAAATAATAAAATACACAATCCCTTAAATAACTAAGTTCAGTAACAAAAAAATCCCCAAACCAATGGAATTTTGACGTTTATCTAAGGTAAGCATGATCCACACCTTCTGATCCTATCCTATTTATCGGAAATCCTAAATCGGAGTCATTCTCTACACACTTTCCGATGTGCTTCCTTAAAATCAGATCGGCTTTTAGCGGTTACTCTGTGCAGACGTGATTCACATGGCTCCTACGTTGTCTAAAATACAAAAGATTGTGATAGGAGTAGCAATATCAAGTACCGTCGTGGATACACGAAAAAGGAGGAAAAGAGAAGCTTATGGGCTGAAGAAATTTACAAACAGAGAAAAAGGTTTACACCTCTAACAATGATTAAGGTTTTAAGGTCTAAACATTTTCGGACGTATTTAAGGATGAACGAAGAGTGTTTTTCTCAATTACTGAGTATGGTACGCCCATTTATCCAAAAGCAAAATACTATTCTGCGAGAAGCAGTAAGTGCTCAAGAAAGATTAATAGCGACTTTGAGATTCCTTTCTTCTGGTTGTAGCTATACTGACTTGATGTTCAATACAGCTATATCTCCTCAGTTACTCTCACAAATAATACCAGAACCCTGTATAGCAATATATAAATGCTTAAAGGACTACATAAAGGTATGAAATGAAATTTCCTTTTACGTAATTATTTGTATTTATTTATTATTGTTACTTTTTTATTAATCATAATTATTACCTACCGATATTCATTGTGCTTAGAATGATTGTAGTACTTATTTTTTAGTAAAAATAATAAAGTCTTTTAAATCTCCCTGCATGTAATTAGATGTTGAGGAATGGGGCGGTGATGGAATGCTAATTACTGGAGGTTCCAAAGAATATGTACATTCTTCGTTAATAACTGTTTCTGTTGCATTACACAATGGCAATGAATTTGAAGAAATATGGTCTGAATCACTACTAGTAAATGTCGATGTTTGATATGAAGAAGTGTATGATTGCATTGTGGAAGATGGATGGTGCGCCTGTGAAGAATGAGAGGATGATGGAATGATTGTGTACCAATGGGATGATGACTGGTGCGGTTGTGGAGATGGAGAAGGTGATGGAGTGATTGTGTACTGATGGGATGGTGACTTGTGCGGTAAGTGCGGTTGTGGAGATGGAGAGGGCAGATATGTAGGTTCCAAAGTTATTTGAGAATTTATTGTTAGTTTTTTCATTTTGGCATAGAAGAGAGCATCTGATATTATTTTTTGCGCAATGGCTGATTGTTCTTCAGTTAGAACTTTGAGTTGAAGTCCAATTGATTTCCCGATTACTTCCCAGTCATTATCTTCACTACCTGTTAATATTTTTTGAGCCTGATCTAGAATTTGAGACTGCTTCGTATAGAGGTCCTGTTTTTTTTTTCTTTATTTTAGTGGGTGGAACTGCGAAACCATCGTTTTGTGTTTCATTTCCAGTAATCTGCAAATAAAATAAAATGAAATTAATTTCAGATGCCATCGACGACAGAGGAATGGATAGAAGTGAGCTCGGATTTTGAAAGCAAATGGAATTTCAATCATTGCGTAGGCGCAATCGACGGAAAACATATTGCAATTAAAAAGCCGCCAGACAGTGGATCACTTTTTTATAATTATAAGAAATTTTTTAGTGTTATTCTGTTAGCAGTAGTAAACGCTAATTATGAATTTATATACATTCACGTGGGTACAAACGGATGTGTTTCAGATAGTTCCGTGCTGCAAAAGACTAAATTCTATGAGAAGTTGATGGAAGATGGGTTAAATTTACCAAGTCCGTCAACGTTAACAAATTCAAAAATCACTGCACCTTACGTTTTTGTAGGAGATAGTGCATTCGCGCTTGATAAAAACATTATGAAACCATTTCCTCTGAAGAACATAGCTCACGATAAGCGAATATTTAATTACAGGCTCTCAAGAGCTAGAAGGGTGGTGGAAAATGCATTCGGAATTCTATCCTCTAGATTTAGACTATTTCGTCGTGCTATTTCCATAGATATAGATAACGTGAACACAATTGTCTTAACTAGTTGTGCATTACATAATTATTTATCAAGAAATAATAAAAAATACATTAATATAACATCTCTGGATATTGAAAATGAATCCGAAGCGTCATTTAAAGTAGCACAATGGCGTAAAAAGACAACCGTAAGAAACGTAGAATGGCGTGAAACACATCCTTTAGTATCTCTTCGTCCACTTAAAAATCAGCGCAATGAGCAAGGAACTGAAGTTCGACAATTATTTACAAGTTATTTTAATAATGAAGGCGTAGTTTCATTTCAAGAGCAAATGTTGTCGGTTGTACCCCAATAAAAATAATAATTTTTTGTGTTATTTTCAAAATGAACTTACACTTCCACTACTGCCAGCACCATCATCCAAGCTATCCTGACCAATTCTTTGTGAAAGATCTTTTTCATCAAGAAATGTAAGATATTCGTAGTACCAAAGCTTTGGACAGTAAATATCTTGAATTCCCGAGCCAGTTTTCATGGAATCTCTAACCTAAAACAAATAATTTAATGACGTGAGTATCGGAATTTGTATTTTTCATTTTTAGTAGACATTACGCATGAAGAGTTAGGTACTCTTCATGCGTAATGTAACTCACACAAAATAACATTAGCCTCGCCAGTTTGAAAAAAATACTCACCTTTTTTGATTCACGTTTGTACGTTGTTCTTAAATTATCAATTTTTTTTTCATATCAGCTAATGTTGCATTTTTACAAACTTGTTTGAAAACTTTTAAAAGTCTTTCATAGGACTTAGTTCTCAAGTCTCTATTTGAGTAATCTGCTGCCGAAGTGTCCCATAAGCATCTACATTCTTTGTAACACTCCAAAAATAAAACAAAATATTCGCGGTCTGACACCGAATCGCTTTCCCCGTCCGATGACATATCAATGCGCACGAGTAGGTACACGTCTGAACTGGGACGCTGGTCGTGTGTGACTGTGACGTTTTATCGGATGAATGGTTCTATACACCGTCCGATTTAGGATCCGATTTTAGAAAAAGGACGGTCGGAACATCCGATTCTCCGATTTTGTAATAATAATAATAAAATTAGGACCTGTTGCACAATACATTATCCGATTTCATCCGATAATTAGGATCGGATTGGATAGGATCAGAAGGTGTGGATCATGCTGTATGTTTAAAAAATGGATCAAATGATTTCATTTTAAAAACTATTCCACTGATATAGGTAGTAATAAGAATTATTTTCTAATATGGTATGTGTCATTACCATTAACCATATTCAATATAAGTAGTAATAGGTAAATACCTGTATTGATCTAATCCACGGAAAATATTCATAAAGTGGTTTATTTTCTTCAAGAAAGTGAAGTCTAGTTTCATTCAAAGAACAGCCACAACCAGCACAGACATAAGTATGACCTAATGTCCTAGGTGTGTTTACATCAGCATTTTGTATCAATACATAACAAGCATGACACAACACATCTTCCATAGAAAGCTGAAAATAAAACAATGGGTGTTAGTTAGTTATCACATTCCATAAAAATGATTAACTAAGTAGAGAGATATGTTATCTTACGCGTCTACGGTGAGTTAAGACCTGAAGTTCGATTGTATTAAAGAATATTTTATGTATTAAAGAATACTAAAAGTAAACAGGACGTATGCTATAATTTTATGAAGCTCCTAAAAACACGTGTACCCAAAAATCTCGTATGCTATAATTTTATGAAGCTCCTAAAAACACCTGTACCCAAAAATCTGCAAACCGACAATGGAACAGAATTTTATAATGATAAGTTTAAAAAAATATGAATTCTTTTAATATTAATAATTACTAAACCTTTTCAACAAAGAAGGTTTCTGATATGTAGATGAACAATTTATTCGAACTTTGAAATCTAAATTGTATAAAGCATTTAGTTTAAGGGGTAATTATAACTGGATAGGCGATACTCTTAATAATGTTATTTACGAATACAATCACACTTATCATCGAACTATTGGTGAAATTCCAGCCAATATTAATAATAAAAGTAGAAAACTAATACTACAGAGATACCTTAGATTGGTAAAGAATGATAATGTAAAACGTAAATTTAAAGTAGGTGATTATGTGCGTATAAGCAAATACAAAGGTACATTTGAAAAAGGATATACTCCAAATTGGTCGACAGAAATATTTAAAATTCAAAAATTACAGAACACAATTCCAACCACTTACTTAATGGAACTTAGAGGTCAACCAAATTTAGGAGGATTTTATGCACAAGAGCTACAAAAGACCAAAAATCCAAACATATATTTATTTAACTGCTCCGTGGCACAGTGGCTTAGCAATGAGTTGCTGCGCTGGGGGCGCGGGTTCGAATCCCGCACGAAACGAATATTTGTATGGCCTACAAATAATTGTTCCGGGTCTGGATGTTTGTCCTTGTGAAATTTGTGCTTGTAAACTGCCTCCACGATACAGGAGAAAAACCTAGTGTTTTTAAAAAAAAATTTTATTCGAAATAGTTTTAAGAAGGAAAGGAAATAAAGTGTTAGTAAAATGGCTAGGTTTGTCTTCTACTGAAAACAGTTGGATCGATAAGTCAAATATATTGTAATAGACTTGCTGACCATTGTGTTTAACATTAAGAACAAATAAGAAAAATGGTATATTTAATAAATATCCCTAGCGCGATCAAACAGTCTTATGGTATGCATTAGTGAGAATAGTCTTCTCAATTGGTTGATTAATAATTTACCATTTGAATCACATTTACCAGGATACAGTTATTGTGGTCCTGGTACAAATTTAATCAAAAAACTATCACGCGGAGTCAAAGGTATAAACAAATTAGACGAATATTGTAAAGAACACGACATTGCGTATCACAAATCTGCAAACTTAAAGGATAAGGCGGATTTAGTTTTGTTAAAAATGGCAAAAACACGAGAGATTGCTCCCGATGCAAATTTGGGAGAAAAGTTAGCAGCAAATATAGTAAGCAAAGTTATGCAATCAAAAATTAAAATTGGGGCTGGCCTAAATAATGGCTGTAGTATAGTGGGTAGATTGATATTTTCGCCTTCCTCTTGGCCTTGCGTAAAAAACTTAAACCGGGATAACGTGACATTAGGTTTTGTCCCAAAATACTTATCAAACTTTTTCAACAAACACTTAATATCGTCTTCAGTTTCTTCCTTGAGGCTTTAAGAAACACCTCAAATTGTTTCTGCCACTTGCGCCATGAGTCTGCTCGAGCAGCGGGGCCGCCTTCGCACACTAATTCTACGGGAGGTCTAGTTGATAATTCTGTTATAAAACTTCCTCGCATTATTCCTATACCAAAAACTGGTGGGTATTACCTTTGATACCGATTTTTGCTGGATTATCGGCTACGGGAGCCTTAGCAGGTGGTGCAGCTGGTATACTTAAAACTATAAATAAAATAAAAATGGCTAATAACAATTTGCTGAATTGAAAAGACACAATGAAACAATGGAAGCTCTTTGTATCGGAAATGGGTTACAGTTTAAATCTCATAAAAATGGATTTGGCATTTTTGTATCTAAATAAAAAAAAAAAAAACTAGAATATAGGCTACCCAAACGTGCTTTAACTAACATTGACATTTTAAAGTATGGAAAAATATTCCCTGTTTTCGAGGTGTCTCTACGAGAGATGAGCTCCCAATACACCCTTTTAAAAAAGAATGTGGAGTTATAAATCTAGATATTTCCTCAAATCCCGGATCTCATTGGGTAGCCTTTTTATTTATTTTTTACTTATCTTCACGCATAATTCCTGACGGGGTAGCCAGAGAGAACAGATCGCTAAGTGTCACGATCCTTACAAACCTCTTTTGCTTCTTTCAGATTCATTATCTTCTTCATACATGCACGTCTAGGTATCCGAGTACTCTTGACCCTCCCATTTTCGAGCAATTTGCTCACATGGTCTTCGAAAGTTAGTCTCGGTCTACCTCGACACCTTTTAATATTAACTTTCGCGCTATATATTTTCTTCACCATTCGGTCTTCACTCATTCGCTTAACGTGCCCAAACCATAGAAGCACGCCCTTATCAATTTTTGTGATAAGGTCATCTTTCAAACCTGCCATATTGCGAATCTCTTCGTTTCGCTTTCGGTCGGCCATAGTAACGCCGCACATTTTACGAAGAAATCGCACCTCCATTGCATTCAACGTGCTTTTATGCTCCTTATGGCATACCCAGGTTTTGCTGCCATATAACCATAGATAAATATATATGATGTAGCAAGCTACAGATACGACAGTGACTTTTAGTCAAGTTTCCCAACTATGCCTTTTGGCGCTGCAGTCGCCCATATTGACAGATGAGTGATAAAAAAAAATATAGCTTAGGGATTGCAAGCACACATACTTCAAATCATCGATATCGATATTTAGCGATGTTCTTATTTTATCGATATCAACGTAACGACGCATTATATAGTTATATTAAAATATTACTTAATGAAACAATTTTGGTACATAAACATTTATTTTTTATTCAAGCACACCAATATCATATACATAAACACGTAATCTTAGGATTAAATTAAAAGTACATTGGGTTATATTAAAAATGTACATAACATTGTATATAGGCAGAATTTGACGAAAACAGAGCAATATTTATTGTTCATTAGATAAAGCAAATAGCAAATTAAAGAAATTAAACCACAGGAATCATATTTAATCATAGTGTAAGTAATATTTTACTTTACAAGTTACTTTTTATATTAATTTTAAAACAGCTACAATTCAAATGGTTATGAATTAAGTGAGTACCTTCCCTGTATAAGATAAAGAACTTTTCGCTAGGGTATGCCAAATTATTATTTGGTCTATATAACATTTGTCTGTTAGGCAAGACAAACATTTTTTCTAAGTTTGTAGTGTTTGGAGCTTTGTTTCATTAGTAGGCATCCTATTAATTTTTCATTTAGGGTAAACCTGGCCATTTTTTAAATTGTTTTAATTACATTAATAATAAAGTTATTTGTTTAACATTCAACTTCTCTATATTTTGACAGAGATTGGACATTAAGCAAGCTTTTGTGAGGCTTAGTCACCTAAAGATTCAGTTACAATCTTTGTCAAAATTTCAATATTTTATTATTGCCAATTTTATATACCAATTGTGCCCGTGTAACCTTATTAAAATATTGATGAAAGTTTTTTTACAATTAAGGCATGTTTGTTATATCCTAGCCAGGAAAAACTCAAAGTGCTCAATATTTTACTTTTAACATTACTTCTGATACAGCTATAATTCAAATACTTATGAATAAAGTGAGTATCATCCCTGTACAAGTTAAGTAATTTTTCGTTAGGGTATGCCAAATTATTATTTTTCAACAATTTATGCTCTAGATTTTATGTAAGAGTGAATATTTGTCTCTGTACTGCTGTTTTGATGCAATCCTTACAAGGAATACCTTTCGATATTTTCCGACAAATGTATCCAGCAGTATAAGCTGAGTATTCAATTTTTTCCATGACTACATCACCCACAAGCAATTTTTCTCTTGAAGTTGCTTGTGAAGAGGACAGGAGAGCTAGCAAAACATTAGGAGTGTTTTCAGAGTAATTTTCTTTATTATTATGAACATTTTTGAACAGACCGCTAACATTTAATAATGTGTCTCCATAATCCTCTTCGCAATTAGAGAATTTCAAATGTGGACTAACCATGTTAGATAATATCAGATATTTAAAGGCATATATATATATATATATATATATATATATATGTTTGCATCTAGGTCAACATTTCTATAATCTATAACTATTATACATTCAAAAATAAATTTCTAAAGGGTCTTGGCTAATATTTTTGTGATAATAATATTCTACATTATACTGTTCAAATAATAATTATCAACAAGTTTACAGTAACAAGTTATCCTTCCTTGTTGGGATGGCCCTCGCACAAGTCGAGGTTTTCCTACTTGGATAGCATGTTTGCTACTATATAGCATGGTGTCTACAAAAATCATTTTTTTTTAATTTTATTAATGGCTTCAATCCAAAAAGTGTGATGTTGTAAATTTTGTTTAACCACTTGTCTTAACTTTCCTCTTTGCATACCAACCGGGTAGCCATTGACATTGTCAGTGTGTCGAAAAATTCAACAACTTCTGCTGTTGAGGCCATTGTTACGTCAGAGTTTGCATAATGAAAATAATCTGAAAAAAAAAATTATTTTTAATTTAATTACTTTTACAGCTATTGCACCTGCAAGTATTTCACCAAAAGACATTTCCTATTTGCTTACAACAGACTTTGTTAACCTTTATACAATTGTAGTGTGGCTCACGGTATCCACTAATGTAATATCAATTATAAATTAAATGTAGTAATAAACAGCACTTGGCAGATACAGGTTGTCTCATTTAATAACGTCCATTACATGGCGACCTTGAGAGGCGAGCTGGCCACCGATAGTAATAAACTCATAATAAATATAAGACCTAATAAATACACACATTACCAAAATGAGGAAAATATTACATAGTGCCATAAAAAGTTTTGGGAACAAGTTGTAAATAAATATTTATAAAATAAAGTAAAAAATATAAAATAATGAGGCAAAGAGACAGCTAAGAAGACTTGAGACGAGAAAAGAGGATTCCTTTTTAATAGGATAAGGGTGACAAATGAGCACACAGTCCACCTGATGGAAGGTGGTTGCTGTGGCCCATAGATATTTATATCTATCCTTGATTACTAATCAAAATGCAGATGCGTTGTCACCCGTGAGGACTAAAATGGAATGCCTCATTTCCAGTAAAAAGGGTCTCCGGTTCTCTACACTCACCATACGAAACAACAGCATTAAGCTGCTATTTTACGCTGGTATTCTGTGAAAGCGTGGTCCTTCCCTGGTCGAGCCGAACCATTCGTGCTACAACTAAACCACTAATATAGCTGCAGCATGGCTCTACCGCTTAAAAAATTGATGACAGAGATTACTTTTTTTTACTCAGGTTTAAAAGAATATTGGTTGAGAAGATATAAATTGAAGTACACAGTGGTATTCACATAGGGAATTTTAACATTATCAAACCAACCGTGGAGTAAAACAAATAAGAACACAATTATAAATTATGTTTCTAAAAAATTCTCGAGAATTTAATCAAGTGATCAGTTTTAGGAGAACTGAATTTTTGTGTTTTATCTATAAGAAAACAGGAAAAATGTTAATTTCAATCTTTTACCATTACTCATTTTATAGATGGAAAACTATTAACACAAAGGAAGTGCTACTTGTATATTCATATCCTTATTATTTAAGCTTCATTATTTTGATATCAATGTGTAATGAAAAGTAAATTATGTGATTTATTACATAATATTTTTTTAAGGTCGAAGATTATTTTATAGTATATTTTAAGTGGCTTAGAATATTCCATAAAGAAATACAATTTTGTTTCTAAAATTTGTAAACCATTTCACATTTTGAATAACTCCCAGATCTAGGTACAATTTAAATTAGAAAAGTTAAGTTCCATCTGTATAGGATTTCTCTGTACAAAACATTAATTTGATATAGTAATTAATTGTAATTCTATACCTGATTTACCTAGTATTAGCAAAGATATTAGTAAAAAAAATGTAATTTATACCATTTTTTTTTCAAAATTTCCGATAGGTCTTTATTTCTTGACAGGCATTGGGCTTTAACAAGTCTGAGAAACTGAGTCACCTAAAGTTTTAGTTGCAATCTTTGTCAAAATTTTAACCAATTTTCTCTTCTTTGATACTATTTTCTTCATCAATGTAACCTGTAATGAAATAAATAAAATAATTAAGTACTATATTCATATTTTGTAACTGAATGATAAACATAAAAATATTAATTTATTATTTAGAACTTTTGATGTGTTTGACTTGTTTTGACCATCCTATAAAAACCCTTGCATTTAGAATAAGATTCATTATAGTTCTCATCGTAGTAATGTAATCATGTAGTTAAGGAAGTCAGTATTGCACTGAATTAATTTTAATACATTACTGTAATGTAATAGTTATTAAATGTCATTGAGATATATTTGTAGTTTTTAAAAAGCTTCACCACCACTCCCGAAACTTAACTGGCGCAGCCAGCTCACAGCTTACAGCTGAGTTCAAGTACACTCAAATTGGTCTTGTCCACAGTTCCGGATATCCTCAAACCAAATAAGTTTGTTAAATCAGGAGCTGAAGAAACCTTCCTATTCAGACAAGAGGAGATCTACAGGTAGACGTGGCAGTGAGCGGACTGTAAATAAAGCGTTTTACTATCCTGTCTCATTGTAGTTATTTCCTGTGGTTATTTCTTTATGGCTCTATGTTGTGACTTTTGAACTAAAATCGTTTAAAGTTATTTGATTTCTGCACAAAACTTGGCAGTTATTTATTAGGTAAATATTATTATAAAGAAAAATAAAATGGATTAAATAACAATAATGTACTTCATTAAAATCTTAACATTTTCACTGTCCGGTTGGCAGACACAATAGTAAGACAATAGCAGTGCCCTATATGTAGTGCACGGGACAACAAAAGGGTTAAGAAGTGCTAAAATTATAGAAAGAGAATAATTAACAGAATATTTTTGTATACATGTATTGATTTTTAAATAAAAATGGAACAGAGAAGAGAAAAAAGTATGTCACTTTCTTCAAATTAGACCTAAGGATCTAAAAAAGTTTGATCAGCATGTTTGATGGCGATCAAAGTATTTCAAGTTTATTTAATATATTATAAAAATTTTTATGGCATCAACAAGATTATACATACAAACTAAATAATATTATATATAACAATTACCTTATAGGATAAGATGTATCTCTTTTTAAGTGAAAGATTCTGGTGATTCTAGATCAAATTGAAACTGAATTAGAAAATATTCTTAGTGGTTTCAATACCTACTTAAAAAAAATTATAGTTAACCAACTTCACAACCCATACATAATAATTCACAAGATTTTAGATATTCATTCGTTTTGCAAATAATTTTAATTACATTTAACCACAACATCAAATGTAGAATTACATGTAGCAGAAAACAATTCCTATGGCCTTATAATATTAATATTGGTGTGTTACTTAGAGATGGCCATCTCAGTGTAAGTGATGAAAAGTGGATTATAATTAAAGTTTCAGATTTAAATGTTTCGCATGAGCAGTTAGAATTTAATATTAATAGATACATGAACTTAAATACTTAAATAAGCATGTTAGAATTATTTTGACAAAAAATCTCTAAACATTCAATTAATTATTATAATATTTCAAACTGAATTCGAAACAAATTCCAGTATTGAACAATTTGAACAGTTATCACCTTCATTTAGAGTCAAACAAGGCATTCTAAACTCCCTAAGATATATTATTAAGATTATTACTGGTGACTTCGATTATAAAGATGCTATAAAGTATGAAAATATGATTGGTAATTTAAAAATTCGTCAATACACACTAGTGAACAAGATTACCTTAATGAAATAAATAGAATCACTTGTTAAAATAAGTAACATTTATAAGAAATAATTTTATCAAGATAAATTCAAATTCAATTCTTGTGAATACAAGTAAAATAGTACAGGTAACATCTTTGAAAAAGATATATGTCAATGTTATATGCCTATCATTTCTTAGTTAGATATGTTTTAAATTATTTTTAAATTTATAAATATCCTCCATTTCATGAAACATAGATGGAACTTTATTGCTGATTTTAAACAGTGTGCCGAAAACGCTTTATCTAAGTAAAGCTGTCTGATGAAATTGTATAATTTTATTGTCAATTATTAAATAATCATTAAATATTTCAGAATTCGTTTTTATAAGGCCAGGTCAAGAGTACCCTAAACCGTAAAGCATGTATGAAGGGAATAATGAAAGTGGACGAAGCAAAACAAGTATGTAACGATCGTAGCAAGTGGAAAGAAGTGGTCTCTGCCTACCCCTACGGGAAAGAGGCGTGATTATATGTACATGTTTTTATAAATGTTACATCTTGATAAATATGCAGCGTTGGAAATGACAAAAATTTAAATTTTTTAATTCTTCTATTAATATTTATGATTTATTTTTACACAATTTCCAATCAATCTACACTAGATGGAATGAAATCGAAACTTCTGTAATCTTTAATAAATTAGGAATTTTACTTGTAGATATTGAAGAATTGTTAAAATCATTAAAATCGGTAGAGTTAACAAATAAATTTATATACCCCATAAGCTATAACAACTAAGTAAAAATAGAATAATGTATAAAATTAAGGGAAGTCAAATAACATTTGTTTTAGAAATAAATACTATACAGCCATCCTGTTACCACTCCCTCTAAACTATAATTTTAATTCTTTAATACCCATAACTACAAGTAAAAGGTTCTGAAATGGTCTCGCTCACTCAGTCTTGCAATTACAAGGCCCTATGTTCCTGCACTATGACGACAAGTCACAACTTGCACAAGTTGAAGATGCTTGTATGAATGCTTTAATGAGATTCCCAGATAGTACGAGCTCCTGCCGTACCAGCCGAAAAGCAGATCTATCATTTTGGACATTAGTGATTTAATAAATCTTGAATATTTCAATAACCTTAAAATAAGGAAAGTGAAATAAAATATACTGTGAAAAATTTATAAATGTAAAAAGTGTTGTGATCAGAAGATGTCAATTACATCATTATTTATTAAAACAAAACTAAAAATTGAACCATATTCAAGCGGCATCTTTGAAAATTTGTAATAAATTGTTGCTTTTTTGCAAGCTTTGTTCTAGTGATATTTTTATAACGATACATTTTCATAGCAAATATCTATATAATTTTTTGTCTTTCCATAGTTACAGACACAATTTTATTAAGTGACTGCCACTTTATACTATGTATGTAGTTATAATTAAAAATGGCTGGTGAAATAATCACAAAGTGATGCAATGTTTTTTATTCAAAATGTATGGTTCAATACTTCATTACTGGAGTCCACTTGATACCTACTTAGAAATCACAACTTTCAGTAGCCGAAACCTAAGTACCATGATAAGTAATAAAATTACTCGCCTGTTGCAGTCAGAGGCACGCCATGAGCTATTTAATCGTTAGTAACCAAGCATGGATAAGAGTACCTATCGAAGTTTTTTGCCTAGTCAAGAAACGTTCTTTGGGAAGTTCAATGATCTAGGAATTTGTGGATACTATGAAATACATCCACAAGTTTCTTAAATTATCGTTTTTAGGGAATCTGCACCAACATAGCACTTTTCGTATTCCGTTTAGTATACAATATGCACACGACCAGCACAAAAACGGAATATTGTTATTTTCACAAATAACGGAGGAAACTTTGCGTCCAAGATGTCAATGCAACATAAATGCGAGGAAATACATTTGCGCTAAACTCATAACTCAGGCTACAATACAATTAGATAAATAATGGCGGCAATCAATATCGATAATTTTGAATTTTGTCAATTTGATTTGACATTAACACAATTTGGCGTTTTAAAATGGCGTCCGTAGCCAGAGAACAAATTGCGACGGTAGCGCCAAGTTGCATAGAATGGAACTAAGCTGTCACGGGCCTGCATATAACAAAGTCGGTACCAACACTGCGTTATGTATTGCAAGGCGTGCACACTTCACTACGCCTTGCCTTTTGACTAACGCAGTCAGGGCACCATTGACTTTGTTCCCGGCAGCGTCACGCCTGTCCACATCTAAATCACATCTTCCATCTCGGCTAAAAGCACTCCCCAAGTATACAATTTCATTTACCTATTCTAAACATTCCTGATTTACCCATATTTCACACTTCATTCTCTCTTCGTCCCTTTCAAATACCAGAACCTTAGTTTTATTAGCATTCAAGCGGAGACCTTTAATTTCACATTCCTCTTCCATACACGTGACTAATCCCTGCAGTTCTGCCTCTGATGGTGCAATAAGCACTGCATCATCAGCATACAGCAGACAATTTACTTTAATGTCACCCAATTTCACACCCAAACAGCTATCTTTCAGCTTCTGTAAACAGCTGTCGAGATACAGTATGAACAGCCAGGAAGACATGACACAACCCTGTTTTACGACCGTTTGGACGCTTAACATGGGTGACAGGTCATGCCCTACCCGCACACAGGCTTTACAATCACAGTAAAGTAACTGCACAGCCCTTAGCAATCGACCATCCACACCATACCCCGGCAACAGTTCCCACATTTTCTTCCTTACAACCTTATCAAATGCTTTCTCAAGATCCACAAAAGCACAGAAAATCTTCTGGTTAGTAGCCAGAAAGAAGCTTCTCCGTGATCATGCGAAGAGAAAACATTTGATCCGTGCATCCTTTTCCAGGTCTAAATCCGCATTGTGTCTCCCATAGAAATCTTTCCGATCCTACGTGACACGTAGGATCGGAAAGAGAAACCTTCGAGTAAACTTTACTTGCTAAACTGGTCAAGCTGATCGCCCGATAGCACCCGCAGTCAAAATGTGAACCTTTACCTTTATATAAAGGTACAATGACTGCAGATCGCCAATCATCCGGGACATTCCCTGTCCGCCAGCACAAATTGCACAGCAGATGAAAGCTGTCCCAGACGCGAGGCCCACCATACTTGACCATTTCAGCAGTAACTCTGTCTAGTCCCGCAGCCTTACCACATTTCAAACTTCGAATCGCACGTTCAATCTCTTTCATACTGATGACCTCAGTGTCATTGAGGTCCGGGTCTGGCGCACCAGTCATGGCGTCACCCCCTGATCCCTCACTAAGATCATCACATGCATACATTCTCTATAAAAAGCACTTTGTTCATTCTTAAGGCCGTCGCACCACTTCGGGTCCTTCCAACCTCTTTCCAGTAGAGTTTGGAGTTCTCTTTAAAGTTGTGCGACAACCTTTCGTCCGCTTCCATTCTACACCTTTCACGCACTTCCTCAATCAATGCTTTCGTGTGAACTTTCTGTAGCTTATATCTTTCTTTCATCTTCTCTCTCATATCCTTATCATTACTAGAGGCCAAGTAGTCTAACCATGCTTTCTTCTTCTTCTTTACAGCTTCTTTCACTTCATCATTTCACCATGCATCTCTTCTTTTACTACTACCTCTTTTTATCGTTCCACACACTTCTCCCGCTGCACTTACCATTCCATCCTTAAGGTTCTGCCATGTTCTTTCCACACATTCTTGTCTGCCATCGATGGTGTCAAGCTTTTCGGCTACCCTCGCATGATATTTGTCCCTAGTATCCGCTTCCTGAAGCTTTCAGCTTCGGATGCGACAGACCGACTGTGGTTGTGTTACTGCCGTCCGGTAGCGCCAACCCGCGAACAGACCCCTAAATCTAGTAGTCACTAGATAGTGATACGTTTCCAGGTCAGCACCCCTGAACACTCGCGTTTCCATCACCTGTTTTCGCAGTCGGTCATCCACCAAGAACAAATCGATCATACTTCTCTCATTCTTTAGTATACATATAGATTTTCTTGTGATTAAACATAGTGTTTGTCACAAGAAGACCCCTTTCCTTGCATACCAGCCAGTATAAGCTTGCCAGCATCATTAGCCCTTTTATCGCCAAACTTTCCAAGCACCGAGTCGTACCCTGCTCGAGCGGTACCAACCCATCCATTCAAATCACCACATACAACAATTGTTTCGTTTACCCTAACCAAATCTAGAACTTCTCTTAGATTCTCCCTAAACTCCTCCAGCTCAGCCCTGGACGACAAAGCTACCGGTGCATAAACAGCCAAAAGGAATAACTTCGTCAGTCCCAATTTAAAGAGAACGCAGAGAAGTCTTGAGTTCACAACCTTATATTTAGTCATAACATCGACCAACCGAGACGACAGCAGCACCCTCACTCCCTGGCAGGCGTTCTCGCTCTCCGGGACTCCGGACCATAGAGCTAACGCCCCGTCAGGAAGCTCTTCAGTACCACTGGCCTTCCGTTTGGTCTCCGACATACACACGACATCTAATTCTCTTTCATTCATTATTTCGATCAACTCATTCGTCTTATCTCTCATACCTCCTCTAATATTCCACGTGCCAACTCTGCACTCTATCCTCCACCTTCCGCCGTGTCGGGCTGTGCGTGACGGGTGGCGAATTATGATAACATACAGCGTGATCACCCTTTCAGTTGTGAACATCTTTGTTAGATTTTATTGGAGAGTTTTTGGCGCAATCAAGACATAAACAAGAATTTCATAAATTGCTCAGTATACAAGCATGTCTATAACAGTTATCATCTCAGGAAATAAATCAGAATTAGATTCCTACTTTCAACCGCCTTTGAGTTTATCAGGTCAATACGAATGCGGTTTACTATATTTTTCAGTAATAAACTCAACATGAAAATATTCTTATGTTGATAGCAAGTTCCCATCTGTGATCAGAATCGAATGTGATCTCATATATGGCTCATATTACAACGGATTACCTACTCATATTATTCACGAATTTGTATCTAAAACTGCTGCAGATAATCAATACATAGAAATACCTCAGAACTTTATTTACTTCCCAGTGAATGAAAATAATATTACATCTATAACTACTAAAGTTTTAGATCAATTTGGCTACAGAATTAATTTCAAAGAGCAATTTATTGAAATTCGTCTCCTTTTGAGGAAGGTAAAATGATATTGCACTATAAAAACCCTACAGTCTACTTAAAGCGTCCTATTACTTCTACACTCTCTAAGGTGCAAAGACGTGAGAAAAAAGTTAAGACCTTGAGTAAAAATAATAAAGATTTTCTAAAGTCTTTAGGATTCAAAGTATGAATATACTACAGATTAATGACTTTCCAAACTTCGATACTTCTATTGAAAGTTATGAAGTCTATTCTTATAATCCATATAATAATAGCTTTAGAGAAAACGATGAAATGAAAATTCCCATACACCAGCAAGACATATATGTATTTACCATCAACCAGTTCAATTTACATCGAAGGTCAAGCAAAGCTCCTCAGCAAAAATGGAAACCAGATTAAAAAACCTGTTACGTACAGTAGTAATCCTATTATGTTCTTGTTTCAAGACATAAAGTATGAGATAGATGGACTCGAAATAGATCGTATTAAAAATGCTGGTATAACGTCAACAATTAAATCATACATTTCAATGAATGAAGCAGAAAATAAAGTAGCAGCTTTGTGGGGTTAGGATATAGATGGATTTAAAAGTGAAAAGGGTGATTTTAGTGCTACTGTACCTTTAAATAAGATTTTAGGGTTTGCAGAAGATTATGCTAAAATTGTAGTAAATTGTAAACATGAACTTATGCTGAACAGAAGTAATTATAACATAAATAGTATTATAGGAACTGAAGATGTTGCACATTTTTAAATAGACATACAAAGAATACAATGGCGAGTGCTACACGTGAAAGTGTCAGATCGTGAACGACTGAAACTTCTTAAACATTTAGAAAGAGATAAACCTATACAGATCGCATTTAGAAATTGGGATATATATGAATAACGTATACTTCCTACAGCAACTAAGCATTCCTGGTCTATTAAAACTGCGTCACAATTAGAGAAAATTCGATATGTAATTTTTTGTTTACAAACAAACAAAAAATACCAAAAAATTAAAGACGTTTTTTAGTATTTGATCATTGTGGAGTGAGAAATGTGATATTGTTTTTGAATTCACAATATTACCCATACGAGCTGTTAGAAGGGCCGCTCTGAAGGTGTTTTTTAAAAAAAAAACTTTTACACCCAATCCCGGAAGTTCTTTTGGTTTATTTCCCCAATATTAAAATAATACAAAAAATTTACAAAAGCCGCAAATGGCGTGTGGTTTAATGGGGTTTAATTAATATGGGTTGGAGCTGCACTGCCTCGATTACCTCAAATACTACGCTTTTATACTAAGTAAAATAATCGAGTCAGATCTTTTACCTAACTAGGGTTGGACATTACATCTCCCCCCTTTTGACGGAGCTCATCCTTTTTTAAATAAGGGATGAGCAGAGTCTTACAAACAATACAGTGAAAATTAGAAATAATTTGAATATGTATACACTTAATATGGGTTGGAGCTGCACTGCCTCGATTACCTCAAATACTACGCCTTTATACTAAGTAAAATAATCGAGTCAGAGCTTTTAACTATCTAGGGTTGGACATTACATCTCCCCCCTTTTTACGGAGCTCATCCTTTTTTAAATAAGGGATGAGCAGAGTCTTACAAACAATACAGTGAAAATTAGAAATAATTTGAATACAAAAATAATCATAAAATAGTAAAATAGAATTAGTTCAATTATTTATTATTATTATAAAATCAAATAGAGTTGATACAAAGACATAGTAAAATTAAACTATTGTTAAACAATATCTTCACAAAATAACTAAAACTTATTTATTGACGTTATGAACTAGTATAATTTTTATAAGATTCAGTGAACAATGAAATAGTAAAAGATTCAGTGAATAATGAAATAGTAGAATAGTCAGTGTTGAATTAATGCTAAGATTTTTTTAAATTTTTTTATTTCAAATATAAACATGCAATAATATTAATATCTAAGACACGGTGTAAAAACAATACATATAAACTTATATTCTAATGTAACGTAAAACGTTATGGTATAAGTGTCGTTTAGTAATATAGTAATTAAATATTACATAAGTTTCGATTTGATAAATTGAATTTACGAGTACCAGATGTTCTTTCCATTTGATTTTGCACTGCCTGAGAGACTGATGCCTGATGAGACTTCGGTTAACTCAATAGCATTACTAACTTTCGATTCCTGTTTAATAGTTCGCCGTGTATTGCACTGATTATATATTTGTATACAGCAGCAAGAATCGTTATTTCTTTTAATAAAGCAACAATACATTTTATAGGAAACATATAAAATAAAATAAATAATCAAGAAGTATGTAAACGACGAATAGTAATTACCATATTTAATAAAGTGAGATTGTTCTTGAACCTTATTGATCTCACTTTCTAAGTTATTTAAGGCTAGTTAAAGATGTAGGGGATAAGTAGGGAATAAGTAAATAAGTAGGGCTTCTGGTGCCATTCTTTGTCGCTTAACTTTTGTGTTGTTTCCAGCTTTAACTTTCATCAAGAGGAGTTCTTCAAAAGTCAACGTTCTGTCAACTCATACGTGGATCTTTTTACCATCACTAACGCAGTTTGAAATGTCTTTATTGGTGGATTTAGTTGCATCATATATTTGATGTTTTAAGAGTTTTCTATTTTCCAGTTCATTTTCATTCATATCATGAGAATTACTCATAGGAAAATGATTTGAATCTAAATGCTGTTGGGAGTCACGCTCTTCAGATGTTGCTGTGTGCACCATTTTTGAAACGCAATTAAATGCTAATGAAAAAAGAGTTTATGGGTCGCTTTTGGTAGTAGAGTGCTCAACTTTGATATCAAAATTCAGACATTCTTTTGGAGAATTGTGTGAAATGTATTCAAGCTTCTGTTGGGACTCAAGATTTCGAATATTTTTCCATTGTTCAAGCTTCAACAAGTCAAATTTCTTCTCATCAACCGCTTTAGGATTAAAAGGATAACTTCCTGTCTTACGAAAACCATTCTTTAAAACTTGACTGTCGATTTGTGTCCAAACTTCTCCGATTAGCCTCGTGAACTCTTTTTGCGACAATGTAACTCCAACATTCAAACGCTGCCATTTGACAAGAAGCTGATCCCAACGATCTTTGTAATATTTCATAATTGCCACATCAAGCAGCTGCAAAACATGACTGGTATTGCTGGTAATTTCAATATTGTTATATCGGCTTTTCGAGCTTCTTCGATTATATTTAATCCTATATGGGTCGCGTGGCCGTCATATATGAGCAGAACTGGACGTTCATCTCCAATATTTGGAATATAAACTTTTCAGAAGTATGTCTCGAAAACCTCGCTCTCCATCCACCCATTCTTAGTCGCGGCATAAGTTGTGCCTGGGTAAGCTTCTGGAGATATCCACTCGTCCCACATATGTTTACCTTTATAAATTGTCAGCGGCGGTATTTTTTCCCCTAGCGCATTGATTCCAAGCAAAACAGTTGTGTTATCCTTTCCGGGTGAAGCAATGACTCGAGTAGCCGCGTGTCCTTCAAGTCCAACGATTTTGGTTTTGTTTGGGTCTTTTGAGAAACTTGTCTCATCTAAATTCCAAATTGCAGATGATTTATCCAAAAGATTCAAATCTTTTAATGTTTTCTCAAGTAAATTGAAGTACTCGTATACAATAAATAGATTTACTGCTTTCTTTTGCGCATATTCAACTGCTTGAGGTTTTTTAACATATAAATGATGTCGCTTTTTGAATGCAGTGAACCACGTATTACCAGGTTCTCCGTTTTTAAATGGCGTTGATATTTTGTTCTTTATCACAAAATCGGCCACCATTTCAGCATTTCTGTTTTTGTCAATCCAAAGCCATGCTTTTCCATCTGGTGAAGACCGATAGCTAATTCCTTTTCTACTTGTAATAGTAATGCTGTGTTTCTTCCTAGTGAATTTGATTTGGTCCTCTTATTGTTAACGTGGTCATTATGGTCATTCTCGGAATCTTATACTCCTGAGAACCCTTGTAACCACTCAGCTCCCCATTTTTTACAGCTCTTACTTCTGCTTGTAGCTTCTCCCTAGAATAGGACGCTTTGTCCGTTTTCCTTATATAGTTACTGACTATAATTGCGAAATTGGCACTCGTCGCTGGGATAATGGTCGTAAATAGCAAATTTAGAACAACCTTAACACCAGAAAAAATTAAATTCTAGTACAATTTGTATATTCGATGCTTGAATCTTAAAATGGCGTGGATAGCTAATATCTGATCTGTAGCTACAATTAAAACAACTTTTTGCAAGTATGAAGTGGGTTATTAACCAAGGCCACTTTTTTTGGTTTAAACTTTCAAAATCGGTTCTTTGCAAAAAACGATCGATATCTAGAAAATCAGGCATCTTTCTACGTGACGTGTAGGTGATAAATCTGAAACAAAAAGTTACAGGTTCGATGGTTTTGTGATTTTCCCAAATGGAGTAGCTATTTTGTTAAATATTTGCCATTTTCGAAAGAGAATCGAAGTGCTAAGAGCAATGCGCAAAATCAAAATTCAGTAATTTGCAAAACCCTAGAAAAGCTTTCATAGCAACAACGTTTCAAGATTTGCATAAGAGCGCACCGAGCCTCCAGTAGCGCCGCCAATCAATAAATAACATTACAGCGAAATAACTAGGTATGTTTATTAAAATTTTAAAACTTATAAAAACTAGGCTAAGTTGGAAACTATTTTTGTATGCGTTAATTCTTAGTTTAAATGTGTTCGTGTGGTAACAATCTGGATTAACGCCTAATCCAGATTGTAACTACACAAACACATTTAAACCAGGACAAAACACATGCCTACAAAAATAGTTTGCATTTTTACATAGTTTTGTACGTTTCAGAATTTTATTAAACATATTTAGTTATTTCGTTTAATGATTTTTCTTGATTGGCGGCGCTAATGGACGCACTATGTACCCTTATTAAATACGTGCAGCTGAAAAGGTTGACAATATCGGCATTCGAGGCAAGGCCGGCTTATATGACGGACTTTCCTTATGCATGCTGGATGGACTTCCCAACTATTACATTTTAAGGTTAGTATTTTGTGAAGGTAATTATTACGAAATCCAAGCGATATTAATGTATTCATCACCAGAAATAAGTATATTGATCACTAAATGACTTACGTAATCAGAGAAACTCCAAAAACACCATCGATTTTCCACTTTTTTGATTATTTTCTCAGAGACGTTACACACCCACTTCAAGTTCACAACGCGAAATAAAATAGCTGACCGATTTCTTTCAACCTAATGATGTTAGCGAAATCTTTATTTCTTAGTTCGAACTAGCTCCGTAATAGTGTTTTACCGAACGAGGCATAAGAACCTAGTCGTTCAAAATTGGTAGTTATTGCCGCTAGATGGTCTTGCCTCCCAGACGGACTTCCAAACATTTACCTTATAATTATTTTTAAGACTGATATTGATTCAGAGATGTCCTGGGATGATTTTCCCGAGGTAATAAATAATTAGTATTTTGACTTTGACCTTGTGTCTAAAGATGGACTCGGATATTGTTCACGAGGTGTAGAGTTAGAATAAGAAATAGTATTTTTTAAATTACAAGATTTAGTAAGACTCGGCGGCATTTAATGTCGCTGAGGTGTATTACAAGAACACTTTTTATGATAATTATAATTAAATTCGTTATCATTATACATAGGCTTGGTATAGGATTTAGTATAAGGGTTAGTAAAATAGCAATAATTATTTGTGCTTTTGAATATTTTCGATTTCGTTAGGCACTTTTCCGAAATCGGAGTTAGTTTAAATCTTCGTTACAAATATCGGCACTAGAGGTAGATGGTTGTGCGTCACATAAATGCATATTATTTCTATTAGGTGTGTGTGCACTGGGACTTGGTAACGTAGTCGTCGGGCGAGTATCTGGTTGCATATTACGACGAATGCTATTGTTACGAATGCTATGCTATCGCTATACGTTGTTATATTGTCGCTTGCGACATTCATTTATCATATGTCCCGGGTTTTCACAATAGCTACATATTTTATTAAAGTTTTTATTTCAGATGTTATGAGAATTAGAATAGTTATTATTTTGCGGATTAACATAATAAGCTCGATAAGATTGTTTTTTTCTTATTATTATAGCATTTGGAAGAATCATGACCAAATTTTTGACATATATAACATTGTTTATATGATTTGGAAGAAATTTTGCGTAGAATATATAATTATTCTTCTTCTATGGCATGCGTAATCGCCTCGCTTAAATTTTTCGGGTTTCGGCACCTAACAATATATCCATAATTAGAATTTAAACCTAATATAAAAATATTAAGGGCTAAATCCTCCATAGCGGCACTTCTTCCTACTAGCTCAGACTTATTCTCACTATTATAATGTATATCTGATTGTAATCGCGTTAAACAAGATTCAATTCTAAGCGAGTATTGCATTACGGTTTCTGAATTTCCCTGTCTACAGTTTTGTAGTTGTATAAAAATGTATGGAATGTGCGGAGTGTTTCTTTTCGCCAAAGGTAGTTTTTGGAAATATTTTTAATTCATCCCAACTATTAAAAGTTTTTAATGAGCACGCGATTTGGGCTTTTCCCTCTAACTGGGATATGATATAACGATATGGCGTTATCACAATTTGTTAAGAATGCTGGAAGTGATTCTCTGTCGCCATTGTAAGGTTTAATAAATTTACGGACGGATAAGGGAATTTCGTCAGAAATTTCTAGTTCTTCTGGTTTTTCCTTTAAAGTTTTAGTCTTATGCATGTGGAATAAGAAAAATTGTTTAAGGAGTTAGGAAATACAAAATTGGTAAAATAAGGATATAGTATACAATTAATGACAAAAATGTAAACAATTAGAATAAAGTAGTACAAAATTATCTCGAAATTAAAGTTAACTTACAATATCAGGAACACTACGGTGAACATTGGTTGTTATGTGGGTGTCGTGTTGCGATAACGTGCAGAGGAGTCGAGTTGTCGTGAGACCCAGAGAGTCGTTGGATGGCAGCGTCCACGTGGTTGTGCGGTGGGAGTGCAGCAGCTCAGGGCAGGCTCACACGCGTGACGTGGAGACTGACAGCCTTGATTAACTTCGGGTTGATGAAGATGATGATGCCTCAAGCTCGTGGGGCTGAGACCTTGTTGGTGTTTCGGATGATGCAGGCTCACACTCGTGGGGTGGAGACTTACTGTCGATCTTGCTTCAGAGTTTCCCAGGATTCGGATGCCACGCTACTGATTTACAAGTAGGCCTTGTGACATCCTACTTCTGACACCAAATTTCTTAGGAGGGCCGCTCTGAAGGTGATTTTAATAAAAAACTTTTACACCCAATCCCGGAAGTTTTTTTGGTTTATTTCCCCAATATTAAAATAATACAAAAAGTGTACAAAAGCCGCGAACGGCGTGTGCGATATGCACTTAATATGGGTTGGGGCTGCACTGCTTCGATTACCTCAAATACTACACTTTTATACTAAATAAAATAATCGAGTCAGCGCTTTTAACTAACTAGGGTTGGACATAACAGAGCCCTTAAGTTTAAAGTTTTCGGAAAACAAATTTAATATATTACTCGAAATGTATGTGAAATTTCGCCAGTCGTACTACAACTGTCCCGCAGACCCATTGCTTGATTTAAGTAGCTTTAAGGAAAAGGCTCCGCTATTTGTGATAGATTGTTCAAGACAAAACGACAGTCTAAAAACGGGACCTGTAGATGTTCGTTTGGAGATTGAATGTACAACGGTAGTACCAGAGAAGACAACTGGATATTGTTTAATCATTAACGATCAACTTGTGGAATATAACAATCTTATTCATAAAAATCCCTTAAAATGGCGTTATAACAGTCATTAGTTAAAATGCTTATTAGTACTATTAAACCTATTATAAAATTCTCTATTCATAAACGTTCTATAAACCTGTCATAGTTAACAACATAATTGTAATGTAAGGTAGTAGGTTAAGACTGATTATATAGGTGGCGGGTAAATTAAGATAATGAAGCTAATTCATTGTGGAATAAAATTTTATAGATTGCGTTACGATCTTTGTGTTCTCTACGGCTTTTACATACATAACATTGGCGACGAGGATAAAAACGTAGTTTTATGGTGTTTTTAATCGTTGTGAGTAAAAGTACAAGTTAATTCGAGGACAATGTCGATTGGAAAAGTAAACGAGTTCGATGTAAAAACCGGGGTGTGGTCGTCGTATGTCGATAGACTTGAGATGTATTTTATGGCAAATAAAATAAATAGTGATCTCAAGTTGCCCACGCTAATAGCGGTCATGGGCGATGAAGCCTACGAGTTGCTGGTGAACCTGGCTAGCCCCGTGAATCCGTCGGAATTAAAATACGACGCCGCCATTGGTTTATTGTGCAACCACTTACAACCGGTACCATCCGCGTTAGCGGAAAGGTATCGCTTTAGACAAAGGAGGCAAGCAGCGGATGAGAGTATAGCAGAATACGTAGCAGAGTTAAAAAAAATAACACGTCACTGCAAATTGGGCGACGGTCTTAGTGAAAGTCTACGGGATCAATTTGTCTGCGGATTAAGGAGCGATATTATTCGGCAGAGGCTATTTGCGGAGGTTGACACATTAAGTTTCACCAATGCGATAAAAATTGCCAGCTCGTTAGAGGCCGCGGAGCGGGACGCTGCGGCGGTAGATGCGACTGGGTCAGCAACATCAGGAAAAGATATGGCGGGGGTGCACTCGCTCGTAATCGGAAAAAATGGATCGCGGAGAACGTTGGGGGGAGGCGGGCGCTGAATGCGCGGAGACCGCCAGCCACAACACAATTGGCCGGGATCGGCTACAGCTGTAAGGAGGCCCAATGCAATTAGCAGTCAAAGTTGCAGCGGATGCGGAGGGATAGGCCACGGTTATAAGGCTTGTCGGTTCCGGGAATACGTGTGCAGCAGGTGCGAGCGCATGGGTCATCTACGACGTGTGTGTCCGGGACAGGGCGCGGCTGATGTTCGTACAACCAGACATACCGCTTGTCATCAGGCAGACGCAGCACGGCATGATGAAGACGGGGTCAATTAGAGGAGTTCCATCACCTATGTGTAGGTGACTATAAGGCGTTGAGTTTTCCAGTGACTGTAAATAATAAAGTCATCAGTATGGAGGTGGATACGGGAACGGCAGTGTCATGCATTAGCGAACAAACTTATAAGCTATATTTTAGTACCATTAAGTTAGATCGCACAAGTGTTAGTTTGAAGTTCTATGACGGTTCGTCACTTAGACCTTTAGGATTAATCACACCGGAAGTTTGTTACGGTGGAGAAAAAAAAGATTAGAATTGTTTGTTGTCAAAGGAGGAACCACGTCCTTGTTGGGCAGGCAGTGGTTATCTGAATTAAAAATAAAATTACCATTATTCACCAACTGCCATAACTTGGAGAGTAACCGAGGTAAATTAGATGATCAATTGAAAAATTTGTTTTCCAGATATAAAGAATTGTTTAATGGAGGGCTGGGGCCGTACTTGTGCGGCAGGGCGACGTTAAGAACTGCGACTCGACTGCTCCGACTGGGCCTCGCCGCTGGTACCGGTTTGTGCTGACTATAAGGCGACGATAAACCCTGTTTTGTTAGTTGATCGATATCCATTACCTAGAGTTGAGGATTTAATTGTTAGGTTGAGTGGGTCGAAATATTTATCAAAAATTGATCTGTCTCAAGCCTATAATCAGATAGAGCTAGACGATACTAAAAAGTTAACCGTAGTTAATACGCACCGCGGCTTATTTCAGTATAATATGTTAGTGTACGGGCTTGCATCGAGTGCTGGAATATTTCAACGTATTATGTATATCGGAAATGACAACAGGAGATCCCACTTCTGGTGTCAGAGATTACAACAGAGGATCCCGCTTGTGGTCTCGGAAATACATCAGGATAGTGTTAATTGTTAAAAATAATAAAAGTGTGAGAGCGGATGTTCAACTGGCTCTCTTGCTTACGCAGTTTAATCATCATCAGTAATAAGACAACGTAACGCACTATACATTCAGTATAGTGAAATTACAGTTCGACCACACCGTAACACGTCTCCGCCACAATCACACACCAGTGTAACGTGAGGTACGTAATTACATGATAACACCAAAATATGTAAACCAACAGCAACACTACTTATCGCAATGTAACACAAGGCAGGCTCGCACCAACACCAATCCTCCTTACCTGCACTAGAAGAATTACAACAACGAACAGAACCACGACACCACTATCTTAGCACTAGTAGAATGACCACACTCGTTGAATGACTTGAGCGGAATCTCTCGCGCACGGCACCTACAGTGAACTTTATACTGCACAAACAAGCGGGGGTGTCTCGATATACCTTCCATTGCACCACGATCCAACCGGGTATTTTATAGACGATCCGACACGGCCATCCTGACGTACGACCGTCCTCGGGCGTGTATTTTCATGCATTCCTGTAACAAACACTTTTTAGTCACCAAATCGTCCGCTCATCCGTCCTCACACGAGCAGGTACACATTATAGTTCGCAAAACTAATTTTTAGATGGCGCTGCTTGTTGCACAATGGCACCATCAATCTTTGACCTGGCCATCCCTTACCCGCACCTGTCCTCGGTTGTGCCTGTGGACAGAGATATACTCGAAGATTAATCAAGCTCGGCTATCCTTCCAATCGAAATAAGATCGATTCCAAATGGTACTTTACTTCTCCTAAGTCTAAGTACAATAATTAACTGTCATTATGGACAATGCCCTGTTATTAAGGCTTCTTACATAGTGCTCCCTGCACAACGTGATTTATTGTGAAAGGTCCGATCAACAAGTTCCAACTTTATTTTAACAATTTTGTTACTTTTTACAATTCATAAGCAATGCATATTCAACTCGTGAACTTTTCATTGAAATCTGTGCACCAACACAGACCAGAATCGCACCAACGATTACGAAAACCAACTTACCACGGAATTGAGTCAATGTACAAAGTTCACAGAAAAATTTACTAAAAATAAAGATCTAGTTGAATAATTTAAAAATTTTGCATAAAGTCAGTTAATTAGTTATTTCACTAGATGCATAAAAATTTGGGGGGGCATCACTTAAAAATGTTATTTAAGTCCGAACTTACATGAGTAAAGCCACTTTTTGCAAATGCAGGCTATCTTACATGATATGAACTTCCGACTGCAACTGGTGATGTATCCTAAGGCTTCTAAAGATAAGGAAGCTCCGAGTGTACTCCAAATCAGCCGGACGCATCCAGTTTCCAAAATAGCATGCCACGTGGTTATTAGTTTTTCGTTTCTAACTTCTGAACCTGTACACCAAAAAATCCAAAAATTTGAGGGCTGAAGCGTCTACAGTTACGGCATTTAAAGCACTAAAAATAATGTAGGTCTATAGCGACTAGAAGAGCGCCGCACTCGAAAAACTGTTTTGGAGGTTAGCAAATTTTAACTAAAAAACACTATTTTGGTGATAAATGATTCTAAAAAAACTCGTCCGGCTATTAAATCGTTTAAGCCTTCTAAATATATATATTTAATGTAAATAATAAATGAGTTCCAGCTAGACTCGTTTTTCATTAGTTCGATGATTTTGTAGGGCGACACTCTCACACTGGCACATATTGTTTCATGAGCAGTTCTTTGAGCCCCGAACGCGGGGCATTTCTCCAAGAGATGTTCTATCGTTTGAGGTGTATTGTCATCGTATGGACAATTATTGTCGTTTGGAGTGATTTTAAAAAGATATAGGTAGGACTTATGAAAACCGTGACCAGTCAGTACTTGGGTTAAATAAAGTCAAGACAAGTAATTTTGTAGAGTAAGGTAATGTCGTCCAGTGTGGGAAGGTGTGTTTTGGTGTGTCTGCCCTGTTCCGCGCTCTCATAACGGGTCTGCCATATAGCACGGTGTTTTTGACTTATTAAATGTTTTATATGTGAGATGGCAAAGTGTGTATATTCCGGTGATTTGTGAAGCTTACAGCCAGCATTGGCAGCGCTGTCATCCGCCTCGTTCCCAACAATACCCACATGGCTTTTCATCCATACAAACTTAATTCTGCCAAACTTCTTGATTTGACTATTTTTTTTTATGTATTTCTACAACTATTGGGTGTGTGTTGCTTCTATTTTGCAACGCTTTGATGGTAGAAAGTGAGTCTGAAAATATAATGGTTTCGTTATAGTTATTGTTAAGGACCCAGCTGCAAGCCTTATGTATGGCAAGCAGCTCAGCCTGAAATACAGAGCACGAGTCGTGCAGTTTGTATTTATTGACAACTGCGATAGGCGAATCACCTGCGGGCACATAAGAGACAAAGGCAGCCCCAACAGCTCCATCCTCCTGCTTACTGTCATCTGTATATATACAAACTTCAGGACCAATGATGGCATCCACCTCCTGCTGGCTGTGTATGGTGTCAAAGTTTATGGTGATCCTCTCACTGGGGTGCGAAAGCTGGTGTGGTTTAGCAGGTTTCTCGTAAGTGATGCCATAGGGTAGAAAGTCCGATGTGCAAGACAATCTATTCCTTTCCACGGTGCTGGCACAGTGCGAGCAAGGACTTTCAGTGGCAGTGCATTTGGACTTCATGTGTCCGAACTGCAGGCACTTGTGGCACTGCAAGAAAGGAGAGAAGCTGTCCACAATTATTCTTTGATGATCCACACAAACCCTCCCCAAGTCGAGGATCTTACGGTAGACCTTGGCCTCAGCCAGGAACACCGCGTTGTAGAGATTACTATTCCGATTACCTCGTTTGAAGCGGAGTCGGAAGGTCTCAACGTCGCAGCCATCGCCGTCAATCAGATGGGATAGCTCTGGATATTGTGTACTAATTAATTTAACTAGGTCCTCCGAAGGAACATCCTTAGAGATGTCCTTCAGGTTGACCATGGGCTTAAGCATGCGCATAGGTTCTGCTTTCACGTCTTTACTTTTCTCAAGCCTGGTGAGTGTGTCGTCCCTTCGTGAAACGTTATTAAACTCTACGCGCAGTTTATTGTTTGATACCGGTTGTACCCTAACCGGTGCATAATTGGAGTTTCTATAGGATATGCTCTTTCTAAACAATTCTACTGCCTCCTGGCGCGTTTTAACTTCCTTGACCGAGGTGACTAGCGGGCTTTGAAGTAGGTAATGCGGTGCGGGGGCAAGCCCTTCCGCTGAAGAAGTGGGCGCTGAAGCCCCTCGAGCCACTGCTCCTGCCTGCGCATACGTCGGTTTGTTTGCCGTGACCAATTTTTTAACGCCTGCGATCTCCTCCCTCACATATGCTAAGATTTCAACCTTCAGCTCGCTATTGGAGGCTGATGAGCTGGGCGCGGGGTCAAGAAGGGAAAAAACATCCCAGCTCTGCGAATTTCCTTCGCAGCAAGACTAATTAATCTCCTGTTGGCCGCGGTCACGCTCTTGCCCTCATTGACCGCGGTGGTGGTAATGCAGCTTGTGAGCTTATTCAACACCTGAACAAAAGTGTCTGAGTCCTTTCTTTTTTCTTTTCGGCCGAGGCCGGGAGGGGAGGGGTTTCGCCTTGCGTCGGTGGCATATTCACGTAACACACATAAGATTATATACAGAGCTTGTAACACAAAGGAGAACGGCAGGTTTGTATGAAAATTTCGTACCGCTTAAATAATTTCGTGTTTTGTGATATTTTTTGTTTTAATTGCAGTTAGTAGGATAGACAAGCCCTATTTAAATTCTTAGTTTTAAAACTTAGGACGTAAAAGTTATAACCAGTTTAATTTTTTTAGGTTATGTACTAGTATACCAATGTAGATTGTTACATATATGCACATAAAAATTGTTTATGTGCATATATGTAACAGTTGTGGTGATAAAGTAAATGTTCTAGATTGCGCTATCTTTGTAGTGTTTTACTTACCATTAAGAAGGTAGATTGAGATGAGGAACGTACCTACTTAGCGGGGTGCATTAGGAGATATTTATTAAATCCAGCAGCGGACTGCAACAGTTTGATAATGATGAAGTTCTGATGGGGTTTTGAGTGTAGATAAATAAAACAATACTTTGTTTTTGTAAGTATATTTATTTTATTGTACTTATAATTATTCAATTCTTAATATTACTACATCTAAGAAGGGAACAGGTCGGGTAATACCCTCATGGCGAGCATAGCTTAGGTACCAAATAATGCTCATCGATGAGAGCAGCATCCCACTGTTTTTAAACCTACAATGCAGTAACAGCAATAACTTCTGATTGGGTTCCGATCATTCATGTTTGTTTCTGCAACTATAAACACAAAATAAATTTTAGCAAATAAATGGCGGGACTTTATTTTAGCACGTAGCAACATTGGGTTTATTCCCTCTAAATCATGTATCCTCTATCGGGATGTGATATACAATGAAAGCGAAAATGCTCACCCACATATGAACGGGCCTGGCGAATCTGGTACACACCACATGCAAATAGGATCAATTTCCGCATTCATAGCCGCGGAAAAGATAGGATTGTTGCATCTATGGGTAGAAACCTGGAACAGCGCCTGTTTAAATTATGTTCCCTAACTTACTCGACTAAAGTGTTGGTTAAAAACAGGCGCTCATATATAATTGAAACAAATTGCTCTGTATGTATATTTTCTGTGAATGGCGGAGTAAACGCATTTAGCAGAGCAGCTGCTATTTTAAAATCTGTCATAAGATTGCGACAACCACGGTTAAAATATTCATGGCGGAATAATTTGAACTCTCTCTTAAAACGGTCATTCACAGCTTCTACTACCCACCTGTTTATAGTTACAGAACGTGATCTGTCGGCTTCAAGAGTGGATAGCTGTGATTGGCCTTCTTCTTTAGTTTCAGGCATATGTCCTATGTATTCTTTCTCATACAGACTATCCATGCAGTCACGAAAACCTCTATCTAGAATAAAAACATAATATATAATATAAAAAAACAATATATATATATATATATATATATATATATATATATATATATACAACGTGTCCCAAAATTCAACGATAAGCCAACACCGGAGGATAGACCTGCCCCGGACTAATCGGGTAAAAAAAGAAAAAAAAATATATCCCAATTATATTTTAAGTTATATAAAAAAAAATTAAATTCTTCAGAAATTGAGACCGTTTATGATATTTTTCACTACCATGACCACAATTTTTTAAATATTTTTTTCTTTTTTTTTATAGGCAACCAGAATAGTACTGCTATCTACCACAATTCTTAAAAACTCCAGAATAACTTGTTTTATCACGAAAATTAATGAAACTTATTTTATTCCCTAAATTTTTTGAAGACTTTTACTTTTAACCAAATTTAACTTATCGTGGTGTAAAAAAAAAGTATGAACACTAGTATGGCAAGTTTTTTTAAAAATTGACGCAACTAACCAATATTACAAAATGGTATAATACTCTAGGAAAACAAGTTATAAAAAAATATGGGCCTATTATTTCTTAACAGGGGCCAAATGACGGTCGGGTGTAATAAAAGTATTATTTCTTGAAAAATGTTTAATATTTCAAAACAAATGGTACAAACAGTTTCACGTGTAATTTATTAAGTTATTAACATTATAGCAAATGTTCGAACTGTTTGTCACCAGCATTAATACATGCACGACATCGCCTTAAAAATGATCGTTTTATTTGTCTTGCATATCTTCTGCTATTAATGTAATCAGCAGCCTGAGTGATATTTCGACGAAGCTCGTCCAATGTCACAATGGGTTTTGAGTAGACCCTGTTTTTAAGACAACCCCAATAGAAGAAGTCCAGGGGGTTCAAATCGGGTGAACGGGGTGGCCATAAGATAGGACCAAGTCGCCCGATCCAACGCCCTGGATACTCTTGATTTAAATATTCTCGCACAGGACGGGCATAATGTGCTGGGCAACCATCATTTTGGAACCACATGTTTTGAAGATCACTTAAGGGCACGTCGTTTAACAATTCTTGCAAGTCATTTTGTAAAAAGTTTAAATAACTATTGCCATCTAAGTTTCCTTGTAACTCAAAGGGCCCAATTACTTTTCCATTTAATATGCCGGTCCATAGGTTAACCTTGAATTGATATTGGGATTTGTCTTGTCTCATCAAGTGTGGATTTTCATTACTCCAACTATGTAGATTGTGAAGATTTAAATACCCATCTTTCTTGCACGTTGTTTCATCCGACCATAGAATTTTGTCTAGGAAGTGGGGATCTTCACTGTGCCTTTGCAGCATTACACGGCAAAATGTGACCCGTAGCGGATAGTCCCGCGGTAATAACGTCTGCACACGCCTGTAGTGATATGGGTGAAGCTTGTGACGTTTTAATATTCGATGTGCAGAACTTTTCGGGATTCCTGTAGCTTCTTCTATGGCACGTACCGAAGTAGTCGAGTCATTTTCTATCTCCTTGAGAACTTCTTCATCACGATCCAATCTAGGTCTTCCAGCGCTGTTCCTATTGGATGGCATACGACCCTCCGAAAACGCTTGATGCACATTAATAAACACTCGATAATCAGGATATCTTTGAGCATTTGGGTATCTTTCTGGATACAGTCTGCTAGCAGCGTTAGCATTACATCGGCATTCTCCATAGATTAAATGCATATTAGCGTATTCCTGTGGTGTGTACGGTTGCGGCATGTTAAACGCCAAACAGTCCAAAATGCGCCAGAACTCTAAATCACAAAACACACAATCGTAGTCCAAGATAATGCCAGGTCAGTTCAGTTTGCAGATCACTTCCAGTCCAAATAATGCCAGGTCAGTTAAGTTTGCAGGTCGATTCCAGTCCAAAAAGCCAAGCCAAAAGTCGATAGTATGTACGAGGGCCACGTAAGTTGAATTGGGTACGGTGCGCAGTAAACAAAGGAGCAGAGCGTACTGAACCGACTTGCTGAGAATAATAACAGCTCCTCTACCTGCCCTGTTGTTGTCTCTTTTTAACGTAAATATCTCTATCTATCTATCTCTCTCTAACATCTAAGGTATTAATGCCCCATTCGAATTCCTAGAAATTGTAACAGGAACCCATTTTGGGCATGTAGTAAAAGTGATTACTGACAATTACAATTTAAGGAATTTGGCCCCTGTTAAGAAATAATAGGCCCATATTTTTTTATAACTTGTTTTCCTAGAGTATTATACCATTTTGGAATATTGGTTAGTTGCGTCAATTTTTAAAAAAACTTGCCATACTAGTGTTCATACTTTTTTTTTACACCACGATAAGTTAAATTTGGTTAAAAGTAAAAGTCTTCAAAAAATTTAGGGAATAAAATAAGTTTCATTAATTTTCGTGATAAAACAAGAGTTATTCTGGAGTTTTTAAGAATTGTGGTAGATAGCAGTACTATTCAGGTTGCCTATAAAAAAAAAGAAAAAAATATTTAAAAAATTGTGGTCATGGTAGTGAAAAATATCATAAACGGTCTCAATTTCTGAAGAATTTCATTTTTTTTATATAACTTAAAATATAATTGGGATATATTTTTTTTCTTTTTTTACCCGATTAGTCCGGGGCAGGTCTATCCTCCGGTGTTGGCTTATCGTTGAATTTTGGGACACGTTGTATATATTATTACTATTATAAAGAGGAAAGATTTATTTGTTTGTTTGAATTGAATAGGCTCCGAAACTACTGGATCGATTTGAAAAATTCTTTCACCATTAGAATCCTACATTATCCCTGATGAACATAGGCTAATTCAAGGCAAAAATTCGTTAATGTAACCCAAGGTGTGAAAAAATACCAAAAATAATCCTTATATCGCGTACGCTGCGGAAACTATTGATAATAGAGCAAAGTAATGTGCTTCAGTTTTACAGAGGATATCAATATCTATAAAAACGTCTGCGATACCATATGTTTAACTATTACAGTTATGTCACAATAACTACTTTTTCATGTTAAAATGTGAAATAGTAACGCCGGTACAAACTAGGCCACATTATTTATATCAGTACCTGTATCATGCATACGTTTAACCACCAATTACGTTAACCATGTAATTTTAGTAACATATCTCACTTTTTAAATCTTTGTTAATTCAGCAACCGTCCGTCGTGATGTCTCTAGAAGTTCGCATGTCGCAAGGCGCAGACGCGTGATGTACGCGGGTGAAACCGCGGGGCACAGCTAGTATATATATATATATATATATATATATATATATATATATATATATATATATATATATATATATATATATATATTTATGTTGCATCAGCTATTGTAATTGCAGGGTTTTGTTAGAAAATCCATGAAATTGTGGAACATAGTCTGTTATCAAGATAATTCTTGCTACAGACATTAATGTTTCTAGGGTCCTCCGTGGTACTTGTAATAAGCACGACAATCTGTCTCCTGAATCTGCAGTCCTTAACTTGCACAATAAGGCTGTTAATGCAAAACTACTCCTATGCATATTCTTAAGCCTAGGCGTTGCTTTTAATATTTGTTGATGTTCATGTTTACTATAAAGTACTGAACTTGGTTATCAGGGTAGTTTTGAATATTTTCCTAAGAAATATTACAAAGTCCTTTCATTAATATAAAAATTATCTCTTCTATTTGTATGGAAGTAAAGGCTGTACTCAGCAGTATAGAGGTTTTCGTAATTTGCCTCCTGTCTATGCAGAGAACAAATACGAGTACTTCTTGGTATAAAATATTGATACCTAATTAATATTTCTCGTCTTGTTTCTTCGGGCACAATATTTTGCTCTGGTTCCATGCATTCTTGGAAAATGCAATGCCTTGGTGTTTCAGCCGCTCTTCTTATATTAGGCAATACAATACGCTGGGGTCTTTCTTGTGATCCTTCTGAAACATGTAAGCTCAAATCTCGGGCTTGGTCCCAGCAAACACGACAATATTGCATACTTGAACTTCATAAATGAACAGTTGGTTGACATTTTAGACGACCTATCGTTGGCTGAATATCGCCGCATATGGTTCCAGCATGATTGTGCACCTCCACATGTAGTGAGGTTCGCCCGTGAGTGCCTCAACTAGCTATTTGATGATTGCTGGATCGGCAGACCACACGCTTGGCCACCTCGCTCACCAGATCTGACCCCGTTAGACTTCTTTTTGTGGGAGTATGTGAAATAAAGGGTTTTTAATCATGAGTGTGATATAGTGCTGACGAAATGCGCCAAAGGATCGTGGATGTTTTCGATAAACTATGTACGGACTGGGTCGAAGACCACAGGATGATGCCCCGCCTGCATGAGGAGACGCAACATGAAGCCCAAATCTGCCTCGAAATGAATCGAGCACAATTTAAGCCGCATATCATAAGACCACGGAGAATTTAGAGCGGTAAGCTGTTTTATACCTATTTTTTTAAACAACTTAGTACTGAACTGATCTGAATAGGTGCATAACTGAATACATCAGAATAATAAACATACCTACACGATTAATAAAAACGCATGACTCTAACGTCGTCCAGACATTTGAACTGCGGCCCTACCTGGTGCGCAGGATGTGGCAATTTTATGTAGGCTTCTATTCCCTCCAGATCTCGGTCACCTATCACCTCCCTGGAATATCCTTTTTTAATTTCATAAATTAATGCTGCCTCCTGGATCCTTAAATCCAGGGGGAGTAGTCCGCCTAGGAGGAGGGCCGAGTTCAAGGAGACAGTTTTGTAAGCCCTAACTATCTTCTTCACAAAGCCGCGCTGCACCGAGTTTAATAATTTTCTTGTTTGCATCTTTTTAATAGCCGGAGCCCAATCACCGGCTCTACCACCGCCAAGTAAATGGTCCTCACTATCTCCTAATTCAGACCCCAGTTAATTTTTGCGGCTCTCGTAAGTTGACCATACATTATCTGGGCCTTCCTGCATATATTTTTTATGTGCGCATTGAACGTTAGTTTTTTGTCAATGGTAAGATCTAGTATTTTAATTTCCGGTGAGTATACTATTGCCTCCCCGCCCATGGTTACAGCTGGTGAGTCGTACTTTAGTTTATTTGTAAACAACATCGCCTTGGTCTTTTGTGGCGCGAAACGTAATTTATTTTTGACTCCCCACGTCCAAACATGTGGACAGCATCAGCTCGTCTCTGGACCTCCCTCGCGGCGTTCTCCGGAGGCAATGAGGACCACATCGTCCGCGAACGCCTGACAATGCTCATCCTTCAAACCCACTTCTTTCAACAATGGATTCAGTAATATGTTCCATAGGGTGGGACCGCCGATTGAGCCCTGCACGCACCCCGTTGTCGTATTTTTCGACCATTCTGCTCCAGCAAACTTGACGCGTACTGTTCTTTCCTCAAGATAGCTATCTAGCAGTCGCCTCAGATTCACTGGGCACTCGATCTCCGCCAGTCTGGAGTGTATCGCCGGCCACCAAGCATTGTCGAAGGCTCCCTCTATGTCCAATGATACTATCACGATCAGTTTTTTGAGCTTTAACTCATTTCTAATGTACTGCATCATGTCATAGAGGGAGTCCTCAGTACTACGTTGGGTAGAAAGCCGTATCTCTTGTGGCTGATTGTCGGCCTGGTGTAACATTTGATCCTTCTGATCAGCATTTTCTCTAATATTTTGCCTAGGACTGGCAGTAGTCAAATTGGTCAAGTAGTCAAGTTGAGACTTGGGATGCATGTAGTTTTCTTTTCCTGGCTTTGGTGGCGCGGCCACTACGGCTACAAATCGGTATTCAGAGTGATGGCAGCAATGCAAATATATGCTGTTAGGCCATCTATTCCAGGAGCCTTCTTGGGGTTGAAACTAGATGCGGACCATATCAATTCTTCCCTCGTAAAGGGTGGGTCGCATAGTTCACCTTGCGACCCTTCGTTAACCCCGATCGCTAGCTCTCTAATTTTTCTAATCTGTATTATGGAATTTTGTTATGGGGTAATGCGACTGATATTCAAGTTACATTTGTTTTGCAAAAGAGAGCCGTACGGGCGATTTATAATCTAAATTGTAAAGAGTCCCTCGGGGAAAAATTTAAAGAGATAAACATATTAACTTTGGCATCGCAATATATTTATGAAAATGTAATGTATGTACATAAAAACATAAATGGCTTTAATTAGAATAAGGTTGTTCATACCTTAAACACTAGGAACAAACATAAGCTTGTAATGCTAGTTACTAGACTCCACAGAATTCGTAATTCATTTATGGGGCTATAAATGTATACGCTTTTACAACAAAATCCCAGAACATGTTCAAAGTTTGTCAATAAACAAGTTTAAAAGTTTTATTAAAGAAAAATTGTACAAAAATGGTTATTATAATATCAAGGAATACATGAATGAAAATAACCCCTGGGAATAAGGTTATCGCCACCATGCTGGTTGTATGAAAATTTATTTAAAATTGTATAAACAAAATTATTGTTAGATGTAATTATGTTTAAAAAAAGTCCCGCTGGGTTTCTTGCTGGTTCTTCCCAGGACAGAGGTGTTTTCCGAACCAGTGGTAAATAAAAAAATTACTTTCAATAAGTATTATGTAATAATCAATATTGAAGAAAAATCATTCTATTCTATTCTATTCTATGATCCGCCTTATCGTTCTGAGTTTCATCCTTCGGATAGAAATTATCCGCTAGGATCCTGGCAGGTTCTTTGCTCTCCACGTTTACACCGTCGCAGAATAAGAGAATCTGCTCCTGCCTGCCTTCTGTTCTACCAATCACTCTGTATATCCCATCCCACATAGACTCCTTTTCTTGCTTGCTGCAAAATTGTTTCCAACTAGATGTCTGGGCCCTTTTCATCTCCAGCTGGTATTTTTCTTTACATGTTATGTATTGCTCGACGACCCATTCTCTTCGAACCGGGGCCGCATAAGATATACGGCGCTTTCTTCTGGCGACTTCCCTTTTTAGCTCACTGAGCTACCCGGTCCACCAGGGCAACTCTATCCTCTTCTTACCGCTCAATGTCTGCATGCTGTCTTCGCAGGCATCAACTATTGAATTTGTATAGTTGTTTGTATGGTTCTCTAGTACCTTTTTATTGTTGATTTCTTTTGTTGATGTAACGTCCAGATTTCTGTTTTGCCAAAGCTATATTTTTTCTTATGAAACTCGCTCCAGTTTGCCTTCCTCCTATTGTATTTTCTTGTTGTTCTTTTGATGTCTGTGCCGACAGCCTTGCCGAGTTAAAGGTCAAACAAAATTGCTTTGTGATCCGAACCAGTCATGCTTCCAGAAAGTCTCCAGTTCCCAATTTTTCCGAGAAGGTCCGTCGAGCAAGTCTTTATATCGACGCAGCTGGAAAACCTCCCACCTCTAATGGTGTCGAAGGTGGGCCCAGGCCCTTGGTTTAAAATATGCAGCTCGAATTCATCGAGTGCGTCCGCCATTTCAGTCCCTCTGCCATCTGACTCTCGACTTCCCCACCATGTGCTCCAGGCATTTACAACTCCACCTAAAATCACGTTGCTCGTTCGCAAACCTTCAAGAGCTTTCTTATTTATGGCCAGGTATGGCTCGATGGGTTTGTCACACTCTAGGTAGATCGACACAACCCCTATCTCCCAGGCTCCAGTTCTCAACTTGGCGACGGCTACGTTTTCCATGGTGAGATCCGGATACTGGGAGACGTCGAAGGTGTCGTCGAACACAACAATCGCTGCCTTAACCACTTTTTCACTAAGCTGCTTTATGTCGAATTGTACGATTTTCGTACCTGGATAGTGCCGCATCTTACCAATGTTACCGATATACGGTTCCTGGAACATGGCAAAGGTGGTCTTGCTTTTTGCCGCGTGCATAATTAGTTCGGCAGTTGCTAATTCGCTTCTTTGGAGGTTTGCTTAAACAACGTGATATCTTTGAATGCCGGTTTGGTACATGGTTACTTCTGGGACCACTTTAGCAATACTGCCGTCGTACGAGCGAAGGGCACATCTATCATTTTGGTCAAACTGAGATAATTGGGATTAAAGTTTTTACCATATTCTGCTTCATAGTGTGGAAACCTATCGCTTAAAAGAAAAAAAAATACTGATAATATATGCGTGAAGGTTAGTACTATTATATTTTAATTGCTGGACCCGTGAAGGCTTTGTTTTTGTACTGGGTAGCGGTGGCGTTCGACATCGCATTAGCTCTGTGATCGAACTCAATAAAATCGTTGAGCCTCATTTGTCGAAGTCGAAGACAACGACCGCGGTCAGGGAACCAGCTGGAGCTTCCAAAAGTCGACGTACTGGCACCGCAGGCAAGAGATAGTGTCTTCGCGTTAACTTAGTGTTTAATTACTACAGTTTATTTGTATTTTTGTGTAGGCTCCATTTGCATAGTGTTGCATCTCTTCAAAGGACATTGCTCTGCTCCCATACATTGTTCGCCCTGGAACCAAGAGCATCGGAAAATTATGTATTTTATTGACGATCATTAGTAAATTCCTATATGATCTTATTTTAATAGCGGACTAGCTGCATAATAGATATATTTCAAAAAAAGTGTCAGATTTTGAGGTTATAATCGAACCACGAATATTACGGTTTTTCATAGCTCCGAGTGATTTTTAACAAACTGAAAAACGCTGTCCTAAACATCTAGCTATTTTAGTACCTATATAGATAATAAGGTATGCAGTTTTTGTTCTAAAGTCTAAGTGTATGTAAGTGCAACGTATAAATGTATATAATCTAGTTAACAAACCTGCTTTCTTAGCATTGGTTTCGAAATGAGAGATAATGTTTGTGTATTAATGTAAAAATAAAAATTAATATATATATATATATACGGAGTGACGAAAAAGTTATCACATAAAATGAAAAGACGTATGCTACATAAATTTCTTTAAACATACACAACTAAAAAAATATATAACAATTAATACATTAGCCGCGGTAGCATTTTTTTCGTTTCAATATTAAATAACATCATGTAAATGCATACAGATATCACCTGATGAATTCTAGAAGGTCAAAGACCCATGCCATTTCAAGGCGAATATAGGTAGTTTAAAGGTTATCAAACCTAACTACTCAAATAAAGAAAAAATCAAACAAAAACTGCACTTACGGCTAACAATTTAAGGCATAATTTTATGCGCGAAATTAAAAACAAAGGGAACGCACGCTGCAGGCGTATGAAAACAAAGTCAAGCGAAAAATTTACTTAAAATAATGAAGTTAAGGCATAATTCTCTACGCGCAAAGTGACATGAAATGGGATCGGGTGTTAATATAAATTATTATTTTTCTGGCGCGTGCGACGTTTTGTAAGTCACTTCAGGTCAGTAACCTATATATCAAGGCTGATTTATTTCTTGTCAATATTTTACCCTATTTATTTTTTTTGAAAAATGCATTTTTTATTTTCTTTTATTATTGTTTATTTTATTATTTTAACAGACATATATCAACTTGTATTAACTGCTGTGCTATTTAACGTGATAACCTCGGCGCCACCCAGTATATATATATATATAGAGATCTCTTCACGGTAAATGTTGATCAGACGCGACTTCACGCGAGCACTTTGTTGATCCGAAAATGTATGTTGATCCGACGCCTTTTCTTGATCCAATATGCATCTCTGGTAACTAATGTTGCTCCGACAGGATCAACATCTACACTCACGGGACTACTTACTAGCGTTCCTCGAAGTTGATCTGATATACAAATCCACCTTGCGATAGTTACGCAAAATGTTGATCCGATTTAAATGAACCAATCAGAGCACATCAAAGGATCGGATTGGCTAAAAAAATCCGCGACGTTGCCGTTTCGTTTCTTTGGCGGTGGCAGCGACGATATTGTCTAAGGTGGACTTGAAAAACAAAAACACTGCTTCACTATATCAAAATAATAATCACAAACAAAACTAAAATATCTATCAAAGAAACATAGAGTAATCAATAACATTGCAACCTGACTTACTTATTAGTCGCTAGTCACTAGAATTAAGGATGCATTTGCAAAATTGATAGTTATAGAATCGAACTATTATATAATTTATTATAATAATTTTATATAATAATTTTACAAGTTCAAGAACATCTAGTTCGACATTTCCTTGGACCTGCAGCATCAACCACAGAAAGTAATCATCCTCAAAGATCTTCAATCTCCTGTAGCTTTCCAAGATCTTCAATTGTTTCTTCAAGCAATTCTGGACATTCTCTGGAAGAAATACCACGAAAGGCCGACAGTAAACTCGTACGAAATAGATGCACTGCTATGTCAAATTGAAAAATGAAGGATTATTGGCTAGAAACGCTAAGCAAGTACACACTGAGTGCAAAAGGTGTGAAAAGGCATTTAGTTTAGAATGTTATAATGAGAAACATGCTTGATTTTATAATATTTTCTTTGAATAAAATCCTCACCTTCAGTATTTGAGTTTTATTTATAGCAAGTTTATTGTAGTTATTAAATGACAACTTTAAAAAAAATTGCGAAGTTTTCTTTTATTATTATAAACAATAGGTTTTTACTATACGTCCACGTATGATTTAAAACAATATCACGTCACGTTCATACCAACAAATGTGCCTTAAGTTGTATTGAGAAATGAGTCACCTGTGACTCATGAACTTATTCTAATACGTTCCTGTGAGTCATATATGACTCATTGGAGAGGGAAGTTGAGTTTTCCCCGGGTGTTCATGCAGCGATCACTCAAGAGTTCACGACGCCGACACATGAACTTGAACAGTCATCGCAGTTTATGTCCGTACTAGCTGTTGCCAGCGGCTTCGAATGCATGTAACTCCAAAATTATGCAACAAAAACGAAATACCTGAATAAACGGTATCATATGTGTTATATAAACCTATCTCTGAGCAAAATATCATCCAGATCCCTTCAACCATTCTGGCGTGATTGAGTAACGTACATCCATTCATCCATACATCCAAACATCCAAACTTTCGCATTTATAATGTTTAGATAATAATTATAATTAATTCAGCCTATCTATAAATTGTTTTCTAAAATACTTACTAACCTGTGTTCTTACTTTTTTTATGTACAAAATCTAACGTAATTAACGCGCATCCTCAGACACCCCAATTAGTATATTATGTTATAATCATAATACATTATTTTTAATTATTATTATATTCTTACTAAAACATGTTTATGCATTGATTATTTATTAAATTAGTTATACTAATTCCGGAAGAATGTTGTGGTCACCGTACAAAACCACGACCGCTAGGTGTAGGTACTTGCTAGTTTTTTTTTGAATTTGCATAACATTTTAATTGTATTTGTAAATAATAATGAACTGCTAAAACTAACATAATTCAAAGACGGCGTGTTTAAAAGATGTGAATCAAGATTACAATAATTTTAAGAATCAAATATTTAACTTACTGATAGCCTAAACTCTCATGCAACGTTGTATTTAAACCACAACGGCTCCGTGGCGCAGTAGCTTAGCAATTGAGTTGCAGCGCTAAGGACCGCGGGCTTGAATCCCGCACGGAACAATATTTATATGGCCTACAAATAATTGTTCCGGGTCTGGATGTTTGACCTTGTGCAATTTATGTTTGTACACTGCCCCCACAATACAAGAGAAAATCCTAGTGTGGAGGTTACGTTTTAAAAAAGAAAGAAAATAATTTAGAAAGCAATTCAGTGTCATTTTTCACTATTCTAAAATCGTCACAAAAAGGTCCTCGGCACTTGTTGGCTCACTAAAGTAAACTAATGATTTAATACATCCCCATAAAAAAAGTCAAGAGGCGTCAAATCAGCTGATCTGGGAGGTCAGTGGCCTGGCCGCCGCGACCTTTATAAGGCACTCCAAACTCTGTAATTGTAAAGACTTTAACATACTTGAAATAAGGTTAAATTTTCTTTATTTTGTATTGAATGACGGAATTTGTATTAATACAAGTAAAACTCACTTTTAAAAGTCTTATTGCCTTGAGTTACGGTCCATTTCAGTTTGTTTTGACTGTACAGGTTTAGGCGTGACTGTAAATTACGTAGTTTCAATTATTTTTGGGATAAAAAAATTACCTATATTAAAAATGATAGAAACCGATTCAGTAAACGATTCTGAACAAACTACTTTCACAAAGTGCGTTAATTATGTTACGTGTTGTCAGAATGTGTCAAAGAAGGTACGTATGGCAATTCATAGTGCTTTGTTAGTCCCTACTTTAATGTATGGTAGTGAAAGTTGGGTCTGGCAGAAGAAGCATTAGAATAGAATAAATGCTGTAGAAATGCGGTCATTAAGGAGTATGCTAGGGCTGAATCTGAATGACAGGGTGAGAAATAGTATGATAAGAGAAAAGTGTGGTTTGCAAGATGACGTTGTGACCAAGATTAAAGAAGGAATGCTTCGGTGGTTTGGCCATGTAGAAAGAATGAACGAGGAAAGAGTGACAAAGTAAATTTATGTTTCAGAAGTGAACGGCAGAGTCGGGAAGGGACGCCCTAGACGAAGATTTATCGACCAAATCGGCGATACATTGAAAATGGGCCAGATTAGGAGTACCCTTAACCGACGAGCGTGTATGCGTAGATATATGAATGTAAAGGAGGCGAGAGAGGTGTGTCAGGATCGCGCCAAATGGAAGTCCGTAGTCTCTGCCTACCCCTCTGGGTGACAGGCGTGAGTGTTTGTGTGTGTTTGTGTTGTATACTCAATAGCACTAAACGTAAACACAGGTTTTTATCAAGACAAGTGACCCATCAAGATTGTTTTCTTAGTACCGACGTACCTACCTAAAGTTTACATTTTAGTGTCCACGACGCAGCAATGATTTGTGACAGTTTGTTGTATTGTAGGTTGTAGGTAAAGTAACAGTAGGTATCTATGATAATCCTACATAATATACCTGGTTTGTCCGCCGCAAAAGTCGTCGAATAAATAATTAAACTGTTTTGTAAATCTTTATTGATTATTTATTTATTTATAAGATGTTCATTGAGAGCCGTGGTAGTTCAGATGTTTAGCGCTCGCTGTAAGTATCACAGTACGCGATGAACCCGGGTTCGATCCCCGCCGGCACCAATGAAATTGGTGCAATTTATTTATCACATTTTAATTATTTTTATAAATACGTTTAAAAATGAAAATATAAGTTTTGTAATTAAATTATTATTACTGAATTAATTACACAATTACTGACATTCTTTCCTTTTACGTCTGCGGTTTGTAATTACCGCCTCTATAGCTCAAAATAAATTATTCCTAATACACAGAAAAATAGTTAGGTACTTATGATACTATGTGGAAAGTTGGTTTTTACAAACTCGTAGACGAATCTAATCCCAATTTACGCATGAGTGTCATACAACGTTTTTCAACACATTTGCGAGAAAACAGTACCTACTATAGGTAACGAAACAAACTTTTTGTTCTTAGATATCAGTTGGAAAGTCTGTTTTTCTGGGCTGTTTTGTTTTGTTAGACTGACATCTCGCAAGTCAACCTAGGAGGTTGTCGGTTGCTTATTTTTTATTTTTATTTAAAATTTCGTCTGTAATATATTATAATTATAAAAGTAAAAGAAAGTAAAGTCTATATACGTCCCACTGCTGGGCACAGGCCTCCTCTAATTTCTGAGAGGGTTTTAAGGCAAGGAAATGTCCGCCGTGCTGCCCCAATGCGTGTTGGTGAACTTTATGCCGGGTTTCCACGCTTGCCAAGTCTCGGCAAGCATCCACAAGCCCAAGTGTGTAAAGAGGGCGTTTGGCTTGGCTTGCGTGAGCTTGTGGACGCTTGTCACCGATCCGGGCTAGTGTCGGTTTTTGGACACAGATCAAAGGGCGCTTGCGGCAAGCGCTTGCAACGCATTCACACGTTGGTGCGCGTTTAGTAGAAATTGTGATTTCGCGACAAGCGCATGTTTAGTTCTTTGTTTAAAATGAGTGACTGGTCGAACGAAGAGAGTTTATCGTTTCTGGAATATTACCAGACCGAATCGTCTATCTGGAACCCCAAAGACGTTAATCATAAAAATAAAAAGAAAGTTGCAAATGCTTGGAGTCGTCTTGCCGAGTTAACGGGAAAGCCAGTAAAAGAATTAAAAGCCAAAAATTCCTTGTTTTTGTATTACTTTGCTTGTATTTCAAATAAAAGTATGTTAAACTAATCGCAATAGCCGACACAAGTTCGGTTTCCGCCATGCTTGGGTTTACGTAGCACACTGACGCATTCACAAGCATGGAAACGACTTCCAAACGCCAAATGAGATTTGTGGACGCTTGGGGCTTGAAGACGTTTGCCGAGGCTTGGCAAGCATGGAAACCCGGCATTACTAAATATATATTTTTTTTAATTTCTCAGACATGCACACCCGGGTTAGATCCCCGCCGGCACCAATGAAATTGTTAATAATAATAAATAATCAATGCATAAACATGTTTAACTAAGAATTCAGTGTATGTATTATGATTATAACATAATATACTATTGGGGTGTCTGAGGATGTGCGTTATTTACGTTAGATGTTGTGTATATAAATATAAGGGGATGAAATGCGGTTTGAAAGGTTATATGAGTCCTATATTTTTGAAGTTAGACATATGAAAATCGGCATTTAGATTATAACTTTAAATAATAAAAAACTGTGTAAATTATTTCGAAGTGTTTTAATTTTTTTATAATTTAAAGCACTTTAAAAACAAAAACACTGTTTCACTATATCAAAATAATAATCACAAACAAAACTAAAAATATATATATATAAAACATAATAATTGATAACATTGCAACCTGAACTACTTATTAAGTCGCTAGTCACTAGAATTAAACAATTAAATACAAAAACAAAACACACATTTAAAAACAGAATAAAAACAGAATAAACCAAATTTTTACATTGTAGAGCCATGCTGCAGCTGTATTACTGGTATAGTTGTAGCACGAATGGGTCGGCTCGACCGGGGAAGGACCACACACTCACAAAATACCAGCTTAAAATAGCACCTTAACGCTGTAAACGAGGCATTCCATCTTAGTCCTCACGGGTGACAACGCATCTGCATTTTGATTTAGATGTAGATGTCTATGGGCCACAGCAACCGTTTACCATCAGGTGGACTGTGTGCTCGTTTGTCACCCTTATCTTATAAAAAAAAACAATAATCTCAAACAAGATTCAAAAATATACTTTAAAGAAACATAATCAATAACATTTCAACCTGACTTACTTAGTCCTCACAATTAAATAATCAAAACAATAACCACAAATAAAATAAAAAAAAATATTAATTATAAAAACAATAACATTGCAACCTTGTTGCAACTTGACTTATAGGTACTTTTATGTCACAACTCACTACTTAATAAGTTTCATTTCAGCATTTGATTTATGAACTATAAAGTATTATGGTAACCGGGTAGGGTTAATTCGTATTGACATGTTTGAATCTCCTTTTGTAATTGTTCTGTGCGATTCCATGCGGCGCGCCCGGTCTAGATCATACCTTAGGGCTCATTTATGTACAGGCGGAGCTCACCGCTGAGCGGGCGCGGAACACAGCATTTTCATACAAACGCTTGTCAAAAATGCGGTCCAGCGCCAGCTCAGCGGTGAGCTGCGCCTGCAAATAAATGAGCCCTAAGGTATGATCTAGACCGGGCGCGCCGCATGGAATCGCACAGAACAATTGCAAAAGGAGATTCAAACATGTCAATACGAATTAGACCAAACCGTTATCCTTAGGGGGTGGAACAAAGCGACGGACGAAGTGGAAAACTACAACAGGTTCTACTTATTAAACTGGAAAACTTTTCCCAGGGAATATGAAGAATTTATGAAGTTTTATGTTTCGACTTCCCATTTAAAAAGTTCTCTTTGTTTCTTTTTCGATTTTACTCATACAAAGTCAGCTAGACTTTGTATGAGTAGTCGAAAAATAAAGTTCATATTTCGATCGCATGCTCCTGAGAAAAGATCTCATGGTTTCGCTATGGGTTTCCGCTTTGTTCGTCGTTTTGTTCCTTCCAGCCTGTATAGGAAGAATGATAAGTAGTCGTTTACTTCTTTTTATAAATATTATTGACGTAGGTGTTAATTTGCATCCAAATTCTGTTTTGAAGAACAGGTTCTTTTTTTAAAACTGCCATACATTTTGCTTTGCCTGGGTTTATTTTTTTCTGTATATAGGAATGTAGGTGTTTCTTGACTGCTTTTATTTCTTCGTCGGTCCATTTTCTATGTGTGACTTTTCGTCTATGTATTCTCTCATCTTCACTTTCAGTTTCACTTGAACTGGACACTTTTACAGGATGTTTCTTTATTCTTTTTTTTTTCAGAGTTAGCTTTTATCTCATCGTCACTTTCATCTACATTAGACTTATTTTTCATTAGTTTTCCTTTTATTTTATTGTCACTTTCATCTGTATTATTCTTCCCTTTCTTAATTTTGCCTTTTTTCTCACTTTCAGTTATTGTGGAAACTTTGGTAGGTCGTGTTTTTTGAAATATTTTAGGTTTCTCTAAATTATCATCTCTGTTAGCTTCAATATTTTCGTCACTGTCCGAGAATGAGCTGGATTGAGTAGATACTTGCACTTGAATTCGTTTCACAAACTTTGTCGATTTTTTGGAATTCAATTGGTTCTCTGGTTTAACATTTTCATTATTATTCACTTCGGTCTTTTTGTTTTCAGGCGCTTCTTCTACATTTATAGTTTTAAGTTTTTATATTTACATTCAGTATCTTTATTATCCTTTTCGATGTTTTCAACTATAGCATTACTTATGAATATGAGATCTTTGTTGCCTCTGTTAAGATTTTTGGTTGTATCTAATGTTAGTTCCTTTTTATTAAAACAGCTGTCAGGACTATCCTTGTTTTGGTGTTGAGAAGTAATTATTTCTATATTATTTTGATTTGTTTGTGATGTATTTGTGTTTTCAAACTCCGCAATCAAAACAGAAGTTGCACTTCTTTGATGTTGACTGCTTGCCGACGTTTTAATAGCCTACATAATTATTATTAATCAGATAAATCGCGCACGAAAGCTAAATAAAACCTTATCGCTGCGCGCGTGTCCGTATTACTTTCCGTAGTTACTATGGGCTGTTAATAAAGAGTAAAAAATACATTGTGAAATGGTAAGTTACTTAGGTAAAGTTACCTATTCTGACTATGATCGACCATATTTCCGCTACTATGTGAGTTCTGTGATGCCCAACGCATGCAACTTGCAAGGCCATTTGTCGGGAAACGCGATGCTTGTCTCGTAAGAAATAGGTAGATAGAGTAAACAACAAAAAAAAACACGAAATATGATTTAAAGAAATGTAATCGTATTCTACTTAGTTAAAAATTATCGTATTCTACTTAGTTAAAAATTATGATAAAATATTATGTAGTACATCGATTTCTAATAGTTTAATCATCCAAGTTTTCTAATCATCATCGTCATTACAACCTTACACAAGTCCACTACTGAACATCCTTCTAGATAGACTGCCGCAAAGCCTGGTCCTAAACCACATTCCTTGTCATGAGTTTTTCATCTATTTTCAAGTTATAATTAGTATTACTAAGTTATGGTTTTTGCTTGTATATACTATATTTATTGCTTGTTTTTTCTTCTTTCTCAAAAAATAATTAAATAATTACATAAGGTGTTCTTAATATACATCGAATGTCAGAGAGAAAAGCTAGTACATCTTTTGCTAAACTTTAAAATCTAAAACCAATTTTAAAACAGCCGAATTGATCATAACTCCCTTAGGTATAAAATAAGTTATGATCTAATTAATGGTATTTATTCCAGTTTCTGACAGCCCTGATTTATATTACGCCGCTGAAATTAGGCACATACTTCTTATTAGGTACATTACACCAAATAATAACAGCATATACAAATAATAAATAAATAACAGCCTGACGGCTGACATTGTGCACTCCATACATTTCGTATATCTAGTTACAGCCCCATTAATTTCCGCTAAAAGAAAATAAATAACTTGTAAATTCAAACAAAAATAACTGCATTACTATGTCATAGTCATATTCATACAAATCAAAAAGCCTATATATGAGATAATGTAAAGTAAGCGTTTTTAACGTGGTATAGCCATGCTGCAGCTGTATTACTGGTATAGTTGTAGCACGAATGGGTCGGCTCGACCGGGGAAGGACCACGCTCTCTCAGAATACCAACGTAAAATACTCGTAGCAGCTTAACGCTGCTGTGTTTCGTATGGTGAGTGTAGAGAACCGGAGACCCTTTTTACTGGAAACGAGGTATTCCATCTTTATCCTCGCGAGTGACAACGCATCTGAATTTTTGTCACCCTTATCTTAAAGAAAAGCATAATTTTACAAGGATTACAACAAATTGTTTAATATCGCATATTTTATATAATAAAGTTGATTTCATTCTTTTTAGCAGAGTTTCAAACACGACAATCGACGAGCATGTTTTTTTATGTATATCCACTGATTTCTTGGAAACTCCTGAACCCATTAAAATGATCTTTTTATTTTAAATGGAATATATTTCAAGGGTTTTTCTAAATTTAAAGATTTAAGGTATTATTTAAACCACAAAGCCGTTGTAGCTCAGGGGCTAAGCGTTCGCTGTAAATTTCACAGTACGCGAGCAACCCGGGTTCGTTCTCCGCCGGCGCCAATTAAAATTTTAATTGCAATTGTGAGTGCTGATTTACCACGTGCTCGGCGGTGAAGGAAAACATGTTGAGGAAACCTGCATGTCTGAGAAATAAGAAAAAATATTTCGAACACGTATTGGGGCAGCGCGGCGGACATTTCCTAGCCCTAAAATCCTCTCAGAAATAAGAGGAGGCCTGTGCCCAGCAGTGGGACGTATGCGTATATAGGCTGTAACTTTTACTTAAAACATTTAAAAGAGCAAAACATTAACGTTTAGTAAAGATTAAAAACCGAATAAAATAACTTCCACAGAACAGCTTCTGTAATCAGTGCTAAGACATGCATTGGCATGCATTGGCATCTTTCGTTTGCATTGTGCAATTAATTTAATTTAATCTTGCAACTTACTCCGGGCTTCCCCATAGGTTGATTGATTAATATTTTTTTTAAAACTTACTTTAATTGATTTTACTTCTCATAATTTAGCACTTATATAAACATCTATGATGCCAAATTATTCGAAATCCATTTCTAAGTAATTCTTTCTTAATATCTCATACCATTTAATGTTAACGTCCAAAAGACGAAATACTTCTACATTATACTATTTATTTATTTTTTTAAATTGAGGAATACAGTAAATTAGTTCAGTTATTAACAAATAGTATAATCAGCCTATGACATAGTTTCGTATAAATTTACAAAAATAGTCTATAGTAGTCCAAAATGTTGTCTGATGGGTTACCATATAGTTTTCTTTGTAGGGCATATATCTATGCCCTACAAAGTCGCCGCCGAACAATGCATTGATTGGAGTGGCAAGGATGACTCGAAAAAACCAGGTAATAACGGAGACAAGAAGAAATTCGAAACATGTTGTAACTCTTGAGATATTGTAATATGTACATTATAGTTCTCACGGCAACGCATTGATTGCAAGACACGCCGAAGTCCTTCCTAATCAGTGATAATTAAAATTCATAAGACGAACTAAATTATAATTTTACAAATTACACAACCTTGTGTAATGAAATATGTAAAAGCGCATAATTACTTGTTCTTTTGTTGTCTAAATTTGATGCGACCATAAATACTAGGGGCTTATGTTCATAAGACGGAAATTAAGTTTTATACGTTCAAACAATTTTTTTATAGGATAAGGGTGACAAACGAGCACACAATCCACCTCATGGTAAGTGGTTGCTGCGGCCCATAGACGTCTACATCAAACAAAATAAAGATGCGTTGTCACCCGTGAGGACTAAGATGGAATGCCTCATTTCCAGTAAAAAGGGTCTCCGGTTCTCTACACTCACCATACGAAACACAGCAGCGTTAAGCTGCTATTTTACGCTGGTATTCTGTGAGAGCGTGGTCCTTCCCCGGTCGAGCCAACCCATTCGTGCTACAACTTAAAAAAGTCTTTATGTAATTACGGAGAATTTTTTAGGTGACAATATTTATAGTTAAGACTACTAGAAATCTTATTTACGAAGTAAAAAGGCGAAAAAGCTGGAATTAGGGGCATAGCTGGGATTAGGGGCACCCACCCTATAATTAATTTTTACATATAAAACCAACATGCACGGCCGTAAGTATACCTGATTTTAATTCTAATTCGATACCTACACGCTTTCCCGAGATAAAGGGTCTTGACAGGCAGACGGACGGACGGACAGAAAGACGGACAAAGACGCCATCTTATGCTGCGACGTCATTAAACAAAACTTCTGAAATTTTGTAAATATGGTACCTATGTTTAGTCTTTTTACGTACTTAAATAAAATAAATAAATATCCTGGACATTTCACACATAAGTAGTCCCTGATCTCCCTTAGTGTTCTGTGAAACCTACTGTACTAGGTATGGAGGCCTGAGAAATACATAGATAAGTAGGTAGTTATTTAACACCTAGACACAGAGCAAACATCAGTGTTCGTCACACAAATGTTTGGCATGTTTGGACATCGAACCCACGACCTCAGGATCCGCATCCAGAGCTACTAACCACAGAGTGAAAAGGTCAGTTAAATAGTTATTGGTTATCTACTTTTATTATTCTGATTCGGCTTCTGGCAGGCAGCACAGTTATTTAACCTACCTAAACACAATCACAACTCTTTTGGTGGTAAAAAAACTGGTAGGTAGGTAGGTAGGTACTAGGTAGTTAGGTAAGTCCTTAGGTATTATTTTGTGAATACCTATTTATTATCATACGTGTCGATCATGGATGAGGGGGTGCGTTTCCACTGAGGCGGTCTTTACTCCGCCCCCCTTCATTTGAGCCGGGATCACATCCGGATTAACTCATTAATATAATACCTACATAATATCGAGTTTCTAAATAGATAATCAAATATAGATAATAAAATACTCACCATCATCTTCTGATTGGAAAATTTACTCCACTCACACGATAACAAAACCCGCGCAAACGTCTTGCCGCAATCAAATTTGCCAAAGCTTGATCCTCAAACGCAACGTAGCAGCTAACGCATATTTCTTACCTTCTTACTCTAAAGAAATAGTTCTCTGTCACACGCAGAACGCGACGTTGCCGCTTTGTGTTTGCGTACCTATATGTCAGTTTAGGCTCTGGATCCACTTAGCCTAGGTAAATGTCGCATATAAGTTAAATATATTCTGGATGTAAGAAATCGTATTCAGTATGATTTTTTCGACCGTTGATGGACCAACAAATATTGGTCAAATCGCTGACGAGTATGTTGAAAATTAGTAACCACAGATCCACCGACGTCACACGCGCATCAAGGATTGATCAAAGTATATTATTTTGCGCGACGCAGAGCTGAGTATATACGTAAAATAGGTGGATCAATATTTGTTCTAACTTCTCACTGGAGCAACATTTACCGTGAAAGGTTCAATATATATATATATATATATATATATATATATATATATATATATATATATATATAATGGCTTATTGTATATATTTTATATTGTATATATTTATTTAGATGTTGTCATTAGCATATACGGTACGGTGAGATACCTAGTACCTAAATATATAAGGATTTAGGCTGGTTTCAGTCACGCCGTTAGACATGGCGTCGAAGAGCGAGCGTATCAATCAACCACGGTTTTTACGAAGTTTCAACAGAGCGCGCTTGAACAGCGTGAATATTATCGACTACTATCTAGTGCATTTGCAAGCGTGTGCGTCTGGACGGCGCTGTTCAAATGCGTGACTATGAAACCAGCCTTACCGTCTTAGTACCTAATTTGTAGTATAAGTTGTTTTTACACCTACATTAATTTATTATGTTTGAATTAGAAATAAAACACAGATTAATTTCATGTTTATTGTTCATCTTCTAAATTGGGAATTAGAATATTGTCTAAAAACTGTGCAGTGATGTCAATATTATTTTGATGATCTCGTAAAGCTCAAGTACCAAATGATGGTCATAACATGGGCGCAGCAACCGATGGTTCTGCGTACAACGATGCAATTACAGCAATATTGCACGATTGCTTCTCTGTTTTTTAATTTTATTCGAAATAAAATGTTTGTTTTAATTTTATTCGAAATAAATTCAAAATGTATTTCATTAAATTCAAGAATCGATTACAATCGATTGGGCTTCCCTAATCATTTTTCGAAACAACATGATGTTTGGCGAAGATGGCGGCGATTAATGTTATTAGTCGAGTAGAAGACTTTTTAATGGGGGGTTTACACGGGTCGTTTTTCGCCGTGCGGCGAGTCGCTTCACTAATTGCCTCAAAAAGCCGCATCGCTAGCCCATTTACACAGATTACTAAAATCGCATGCGGCTCTGTCATTTCCATCGAAAATGTTGAGCAGAATAGCCGTTTGTGCCGGAATTGAAATAATTAATTATTCAATTATTCAACAATTGCTTAAAGAACAAAGAGAGAAGAAAAAACAAAAGGAAAGAAGAAAACGTAATATTTGGGTACGTGGATGGATTTCTCGACGTAAGGACTTGGGTGCTTCGGATACTTTATTGGTTGAGTGGAGTTTAGAAGATCCTGATTATTTTAAAAAACGATTAAGGGTCCGTTCACACAGACCGGCTCGGAGAGCATCGGCCTGCTTTTTTCTTTTCACACAGACCGGGTCGTATACGCTTGGAATTGGCCGGAGCGGAGCCGCCAACTATTTCACATCGACCGGCTGGAAGAGATCTGAAAGCGGGTGCGGTTGGATGTGCTCGGAGCCGGTCGGATGCGCTCGGAGTCGGGTGGATACACTACAAAGGCAGTGCCAGTATTCCGCGCAGTCTAAGTTTTGTTTTCGGTGTGTTAACGTGTGCTTTTCGAAACATGGATTTAGATAGCTCCGACGAAGAAATATATTTGTTAGCAAGATTACTTGAAATAGAACATAGGAAACGTAAGCGCAAGCGGAAACAAATATGGGTAAAACATATTTGGAAAAACAGACTAATCCATGGGGAGTTTCACACCATTTTCGAGGAATTGAAGAGAGATAGCCTAAAATTTTATGAGTATTATCGTATGGAATATTGGCAATTTTTGAAATTGACAGATTTGTTAAGAGTACATATAACAAAAAAGACTACAAATTATCGTTGCACCATTACAGCCGAAGAAAGGTTAACGGTAACTTTAAGGTAAATAAAAAACAATTATTTATACTAATCATGTTATTTAGATCACAAAATCACAGCCCTCCATTTATTAAGCATTGTTTACGTTAATGAAATGTAAATTACTTATACTAATCATGTTAAATAACACAAACATCTAAATAGATCACAAAATCACAGCCCTCCATTTATTAAGCATTATTTACGTTAATGAAATGTAATTAAATAGTACAGATTTGTGTGTGTTTAATTATTATTATTATAATTATTATTGTTTTTGATTGTTTATTATTTTGTATTTTGTGTGCTGGTATTGTACCCGTAAGTAGTCTGATCTGGATAGTTTTGAGGAATATAGGTTTCGTTTGACACTAGGTAAGTAGATTGATTAGTCGATGGCGGTGAATTTATAGACAAAGAATAATTCAAATCTGTACTATTTTCATACAGACTTAATTCAGCTTCATTAACAATGTTAAACACGCGCCTTTTAATTCGTGCTTGGACTTCTTTTGGGAATGTTTCCACTGTATCTGACATAGACAAAAAAAAATTACGTAATGCCTTGTCACGGGGTGTAGTATTTCTTTTTTCTTCAAGATACTCTTCGAAAACCGTAGCAACATCTTTGCTTAAGCGTGGTCTCTTTTTCGAGCCAGAAGTACTTGCAAGCGATTCAACTTCAGAATGGTCAGAACGTTTAGATGATGTCGATGGTGGTGGTATTGGTGTGCCAGGCTCTGAATCATCCGATGATAATGTTACATTAGATATTTGGTTTCGATTGCGAAAAAATGGTATTATAAAAGAAAGATCTTTTTCAAATTTTATCAATTTGGACGTAGTTGCACCATCGCCACTCTTGCCTTTTCGGTTATAATAGGCTTTTCTGAAGTTATCTCGCAGTTTCTTCCAACGATCCTGGCACTGCGTCACTGGAAAGAACAGAAATGAAAAATTAATAACATAACTCTTTTTTATTTTATAGTTCGTTTTGGTACGGCAGTCTTATATTTCTATTTTGTGTGTTTGTTTTATTTTTACAGATTCCTCATCACTGGTTGCAGTTTCAAAAACTTGTCATTTAATTTTCGAATGGGAATTTCTACAGTTCATTCAATTATTCATGAGACAATCAGAGTAATTTGTGATGTTTTGATGCCCATAGTTATGCAGATGCCAGATGAAGAAATGTGGGAAAAGGTTTCACGTGATTTCTTTAATATTTGGAATTTTCCTAACTGTTTGGGCGCTATAGACGGAAAGCATGTCAATATACAGGCACCAGATAATAGTGGAAGCTTATACTATAATTATAAAAACTTTTTCAGTACAGTGTTACTAGCTGTGGTCGACGCGAAATACAGTTTTTTAATTGTTGATGTCGGATCATATGGTAAAAATAGCGACGGCGGAATTTTACAGAATTCAAAATTTTGGAAAAAACTCAACACCAATAAGTTAAAGCTGCCCCCAAATAAACCTCTACCTAGTACCACTGAAAGCTTACCACATGTTTTTATAGGAGACGAGGCATTTCCTTTGAGCAATAATATATTGCGGCCGTATCCAAGAGAACAAGCAAGAACAGAATTATCAAAAAAAGTATTTAATCTGCGTTTAAGCAGGGCAAGAAAAGTCGTAGAATGTGCATTTGGAATGCTAACTCAAAGATTTGAAATTTATCAAAAACGAATGAAAATTCAGCCGAAGTACTGTGATTTAATTATATTAGCAACTACATGTTTACATAATTTTTTAATAGAAAATCGGACGCCAGGACAAGAGAATGAATTTCACAGCAATATAAATTTATTAACAGCAATAACAGACAATAATAATGAAAACAGTTCTAATAGCGACGCAGTTCTAACCACAAGGAATAAATTTAAGGATTATTTTTCATCAAGTGGTGCTTTAGATTGGCAAGATCAAGTGGCTACGCGAGTTTCTTAAGTTATATTTAATAAAAATTGTCTACTACATAAGTATATTCTAACGATCAGATACTCAAACGAGTTTTTAAAGTAAGGGCGCATTTAAACTCATGTTATTCCTATTTTGACTTTGAATCTAACACGTCGCAGCACGAGTTTAAGAAGCCCTTGCTTTAAAATTCGTTTGAGTATCTGGGGGTAGGTGTAAAACAATGAAAACCTTACTTACCACTTATTCCGAGACATTTGCTAATTTCCTCCCATGCATTGTCTTTCATTATCCGATCGCTATATGATGGCTTGGTTATGTCAAATAAACACTCATATTTTGACACGAGTATTATTAATTTTTCATCATTCATCTTTTCGTACAAGTACGCACAACTATTACGTTCAAATGTTGCTATCAAAATGGCGGTCGGCGCGGCCGCAGCGGGCACGCAATCGGAGCCGATCGGCTACGCGATAGAGAAAGAGCACGCAATCGGAGCCCATCGGCTGCGCGAGCGAGAAAGAGCACGCAATCGGAGCCGACAGGCTGCGCAAGCGAGAAAGAGCACGCAATCAGAGCCGATCGGCTGCGCGAGCGAGAAAGAGCACGCAAGCGGAGCCGGTCGGCTCCTTTTATTACTTCACACGAAGCGCGTTCAGGCATTTTTAATGACAAAAAAGGTGCAAATGCAAAAATAAACTTTACTACAATCACTCAAAACACTGTTTCCAACGTGATAAAAATCTGCTCTCCTCTCCGAGCCGGTCTGTGTGAACGGACCCTAAGAATGACTACTGATCAGTTTAATACTTTACTACATAAGGTTACTCCGCTTATACAAAAATGCGATACCAATATGCGAGTAGCACTTTCTCCGAAAATTAAATTAGAAATAACCCTGAAGTTCTTGGCTACCGGTGATAACTATTCAAGTCTTGCAGAGTCATTTAGAGTTCCAGAATGCACAATTTCCTTGTTTTTGAAGGATGTTTTGGATGCTATATACATTGTTTTACAGGAGTTTATTATGGTAAGTGAAACTAGTAATTAATTATAAACGATTTATTTATAAATTTTCCATTGTGTTTTCATCTATAAGCATGACCTAACAGCTTGAGATAGAATATCGTCGTTCACTGCGTATTGTTGCCCAGTATTTTCTTGTGTTAATAAACAGCTGGCAAAATAGTCTTCTTCATAATCGAGGTGCCTTCTAGAAGTGGAAGCTTCGGGAGTCGAAGTTTCACGCTGGTTTTGAAAAGCTTGGTTTCGGCAAGTAGTAGCTTCGGCTTCTGGAGTCGAAGTATAGCGTGTATACTCTGAGAGTGAACTCGTATGTCTAGCAATTGGAAAAAGTTATGTATTTAAGGTTTTCAGTCTTTCTTGTGACAAATAATTATTAATGAAATTTTGACAAACAATAGCATTTCTTAATGGCAAACTACGTAATTGGCTTGCCACATGTACTCCGAATGTATCAAATTCATCTTGACGGATAGTTTGAGCCAAAGTTTCTAATCTATTGACTGCTTGTAAAACAGGTGGGTCCATTTTAGGTGCGTCCATTGGAGCACGCTCCGCCTTTTTCTTTGGAGACAATTTTTTTTTCTTTTGTAACGGCGCAATATTAGATTCTTGTTCCAATTCATCAAAATATGAAGATGCGTCGCTGTGTGTGTTCACCGCTGAATCTTTTCCCTGTAACCATACACTAATATAAGTTTATTTCTTTTAGGTGCCATCCACCACAGATCAATGGAAGAAAATACAAAAGGATTTTTTAGATCGCTGGCAATTTCCTTTTTGCTGTGGGGCTATTGACGGGAAACACGTATTAATCGAATATCCACCATACGGAGCATCAGACTATTATAATTACAAAGGCACTTATAGTGTGGTGTTGTTTGCTATAGTGGATGCACATTACAGTTTCATATATATAGATTTCGGAACTAATGGACGCATGAATGATTCGCATATTTGGAAAAAAACAAAGTTCTATAATGCTCTTGAAAGAAATAATTTAGAACTACCTAATAAGGCAGTTTTCGTTGGTGATGATGCTTTCCCTTTGGCAACCTATTTAATGAAACCGTATTCAAGACATGAAGGTTTGGAACACAAACAAAAAATCTTTAATTACAGACTATCAAGAAAGAGCACGCCGAATCGTAGAGAATGCCTTTGGCATAATGGCTTCACGATTCAGAGTATACAGAAAACCTATATCTGTTTCATTGGATAAAACTGATTCTATTATTAAAGCGACCTGTGCGCTGCATAAGCATAACTGGCTTCGGACTAATCTCATATACATGAATACTCCCGAATTAGTAGACGGAGAAGACTTCAGTTCAGGGACAATCAGAAACGGAAGTTGGAGAAGCATTCCTACGGCAGGAGTAGACGAATTAATGACACCGCTATCTTCTAATAACAATTCACGAAATGCAAAAGATCTGCGCGATAGATATGCTGACTATTTTGTCGGACCAGGAAAAGTTTCATGGCAAGATAGAATGATTGCGTAAATATTGTATGTTTATTTAAGTAATATTATAAAAATGGCCCTGTTCACAATTTACCTATTATAATTTATAATATGCGAACAAGAATAACTATTTAATAAATAATAATAAGACATACCATGGTATCTTTACTGTTTCTTCCTTCTATCACTGGCTTTAAAAAGCGGTCAGCTACAGAAAACCAAATTAATTGAGGTCTGTATACATCATCCTTTCCCGCGCTACTCTTCTTTGACTTTGCTACCTTACTGGCCTCTCTATTATACGTGGTTCGTATATTTTTTATCTTCAATTTAAGCTCTTCAACTGTTATGGACAAACGCATTTCTTGAAGTTATTCAAGAAATGCGTTTGTCCAGATTCCAGATTCCATTGTCCAGATTTAAGAGCCGCTAAACGTACATTATTGTTCCTGTAATCTTGTTCTCTTGGGTTCCATAAGCATGGATGCATTTCATAGCATTCCAAAAACTGTATGGTGTTATTTTTATTCATGGTTGTTACGATACATACACAGAAACGCTGCAGTAAATAAATACACGTGCGTGCGCGAAACACCTTCATGCGGCGGGCGATCGCCTGCAACTGATCGTTTACACGGTCGATTTTAGTCACCAGTCGCTTGCGGCCGGTTGCCGCGCGGTCAAAGTCGGATGCTACCCAACTTTGGGACTTGCGGCTTTAGTCACTTGCAACTTAGCCGAATTGCCATTTAGATGGTCGATTTACGCCGCGCGGCAAAAATCGTGCGGCTTTAGTCACCCGTGTAAACCCCCTATAATGTTCATTTTTGCATTCAGCTAGTCCGTGTTTTAAAAGTATTTGTAACTAACATAATAAAATAGAAAATTAATTGTCGTGTATGTCCGATGCTTTTCTTACACAGGGCGATTTTGGACATTGTCCTTTGTGCTTTAACTGTAACATCATAGTTCGTAGTTTTCTCTAATATTATTATAGTTTACCTTCATAATTTTGTTTATTATGTGACACTATGATGACATTAGCGATTAAATAAATCATAATGACAGCTAGTAATTTCTGTCATGCTGTCATTCGATTGCACATACTACCAGTCTTTTTGCCAGACAGGATCCATAAATAATATTTGTCTGTTTTATTATTGATGGTAAGACTGTCCTTTTTCTATATTTTTATTATATTAATTAGTCTTAAATAAGTTATGTAATTATAAAATTCTACCGATGCCACTGCCGGCAGGTATGAAAGAAATGTTTAGTTAAGTGCATAATTGTTGGCAATTTAATTTTAATTTAAATTTAATTACTGTTTCATAATATTTCATAACATATTATTATTTATTTTGTAGGTATTATATCCAGACTTATATAATATTTATTTTATTATACATTATACAAGTATATATTTAATCTTTATTGTTTTTGTTGTAGCTTAGTTTTTGTTATAGTTTTGATTAGCATGTGTGATATTAAGGAATTTGATGATAGTTACTTTTCTTGCTCTTCTTCTAGCTTTTCCGATAAGACCTATAAAAGCGCTTTAAGCGATGATTCCACTCATTTACATGATCAACTAGTAGCCGTATTCTGTAATTATAGTAAAAATCTTAATATAATCCATATTAACGCTCAAAGCATTCATGCTCATTACGCTGATCTTTTATCAACCTTTGATTCTAAATATGTTGATGCCATACTTGTTGCTGAGACTTTTCTAAAGCCTGCACTTCCGTCGGTACAGTATTGTCTCCCTGGTTTTCAACTTATACGCAATTACAGGGTCGGCAAAGGTTATGGTGGAGTGGCAATCTATTTGAGAGCTGACATTCCCTATAAAATAGTTGATCATTCACCCAATATATACTCAAATTTTGCTGAACATTTATTTATTGAAATTACTATTTATCATTCTAGGACTTTGCTTGGGGTCTATAATATTATCCCCCCTCTCGCAATATAAATTATTTTTCTTCTCTGGAAGAAAAACTTGTAAATCTTACTCCGCTTTATGATAATACCATTATTTTAGGTGACTTCACTTGCCTGTTAAAGAATGATTTTCGTAGCAAAAAATTTCTCTCTCTGGTATCATCTTTTAATTTACATATTCTTCCTCTTTCTGCTACTCACCATTCGCCTAATAGTACCCCTTCTCTTTTAGACCTTATTCTTGTATCTGATGCTGACCGGGTTGCTTCGCATTGTCAACTGTCTGCGTCTTTCTCTTACCACGATCTTATCTTCCTCTCCTATAAAATTCAACGTCCTAGGCGCAAATCGAAATTCTTATTCCTAAGAAGCTTTAAATCAATTAACCTGAAGCGTTTGAGAGATGATGTAAATAATATTGACTGGTCCCCTGTTCTAAATTCCGAAAATGTTAATGATAAGGTTTATGCTTTTAATCACCTCATTTTAAAACTCTTCGATACACAAGCACCACTTAAGCGAGTCAGGGTTAAACACTTTCCAGCCCCCTGGCTTTCAGAGTATAAAAGCAGTAATGTCCAAAAGAGATAAAGCTAAGAGGCGTTATAAGAAGCACCCTACTAATGAAAATTTATTCACTTATAAAAAACTACGTAATCGCTGTAGTAAGATGTGTCCTGATGCTAAGAGGAGACATATTTATGATGAGGTTGAAAATTCTCATTCCGCTCAGATGTGGAAATTTCTTGGGTATAGACAAATCATATAATGATTCTAATATCTCGTTTAATTTGACTGCACTCAACCGGCACTTTTCTGAGCCTCCGATTTCTATTGATGACTCTATTAAGTCTGCGACGCTTAATCTACTCTCCAATATTCCTAAGCCGCTGTGCTCTCCTTTTAATTTCAGTAAAATTACTGATGGTGAAATAAAAAAATACCTTTTATCTATTTCCACTAAAGCTATTGGCTATGATAATCTTTGTATGCAAATGATTAAACCTATCACTAATGAACTTGTCCCTATTTTCACTCACATTATCTCTTCGTCGCTTGAGACGAGCTCCTTTCCAACTTGCTGGAAAAAGGCATTCGTCATTCCCGTTCCAAAAACTTCTATTCCTACATCTTTATCCCAATTCCGCCCTATTTCTATTCTTCCGATCTTATCTAAAGTACTAGAAAATATAGTTCAGAGGCAACTATCTCATTTCCTAACTGTTCACAGCCTGCTGTGTCCTTTTCAATCTGGTTTTCGTCCAGGTCATAGCACAGTCAGCGCTCTGATTAAAGTGTCTGATGACATTCGCTGGGCCATGGACAAAAAATTTCTCACTGTTCTAACATTATTGGACTTCAGCAGTGCATTTAATTCCGTTGATTATGACATACTTCTTAGTATTCTTTCGTCCTTAAACATTTCACCATCAGTAATCGCTTGGTTTAATTCTTACCTTAGGGGTCGCTCGCAGTGTGTCCGCCATGAGGAGGATTTCTCCGAGTGGTGTGATCTTACGGCGGGTGTTCCTCAGGGTAGTGTTCTTTCCCCACTTCTCTTCTCTATTTTCATCAACACTCTCACTACTGTTCTCACCTCTCATTAGCATCTCTATGCTGACGACTTGCAATTATACCGTCATTTCAAAGTCCAAGATATAGATGAGGCTATTAATTAGCTGACTGCTGACTTAAGTAGCATAAGCAGTTGGGCAAAATCGTTTGGTCTTCTTGTTAATCCTGCTAAATCCCAAGTAATGATTATCGGCAGCTCATATATGCTTAATTTATTAGATCGTTCGAAGATCCCTGCAGTAACGTATGATAATACTCAAATGGCATATACAGAGACTGCTAAGAACTTAGGTGTTATTTTTGATAATAATTTGTCTTGGGTTGCTCACATTAATATGATTAGCAGAAAAGTGAACTACTCTTTCCAATCTCTCAAGCGCCTCCAGATGTTTTTACCGTTACAAACTAAGATAACCTTAGCTCAAGCACTTCTTCTTCCTCTCATTGACTACGCTGATGTTAGTTTTTTGGATGCTTCAGAGGAGCTGTTGAACAAACTGGAACGTGTTCAAAATTTGTGTATACGTTTTATTTTTGGGCTTCGTAAGTTTGATCATGTTTCAGAGTACAGGGCTCAATTAAAATGGCTTCCTATCTGTAGACGTCGAGACTTACATGTGTTATCATTTCTTTACTTTCTACTCTTTAATCCTCATGCACCTCCATATCTCCGCGAGCGTTTTGAGTATCTTGTACCTCGTGAAACTCAGTGCCGGACCACTAAACAGCTGCTTCTCAGAACTCCTTCTCATTTCACAAGCCGATGTGGTGGATCCTTTACTGTAAGGGCGGTCAAGCTATGGAACTCACTTCCACATGACATACTTGCTAGAAGAGCTAGCACGTATGTCATGTGGACGTGAGTTCTTGATACATTTCGGAGCAGAGTAAAGAAATATTATCTATCAACTTAGAATTACAAATATTTACGTATGTTATGTATTTATATGTATAATTGTATATATATGTATGTGTGTATATGTGTATGTGTGTGTGTGTATGTGTATATATGTATGTGTTTATTATCTTTATTAGTATATATGTATGTAAATCAATAGAAATAAGAAAATAAATTATATTTTATACACTTATTTGTTAATTGTTAACTGTAACTTTAGCCAATTTTTATTAAGTAGTGTTAAGTTAAATATTAAGTACGCACGCTGCTACCTGCTACTTGCTTTATATGTAAAACTATTTCGCTTTCCCAATAGGTTTGCTGGAAGAGAACTCTTATTAGGGTTATGCTCGCCTTTGTACATTTTATTTGAATATTTAATAATTTTTACCAACTTAGTGTGTGTACAATAAAGAATAAAGAATAAAGAATTTTTTACTTTTTAATTTTTATATATAATTTATTATTAAATAAATTCAAAAAAATCCTTTCAACTTAAAAAAAAATATTTTAAAATAACACTTACTACAAAGAAAAGGCATAATTAACCAAATGTGACCTTTCTTTCTAATATTTCAAGCAAATTGGTCATTGAGTCTAAAAGAAAGGGCACATTTGTCTAATTGCGCCTTTTTTTAGTGTAAATTGACTTAATGTTTTCTACAAAAAAAAAAAACAAATAATCATGTGAAGAAAGTTTAATAAACTATAAAACATATTTATAATATTATCATGCCATTTCTGGTTAGCTTATCCAAATAACTGAAATAAAACTTAACAAATCTTCTTCTAGGACACCGACATTTAAACAAAAAAAAAACGTTCTTAATATTCAATACTTATTTATAAATTATTAGGGATAAGCATGTACATACAATTTTGGTTAACAAATAGAACTTACGAATTAGAAACAAAAAGTGCTGATACTTAAACTCAATTACACTTTTTGTTTAGTTAGATACCTAAGGAAAGTAAAAATTAATTACTTTTATTCTTTTTACTAATAGGTTGGACCCTAACTTAAAAATCTATAAAAAGTAGTTACTCTAAATCACAATATGATAAATAAATCTAAATATTCTTAATTCTTAAGAGGTAGTAATTAGGAGCATAAATTTTGGTTTTGAACTTCTATATAATTATAAAAAACAATAAATAATTAGAATAAGCTCTAATAGAGTAGCTTATACTCTATTAGAGCTTATTCTTACTATTTATTGTTCATTTACAGGAAATAGCTTAGACCCGTAATTATTAAAGGCACTCGTAGTTTAATATTTTTAAAAATACTATTATTATTATTATTATAAAAATTAAATGTAACTATAACAAACATAACATGGCACTTGGTTGAATTATCACAATGCAATATATTTGGTAATAACTATAAAAAAAGTATAAAGAAAATTAAATAATCCGTTTTGCTTAAAATATTAATTTAAAAAATAGTCTTTTATTTCAGTCTTCATAAATTTCTGTGAGATCAGCTGAACTGTCATTAACGGGTAGGGTTTCCCAAAAACCTCTTCTGTTGTCAGGCATGAGTGGCCCAAGCTTGGAAAGTATAGCTGATTTCCTTTCAGATGTTATACCCCGTGGAGAAAGCTTCTGCTTAGGCAATGGAATGCCAATTTTAAGATTTTTAATTCTCAAGAAATCCAATTCTATTTGCTCTTCAGTATCATGGCTGTTCTTGTAGAACATCGAATTGCTCTCACGCCGAAAAGTGATTTCAGACATGTTTCTTAAATAAGCTCGCGGCACAGAATGTTGTAATTTATACGACGAAGAGCAGTTTTCAAAATCGTGAAAATCCCGCACTGTCGTTTTTTCCACCACAGTATTTGAACCAGTATCAGCGACAGCTTTGCAAAAATCTTCAAAGTCATACACTCGCTTGTTCTTCTGAAGTGATTGCTCCACTCTATGGTGAAATTCATCGGCAGCCATAAAAGTATGACCAACTTCCAGATAACACAGCACAACACTTTCAATATTTACACCCTTGAAATTGACTAAATATACTAAGTACGAAAAAATTCACCAATTTTTGTTGTGGGCCGCGCAGATATCCAGCCACAAAATAACATTTTTGCAGTCCCGCTTTTCAAAGAAAAATGCTTGAAAGCAGCTAATTATGTCTTCCTTTTTTCTCCCTGCAATAGCTTCGTGCCATAAGACTCCCAGTGTTTTGCCAACTCCATGTAACCTTTTGTCACTTACAGGAACAAAACTCTGAATGAAAACGATAAGCCTTGGACAAAACATTACCGTTTTAAATTCTTTCATGCGAGGTAACATAATTACCTTTTCTAAATCAACTGCAAATATTATGGTGTCAGTATTTTTTTGCTTCGTTTGGCTTTCAACATCCTCTTCATATTTTTTCTTGCTGAAATGTACCTAGTGTGATGATCTTCATATTCTTGGTATTCTTCGCAATTCCTGTGCCTTATTGCTGCGTTAGGGTTGTGAATAGAACATTTTTCGCACAATTCACATAACTCGCTTCCAAGCTTTGTGAAGGATATTTTAAGCTCATTTACGACATTCCTATAAAATCCACTCTTTCTCACAGTAATTGTCGTACATCATGTGGATATTGATATCCGAGGGCAAATATTTCCGGTTTGGTGCATGAATTCTTCTATAATGCGACACAACTGGACGAAAAGACATAATATGTTCTTTTACCTTTGTACTATCTATTTGTGATGGATTCGGGTTATGACCTCGGCCGTCAGCAATAGGCTCTGCGTATTGTGTTTTATAGCATGTGTCAATAATGTTCCTCACAGCCTTACAGTTATTTTTCTTGTAACCCAAAGTTGTGAGAAAAAACATTTTACATACCGTAACTTTCTCACCGTTATCATCACATAAGAAATACGAAACAGTCTTAGTTCGATCATAGTGTTTACCATGCTCATCATCATGACTTTTTTCTTTGGTCTTGCAGGCTTTTGCTGGATAGTATTAGCTAAAAAAAGTGTTTTTGTTCTGACCAAGACATTTTCCAGAAATTACGTTTAATAATTTTGCGGTAATCCTCTGAGAATTTCGTTGAACATATTTTTTACAAATGTTCTCTTGGCATCCGGGTTTCACAAAATATTTGGTATATATTTTTTTCTTCTCTTTTAATTTTCTTTCGTTCTTTAAGACTAACATCATATCTTTTGCGCTTTCTTACTGTCCCTTTTTTTGTAAGTTCATCTTTTGTAGATTCATCTGAAGATTCTGGAATCGTTTTTTCCAAACACGGTTGAGAACATGGAATGACGTCTGATTCGCAGCTAGAATCATCCAATAAAATATTTGCTTCACGTCGTTCATAGTTTTCATTATGACCCCTCGTATTTAAGTTTTTAACCACTGATTGTTTTGAGCATTGAGCGGCAATAATGTACGTTTTGTGGTTTTTTTGGTGGTTCATAATGTTTATCGGCTACTGAATCATCTGAATCAAAATCTGATTCTGATACTAGAATTTGTGGCGACCAGTTTAGTAGGCCACTAGTGGACGGATTCTGTTCGTCAATATCAGATCTCAGCTTTAGATTTTGTAAAACGGCGCTTACTAATCTTTTACCACGTGACTGCATTTTTAAAATTATCTGAAATAAGGGAAAAACAAGTGAAATGAATGATAATACCGGGTGTACCGTGGCAGGTTTACGATTAGTAAATGAAACAAATAGATAGTAGATGTGAAGAAAAATTATGTATTGCCTACCAAATCAATCTTCATACATGCGAGTTTTACTTTTAAAAGATTATGCTGTATATGTCTATCATATTCCTACTTAATTCATTATATATTATGACATGTCACATAGGTGTTGAGCTAAGGCACGGTAACATTATCTAATACAATTCCAACTTCACACAAACGGACGAAGCGTGGGCTATGCCTACGCACCTCGACCTCCGGGTGTAGACATAGTTAGATAATAATAATATTACCGCGGCTTTGTTTGACACATCTGTCTAGAAACCGACAGGTAACTGTTGAGATTACATAGATGTACGACCTAACCTACAAAGTTATGTACCTACCTACTTGAATTAGAAACAAAATGTAAATGGATAAAACATAAATAAACTTAACTAGCGCGGGCAGGCTGCTGACAAGCGTGGAGTCTTCGACGTCGCATGCACAACTGGCGCGTTTCAATCAAACCCTGCCCTCCTTTCCTCACCCCTAATCGAAAATAATTTAAAGAAAAGGCACAACTGGTTATTTGTGCCTTTTATACGTAAATTAATTGAGACATACATGGATCATTAATTAAGTAGACAAGGCACATCTGGCATTTGAGCCTTTTCTTTACGTTATGTTGTAGGTGTGCCTTTTCAAAGTAGTTTTTAGTAAAAATCTGTATGAAGTAATAGTCACATCTACGTATTTGTGCCTTTTCAATATAATGGTAAATAAATGTGCCTTTTCATTATATAAATTATGAATATTAGTCTCATTTGTGCCTTTTGAGCCTACTGTATCTCCGAATTTCTCGAAGATAAAATTCTACAAAAAATTGAGCAGACGTGCCTTTTTTTTCTGATTCTAAATGTGTATATAACTCATATTTTTTTAAATGTTATTTTTGCCCTTTCTTCTTACGTCGGCAGAATACACTATAGATGATCTTGCCAGGGCATCCCATTTTCTCATTACCGGGCACTCTACACTGAACGCGTTGTGGTCACTTCTATCCTGTTTTGCTTTCCTGCAATTTACACATGATGGTAGTTCTACGGAGATCTATTCATTGCACTCTGTCTTTAGATGCGGGCCTCCACAGTGACTACACGCGTAAGCTGTTTCGGTGCAGAGTTTTTTAGTGTGCCCGTAGCCCAGGCATTTGGTACATTGGATCAGTGGAGACTGATCCGCCACTCGCACTCGTTCCAGGTCAACGTGTATAAGTTCTCTTTCCATCATTCTTCCCCATACCTGTGGCGACACTCTCAGAACTACGTAGGAAGTTAGTGGGTTTCTCGTCTTTTTTCTATATTTCACCTCCATCATTTGGTCTTCGTCAATCAACCCCTCTAATATCTACTTGTTCTGATGTTCTATAGCACTGATAATGTCACCATCCAGGTTATAACTCATCACATCTTTTAAAATTACCATCGGATCTTTGTTTTTTATTTCTTCCACCGTTAAACGGAATCCTTCTTTGCTTATTCTTTCCTGAATCTTTTTTACTTCTTCTCTAGTGCTAGATCCTATAATTATTCTTCGATCTCTGGCCTTCCTCACTTTATCAATTTTAAATCCTTCTTCCCTTGCGTTTACTACCTTCCTGATCTTTTCTAGTACTTGGTCTTCAGTATCTTGTTTATCTTGTGACGCAATGGCAATTGAATGGGTTGCAACATATCCCGATGGTATTCTACTACTCTTCCTGGCGGCCACACTTGCATATGTTGTCTTTTCCTTCCTACTTTCTTGTTCCTTAATCCTTGTTAGTTCCTCGAGCATTTTGCTATGTTGCTCTATCTTTTTTATTAGGCTATGTTCTGCTTCTATTCTACTTTCATCTTGCCTCTCCAATCTCTTCCCCTCTTTACTCTGTTCATCCTGTTTTTTGTTTCCTGCTCCCATTTTTCTTTCCATCTCTGCGTCCTTAACTAATTGATATAATCAATCTATCTTTTGTGTTACCTCAAGTTTTATGTCTGTTTTTAAATTTCCTGAGTTGCTTAGGTGCAATTTTACTTTGTGCATACATGCCGTCGCTTCAGCTACTCTATCTGTATATTATTCAATTTTTTTTCTGGTGGGTTCTCTGGTTTTTAAGTTGATGACCTACTTGTGGAAGGAGCCGTCGCCTGCTTTGTGCGGGCCGCTGGGCGTAACTTGCCTTGAGCTCCTGGTTCCGAATCCTTTGCCCCCGTCTCCCATTCTCCAATACTCCTTCTTACGCTATTCTGGGTTTCATTTTTTGGAGATGGACCTGCCATCTCTGCTCCATTTGGAGAACGTCTCTCCTTGTCACTTTCTTGCCCTTTTTTGGTAGAGGTTCGGATTCCAAACATTGTCAAAGGAAAGCGTGAGACCGTTTAGTAAAATATAAAAAAAATAGAATTTGTATAAAAAGTAAAAAATAAAATAAAATATATCCTAAACTAACGATGTAGGAAATGTCCAAACCCACTGTGACACAGTTATGTGTGCAGTCAAATATAACAATAATGGAAATCATCAATAAAACAAAATAAAGTTTAAAAATAAATTTTTAACTCTATGTAGAGTTCCTCACTGCATTTTACACCTTAGAACAGTGATGCAAAGACATAAAGACTAGGGTCTACTCGGGCAAATTATGAACTGATGGCGGCCCGCCAGAAGTATAGGTAATTAAAGACAATAAAGAATTGACAATAATGTATTAAAATTGAAAAAGAATTTATTAATTTGAAGCGTGGCACTGCATAGTGCTTACAATCTTTTTTATATTTGGCACAAATTTACTTGTAGGAACACGTAAAACTGCTTCCAAACTTCTATTTGCAAGGCGGTTTCGATTTTTTTGTTTTATTATTATTTAGTATTGAAAAGGTTTGTTCACATATATAGGTAGAACCAAATAAGCTGGCACATTTCAGAGCGTTTATGCGCAACTCTTTGTACGTATTTTTATCAATGCAGCGGTAAAAGTTCAGCAAGTCTCCTTCGTTGAATTTGTTGCGTAAATCTTGGTCGTTTTGAATGTCGATAATTTCTAACTGCATTGACTCTGGCGCATTTTCAACTGAAGTCGTGAAAGGACAGCTAGAAAAAGTGTTATACAAATTAAACACCAAACATAAAAATAAATATATAATTATAGGAGGTGACTTCAATATAAACATATTAAACAAAAATAAACAGACGGAGGATCTTATCAACTTAATGTATTCAAACAATCTCAAACAGATTATTAAAGAACCAACGCGAGTATCAAAAAGTTCCTCGACCTGCATTGATTTACTCTTCACAAACTACATGCCCCTTATTAGTAAAGCCAGCGTCCAAGACTACGGCCTCTCCGATCATAAGGGTATTACATTAAAAATAAAATCGAAACAGTTTCATCATAATAAAAATATAACGTTGTACATACAAAAACGATTATTCACGAAAAAAAAATATTTAATTTTAACACATCATTAAATAATGTACAATGGCATGAAATAATTAACACACATAACAATTTAAGCTCCAACTATGATTTATTCATCAGTATACTAACTAAATTACTTAACATACATATACCGATGCAAAAGATAAAAATAAATAATAAACCAAAAAAAGGGTGGCTCACCACCGGTCTTAAAATATCATGTGCACACAAAAGAAAATTGAGGGCCTTCCCTAATGTGACTGACAATGACATATTACGTAAATTTTATAAAAAATAGAGCCTAACTCTAAAACGTAGTGTAAAAATATCTAACAAACTCGAATTTAGTAAACAAATGGAATACTCCGACAATAAAACAAAAACAATGTGGAATATCATAAGAGAAAAAACAGGTAAACCAAAAAAAAAGACTGCCTCCACAAAATATTTCATTAAAAATTAACAACCACATTATAAAATGCCCAACAACTATTTGCAAAAATTTCAGTGAGTATTTTGCTACTGTCGGTATAGACACAAATAACACCAACAAAAACAACGCGCTTGGTCGACCCGTCGTAAACTCACAAATGTGTTCCATGTACTTGCGGCCTGTAGACAGAAAAGAAATAATCGACATAATCCGCTCAATTAAAAATACACACAGCTACGGCATAGATGAGATCCCTCCAATTTTACTAAAACAATGTGCAGAAAAACTGTCAATACCGCTCACATTCCTAGTGAATCAAAGTCTCCGAGATGGCCAATTTCCAGACCCCCTAAAAATATCATTGATAAAACCAATACACAAAAAGGGCGACACTTACACTCCTAGTAACTATAGACCTATTACCCACGTTTTCGAAAGTGTTTGAAAAAACAATGTGTACCAGATTATATGATTTTTTGGAAAAATATAACATCCTCGATGACAGCCAAAACGGCTGTAGGAAATCAAGATCAACTACACTAGCAGTATATAAGTATATCCAGACTGCCCTAAAACATATAAATGATAAGAAACATGTACTAGGAGTATTACTTGACATGACGAAAGCATATGATAAAGTACTGTACGACATTCTTTTACATAAACTGCACGGTTCTGGTATTTGCAGTCCAGCTTACACATGGTTTAAATCATATTTGGAAAATAGATCACAAATAGTGCAAATTGACCATTTCGACTCCAACACAAATGAGATTAAAATATTGAGATCTGAGAAAAGGAGCATAAAATGCTTAATTCCACAGGGCAGCGTGTTAGGTTGTGTGCTGTTTCTGATATACATTAACGACTTGCCAAAAGTACTAAATAAATAACAAACATTGCCCGTCTTATTCGCTGATGATATATCAATATTAATTGCATATGACAAAACCAAAAACCCAACACAAATACTTCGAGAAACTCTAGACACAGTAAATCGCTGGCTCAATGACCATAACTTAGAAATTAACTATAACAAAACAAAAACCATCCAATTTAGAACATACAAAAACACCCTCATAAACATCGACACAACATACAACAACGCACAACTAAAAACCGTAAATACATTCAAATTACTTGGTATAACTATAGACACGCACGTCAACTGGAAACCACCCATCGAACATATAAAAAAAAAACTCAATTCACATACGCTATATTCCAACTTAAATGCAGTACAAACGAAAAAACCGCACTGTCAGCATACTACGCATATGCATACTCCTGGTTAAGATACGGCATTATTTTGTGGGGAAATAGTGTACACTTTCAGGATCTATTTATACTGCAAAAGAAATGTATTAGAATCATCGGTTGCAAACCCTATTTCATTAAAAATAACATCCTCACACTACCATCATTATACATATTTGACATTTGCATATTTGTATTCAAGAACATAAATCACTTCCCAAAAGTAAAAGGCAATCACAATATAAACACACGCCACAGAGACAGACTATACCTACCACCATCAAGAATTAAAATGCTAAACCAGAGTCCATACTATATGGCTGTAAAAATATACAATAAATTACCTATCCGCATAAAAACTGAAAATAAGATTACACTTTCATTAATAAACTAAAAACATTCTTAACAGAAAAATGTTCTTACTCAGTTAAAGAATACATTGAAGTAAAACACGAATAACAAATTGCATATCTTTTACACAAATAGCAGAACTAATATACCTAAACATTAAGTCAACAGAAATACATAAAAAAGGAAAAAGCGGTTTTGATACACAAAAATTACTATGGACAGTATCAGATATCAGTAGAAGAATAAATATTGTGTTGATATAAAATGTCATAAATGCCTTAATATTTTGCACAATTTAATACTGTTAAATTACCTACTATATTATTATTTCATTCTTTAATGTTTTTACTCTATAATGTTTATATTTAATAACTTATTATATCTACCTTTCTCAAATTTGCAATGCCTGAAAAAGGCTACTAAGTTGAGACAAATTTTTATTATTATAAGACCATTAATGTACACTTGGTTGGCAAATAAAGATTGATTGATTGATTGATTGAAGGATTGCTGAATATGTCCAACAGAGGTTTTTATTTTTTAAACTCCGAAAATCTGTCTTGAAAAGATTGAATCAAAATATCTAGCTTTTCTACATAACTGAAATTAAGCTTTGTTGAATTTTTCAGCCATTTTCTAATAATTCGGAAAATGATTGTAATTTCCAGAATTCAATTGCGATCTGAAAAGTGTCAGCTTGCATTGAAAGGATGCTGAGCTAGATATAGAGCTGGGATATCAGTTGATTTTTGCCTTGAAGCCGTGTGTTCAAGAAGACCTTCAAATGATTTGTAATATCAACTAAAAAAGCCAAATCACACAACCAATCAGGATTTTTAAGTTCCGGGACATCCCTTTGCTTTTTCGCCAGAAATATTCCAATTTCTTCTATTAAATTTAGAAATCGTTCCAGTGTCAATCCACGACTTAGCCACCTTACTTCTGTATAATACAGTAAATCTCCATATTTGCTTTCGATGTCATCAAGGAATTATTTGAATTGCCTGTGATTGAGTCCTCGTGATTTTATGAAATTTACAGTCGAAACTACCACTTTCATGACATTTTGAAATTCAATTTTTTTTAGAACAGAAGGCTTCTCGGTGTATAATGCAGTGTAACTGCATGAGATCTTCAGCGTTTATGTTTTTTTCTTTCAGATGCTTTTTCAGCAAAGTAACTAGCCCAGAATTGACACCAATCATCGAAGGCGCACCGTCAGTTGCAACTCCCGATAATTTTGATAAGTCCAAATCAGTTTTTGAACACTCATCCAAAAGTACATTGAGTATATCAACTTCTCTGGTTTGACCTTTCAATGAACACATTCCTAATAACTCTTCTAAGACTTCAAAATCTTGAGTAACACCTCGTATGAATATCAGAAGTTGAGCTATGGAACTAACATCAGTGGATTCGTCGAGTGCTAATGAAAAAAATTCAATGATCTTAGTTTTTTCATTTAATTGTTCCGCAATATTACCTGACAAAGACATAATTCATCTTTGGATAGTCATACGATTCAGTTGAATTTTCTCAAACTTTTTTGCTGCTTCTGGACACATTTTCTTAGCGGCAATTTCTATGCATTTTTATACAAAATCCCCATCATTGATGGGGCGACTTCGCTTTGCTATCATTCGAGAAATTTCATAACTAACTTCTGTAGCTGTTTCTGAATCTTGAATGGGTTTTGTAAACATAGCTTGCTGACCAATAAGCTCCCGTTTTAAAGACAACATTTTTTGCTTTTTTAATTCGCCTATAAACTTGGTAAAAGTAGGATGCTGCGTTTCATAGTGCCTTTTTACATTATATTCCTTTGCAATCGCAACAGAATTCTTGCAAATTAAACAAACGACTTTGTTATGCGACCATACAAAAAAGTATTTCTCAGTCCAAATTTCTTGAAACTGCCGATTTTCATCTTTAACCTTACGTTTTTTACTAGGTCCTGGCTTGTTCATGTTGCGTACTAATCCTGGCTAGGATTAACACGGCACCTAAAAACAATTACAGTACCTACTTAAATTACCCATCCTTTTTTAAATTACCAAAAATAATTGATTAAATAGGTAGGGAAACACTTATTAATAACTGAGTTTTACTTACGATTTCACAACACAATTATACACGGCACTTTACGGGAAATCTACGTTGAATGTGGATCAAAATATATGACACCGGCTAGTCGAGTTAAAATCTACACTAGAACTATTGACACTTCACTCAAATTAAAACCGAACTGTCGGTCGCTGCGGTTAGCGTGGCTTTTATACCGCGCGTATAGAGTCGAAAACTATCTGGAGAAATCACGAAACCGACTCTGGAAGCTTCGTGTATCTACCTACGCGAGCAATCGAGAATTCGGGACTATTGCTATCTCGATTGCTCTAACAATATGACCCGTGGATAAGCCGCCACCGCGCTGCCGTCGTCGCTGCGCCGGCGGCCGCGACGGTTCTTCAAGAAAACGAATTTAACCGAGATCAGCACGAACATTACCGACCGCTGTTACCGACGCATGCACGGCGCACCGATAAGCGCACTTAAGAGCGCGCGCGCGAGATTCAAATTACTTTTCGAACATATTTTTTTGGTTTTATTCTGGAATATAATAAAATATTTTTCGAATGTACGAGAGTATTATTTTTGCTGTCGGCGGGCCACCAGTATTCGACCGGCGGCTGCGAGCCGCGGTCTGTGCATCTACGCCTTAGAAGGTTGTCTTCTACGAGATTAGATTAAAAACGTATCGTATGGCTGTCCTCAAGGCTCTATTACAAGTCCATTACTTTTTTTAATGTATATATGTATGTCCTCTATGTCTGTATATTTCAGATGAAATGGCAAGTCTTACTTAACTGAGAGGAAATACACATAAGTCACACAATTTTCTCTATGTAGAGTCTCTTTTTTATTTATTATATAGAGATTCAAATATATATTTTGACTTATTTCGAAAATCCAGCGGAAATCGCTGCAGTACTGAAAAAGTTATAGCGGTAATAGTATTTTACAAAATGGCCAACCAAAATGGCCGCCAAGTCACTATAATTTTCAGGTCGTAAGATAAACGGTCTTAAGCAATCGTGTATGTCGAAAACTGCATCGAAATCCACCCAAGACTTCCGGAGACAATTCAGTTTGAAAATTTCCAATATGGCGACCAAAATGGCGGCCAAAATTTAAATTGTTAGCAACTTGCTCAATTTTTGCTCTTTCGACCTTATATTTTTATCTAATAGGAGGCTTAAATTTAAAATTTAAAGGTTTGATCCTTGTCTGATTCCTTATAAACATTTTTAAAAAGTTGCTGGTGGAGAGCTTTTTTATGAAATAAAATAAAGAATATTTAAAATGTTATTATCAGAGCACCATTTATTTAAACAAAAAACATTTTTCAAAGCACATACTGAGTCATGATTAATACAACTATACAAATCTTTACAATCTTTATATCGATCATACAGATTTAACAAACTAGGACATTCTTTATCTTCTAAATTCATTATATTATCATTTATAAGATGGATTTTAACCATAAAACTTTTTCTAAACCTTTGACGTATATAAAGGAGAATGACCAAAAGTGGTACCAAAAATTCTCGCGCATCAAGACCAACATTTTATAGTAATTAGTTTCATATTAGTTTACGACATTACTCGTCCGGGGATTTGATTTTTGAACATGGAATTTACTTTTAAGTTTAGAAGTATGGATTTAGGATATAGTCAATTTTATTTTACATTTGGTTAGGGAAGTCTCAGTCCATGCTCTATGTCTGTGGTTTTACTCCCTATAAATGACACGTATAGCAGGCATATCGATTCAGTTAAAAAATAATCGATCTCCGATTCGATTCATACATACCAGAATCGATTTTTTATTAAATCGAGTGTTAAAAGATTGATTTTCGATTAATCACGACATTTTCAAATATGCTTAATATAGACACAGAACATTATTGATGATAATTTACTAAATACAAGTAATTGGATAGAAATAAGATTAAATTGATAAACATAACACCACGCCTGTATTTCCCCGAAATAGTAAGCAGAGGTGTGTAGCACTCCTGCTAATCATTATTATTCAATTAATAAACATAACATCACGCATGTATTTCCCCGAAGGAGTAGGCAGAGGTATGTAGTATTCCTACTAGTCCTTAGTTATGTTATACCGCCCGTGTAATGGGGGTTGAGCCTTTTGTTATACACTGGGCACAAATCCAGACTATGTGCTACGACTGGGAATTTAAATAGTGCAAACTGCAACGTACCCTTCTCCACACACTCAGACACTACTCTAGTACAGAACACTAGGGCACACCGCGTTCGCCGGCGAACGCGTGGTCATAGACACACCCCGTACACGAGGTGCAACACCCGTAATACGGGGCGTTTCTAATTTTTGCGACCCGTAAACAAAATTGCGATAGTGATTCAAGCCGAGGTTCGTACCTCCTTCTGAGGGGCCCTTGAATTGCATCGAGCCCCCCCCCCCCCCCCCCCCCCCCAGTTCGAGGAGCCTCACTCCGAAAGCAGGTAATGTTTATTTCTTTACAATAAACTTCAACATATAATATTTAGTCACAATATATTTTTAATAAATATTATTTTATTTAGATTTTTGGCTTGGATGCTTGTTGTCCTTTAAGCTATGTTTTCATTTATTTTAGTATCAAGTGATCTTTTATAGTACACTGCTTCACAACATGTTGATTCACCACATCGCGTAGATTTCAGGAGATTTTGACGGCCACTTGAGCCAGCAGATAGTTGGTAATAGTATTTCAAGGTGCTTAAGCAGGCAGACGCCTTATTTTGAGATTCACATCATCATCGAAGCACTTGTTGCACCGTTATCGCTAATAGTTCATATGCGCAGACATTTAATATGCAGATTCGAACCACTTTAACATAACGAAATCCACTTGAAACCATTATTTAAATAATAATACAGGAACAGCAATCAGCCGGTCAAGTTCCCGTCAAAACTCCTTTGATAGATAAGTATATAAAAAGCACAGATAAGTTTAGAGGCTGGAATCCACGGGTTAGATTAGAAATAACAATGACAACTTTTTTATTATTAGTAAGTAATGTAAGTAACAACTTCTTTGGATGAACTTGTTACATATATGGATGTCCCTTACAAAACCGCGAACTACGCGGCTACCTCATTTTCCCACACAACATTTCAACATCGCTTCCACGAGGCAGTTTCGCTGACTTGATGGAAACTCGGTCGCCGTGGACTCACAATGACGCACGCGATGTCAACCGACATAGCACCTTTATCAGAAACCTAATGCAGCGAGGCAATTCTGCTAACCTGATGGGAAATGTAGCGGCCGTGGATTCACAGTGACGCCCGCGGCGTCACCTGCCAGCATTATATATACGAAACTCCATGATGCCACTACACTTCGTTTCTAACATCGAACGGGGTGTTGGTATAATTAGATTTAATTAGTATTAGTTATTTTTACTTGTAATATCTTTTAATTTAAGTTTAATAAAAGTAATTTTGGTTTTTTTTTGGGTCCTCCGGCGGCGACATCCATAATTAGCTCATAAATATTTATTTTATGTGTTCAAATTAACCACCAAGTACGACCGGTTGTTTTTGCGTCCGACTACAGCATAAAAATTAAAAAGGTAATACATTGCAACCAATTTATGTACTTTATCACTAGTTCGTGAATCAGAACGATTCGCGAGGTTTTTGGATCGATTCATCGAATCGATGTACTGTCCCACATCGATCTGAAAATTGATAATAGTAAATAGGGATGGCTGAAACCAGTCTTAGGAGACTCATCTAAAGCAAGATGTCAAATATGTGTCACAGAGTTTTATGCTAAATTGAGCGATATTATAAAACATGCGAAAACTAATAAGCATAAACAAAAATTGGATTTTAAAAAAACACAGGCCACCTTACCCTTTAAAATTGCCCCGAAAACTTTAGTTAGAATATCAAGCAAAGCGGAAGGTGTCCTTTCTTTATTTATTGCAGAACATTGTTCAATTTTAGCTGTTGATCATTTAGGCGAACTGTGTAAAAAGGTGTTTGCCAGTGATGAGGGCGCGCAAAATATGCAATTACATCGTACAAAGTGTACTAACATAATAACTGAGGTATTGGCTCCATATTTTACACAATCATTGGTTGAAGATATAGGTGACCGAAAATATAGTGTACTTATTGATGAATCCACAGATGTTTCAGTTTCAAAAACACTGGGAATCGTTATACGGTATTATAGTGTAAAAAACCAAGCCATTATATCAGCATTTCTAAAGCTCGCTTTAGTAGAATCTGCTGATGCGAAAAATCTGACTGCTGTTCTTGTGAATTCCTTGAAAGATCTTAAAATCCCAATAGCGAATATGATAGGAATTGGTACAGATAATGCTTCTGTGATGGTGGGAGTAAATAATGGTCTCGTCGAAATACTCAAGAAAGAACATGGCTTAAAACATTTGATATTGATTCGCTGCGTTTGTCATTCTCTACAGCTTGCGGTTTCACACGCCTCCGTAAATACTTTACCTAGAAACATAGAGTTTCTTGTACGGGAAACCTACAATTGGTTCTCTATTTCGCCTAAAAGACAAGAAGAATATAAAAAGGTTTATGAGACTATAAATTATGGTAAACAGCCGCTAAAAATTTTGAAAGTCTGTGCAACCCGTTGGCTACACAACTAAAGCTACATTTTTCATTTGCAATGGGTAATGATAATCGCTACACAGCTGATCTTTTGTACCTACAGAATGTATTGAGATGACTCAAATCAACTTTACATGCTTTATCTTAAACAAACTTTAAAAGACTTACAAATAGCACTAAAAGCATTTGAAGGGGAAGACAATGATCCCACAAAACTATTAGATACTCTCGTCTTTCTCATGCAGTCACTTGGAAAAAACATAGTTTTTCCTACATTTGATTTGTTGACAACACCAGTTCCAAACGAATGTATGTACGCGAATCCGCACCTTGGCTATACGTTTGAACAGAAAATGTTGGAGTCAAGTTTGTCTCAAGAAAATAAAATTTATTTAAAAAAGAGATGCATCGATTTTAGTCTGAAACTCATAAAGCAGATTCAGCAAAGACTACCAAGCAATGTCACTATCCTGAAAAAAATGTCAATGTTAAATGTTGAAGAAACATTAAAAGTGAATAAAACTAATGCATTAGCCGATGTAGCCAAAGAATTAGGTTTTAGTAACGAGTTTATAGACGGTATGCTGCAAGAATGGCATAATATTAACTTTATAAAGTGGAACAACACTACTAACACTGTTCGATTTTGGATTGAGGTTTTGCAGTATAAAAATGCCGTAGGAGAAAATCCTTTTTCTTTGATTTCACAATTGGCAATCACTATTTTAATACTACCACACTCAAACGCTGAAGTCGAGAGAGTCTTCAGTTCTATGAATATAATAAAAACAAAACAACGCAATAGATTGTCGTTAAAAACTATTAATGCGTTGATCATGTTGAGAGATCAGTTAAAAAAACAAAATAAAAATTGTGCATCTTTTGAAATACCGTCGGAAGTGCTGCAGCTTATTGGAACGAACAAAAGCTATTCCTTTGCAACAACAAAAAACGTTGAACTGCAACATCCGCTTTTGAGCGACGTTCAACCCTCTACTTCTGCTGCGGCTGTATTAGATGAGCATGAGACTGAAGAATTATTTGACTTATTAAGTGACGATGATGAATATAACTGATTTAATATTTTTATTGTAATTTTGATTATTTTTATTTGTTTATTACAAATGCAAATGCACGTTTCCAAGTATTTTTAATTTATGTGATTGTTACAATGATCATACTCGTATAATTTAATTAAAAGTATTTTTTTTATATGTAGGTACCTATGTTCTACACGATGTGTATTTGAATTATAATCTAATTACTTATGTACCTACTTTTATTTTTTTTTCACACTCCTATCCCAACCTTTCACACTGCATGCCGGTGGCCTCTTCTGCCTCTCTCATACAAAATCCTGCGTTCGCTTCTGGTGGAATTAGTTTTAGCGACTTTCTAGCGACTTTTGATGTTGAGTCTAGCGACTCGAACTTCTAGGGGTTGGCAACACTGGTCTGACATCTGTAATGACGCAGTAACAGTAACTTTGCGTATGCGCTAGCAAATACGACCGCATGTATTTTTGTATGTTGAGAAGTAAAACTTGTTGTATTTTGTAAACTTTTTCTGTGTATTTAATTGTGCAAATATGTCGAGTCGTGGGGTTGACCAATTGATACCGTCAGTCACCCGGCAAAACCAACGATGTATCAATTGTTCATTTTTGATACCCAGAAACCTACGTACACATTCATTAGAACAAGCGTCTACTGCAATGATTAACTTGTTACAGTCGTGGATAACTCCTACTCAGGTAAGCAGATTTTATTTTACTCTGAATATCTAAGGATGTCACATCTCCACCATCTTACAAAACATTTTTATAGAATGAAAGAAATATTTATTTTAGACTTGCACAAAAAAATAACAAAGATTGAACCTGTTTGAGGTCAAAAAAGGCTTTGCCCTTGATTACATACAGGTGTAACTTCTGTGAATATGTTACAGATGATAGATAACGCCACAAGGTGTATTTACACACTTTTTTAGTCATGGTTTTTATTGCAGTTGTCTTCAGAATGCGTACTTTGTACAGAGTGTTTGACACTGCTTCAAGATAGAGCAAACACAATCAGTGAAGGATTGCCTGCTTTTGGTCATAGAAAATTATGTTTTTCTTGTGGCAATTCTATTCTACGTGCAACTAGAACATATCCTGTAAGACAAGATCGACAAGAGAGAAACATTTTAGTTAGACGTGTTCCGCTGCATTTGGTAAATATTTTTATTTATGTTGCTATATAAAAAAAAATCAAATTCTTTTTAATGTTCTACTTTTTTCCAATCTTCTATAGTTGATTGTGATAATACTATTATTAGATGTGTTTATTATATTGAGTCCCGATAAGTGAAGCTTTCACAAATAAATAATGTTGTAGGTATTAGATAATATTATATCTTTTGACACAATTATTGCCCGACCATTATCATATGTTCCTAACAGTTACATCACAAACATTTATCAAGCTTATAACCTATTGTGAAATATTTTGTATTACATGTTTAATCATGTTATTTTTTAGATCTCAAGATTGGAAAGAGTATGTGCTGCTTGCTGGAGATCAGCTGTAAGAGAAGTGTAACGTCATGATCAGCACGACTCCAATCGCCCTGGTCTGTCAGATGCTGGACCAAGTGGGGATCTCAATATTCCTGAGCCACCCCCTCTTCCACAACAAAACCTACACACTGTTACACTACACACTACACACCAAGTTAGATCAAATTCAACAATTATATCTTCTACGTATAAGCGTGCCGCTAGCACATCCAATCACTGTATATTTGTTAATTGTTTTGAAACAGAACGTTTACTGATACCCTCATCTATAAAGAATCTGTTATTACTTAATTATAAATTGTATGTGCCACCGGCAGCACGAATCTGTCGTCACCACCTGAATCATGGCCGTTGGAGCGAATTATCTTCCCAGTTAAGAGATTTTACCGGTAGTCAATTCGACACAATTATGAATATGATGCAGCGAGCTGCCTATTACCATATAGATTTCTCAAATATTTTAATTATGCCTGCATATTTGTGTCAGTTTTGGCTTGGCATGAACTCCGATCAGTTTTATGATTTGTTAAACTGTATCCCAAGTCTAGCAGGACAAGTACCAAATGCCACGATTGCTTTAAGTATTTACTTAGTTAAGCTGAGAACTGGGGATAGTAATGAAAGGTTGGCAACTCTCTTTAATAAATCTCGTGTCACCTTAGAACGCTTAATGAATAAGGCCAGAGAGTGTTTAATTAATGAGTTTGTTCCATTACACTTAGGATTTAATCATATGACTGTTGAAGATGTTGCTTCTAGAAATAGAATAATACCAGAAGGATTATTTGGTAATCCTGATTTGCCACCTAATTCTAAACCAGCAATAGTCATATGTGATGCTACTTATGTATTTATCCATAGTAGTTCTAATTACTTATTTCAAAAACAAACATACAGTTTGCAAAAATTGGATAATTTGGTCAAACCATTTATGATAGTTTCTTGTGATGGTCATATTGTGGATTGCCTCGGGCCATACAAGGCGACCACTAATGATGCTTCAATTACAAGTTTAAACTTATGTAATGAGGAATCTTGTTTAAGATAATTTTTCCGAAGGGGTGACATTTTCATCCTTGATAGAGGATTTAGGGATGTAATTAATGAACTCCAAAGGTATGGCTTTGTAGCACATATGCCAGAGTCTCTACTTGAGAATGAGCATCAATTAACAACCCAGCAGGCAAATCGATCTCGTTTTGTTACTATGTGCCGCTGGGTTGTAGAAGTGGTTAATGGGAGGGTGAAAAGGGATTTTAGACTCTTTCGTCATGTTTTTAACAATAGAGCGGCTTTGCACCTAAAGAATGATTTTAGAATCTCTTGTGCCCTAATTAATAAGTTTCATGTTGTTATAGAAAACCCACCTGAAGCCTTGGAATATGTAAGAATTGCTAAAGATAGGCTTTCACTAGAGAACCATTTAGCAACTTATGTTGAACAGACAAATCTCAATAGATTAACAGCAATAATCCACATTTAGATAGATTTCCTCAATTGACAATAACTGATTTAAAACGGTTAGCTCTTGGGACCTACCAACTCAAACAGGCTACATCTTATTATGGGGAACACATCCGTCAGACTGGTATTTATTCAATTGAGGTGAATAATACTCTTGATGATGATGTACCTTTGATATTAGGGCTTAATAGTTATCTCTTAAGAGGTAGGATTAAATCTAGACATGTCAACAGTCGTACTTATCACACGTATTTATTGATTAGCAGAGACTGTGGCTAACACATTAGATACCATAGTAGGCTATTGCTGCAGCTGCCTCATCGGTAAGCGAACAGTTGGCTGCTGTGCTCATATAATGACGATAGTGTGGTATTTGAGCTGGGGACGGTATAATGACGTAACTGCGCCGGCATCGGCTTTAGATAATTTTTTTCAGGAGTATGATGAATGAATGATTTAAGTAAATGTATATTAAATAAAATATAAAATATTTTATTTAATATACATTTTGATTTCTTATATTTACACGAACACTACACATTGAATAAAACTATTTTTACGGATTTTATCGCGTTTTATTAACTTATTTTATATTCCCGACGATTCGGTTGTTTTCCAGCAACCGTGGTCACGGGGGACTGAGGTAGGTGATTGACGTCCCGATGTCAGAGTTAAACCGGAGTACCTTCAGCTTTTTTAATTAATAATTTTAGTCCGATTTACACAGAATGATAGTTGAACGATAGTGTCTTGAAGTTTTGCAGTGGTATGCTTGGGTTTAGTTTTAATTTTATGAATTACATAATCCCAAGCAGGTGGTAGTACCCAGCTTTATAGTATTTTAAGATTATTAAAGGGTTATTGTTCAAGACGCTCTCTAGACTCCATGAGCGTGTTTTTCAGTCTGGTCACCCTTATGATTATGTTATATTGATATTAGTTTGGTAGTGTAATCACAGTAATCATCATTACAGCCCCTCACAAGTCCACAGCTGATTATAGGCCTCCTCAAAGCCCACACAAGCCTCGAGCAAGCAGTCTCACAGGTGGTGTTTAGTGGGTAGGTACTTAGGTTTCGCAGTGAGTCCCACATAACCACGCAGCCGGCTGTCGTGGTATGCTTAGAGCATTCACCACCTCCCTTCCCGCTTCCCGGAGGGTAGCCCTTTTCATTGCTTCTGGGCGCAAAAACAAAAACAAAAAACGCACAAATCTTCGAGTTTCAGTCACGCATCCTGTAGCACGGCTATATGTTGATATTACTCTTAATTCTTACTGATATTAGTGGATAACGCTGTTTTTAAAGCCATAAAGTTTGTCTGTGTTGAACGTGTCTATTTAAAATTGGTTTTAGTAGTGTCGAAAAAATAGACCTAGTTTTTAGGTTATTTTCGATTTTATAAAATAACTCAAAATCCGGGTTTTTGTAAAAAAAAATAACTTTTGTAGGATTTAATATGATCAGTGTAGTTCATAGAAAACAAAGTTTGATTTTGATGCAACATGGTACGGGATTCCATACATTAATGGGCATTCTCCTTTATCCTTTATATTATCTGCAATCATATTCTGATAATGGGGATGAGTCGCTCGCGTCCGTAGGCTTCGACCACCTAATCCTAGGCCCACCCTACACGTGTCCCCCGGGTGGTGCTAAACGAGCGACAAAGCCGAAACGACAGACTCGGCTCCTCGCCGTATGGTAGCGGCATAAAATCTACCACCCCTTAGTTCGCACCATGAGCCAAGAAGGTAAAGAAATGGCCCCGAGTTCCCGGCGCCCCTTTAATGGGGCAGGGGTGCGAAGAATCTCCGGGAGAAAAACCGGCGACGAGGTTCGCCACCCGTCACGTCCTGTCTCCCGGGGGGGCGAAAAGTGGATTGCGGAGGCCCGTCTGGCCACGCTGAATGTATGTGGAGCAATGAATGATAAGATGGATGAAGTATGCGAAATGATGAATGATAGAGGAATAGATGTGTTATGTGTAAACGAGACGAAACGAAAGGGAAGAGATGTCACTGCACATGGCATGTATACCGCTTACTGGTCTGGAGTAGACGAGACCGAGCGGGCATGCCAAGGAGTCGGTGTCATCCTTTCAGAAAGAATGGGTCAATGTGTGAGAGAGTATGAATGTGTTAGCCCAAGGCTGCTGTGGATGCGAATGAAAGTGGGCTTAAAGAAGTTGTTTGTGCTAGGGGTGTACGCCCCAGATATGTCTAAGCCCACTTATATCCGAGAGCAGTTTTGGGACATGGTAAGGCTGGTGTTGATGAAATGTAAGGAAAATGAAAATATTATTATGTTAGGAGATTTTAATGGAAGGGTTGGGGTGAAGAGGTCTGGTTATGAAAGGATATTAGGAACGTTTGGCGATGAAAGAATAAATGAGAATGGTGAAGACCTCCTCACCGTATGTGTGGAAAAGAATCTTTTTGTGGCGAACACTTTCTTTCGCCATAAGAGGATTCACATGTATACATGGGAAAGAGGGGATGATAGAAGCATGATAGATTTTATAATTGTGGATGAAAGAATGAGGAGCGCAGTGGTAGATACAAGGGTTTACCGGGGGTCCAACGTAGGGACGGATCATTACTTGGTCTTATGCCGAATTAATGGTCTATTCAGACGTTGGCGGCATCGGACATCGGTGTCTACCACTGCGTTACAGCGTATAAGAATAGAGAGGTTACAAGATGAAGGTGTGAAAGAGAAGTATAAATGCAGATTGAGGGAAAATATAAGTGGGTTGAATGAATTATGTATGAATGATTTAGAATTGAAGAATGTATGGAATAATATTAAGAAAGTTTTGGTGGATGCAGCCACCGAAGTATGCGGTGTAAGTAAGAGAACGAATGAAAGGAAAAGTAATACGTTGTGGTGGGATGATGAGGTACGGATGGAAGTTGAAGCAAAAAAGAGAGCATGGCTAGATTTACTAGCAACTAAAGCTGTTAATTCTGGCGGTATGAATGATGAGATTGAAAGAAAAAAGGCAGACTTTAGACGTATAAATAAGAGAGTAAAAGAAGTTGTTGAAAGGAAAAAGCAAGAAAGGATAGATAAGAATGATAGAAGGATATCTGATAACTTCCAGGCAAATATTAAAATGTTCTGGAAGCTTGTAAGAACCGCCAGGGGAAATTCAAAACAGCCTAGAATAAATGTTATACGAGACGAGAATGGCTGTATGCTGAATGATGAAGTTTCGAATTTAAAGAGATGGAAAGAATACTTTGAAAGCGTGTTTAAGAGTGAAGAGTCGTCTGGAATAAGTGAAATAGAAATTCCCGAAGAAGTGGAGAGAGGTAGGGAGATAAGTGTAGATGAAATAATGAAAGCAATGAAAAGCATGAAAGCAGGTAAGGCAGCTGGATATGATAGAGTATCACTCGAAATGCTGAGGGCTGGTGAGGGTGTGGTTACGGGCCTGCTGCACACCTTGTTTAATTTATGTTGGGAACTGAAACGGGTACCGGAAGACTGGTGCAAAGCCGTTATAGTCCCAATATATAAGGGAAAGGGGTCGCAGCAGGACTGTAAAAACTACCGTGGTATCAGCTTGCTTAGCATTGTGGGTAAACTGTATGCTAAGGTGTTAATTGAAAGAGTTATGGAAGAAACTGATGGAAAAATTTGGGATGTGCAAGCTGGATTTAGAAAGGGGATGGGGTGTTCGGATCAAGTCTTTTCCATGCGCATGATAGCGGAGAAGTTTTTGACTAAAAACCAGAAAGTTTTTTGTGCGTTCATGGACTTGGAAAAGGCTTATGACAGAGTGGACAGGAATGTGTTATGGCAAACACTGAACTCATTTGGGTTGAGCGCTGGCTTGATACAGGCATTAAAATCTCTTTATAGGGACTCTAGTGCTTGTGTCAGGATCAACGGGGTCTACTCGGACTGGTTTGGCATTCATAAAGGTGTCAGACAGGGATGTGTGGCTTCCCCGTGGCTGTTTAACCTATTTATGGACAGTTGTTTGCAAACTTTGAAAGTTGAAGAATGTGGGTTGAGAATGGGTGAGTCAACCGTCAAATGCCTTTTGTACGCCGATGATCAAGTCATTTTTGCATCGTCGGCGGCCGAGTTGCAAATGATGGTTACTTTAATGAATTGGTCATTGAAAGAAAGGGGTATGAAAGTGAACGCAAGTAAGACGAAAGTGATGGTTTTTGAAAGAGAAGAAAGTAAAACTTTATGTGAAATAAGAATAGAAGGGGAGTTGATTGAGCAAGTGGATGAGTTTGTATATTTGGGATGTTTATTTAGCAGGGATGGTAGATATGATAAGGATATAGAACGACGAGTGAACGCAGGAAATAGAGTGAATGGGGCTCTACACGCTATTATGAGGAGTCAGAATGTGTCAACTAAGGCACGTATGGCAATTCATAATGCTGTGTTAGTACCTACTTTAATGTATGGTAGTGAAAGTTGGGTCTGGCAGAAGAAGCATGAGAGTAGAATAAATGCTGTAGAAATGCGTTCCTTAAGGAGTATGCTAGGGCTGAATCTGAATGACAGGGTGAGAAATAGTGTGATAAGAGAAAAGTGTGGTTTGCAAGATGACGTTGTGACAAGGATTAAGAAAGGAATGCTTCGGTGGTTTGGTCATGTAGAAAGAATGAACGAGGAAAGAGTGACAAAGCAAATTTATGTTGCGGAAGTGAACGGCAGGGTCGGAAAGGGACGCCCTAGACGAAGGTTTATCGACCAAATCGGCGATACATTAAAAATGGGCCAGATTAGGAGTACCCTTAACCGACGAGCGTGTATGCGTAGATATATGGATGTAAAAGAGGCGAGAGAGGTGTGTCAGGATCGCGCCAAATGGAAGTCCGTAGTCTCTGCCTACCCCTCTGGGTGACAGGCGTGAGTGTTTATGTATGTTATGTATTCTGATAATTTAAATAAGGTGTTACTCCCTCACACCAATATATATTTCTATTACGTTGAATCCAATTTACATGTTTCTTTTCTTTTACAGTCAATTTGTAAAAAGGAAATGGAATTCATTTCTTTCTGTTTTGAAACCTTGGATATCTACGATAGCTGTCATGTCAACTTGCACACTATGTTACTTAAAGGCTTATATTCCACAAGTCCCGTTTTTAGACAATCGTTTTGTCTTGAACAATCTATCACAAATAGCGGAGCCTTTTCCTTAAAGCTACTTAAATCAAGCAATGGGTCTGCGGGTGTTGGGATCTTAGTTGTTTATAAATAATAAAACTGCAGATCGGGTGAAAATGCGTGTGCTCCGTGTAATAATTCTCTTGTACAGTAATGATATTAGTAACATTGACAGATAAAATTAGACAATTAATATTTTTGGAATAGCTTCTGGGCTTTTTTCCCATACAGATAAAAACTTAATGTTGTGTTGTCAACATATTGGCGGGGCAACTGGAAGATTAAGATGATAGGTACTTATTATTAAAGTATACAAACATTGAAACACCCTATTAATTCACATAGACAATATAGGTAATAAAGATATTAGTATTAACAAAAGGACAAGAAACAAAAATGTTATCTTATTGACATTAATCGAATTAACAAACTAATTGAAGTAATTAAGTACTAAACAATGTAACGGATAGGTACAGCATTTGTTTTGTTTATAAGACAAAAACGTTATCATTATTATTATTAAACTAAATGAACTTAAACTAATTATATTAATTACATAATAAACAATGTAGTGTAAAGGTACAACCTTTTTTTTTTTGTTTATATGACAATCACTATTAGCCAGCACCACTGCATTCCAGCGGTAGAACACAAACTTTCATTACAGCTCTTTTATGTGTGTGGCCGTTAGCAGTTTTGACTTCAACTACTCTCACTTTTCCATCTTTACCAGGGTAGGTATTTATGACTCTGGCTAGGGGCCAGTATAGTGGTGACAAATTGTCATCCCTTAGGATCACCAATGCTCCTACCTTTACATTAGGTTGAATGTCTTGCCACTTAGGGCGAGATTGTAACAAATTTAAATAGTGCTTACTCCAAACCTTCCAGAACGACATTTTTATTTCATTACAAGTTTTCCAAAATTGAGATTGTTTTGTTATGTTTACATTGGGCTCAGGATAAGTATTTAAAGCAGTTCCTATTAAGAAATGACCTGGAGTAATACAAGTATAATCATTTGGATCATTGGATAATGGCATGAGAGGTCTGCTGTTTAAACTAGACTCAATTTGGCATATGACTGTATACAGTTCTTCATAAGTAAGAATGGACTTTAGTAACACTCTCTTTAAGTGGTACTTTACACTTTTAACGCCGGCTTCTGCCAATCCAGCGAAGACTGGTGAATAGCAAGGTAAAAAATGAAAATTAATCCTCTTTTGAGCTGAATATTGACACACCCGTCTTTGGTGAACTGGCGAGTTGTGAAAGTTATGTAGTTCGTTTAATTGGTTCTTTGCGCACTTGAAGGTTGAAGCGTTGTCGCTATATATGTCTGTAGGCAATCCGCGTCGCGATATAAATCTATTTAGGCAGGCTATAAAGGTTTCTGTTTTTAAATCAGTGGCTAGCTCCAAGTGGATAGCTTTTGTTACAAAGCACACAAACAGGCAAATATAACCTTTTGAGATTATAGGTTTTCTGATCCTGGCTATTTTCAGTGGTATCGGTTAAAGCGTAATCTAAACCTACCTTTTGGAAGGGGCGACATACATTGACCCTCACTGGTGGCAAAGAACCCATTAACTGTTTTGCTGATTCAGCTTTTAATCTAAAACAAACAGTACACTTATGTAACACTTTTTTAACTTGTCTGAGACCGTTCACTATCCAGAATCTTTGGTTTATCGATGACAGAACAAGCTTTGAACCCGCATGGAGGTTTTTTAAATGTTCACTTACAATAATTAAATTGGTGATGCGGGAGTCCTTAGGTAAGACAATGGGATGTTTCTGTGCATAGGGAATGGAGGCATTTTGTAATCGGCCGCCCACGCGAACCAACCCCCCATCATCGATAAACGGACATAATGGCTTTAAATTACCTTTAACAATTGTTTTCTTACATTTTAAGGCATGAATATCTTCTGACAAATATTTTTCTTGTTCATATTTTAGAATCATTGACAATGACAGATCAAGTTCCTGAGTTGTAATATAATTAAGTTTATTTTTAGAGACTGATTTTGACTTTGCATTCTGAACGAAACGTAAGATGTAAGCTAAAACTCTCGTCATTTTATTGATATCGGAAAATTTTTCAAGAAAATCGAGATGTAACGATTGCTCACCAGAAGTAGTACAAAGCATTGCACTTAAGCATGCAGAGTCGACGCTAACCTCTGGTTAATCCTGTGGCAAAATTAAATTTAATTGTGTCTTGTACTCACGTGAACGCAGAAACGCAGGCCCTTTCCACCACAGGTCATGATCGGCTAGCTCGTTTGGCATGACTCCTCGGCTAAGACAATCGGCGGGGTTCTCGTTCGAGCTAACGTATGACCATGTGTACTCTTGTGTAAGTTGTAAGATAACCTTAACGCGATTCGCTATATAAGCTTTAAGTGTATTAATGTTAGTTTTGAGCCAAGCTAATACTATTTGTGAGTCAGAATAAATTATAATATCCTGTATTTGCATTTTAACAGTTAATATGTGATGAACTCTGCTGACAAGCTTTGCCAGCAATAGAGCTGCATTAAGTTCTAGTCGAGGAACTGATAAACTCTTATTAATAGGATTTATTCGTGATTTCGAACAAAGCAAGGATGTCTTGACATTACCCATTGAATCCACGACTCTTAGATATACACAACAGCCATAACCAGTTTTGCTAGATGCATCAGCAAACCCTATAATTTGTGTAAAGCTTATGTCATGCACACTTATGTGTCGCGGTATACGCATTGGTTGCATTGTAAGCAAGCTATTATAAAACTTGTGCCAAAGCTGTAGCAGTTCACAATTTGGCACCGAATCCCAGTCCAATTTTTCTTGCCACAAGCATTGCATTATAGCCTTTGCGCTTACCACAATAGGTCCAGCAAGACCTAGTGGGTCGTAGAATCCACTTATGAAGCTAAGAATTTCACGCTTAGATTGAGGCATGTTATTAACAGTTTTTGGGCTTGATATGATAAATGAATCTAACTTAATATTGTAATTCATACGTAGTGTTTTTAAAGAAGTGTTATTTTTCTCTAGATCAATCTCATCAAAATGTTGTTGATCTTTTTGTATTTCTTTTAACAAGTCTGGTGAATTTGAAACCCATTTGTGTAATTGAAAACTTCCTAAGCTTAACAAACTGCATAATTGTTCCTTTGCTGCTGACAATCCAACCAACGTCTTTTCTGAATAAAGAATGTCATCGACATATGTGGAATTATTTAAAATAGAAGCAGCTATAGGGTACTCATTGTGGTGTTGTTCAGCCAACATTTTCAAACATCGAGTTGCCAAATAGGTTGAGCTCTTTAAGCCATAAGTGACTGTGTTTAATTGAATACATTTAACACTTTCGTCTGGAGAGTCTCTCCAGACGAAAGTGTTAAATGTATATTTATATTTCTAAACATATTTTTGATGTCTGTTATAAAAAAATATTCATCAACTCTGAATAGCATTAAGACATCTACCAGCTCCTTTTGTACTACAGGACCATTAAGTAATAAATCATTCAAAGATGTTTTTGTACTTGTTTTCATAGACCCATCAAATACAACCCGGCATTTTTTTGTCTTTTTATCTAGCCTAAGTACAGGGTGGTGTGGTAAAAAGCACACTGGGTCAGTGCATAGGTTATATTGACTTATATCAATTAATGTACCATGTTTTTGCTTTAAATATTCATGAATGAACTCCTTGTATAGCATAAAAAGATTAGAATCTTTTTTAAATCTATGTTCTAAGTTATGAAATCTTTTTAAAGCTAAATATAATGAATCTCCTAAAGCTTGATTGATTGAATCTAATGGTAACTTTAGTGGCAAGATTACTTGTATTTTATTATTTTTTGTATCTTGCTCGACATTGTCACAAAATATCTTTTCGCACAAGTCATTTTCAGAATGTGCCTCTGGGAAGGTCTCTGGAACACTTTCACACTTCCAAAACTTAACAATAGAATTATTTAAATCAGAGTCACATTTTTTGCAAAATAAAGTAATGACTGGTTCGGTGTGTTGTGTAGGTGTGTTACCTGCAATTACATAACCAAGTCTTGTATTTAGTAATGGAGCCTTAGGTGTGACACTACCATCAGGTGCCTCCGAGCTGGATGGAAGAGCTTGAAGCTCAGGCTCAGGCGGCAGCAAGATCTGGAAAAATATGTCAGCACCTAATAGAATGTGTATGTCACTTGGCTCATTGAACCTTTTGTCAGCTAGCATAATTTTGGAAGGTAAAACTATGTTATGCAAGTCAAACTTTCTTTGTGGTAACTTTGAAGTTATTTTGTCCAATAAGTAGCATGTGACTGATATTTTAAAATTCTGAGTGAGGGAATGTATTTCCAAATGGACCTTCTCCTTTAATTTGTTTAAGGTATTGCCTATACCAATAACTGGAGTGTTGGCTGTATCAATTTGTAATTTTAATAGATTTGCAAGTTCTCTAGTCACAAAAGATGCCTGTGATCCAGTATCTAGAAGAGCCTTGACATGAACCTCTGTACCATTGCTCGCTAGTAGTTTTACCTGTGCTGTAGGCAATAGTACCTGCTCGGAGGCTGCCTCAGACATCAATGTTACTGGAGACGATGCTTTATCTTCGTGGAGCAATGTATTGTGCCCTTCTTTGCAGACATTGCATTTAAAGTGATATCTGCATTTTTTACTATGATTATTTAAACAAACCTCACATAGCTTGTTAGATGTGGCAAACTTGATTCGATCACTCGCAGACATAAGTTTAAATTGTGGACAAGTAAAAAGCTTGTGGTTGGACTTACAGAGTAAGCAGCTTCTTGTTCCTACAGTCTCCGCAGCAGCACCTGTGTCTGGATTCGTTTTCTTCACAGCTGCAACGTGAGCCACCTTTGAAGTTGGCTGGGATCGCTCCGGTGGCCGCACAGCATTCTCGAGTGCAAGTGCACGCTTATCTAGAAAATTAATAAGGTGCGCAACCGTAGGATCTCGTACTCGAGCCAATTGGAATTCCCTACTGCACAATAAGTCTAACTTTCTAGTCAGAATGCAAAGTACTATTGGATCCCATTGATCAACTGAGTGACCTAGGTTTTTTAAGGCAGCTAATTGTTGCTTAACAATAGATACAAAGTTTCTTAAATTACTCGCTGTTGATTTACATATAGGTACAATATCTAACAAAATGTGTATATGTTCATTTGTAATTTTATATTTGTTGTCGTATCTATCAACTAGAATTTTCCTGGCCTCATGGTAACTCTCAGTAGACAATGTGAGATTTTTGACCAGATCGTGAGGTTCCTCTCGCAGAAAACTACGTAAATAGAAAAACTTTTGCACATCATCTAAATTTTGATTGTTATGTATGAGTGAATCGAAGAGTTGTATGAATGGCTTGAACTCGGAGTACTTACCAGAGTACGTTGGTACATTTATGGTAGGTAACTTTGTATTGAAACTTTTTGTAACACACTCGTTTTTACAACTTTTTTCACAATTTATTGTTTCCAATAATTCTCTGATGACGGTGAGCGTTTTGCTGTACTGCTCTTCTACATCATCGCCATCATCGAGGTCGGGATCTATGGCGCAAATCTCCAAAGTATAGTCTTCGTACTTTTTGAATGTGTCGTGAAGACGCTCTTCCTTTAGGACTAACGCTTGTTTAGAGAACTCCTTGTAATCCTCTTCGTTTTTGAACATGTTTTCAATTTTAGTTAGAGTACCTTTAATGGACGCTCGTTTCCTGACGAGCGTTCTAATTTGTTCGCCATCCATTGTTGAAAACTTGTTTCGCACACTGTAAAATTGCTGTTACAACAATATGATTCGGTTGTAACTGAAATTATCTGACTGCACAAGCACGAAGCAACACGTTTTTTTCTGTAAAACTGAATGCTGTATGCTCGTTAGGAGGCGGCGCGCCGGCGAGGCCACGTGGTGACGCGTGCTTCTCGAACTCGATGGACTCGCCCGTCGCTGATTGGCTCTTCTGAGTGTCGCGATGTGACGCGTGATGTGACGCGAGCCAATCAGATGCGTCCTCCTGGCGCGGCGACGAAGCACTCTCGGCGTCACCGACAGTTGGTTGTTTTTTTTTTATGCTTGAACCAAACTTGGATTTCCAGAACACTCAAACGCAGCGCTCGAACTTTCTGGAGCGTTTTGATACAGATAAAAACTTAATGTTGTGTTGCCAACAGCGGGACAGTTGTAGTACGACTGGCGAAATTTCACATACATTTCGTATAATATATTAAATTTGTTTTCGGAAAACTTTAAACATAAGGGCTCGTATGGGTAATATTGTGAATTCAAAAACAATGTCACATTTCTCACTCCACAGTGATCAAATACTGAACAGTCTTTCAGTTTTTGATTTTTTCTGTTTCTTTGTAAACAAAAAATTACATATCGAGGTTTCTCTAATTGTGACGCAGTCTTAATAGACTAGGAATGCTGAGTTGCTGTAGGAAGTAAAGGGTATAAAGGAATAAAGGGTTGAATCCAATTTACATGTTTCTTTTCTTTTACAGTCAATTTGTAAAAAGGAAATGGTGGTTTAATTAAAAGTCGTTGTATTTTATTATTACACAATATTGCAATTTCTTTCACTATGAATTGATTTCTTTCTGTTTTGAAACCTTGGACATCTACGATAGCAGTTATGTCAACTTGCGCACTATGTTACTTAAAGGCTTATATTCCACAAGTTGATCGTTAATGATTAAACAATATCCAGTTGTCTTCTTAGGTGTTGCCGTTGTACATTCAATCTCCAAACGAACATCTACTGGTCCCGTTTTTAGACTGTCGTTTTGTCTTGAACAATCTATCACAAATAGCGGAGCCTTCTCCTTAAAGCTACTTAAATCAAGCAATGGGTCTGCGGGACAGTTGTAGTACGACTGGCGAAATTTCACATACATTTCGTGTAATATATTAAATTTGTTTTCCGAAAACTTTAAACTTGAGGGCTCTGTTATGTCCAACCCTAGTTAGTTAAAAGCGCTGACTCGATTATTTTATTTAGTATAAAAGCGTAGTATTTGAGGTAATCGAGGCAGTGCAGCTCCAACCCATATTAAGTGCATATCGCACACGCCGTTCGCGGCTTTTGTACACTTTTTGTATTATTTTAATATTCGTATTATTTTAAAAATTTAATTACTATGCAAATTTACATGATTTGATTTCAGACAGTCAATCAATAAAATATAATACTATATTGGTTTTGTATGGTAACTGTAGAAGTTGGGATAATTTAATCATTGTGTTAGCCAAAATAACTTACCATTGGTAACGGTAATGGATTTAGGCCTATTAACTGGGTAGAAGCCAGCAAAGAGGGACTATTTTCAGGACTCTTTCCAGCCTGGACCTAAAAATTAATAAAAGAACATGTAAATACATTAAAACTGTCTCAGTTTATAAAATATTATTAAAGTAAAAACAATTCAACTTACTTCAAAAAATGGATTAATTTCTAAATGCCTGTCACCAGAGGCAAAACTTTCGCCACCCATTAAGGCTAATATTCTCTCTTCAATCTCCGAAAGTTCCACCATCTCTTTACCACCACTAGTCTTATTTCTAGTTTTAAAGCGTAATGCACCCTTCTTCTTAACAGCACTTCTTTTATCAGCCCAGTACTAAAACAGATTTATTTAAAATTTAAGTAACTATGTATACTTACTATGACATAAAAGTAATTTCAAGGTTTTAACACTGCCCCCTAAACTATTGAGTTGAAGCGCCAGTTTCTCCCAGCTTTTACGGGCTGTGTCCATTGCACTGGGAACTTTTGAAAAACCTTTTGCAAGGCTTAGATTCATCTCCAAAAAATTTAGTAGTGCGTGAATTTGGGCCGTTGAGGGATGAGCCGCTCTTTCTACAGAGCTATAATTAAAACGAAATCATTAATGTTACAGCAGGGATTGGCTAAGTTACAAAGAAACTAATATTAATAACAAAAGTATATACTTACTTCATGGTATATGCAGTATTTTAGTAATCGGAACACTAAAACAAACTTTTTACTATATTTTAACTTGAAATCGCTTCTAAACGTCAATCGGCTTGTATGTACACAAAAACATCTTTATTCGAGGCACGAATCTAACAACATAGAGCCAATGCAAATGTTTCTTTTTTCTTTATTTCAATAAAAATAAATATTTCTTTGTCAAATATTAGATATTTGAAGTATTAAAGCAATTTATATACCGAATTGGTAGAAATGTCATGCACATATTTTAAAATAAAGTAAGTCGAAAAGAATATCGATAAAACGAACACAACTAGATTATTGATCTCGGATTCGAGACGCTCTTCACTTCGCAAGTGCGTAACGCATATTTACAGAATTCCAAATCAAGGTCAAGCGGGTTCGCTTTCGACGTGAGCTTTGTCACTCAGGTGAAGCTCGATATCGAAATAGTTATCTACAGAATAGCACTACAGATCTCATCTTGTCCCACAGGCTTTGGTAAGCTACTAGGTCAAACGCCTTTGATAAATCCAGGTAACATACAAACACAGGTGTCTTCCTTGCTGTGTAATACTGGACAGTCTGCTTGAGACACAGGATAGCACTCTCGGTGGAAAAACCTGGTCTTATGCCGAATTGAGCATCATTAAGCAAGATGTGCTTATCCAGAAACCCGTTAAGCAAACTGTCCAGTACCTTAGCAATTACAGAAGCAATGGAGATGGGCCTATAGTTGGACACATCAGAGGCGTCACCGGTCCTGTTTTTTGGTATAGAAATAACAATATTTCGCATCAATTTGTCAGGGAGATATGAATGCCCAATACACAAATTAAATAACAAAGACAAATTCCTTGGCAAATGAACTCCAGCATGCCGCAGGTGTTCGATGCTGAGTTGGTCATGCCCAGGCGACTTGCCTCTCACCATGCACTTAATGACTTTACCTACATCTCTGGCGCTAAAAAATACACTACGCTTAGGACTACCTGCTTCAGCATCAGACGTCGGTGGCTCTGCCGGTCCCATATGGGACGGAAGGACAAATTGATGTTAAGGAACCCAAGAGAGATGCAAACTCCCTGATCTTGCATATTCTTTTTTGTGTAATAGAGTATAATTTAGACCTTATTTTATTTCTTTTTTCTAGTGGAATACTTATTGTAATATTATCACTATTTAATATGAAACCTAAGAATTTACACTTTTTGCTAGGATGTAATTGACTTTTTTCATAACTTATAATGAATCCTAATGATTTAAGAAATTGACATACAGTATTTACATTATTTCTACATTCATTAGCAGTTGTTGATATAAAAAAAAATCATCAAGATAATTTACCAAAGTTATCCCTTTTGATCTAAGGTAGGAAACTATTTGTCTCATTATTTTGTTAAAAACATAAGGTGCTGTGGATAAACCAAAAGGTAGGACATTAAACTGGTAAAGATTGTAATTAAAATAAAATCTTAAATATCTTTTAGATTCTTTGTGAATTTTGAGTAAAAAATAAGCATCTTTTAAATCAAGCGATGCCATGAAACAATTTTTATCAATAAGATGTAATGCTGTCCTAATATATATATAGTTTAAAATGCAACGTTGGCACAAATCTATTAAAATTTTTTAAGCTTAAAATAAATCTGGAGGAACCGTTTGGTTTTGGAGTTGTAAATATTTTTGAAAAATATTGATATTGTAATAGCTGTGTTTCTAGTGTAACTGCACCTATTTTTATTAATTCATCTAAACCTAGTGAGATTTTTTGCTTTTCAATATCTGAAAAAGAGTTATTTTGGGGCACTTGAGATTGGTATACTATGTTAGACAATGGTATAGAATATCCATTCTTTATCCAATTTAACACTATTGTGTTTTTTGTAAAAAACCAATTTTTATAGTAATTTGACAATCTGCCAGCATAACTTGCCTCTATTCCTGATGATGCCACTGTGGTTGTGCTGTCCTGGGCGGATTTCTTGTCAATGATCTTAGTTGTAGTCGTTGTTGTCGTTGATGTTGATGGCGTTACTTCACAGTATACTTCACTGTCGGAGGCTTGTTTTGTAACTGTCTGGTGTTATCTTGTCTGGTGTTGTATCGTCTGGTATTGTCTCGTCCGCCCTGCTTCCTGTTCGAGGACGAGCCCCAGTTGTTTAAAAGCTTCAGGTCCTTAGCCGAGTTCTCTAAATTCTTGGTTTCTTTTAATATATTTGTAATATCATTTCTTAATAAATAACTGGTGATGTGTGTTTTTTCTAAAGGTAAAATGACCGCTCTACGAGTCTGAGACTATTTCTAATGTACATGACATAAAAGTCTTATACAATTACCTATGTATTCTGTTGTGTCACTGTCTGTATTCTTTTCCAGCATATTGGTTAATATTTCTGTAAGGCCACAAATTACAGACCCAATAATATTTTGTTTATGACAAATATGTTCATCTCTCTTCAACGCTTGTGGTGACAGAGTAAACTTTATTTCTGGGTTGAGGTTTGGAGGTAATGTAAGGCAATCTTTGACTGTTGGGAATGCTTTTAAAATGTCCTCACTTGATTTTTCCTCTAACCCTTGCGTAAGGAATGTGTTCCACATATTTGTTAGTTCACTATTTACACTAATAGTTTTATGGATTTTCTCCACATGGCCCATTTTTTGAAGAAAATTTGGAATATTATTATTGTTACTACAAGAGGGTAAATTATTGTCGAAATCCGCTTCAGAGTCGCTTTCCACAATTATTCTCCTTCTCTTTTTAACGGATGTTTCAGCTTCATCTGCGAAAATATTGCAGAATTAATTTATCACATGATGCACAATAATTCATTTAAATTTCAATCTTATGTCAATGTGGGTAAATAATAATTCCGCAACGCTCTAGTGATACCTATACCTAACCTATGCAAGAACTGTAATTGCCTATCACCCTAATTTAATCTAATAGTTATAAATAAGTAACGTAGTAAAGTATAATAAACGCTAATACAATTACCTGCATTTTCTTTTTGTTCCTGTTGTGACGCCTCATAATTATTATTAATAAATAATAATTAAATTCATTATACAGACATTTAAAATGTCATAGAAATTGAAATTTAAACAATTAAATGCAAATAAGCATAAAGTTCAAAAATATCCATTTGGAATATTGAATATTATAATATTAGTAAACGCATAAAATGTCTCTAAAAATCTCTAAATTTATTAAAAACCTGCTTAAAATGTTCAAAATGTATAAAATCATATAAATACAAGGCGATTATATTGCAATAACAAAGATAAATAACATTTGTAATATAATAGAAAAAATGGATCAAAATTTTCTAAGTTGATGAACGTGTTCTTGTAATAATTGGAAAATTTCTAAGTTGATGAACGTGTTCTTGTAATGTTCCCTTATATTGGGGAGTTGCCGGAGACACATACCCAAGGTTGTACATATATATGGTGTGGTCGGCTGACCGACTCCTAGTACTAAGGTTGCACAATGACTAGTCCTATATTAGGGACTTATCATAGTAAGGTCTAACGAACCAAAGCATTAATATAGAAGGTCTCTATGATGCATAAGCATTATGATAGCAGAGTTATGACTTAAAGTCCCAGTCGTTACACTGTGATAAACTTCTTGTTGGAAACAAGTGTAATATTATTTCATCCCATAATCTTCTTTTTAAAATTATATCGGAATATTGCTTTAAATTTTTTGCATATGATGCAGGCCTCTTCTCTACCTCCTCTATTAATAATTCATTGTCAATGTCTTCCTCTTGCAAAGAAGACGACATCTAAAACAAAACACGTCTACTCCGAACGCGCGGCGCCGGCCGAGTGACAAAAGACACCAGTGGGCGGACTCCCATAGTAATGTACAGGGCGAGTGACAATTACGGCACTCCGGTGTTGCCTGCCGCTGCAACTATTTGTCACCGTATTATCACATCACCATAATCAGCGCACTCCCATATATTTTCTTAGCACTCGACTGGGTAGCGAAAAGTCATCGGGATAAAAAATCACAATTAGCGGGGGGCCTTAGTATTGGTGACAAGTTGCCCACATGTCCCTAAAGGTAATCCATGATTCGCACTCACCACCTGTAACCGCAGTTGTCCAGAGCAGGCTATAATATTGCATATATATACATATACACCCATACACATATATGTTCATGTGTAATTATTCCTTATTATGTCACTTGAGTTGTCCACCGCTTTTATCTTGTTGACAGCCTGTCACCAGTGATTCTTTAGTATTGTATTATTACATACATAATTTTTTTAAATAAATAAATAAATAATTATTGTTTATTTATATTCTTAAGGTTATTGATTATGTTCATTACTAATTATATGAATGTGTGTGCTGTTTCCTGTTTTTTGATAATTTCTTTAAGTTTATACGGGTTTATTCTCATATTCTCACATATAATTTCATGTTCGCATCTAGATTTATTGAATATTGGGCATTTTTTGATTAAATTTTCAGTGTCTTGTATTGAGGTATTATCGCATGGACAACTGTCAGTGTTGATTATTTTATATTTGTGTAGATATTCTCTGTGGTATGCATGTCCCGTGAGTATTTGCGTTAGTTGAAATGACATTGGGATGTGTTTATGGAAGTTCTGAATTTCTTTTATGTTATTAAACCAATTTTTCAGTTCTTTGCCTTGTGGGTTGCTTTTGAATTCTTCGTTCCATTTGTTCATGTATTCTTTATGTATTAGGTATTTTGCGTATGAGAGTCGGAAATGATTTTCTTGTGTTGGTACTTTGCCGTTAGCAGCTTTTTTCGCATTAGTGTCTGCCATTTCATTCCCTGGTATTCCTATGTGTGCTTTTACCCAAATAAACTTGATATCCAGTTTTCCCTTTAATTGATGTAGACTATTGTGTATTGAGTTTATGATGGGGTCTGTATTGCTTCTGTCTTGTATCGTCTTTAGTGCCGATAGGGTGTCTGATGCAATTGCTGTCTTGTTTTATGTTGTTGTTTTTTAGCCATTCTAGTGTTGATTTTATGGCGTATAATTCTGCAGTAAATATAGAATTAGTTCTACATAGTTTGGTTTTCTTATCTATTATGGTGCCATTGGGTTGATAGATTATTGTTGCCGATCCCACATTACCACTGTCTAGTTTGCTTCCATCTGTGAAGATTTTGATCGATGTTGCGTATGTAATTTTTGACCTTCGTCTATTGTGTTGGCTTCCGAGTATGTTATTGTTTGTCTGTATGGTAGGTGTAGCTGTTGATTCACCTTCGTTTGTCTTCTTAATGTGATGTCGTCCGGTAATGTATTTAATTTGCCAGTGTTTTTTGTATTCCATATGTCTTGTGCTTCTTGTATTAGTAAGTGTAAAGGCATGAATTGTGCTAGTGCAGTGGCAGCATTAGCAGATATAGTACGAAATCCTCTTATTGCCCGAATGGCGAATTGTCTTTGGCATTCTCTGAGCGCCTTACGCACTGCATTGAATTTTGTCGCCGATCCCCATATACCCGCTGCATATGTAAACATTGGTTGTATAACTTGTCTATATATTATTTCTACGTTTTCAGTATGAATTCCGAAAACGAATGAGTTGGTTTTATAAACTGTGTCAGATTTTTAAAGATTTTTGTGGCCTTATTAATAATATATTTTGAGTGGCTTATGAATTTGAGTTTATCATCAATGATTATTCCCAATAATTTGGTTTCTTTTACTATAGTGATTTTTTAGTTATTCATTGTTATACATGCAGATCTCACTTTTTGTGTGAATGCTATTGCATGTATTTTTTGAGTTCCGAATTCTAATTTTGCATTTATCCCCCACTTATATATATCATTTAATATGCTGTTTGTGCTTCTTTCTAGTTCTTTTAAGGAGTCTGCTTTTATTAGCAATAGAAAATCGTCCGCGTAGGCTTGTAATCGAGCATTATTCGGTACTTTAAGTTCCAAAAGTTCATCTAGTATGATATTCCACAATGTTGGGCCACATACTGATCCTTGTATTCAGCCTTTGGACATGAATTTTGAGGTGCTTGCGTTTCCATAATCTAATATTACTTTTCTTTCTTTTAAATAATTAATGACCAGGTTGTAAATGTTTTTGGGACATTTAATCATGCGTAGTCGATGAAGAAGAAAGGGCCACCATGCATTGTCGAATGCCGATCTTATGTCAAGTGAAACTCCTATTACCTGTTTTCCTGTTTTGATTGCTGTTTGTAAGGCATCACTAGTTGACGTTTGTTGTTTGAAACCGAATTGATTTTTATTTGCAGTTCCAGTTTTTTCCATATGGTATGTAATGTTTTTCGTTATAAGTTTTTCTAATGTCTTTCCAAATACTGGTATTAATCCTATTGGTCTGTATGCTGTTAAGTCACTGACCTCAGTTTTAACAGGCTTGGGTAGAATTTTTACATATGCTTTTTTCCAGATTGTTGGGAAGTGGCCTTCCTCCAAGCATTTGTTAAAAATTTTTGTTATTACTTCTGGAATAGTTTCAAACGCGTTGAGACATATGTCTGATGTTGAGTTATCCAATCCTGGCGATTTGTTGTGATTCATTGATTTTAAGCATTCTCGAATCTCTTCACAGTTGAAAGGGATATCGTTCAATGATTCTGTTGTTTACTTTGCTTCCTTTCTCAATTCTTTGTGTCTGTCTTGTGTGTCCTTTTCATCATCCGGATAGAATTTGTTAAGTAATGCTTTTGCTGTTTGTTCCTCTCCATTTGTGTAGGTGTTTCCGTATTTTAGTGTTTGCGGTGGACTCTTTTTGTGAACATTTTTGATTATTCTATTTGTGAGTGACCATACGTTCTCCTTATTTTGAAACATGCAGAATTCCCTGAAGTGTTATTTTATGTTTAGTATTTATTTCAAACTCTATTGCATTATGGTCCGATTTGGTGCACGCTTCATTATTTATTTTCCAATTCTGTATGAGATGTTTGATGTTATCGGATACAATTGTAAGATCAATTATCGACGTGATGACTTTACCTTATCGTGTTACCTCAAATGAAGGGTCATTACATTTAAGTTTATTATGTCATTTCTTCTTAAATCATATTTTGGCCTTCCCCATTCCGGGTGTTTCCCATTCATGTCCCCCCTATAATTCTATACACCCCAGTAGTAGAGTTTAGGAAATTATCTATGGCGTTCATTGTGTTATAGGTATCTGTATCAGGTTTCATGTATGTTGCCGCTATATATAGTATCCGTTGTCCCAAACTGCATTGAACCACTGCACTGCTAGATTAGGTGTGGAGAATTGTGTCATTCCCAACATATATCCTGCTTCAGTTTTAGTCAGTACCGCTGCCTTGACTCTGTCTGTTTTAGTGAATTGGTAAATGTTTAATCCGTCAATGTGTCGGACAGTGAGGTCTTTGCCAACATATGGTTCCGAAATGAGTGCTATACAATAGTCCCTAGATATAAAGTACTTAATGAATTCATGTTGAGTTAAGTAAATTTTTGTACATTGCATTGAATTATGTTTATTTTGTTAGTATCCATAGTCTATTTGTTGCTGGATTCGAATCATTGCAGCTAATATCTTGGGGCATTGTTTTATACTGGTTGCCGAGTGCTTCGTTATTTCTTTGTTGCCAGTGTCTTTGTTGTGAGTAATACATCAGTCTTTTTTATGTGGGCAATTTGAATACGTGTGATCCTGGGCTGCACAATGTGAGCATGCCTGTGTTTCTGCGTTGCATTTTGATGTGGTGTGTTCGTACTGTAGGTATTTGTAACATTGGACGCATCTTGATTGGTCTTCTATATGTACCCTTTGATAGTCTATGTTGACTCTAGTATTTGAGATGAATTGTTTTCTAATTTCTGGAGTTACTTCTAAAACTGCATTGAACAAAGCCTCATTCTTATTTTTTGTAATGTAACATAGTCTCATATTATCTTTGTTTCTGCAATCCTTTATATTGTTTCTTCACATTGTTGTTTTGATTCAAATTCGACTTTTAATGTTTTGTTATTTAATTTATATACATTATTCGGAGCGTATTTTAGTGATTTTAAGGAGATATTTCTTTTCCATGTGTCCATTATATCTTTTGTTTCAGGATCCGATGCTTTTATTATTATCGCGGGTTTTTTCGGAGTTGGCTTTGCTGAATATTGTGGGTTTTTTTTGTTATTTCTGCATAAGTTTGAATATTTGTAAGTTTCATTGGTGTATTCTTAGATTGTTTAATTTCTTTCCTTAGTGTCTCGAACTCATTTTTGATGTCATTTTTTAGATCTATTAGTGATGTTGTGTATTGCGCTACTGAGTTGATGTTTAGGCCAAAATAGTAATATTTTAAAACTTGCATCAAGACTCGCGCGCGTCGCGTCACTCGATGGTTTGAGGTTAGTTAAACGTCGCCGGGGGGGGGGGGGGGGGGCGTGTGCCGCCTCCCACCTAGCAACAGTGTGTTGAACGCCGCGGCATTGTCGATTAGAGTATTGTTGCGACCGTTAGTAGGTTGCGCGAGGCCCGTGTTTGATTTGAAAATTTTGGGTTAATTGTGCGCGTAGTTTTGAATTTACTATTGAGTATTGGGTTCTCGTTAAGACCGCCTCGAAAGAACCGTCGTTTTGCTCCATTGAACTGCGAGGTCGCGTGCAAAAGGAAGCCTCTAATTCGTATCGTTTTTTGTTAGTACGTTTACGTAACGACGAGGCTTGGTCTTCAATTTGAGTGATTAAAGTAACTTCGTTTGCAAGTAATTTACGTCAATTTGTATAGTGATTGCATGTTGAAATGCATTTTGCAATATTTAATTTGCTTGTGTGACGCGGAACCGTCCGCGCACGCCGAGTGGACTGACGGCCTGGAATTTGATGCTCGCATTCCATTTCGAGGGCGTGGCCCTGTTAATTGGTTTTGGAAGTTAATGTTGAATTGTTACGTCGCGTTAAGTGCATTTTTTGTGTGTTGACTATTTTCGTTAGTTTTACGTGTCAACGTAAGTGTTACGTGTGTGACGTGTTATTTTAATATCGTACGAAAGAATTTTAGCTTGTGTGGAACGCTGAACTTTGAGACTCGAGTAGAGGCCGCGTTCGGTCCCGTGTTTGTAAATTTGTGCTACGTGAACCCGGAACATTGAATATTGAACTTTGAACGACGCTTTGTTATTTGTGTTGTGTGTCACTTGTTTTAATTTCGATGAACGTTGAGTTGGTTGACTTTATTAAAAGTTGATAAACTGAAATTGTGAAAAGAAGGCAGTATTTTTCAATTGGTGAACTACGACTGGGGGGAGCGCACATTTGGAGAGCAGCAGTGCCTGTGGATATTCTCTCCTATTACATCGGACCGTCAGGTTACATGTATATACACTTTCGCACACCACTTTACATACACCTCACTTATCACCTGACTAGTACGCTGTGGTCAACCCTACCTCCGAAGATCGGTAAGTGCTTGCTTATTTGTCAGCCGTTTTTGAACATTTATCCATAGGCCATTGGGCCCCGTCCTCCGTTGCTCGTCGAGGAGGCTACTATGGGCCCTAGCCCATTTGACCTGTGCCGGGGCAGCTAAGGGCGTGAACAGTTGATTATCGGGAGTTGTTGCAGTGCTTTTTTGATTTGCGCTGCGCTTGCTTTTATTAGTTTTTTGTTACTTGACGTTACATTTTTACTTTCAGAGACTGCTTGCACTATTACGTCACTTAGTTTTATAATAACTTCGTTAAATGTGATAATGTCGTTTATATCGCTTGCGAATTCTGGCGGGACTATTCCTTCAGTAGATATTGTGGATTGTCTCTGTGTTTTGGAGTTGCCTGCATCTAAATTATTTAAATCCATCTTACCTCCAATATCCATAATGTTACCGCGTTGTGTCACCGACAGGCAACGTGTCCGTGGTCGAGGCGTGTCGCCAGGTAGTAGCCCGTCACCAGGTAGTGACTTGTCACCGATCAACTATTTTACAAGGTACAATTTCAGCTCACTTTCTTTTTATTGCACATCACTGTTTTGTGTCCCTTTTAGTATATATTTGTTACTCGTCGCACTTTATATAGTTTATTTGCACTTTCGTTCTCGTTTCACTTCACTAAGGGCTAAGTTTATAATTCAAACACTTCACCAAGATCTAGATTGCTTTAAGCCCGTACACTTCACTTAGGTCTAAATCACTTTTCATGAATCACTTTCGATAAATCGGTTTCCCCATGTCGTACATATTCCTATATAATTGCCACTCTTTATTTGCCTTGAGGAAGTACCGTATGACTCCTAATAGAGAAGGCTCTGTCAACTTGTCTAAAATCCGTTTAATATCTGGTGCATTCAGTCCTTTAAGCTTAGTAGAGAATACCGGAGATTTCTTTCCTGTATGGACTCGACTCAGAAAATAGACACCTTTCCTAAGTAGAATAGAATAGAATAGAATGATTTTTATTCAATATGGATTATTACATAATACTTATTGAAAGTCATTATTTTATTTACCACTGTTTCGGAAAATACCTCTGTCCTGGGAAGAACCAGCAAGAAACCCAGCGGGACTTTTTTTTTTAAACATAATTTCACTTAACAATAATTTTGTTTATACAATTTTAAATGAATTTTCATAGAACCAGCATGGTGGCGATCACCTTATTCCCAGGGGTTATTTTCATTCATGTATTCCTTGATATTATAATAACCCTTTTTGTACAGTTTTTCTTTAATAAAACTTTTAAACTTGTTTATTGACAAACTTTGAACATGTTCTGGGATTCTGTTGTAAAAGCGTATACATTGCCCCATAAATGAATTACTAATTCTGTGGAGTCTAGTAAGTGGCATTACAAGCTTATGTTTGTTCCTAGTGTTTAAGGTATGAACATCCTTATTCTTATTAAAGCTATTTATGTTTTTATGTACATACATTACATTTTCATAAATATATTGCGATGCCAAAGTTAATATGTTTATTTCTTTAAATTTTTCTCTAAGGGACTCTTTACAATATAGATTATAAATCGCCCGTACGGCTCTCTTTTGCAAATCAAATATAGCTTCAATATCAGTCGCATTACCCCATAGCAAAATTCCATAAGACATTACGCTATGAAAGTAACTAAAATACACTAATCTAGCTGTCTCAACATCTGTGAGACTTCTAATCTTTCTTACAGCATATGCTGCAGAACTAAGTCTGCTTGCTAATTTAGATATATGGGGGGCCCCATTGAAGTTTCGCGTCAATAGTAATACCGAGAAAAACAGTGGTATCCACAAGACTCAACTCCTCCCCATTTAAGAGCACATTGGTTTTCGAATGTTTTACATTAGGTATTGTAAATTTAATACATTTTGTCTTATTGCCGTTTAAGAGCAAATTGTTGGCGTTAAACCAATGTACTAGTTTCGATAGAGCATTATTTACATCGTCATATTTAATTGACTGCCGTTTCAGTTTGAAAATTAAAGAGGTATCGTCAGCAAATAATACTATATCGTGATTGTCCCCTACAAGATAAGGTAAGTCATTAATATAGATTAAGAACAGGAATGGGCCAAGAATCGAGCCCTGAGGAACGCCCATTGATACTACCGATCCGGAGGAACATTTACCATTAATGACGACTTTTTGAGTTCTGTTACTTAAATATGAAGTAATAAGTTTAAGCGCCAATTTTTTTACACCGTAATGTTGTAGTTTCCTGATTAATGTATCATGATGAACACAATCGAAAGCCTTGGAAAGGTCACAGAAAATACCTAAGGCATCTTGTGAATTCTCCCAGGCATTAAAAATATATTTCATAAGCTCAACACCGGCGTCAGACGTCGAGCGACCCCTTGTAAAACCAAATTGATTTTTATGAAGTAATTTATTTGTATTAAAAAAAATTAACAATTGAACCAAAATTATTTTTTCAAAAATTTTACTGAGAGTTGGTAGTACAGAAATAGGTCTATAATTAGCGGGGTCCAATGTACTACCAGATTTAAATAAAGGTATTACTTTACTATACTTCATTAAATCAGGAAACACACCAGAATCGATACAAGTATTAAAAATAATAGCAAGATGAGGTGCAATTAAATCTATTATAGACGCAATCACTGTAACGGAAATCCCCCACAAATCTGCGGTTTTCTTTACATCAATGGTTTTGAAGTATTTTACAATATTATGCGGTAATACTTTTTCAAATCTAAATTCTTTTAAACAGGTATTAACATTCTGTTTAAGAATCAAGAAATCGCTTAGTCGCGTTAACCGCCTCGCAGAGGTCGTAGGAGAGAATAAGTCTTGCTGATTCTGTTTCTTTTTGAAGTTTTTCTATATTTTCATTCAGTATATTGACCCAACGTCTCATGCATAAACCTTCCATGTCTTTGGGTAAGTCTTTCAGACTCTCGAGAGACGTTCAATTTCTGTTTATTGGACTCAAGCATGTGAAGCATTCTTGAGTCTGACAACTTAAGAATCATCTCGTATATAGTGTATAAACCTGATACGACACTCACCCGAATCTCCCTCTTAAGGTTGCCAGACTTCTCCAAATCCGTTTTAGCTCGCTGAAGTATTTCGTTTGCGTGCCAGGGCAGTTCATTTAAAAGCACGCGGCTGCCCCCAATTGATCACGTGGAGGCGTCAAGGGAGGTGTTGGTATCCCCACTGTCAGCATCTGACTCCGCGGTGTCTTCTGTTTCTGACGCAGTTCTAAAGGCGTCCTTGGATTCCACAGATTTCGCGTGGCTGATTTGTACACGGATGCGTAGGAGGCTTGATCCAGATCTTACAAGCACTGGCGAGGACGTGGTTGCTTCATCAATATTAGACGAAGTGGCAAACGGCTCCGAAATATTTGGTTCCGATTCGTCCTTTTCGGCACACTTTCCGGTTTGGAGACTTACTTCATGCCCCACTGTTCCCTTATCCATAGGAGTCACAGGATTATCACTCTGCGCTAGCTGGATCATTTGTTCCGTTGTTTTGTTATCGGTGCTGGTAGGAGCCCGACTTAAGTCTTTTGTGCCCTTTATCGTGGTTTTCTTTTTGGAGGCAGCCAGTTTTTCTGGGTGAACAGATACAGGTTTTTTGCCCTTGTCCGACATCTACTTTGTTACTACCCTTTTTTGTGTTGACTAAAACAGAACGGTCCCCTCAGAAGTTGAGGACTAATAAAAATAAATATGGCGGGTGAGTTTTGGTGTCCAAAAATTTTTAATATTTCTGAGAGCCTCTAAATGTAGAGAATATGATGACAATTTCAATGTCGAAAACCGCGTCGAAATCCGACTTATAGAACGGGAGTTATGAGACTTTGAATTTGTCCAATATGGCAAGCCAAGATGGCGGACAACAATTAAAAAATTGATATCTCGCCTTCTAATTTAGCTAACTAGGCCGAGTTTGGGCTTATTCAATTTGTCTCCTTGGAAGGTTTGCCAGCTTGCACCAAATTTGGCGATTCGATTTTTTGCTTTCAGAATATTCTGTGAAAGGTTTGATGATGTATTTTGAAAACCCCGTGCCTCTACGACTAACGGTTGCTAAGATATGGCGGCCAATATGGCGAAAAATCCAAAAATTGAGCTATCTCAGCAACGGGAAGAGCTAAAAGGGTCGTGTTTGGACTGTAATAACTTGAAATTTTATGTCCTTGCAACTGAAAATAAGAGAAACCAAGAAATCTTTGATGCCACTGAAATATCCTGAAAAACAACTGAAAGTCCTATAACTCTCTAACGAATAATGATACGAGTAGAACAAAAATGATAACGGGTTTTTGCTCGTCTTTACGTACCTTCGTCTACCTTTCCAATGTACGTAGTACCTTTCCAAAACGTATATTAACGCCAGTGTTCGGGAAGGGTGAACACGTTGGAGTGTTGTTTCATGAAAATGCTAAAATAATAAATTCTATGAGATCAAAAAATCTAAATTTTTGTCCGTGGCTTGAATATTAGTTTCTCTGTTAAAATATAAAATAAAAAAGATATGTTATCACTTTAAAACGTGCACTAAGTTCTGCCGAAAATAGACTAATTTTAAGAAAATGACTTTTTCGGTAATAACTTTTAGAATAAAATGCCGATTTCAATGGAAGAAGCGTTGATAACTTGTGCAGACAACCACATATAAGAATATGTATCTAAATTTTGCTGCACGATTTCCGTTTCAATTTTCAATGCCATGTGGGCTTTGTAGCCGTGGCTTGGCGAGCCCACTTCGGATGTGTGTCGGTGGGCTGCGGTGAGAGGAGTGTCCGCTCCCTCTACCGCTGCAGCCGAGGTGGAGTCGCGGAGGATGAGGAGTGTTGGTATGGCGATGCGCCACTCGCCCTATCCTCCGCGACTCAAACGTGGGCGCACCGTTGATGCAGTGGTGGTGGGGCAGCGGGGGGAGAGGAGTGTCGGTATTGCGAGGTGCCGCTCTCTCTACCCTGCGTGGCCGAAACTTGGTTGGCGGCGGAGCCAGAAACCAGATCCACCGCTGGGGTCGAGAAAGCGGGCGCTACTAAGCGCTCGATTTTCCTGGCCCCATGGCCTTCGCGCATCGGACACAAGGGCGTCCGTTGCGCATATTAACCCTGCATTAGTCGCGCGGGCTACATATGTAGCCCACCCCAATAAAAAAGGCAATTTCTCAAAATTGGTTAGTGCTAGCGTCCTGCGCCGCCAAGTACTTTCAAATGAATGTTCGAGAAATGCGCTCAGTGCAGCGCAAGAGCAAGTCGCGCGCGGTTGTGTCACGGGAAATCAGTAAAGTGCATGGACTACAACTGTAGCCCGCGCGACCAAAGACGTAAGTATTCTTGTCATAATGAATTATTTGGTTTTTATCTATTTTGCAGTAAAATGAACTGAAATGCATTATTTAAATTTTGTTTATTGTTTCTGATTATTGTTACATAATGTAGCTTTATGTTTTTAGGATATAAATGGATTATCGACGAGATGCACAGATTGAGGCATGGCTGGCTGAGGTTGTGGGCGAAATCGAAACTTATAAAGCTGAGTCAAGCTCCGACGAAGAAGTAGATCATCTAGAAGAGCAGGACCATCAACCGGAATCCGAGCAAGAGCAGGATATTCCAGGCGAGGTGTTGGACGAAAGCTCTGAAGATGATGAGCCGTCTCAGGGACGCCGGCGCACAGATTTTTACTCTAGAGTGCACAATACGTTATGTTTAAAAAAAAGTTCCTCTGAACAGAGGAAGAACACGAAGACACAATATAGTATTTGTACCTCCTGGGCCTAAGGGAATAGCTCGAGAAAAAACCAGTATTGAAGACTGTATGTCGCTTTTTTTTTGATGATCAGATAATCGGCCTTATTACTAAATACACTAATAAGAAAATTAACCATATCAAGGATAAATATGCAAACAAAAGAGATTGAAATCAGAGGCTACATTGGGATTTTAATAATGGCTGGAGTAATTGGGAGAAGATCTAGTACTGCTCAAATATTTGAACACGTAAAACACACAGGAATCGACGCAATATATTTGACTATGTGTGAACAAAGGTTTAAATTTCTGACAAGGGTTTTACGCTTTGACGATATTGAAGACCGCCAAACTCGTGTAAGCATTGATAAGCTAGCGCCTATTAGAGATATTTTTGAATTGCTGCTTGCGAATTTTCAAAAGTATTTTGTTACAAGTGCGGAAATGACATTGGATGAACAGTTGATAGCTTTTCAAGGCCGCTGTTCTTTCAGGCAATACATTCCCAGCAAACCGGCAAAATATGGAGTGAAAATTTTTGCCCATGTTGACGTTCATTATCCTTATACGTTCAATTTAGAAATATATGCAGACCAACAACCAGAAGGTCCATTTCGCTTGAGCAACGAAAGATGACATTGTTATGAGGATGGCACAGCCTGTGCTTGGCAAAAACATGAATATCACCATGGATAATTGATTTTCTTCACTTCGCGTTGCAAAACAGGTTTTTGAAAACGGCACAACTATGGTCGGCACAGTACGAAAAGACAAACGAGAAGTTCCTCGGGAATTTCGTGTCGCAAGAGGAAATCTATTATGTTCTTCTAAATTTGGGTTCCACCCACCATGCACACTAGTATCGTACGTGCCAAAAGGAAATAAAGTTGTCATCTTGATGTCAACGATGCATAACGATGCCACAATTGATGCTGACTCTGGAGACAGTCGAAAGCCAGAAGTAATAACTTATTACAATAGGACGAAAAATGCAGTTGACCTTGTGGATAAAATGTGTTCATTATATGACATTTCGAGAAACTCTAGAAGATGGCCCCTTACGGTTTTCTTTGATATGCTAAATTTGAGTGCACTAAACGCATTGTGCAAATAAAAACTATGAGAATATTTCCCGACGTGACTTCTTGATTAACTTGTCCTTGGCTTGGATGAAACCACTGGCTCATAAGAGAATTGAAAAAAAATCGTTGCCAAGAACTCTAACAATAAATATACAAGATTTTCTTGGCATTACATACGCAGAAACCCAACCAACTACCTCAACAGCAACATAGGGTAATGTTGTGCGCCGTTGCCATGACTGTGGAAGAGCACGCAGTAAAAGCACCAGAAAGATGTGCACCGCGTGCCAAAAGTTCATATGTGGGGATCATTTGAAGATACTGTGTTTGTCCTGTGCGGAAAATACAATTTAGAAGTTAGTTCCTATTAAAAGTTTATTTGTGATCTCAAAAAGAGCGATTCATGTGATTTTTGTGCCATTTTAGACAAGTTTTTTGTTTTTGTTGATTATTAGTAACACAGAGGTTGTGATTAAGTTTTGTTAACTATATTTTGTTAAAAAGACGGTAGTTATTATATTTACATTTTAATAATAAAAACTTTATGCTTGTTTTATTTTTTATTCAATTTGTAAATGGACTACATATGTATTCCGCGCGACCACTTACGTGACTTTTATAGGCGCGACTACTGCAGGGTTAAGTTGGAGTCCGACGAGGAGGGCGCGCCATGTGTTCTGGTGCGCCTTACCTGAAAAGGAGATGGGGGAGGAGTATTCCTCTCCTGAAGACAAGCCGCCATAAGGAGGCCAGCGTAGGTGGCGCCGCGGATGTGTGTGAAAGCGTTCCCGTGGCCCTGCCAATATGCGACGAGGGTGGAACACTATGGGGTTTTAGTCGGTGCGAAACCGACATAACCCGTCCTTGACTCCCGCAAGGCGGGTATGCGTAGGCATTTCCCCATGTAAAAAAAAAGGTATGGTTAGGTTTTTTTTAATTATTATCAATTGTTTACTCTACAGACTCGCGGTCGTACCCTTTATTACATTTTTGAATTATTATTATATTACATATTGAATTTCTAAACTATTACATCTCTCCGCGTATATTTAAATGTACGTTTTCTTTTACAATTTATGAGTGTTATATTGTGCCTTACATCTCAATAGTAAGTAATTTTTTTTAATTATTCGAAACATTTAAAATAATACATAGTCTTTTTTTGTTATTTTTTTTTCTTTTTTTTCTTCTAATAGCTATATCAATTCGTCGTTGTCAGGGCCTCCACGACAGCTGCGTCTCTGCTTCTTAGTGCCATTTTTAAGTTATATTCTTTAATTCTGTTTGATGTCGCAGCCATTGCGCTCTCAATCAACCTTCCAGTCGCATCGTCGCAATCGTCCGTGTAATATACACAGGAGACTGTGTGCCTGGACACTGCCACTACTGCGTGTTGGACGTAAATTTTGTGCTTTTCTGTTGTTGTCCTCATTATGACCACTGTCCCGTATGTGAGACCTTGGGCCTCATGTACGGTTAAAATTCGCCACCGCCAAGGGACTCCTTTTCTGCTTGCGTATATACAAGATATAATGTATTTGGCAGGGTACCTGGAATGACGACTCCCGTGTACCTATTCGTTTTCAGTGAGTGCATCTGAGATCTGGATGAATATATGCCATTGTAGATTTCACTTAGGGCATATGCCACATCCATCAGATTCCGGTGCGTACACAGGAGTTCTTGGCTGATTGTGGTCACGAGGCTTGGGCGAGTATATTGCATCGCAAAGAGGTTTTCTCTGTCGATATACGGAAGTTGATTGATGTCACCGATGAGCAGTATTTTTTCCGCTCCACTCAGTCGCATTGCCATTACTATGGCCCTGAAATGGTTCATGAGAGCTTCGTCGACTAAAAGTCGAGTGCATCTTCTGTTTTGCCTTCTCATGCCATTTACTAAAATTGAGGCCATAGTGCTCACTTTTGTTTTTGCGTCGGTGCCAATGCGGTTGCTTAATTTTCCCCTGAGGTCTTTAGTTGCTTCTGTTGTTGTAGTGACAATCAAATCATTCTCCGCATCGAATTGGTTTATAACCCAAGTTGTTTTTCCACACCCTGGGACCCCATTGACCCAATTTATTGTCGGCACCGTCCAGCTTTCCCAAGGATCTCCCGCTATAAGCCGCCATATGATGACCCATTTTTCCTCTTATCACTGTAGATGTTTTGTTGTCATAAATTGCGGCCTCTGCCTCCTCGAGCTACACCTCAAGAATCTCTTGACTACCGAGGTGGAAACTTTGTAAGATGTTCCTACCAGTCGTTTGGTTCACCTCCAAAGTTGCTTTTGTGAGGCCTTTAACTCTAGGAACGCGTTGATTATGTGGTCCTTAGGCCCAATCGCCGGTAGAAGCTTTGGCGGTTCGACTCGTCCCGAACAGGGTCTAGTGTAGGTGGGTTGGGATTTCTTGAGAACTCTCGGAGGCTCTCTTATTAAGTTTTCGGCTTGCCTTATCTTTCTTAACTTTCGGATTGCTCTTCCTGGAATGCTTTGGGCTGCTGCATTAATGGTATTAATTAATGCACTTACCCCGCTTTGAGACTCAGAACTTTTGGTAACTTTTTCTCTGGCTGCGGCCTTTTCTTGGGCCGTTTTCAGTTGCAGGCGTTCTGGGCCACTAAGTGTTTCTGGATTTGCTGTTAGGTGTTGAGTTGCCATAGTCGAGTCGCGATGTTTGAGGAAGCTCAGGTTTTCGCCCCTATCCTCATACACGACTATTTCATGTTTATTTGAGGCTTTTATGCAACCAATGTGTTCCACGACTTCACCTTTCTCATACAAGACCACCATGGCATCCACACTTATGATGCGAGATATGTCCACTGTCTCTACCTCATCGAGTCTCGTTAGCAGTGAGCATGCCTGGGCGAATGGAGTTTTCTGTTCGCTCCATGTGAACAGCAAGATCGTTTTGTTTTTCGACCTTACTATTCGACATCGTTGGTTGGCGACTTCTATCTCAATTAGCGCATCGTATGTTTTGCGCTTCATGCTCGTTTTGAAGGTACTGCCGTTTAGTAAGCTTGCGAGACCAGGAGAGATTTTGACATAGTTTTGGCCCACTGTTGAGCCAAAGCTTAGCCCGAAACGCTCTGTGTTGTTATCCATGAAGAGAGCTACTCCTCGAATTCTCAGGCCTGGATTGCCTCTTTCAGCGCATGCAATTAGCTGATGTTCTACTTTATTGGCTGGGATGCTCTTCTCTTTTATGCAAACTTCTGCAGACTCCACAACAGTTTGCTGTTGTCTGGGGGATGGATTGTTTGTGACGTTGCGCTTCACAGCGGCGCGGAAGATGCCCTCTACGAATGCCAGGAATTTGTGCCTTTTGTCATCTTCTTCGATGATTTTATGTAGGTCAGATTTATTAAGATTGGCGTTTATCCGGAACTCAAGGTCCAGACGTGCCGCTTGATAGCGGGGACACTCAAGAATCACATGCCATACTGACTCACTACCATTTGGGTCGCACTCGCACCCTGGAGGGTCTTTTAATTTAAAGCGGTGCATGTATTCCGCAATTCCACTATGTCCTGTTAACACTTGTACCTGTGTGGGTGTCAACATGGTTTTCCTCACTATCCGGTATGCTTTTTCTATATCCGGAAGGAATGTTTTGGTGACATGCCCTGTGGTGGAGGTCTCATATCTGTCCTGCCAGACCCGAACAGTTTCCTCTCTGATTTTCTTTCTAACATAGGACACGGAAATCTTGTCATAGTCTAGAGTGGCTGTTTCCCGGAGTGCCGCCGCCTTGGCAAGCTCGTCGGCTCTCTCATTTCCGGACGTGCCTACATGGACCCTCAACTAGAATAGTCTTATTTTTCTTCCCTCTTTCCTCATCTTCCCTATGCTTTCTTGTATGACTTTCGATAGGGGATGGCTCGCTTTAGGGTTCTTTAGCAGATCGAGCGAAGATCTTTAGTCGCTCATTATGTTAATAACGGGTTCTGTCCTTGATTCTGCTAGCTTGGTTGCCCTTAAGCATGATCCACACCTTCTGATCCTATCCTATTTATCGGAAATCCTAAATCGGAGTCATTCTCTACACACTTTCCGATGTGCTTCCATAAAATCAGATCGGCTTTTAGCGGTTACTCTGTGCAGACGTGATTCACATGGTTCCTACGTTGTCTAAAATACAAAAGATTGTGATAGGAGTAGCAATATCAAGTACTGTCGTGGATACACGAAAAAGAAGGAAAAAGAGAAGCTTATGGGCTGAAGAAATTTACAAACAGAGAAAAAGGTTTACACCTCTAACAATGATTAAGGTTTTAATGTCTAAACATTTTCGGACGTATTTAAGGATGAACGAAGAGTGTTTTTCTCAATTACTGAGTATGGTACGCCCATTTATTCAAAAGCAAAATACTATTCTGCGAGAAGCAGTAAGTGCTGAAGAAAGATTAATAGCGACTTTGAGATTCCTTACTTCTGGTTGTAGCTATACTGACTTGATGTTCAATACAGCTATATCTCCTCAGTTACTCTCACAAATAATACCAGAAACCTGTATAGCAATATATAAATGCTTAAAGGACTACATAAAGGTATGAAATGAAATTTCCTTTTACGTAATTATTTGTATTTATTTATTATTGTTACTTTTTTATTAATCATAATTATTACCTACCGATATTCATTGTGCTTAGAATGATTGTAGTACTTATTTTTTAGTAAAAATAATAAAGTCTTTTAAAGCTCCCTGCATGTAATTAGATGTTGAGGAATGGGGCGGTGATGGAATGCTAATTACTGGAGGTTCCAAAGAATATGTACATTCTTCGTTAATAACTGTTTCTGTTGCATTACGCAATGGCAATGAATTTGAAGAAATATGGTCTGAATCACTACTAGTAAATGTCGATGTTTGATATGAAGAAGTGTATGATTGCATTGTGGAAGGTGGATGGTGCGCCTGTGAAGAATGAGAGGATGATGGAATGATTGTGTACCAATGGGATGATAACTGGTGCGGTTGTGGAGATGGAGAAGGTGATGGAGTGATTGTGTACTGATGGGATGGTGACTTGTACGGTAAGTGCGGTTGTGGAGATGGAGAGGGTAGATATGTAGGTTCCAAAGTTATTTGAGAATTTATTGTTAGTTTTTTCATTTTGGCATAGAAGAGAGCATCTGATATTATTTTTTGCGCAATGGCTGATTGTTCTTCAGTTAGAACTTTGAGTTGAAGTCCAATTGATTTCCCGATTACTTCCCAGTCATTATCTTCACTACCTGTTAATATTTTTTGAGCCTGATCTAGAATTTGAGACTGCTTCGTATAGAGGTCCTGTTTTTTTTTTCTTTATTTTAGTGGGTGGAACTGCGAAACCATCGTTTTGTGTTTCATTTCCAGTAATCCGCAAATAAAATAAAATGAAATTAATTTCAGATGCCATCGACGACAGAGGAATGGATAGAAGTGAGCTCGGATTTTGAAAGCAAATGGAATTTCAATCATTGCGTAGGCGCAATCGACGGAAAACATATTGCAATTAAAAAGCCGCCAGACAGTGGATAACTTTTTTATAATTATAAGAAAGTGGTAAGTGGTAAGTGGCTCTTTCTAGTGGTAAGTAGTCTAGTGAGCCTTGTTGTTCTTGGTCTTGTACAGGCTAGACGCCTCTTATATTCTCAGGTCTAGCGGAAGCAGACCCGAGATGGCGAGTGCAAAAGTGAGCGACACCGTGCGGTACGTTTTACAGATCTTCTGCGCGAAGCCCCTTTGCAACGTGTTAAGTTGGTCTTTAATCATCTATAGTTCTGTTGCTGAATACCACGCGCTCGAAGCGTACATCACTATAGGTTCGACGAATGCAACGTATATTGTCTTTACAATCTCACCATTGAGACCCCAGGTCGCCTTGGCTGCGCATGCAAGCTGCTTGTAAGGCGTGATCCATTTCGACGTTCCCTACTTTTTTAAAGAAAAAAACACAGAAAATTCAAATTTAATGGAGAATGTTTATAATCATTTGAAAGAACATTCTTTGGCATTTATTTTTTGAAGATTATGTCGCTACGTACGTAAGTATGTTGCTACGTCGCAGATGGTCCATCAGTTGAGTCCAATTTTCGATGACTCGTTCGAGCATTTCGACTGGTAACTAGCGAATGACACGCGTGATGTTTTCCTCCAAGGCCTGAATCGAAGCGGGTTTGTCCGCATAAACTTTAGACTTTACATATCCCCACAGAAAAAAGTCTAACGGTGTGATATCACACGATCTTGGTGGCCAATCGACCGGCCCAAAACGTGAAATTATGTGCTCACCGAAATGTTCTCTCAATAAATCCATTGATTGATGCGATGTGTGAGAAGTGGCACCGTCTTGCTGAAACCAAATGGCGCCGAGATCACGAGCTTCAATTTAAGGCATCAAATAGTCGGTTATCATGGCACGATAACGGTCGCCATTGACGGTTACTTTCGCACCGGCATCATTTTTAAAGAAATATGGACCGATGATTCCTCCGGCTCACAAACCACACCAAACCGTTGTTTTTTCTGAATGAAGTGGCAGTTCTTGAATTTCTTTAGGTTGTTCTTCGTCCCAAATGCAGCAATTTTGTTTGTTTACATACCCATTGAGCCAGAAATGGGCCTCATCGCTAAACAAAATTTGCCTCGAAAACGTCGGATCTTCTTGGAACTTTTCAAGAGCCCATAGAGCGAAGCGATATCGCTTGGGAAGGTCGAGCGGCTTCAGTTGTTGCACAAGCTGTATTTTGTATGCTTTCAATTTAAGATCTCGACGTAAATGCGCCAAGTCGTTCCATACGACAGTCCGAGTTGCTGCGAACGGCGCCGAATCGACTCTCCACGGTCTTCGTGTACACTCTCAGCTACGGCCGCTATATTTTCTTCACAGCGTGCTGGACGTAGTCTATTCGGTGGATCCAATATATATATCCAATAATGAATGCTGGGTCTCAAAATGGGTGATGGTGTTGCGAATAGAACGCTCAGTAGGCCGATTATGTTGACCATATGTTGAGCGAAGTGCACGAAACACATTCCTCACAGAACGTGAATTTTCGTAATAAAGTTGAACGATTTGTAAACGTTGTTCAGGCGTAAGTCTTTCCATTATGAAATGCCAAACAATACTAAACAAAAATAACATGACAACATGACACGACTCACACATGATCTGTAAAAAAAAGGCTATTGAAAAAAGTATCTCTACTTGAATCACCCTTTATATGTCAGCCGCTTACTTGCATGCGGCTGCTACATGCGGTTTAAAGGTGAGTCCACGGTCGATGATGAGACCGAGTACTTTAATTTCCTCTACGAGGTTCACTCTGCTGCCAGACAGACGGCTCCGGGCGCAGTGGCTTAGCAATGAGTTGTTGCGCTGGGGGCCGCGGGTTCGAATCCCGCACGGAACAAGATATTTGTATGGCCTTCAAATAATTGTTCCGGGTCTGGATGTTTATCCTCGTGCAATTTATATTTGTAAATTGCCTCCACGATACAGAAGAAAATCCTAGTGTGGGAGTAACGTTTTTAACCATTTAAAAAAAGACATATGCAGGTTAGGGGAGTCGAATTTAAGTTTCTTCGTTATGAGCATTGCATTTGTTTTGTGCGCTGCAAACTTTAACTTTCTTCTGTGTTCTTGATTCCCCATTTCGTTACCCTCTTTAAAGTGTCGTTGGCTTGTTGCTCCAGGGCACTCGTTGAGTGTCCCGAGAACACCAAGACAATGTCATCCGCAAATGCCTGACAGTATACTCTTTCGTACGTAAGTTGGTGCAGCAGTGAGTCTAGGATAACATTCCAAAAGGTTGGTCCACCAATAGATCCTTGAACACAGCCCTTTGTAGTTCCCTACTCACTGGTTGCTCTGGCGTAGTTGACTGTGATTTTTCGGTCTTGAATACCTTCAACAAAGAGCCAACATATCGTAGAGGTTTTTGGGACATTTCTTCTTGGCTAGTTGCAGTTTCAATGCTGGCCACCAAGCGTTGTCGAAGGCTCCCTCTATATCTAGTGAAATAACGAGGACGATCTTTTTATTCCTCACTTCGTTTTTAATATGTTCCAATAGATCACAGAGGGCGTCCTCAGTACCAAGTTGAGGCATGAAGCCATACTGGTTTTTATTTAGAGTTGGGAGGACGTGCCACTGGATTCGGCCCACCATCAATTTCTCGACTATTTTTCCGAGTACTGATAGGAGACCTATGGGTCTGTATGACTTTGGATGAGTGTAGTCATCCTTCCCTGGCTTACGAATGATGACCACGTGTGTAGTTTTCCACTGCTTGGGAAAACATGCCATTTTCAAGCACATGTTGACTATCGCTAGGAATACCTTCCTGTTGCAGTGAATTGCGGTAGAGCAGATGTCAGATGTTAGCCCATCTGGTCCAGGAGCTTTTTTTGGGTTAAGTGCTTGTAACACTGAATCAAGCTCCGCTTCTGTAAAAGGTGGATCATCTTCTGACAAACCTAGGTCTTTGTTGAAGTCCGTCAGCTCTCGTACTTTGGTGTGGTACGGCTGATCTGTTACCACACAGTCGTCAGGGTAAAATGTTTGGGCCCAGAGTTCTGCTGACTTTTCGGATGTCAGGGTTTCACCCTGGTTGTTTCTTAGGAGCATTTTATCCCACATGCTCTCCTTGTCCTGTGTCGTGCAGAATTCTTTCCAGCTTTCGGTTTGCGCCTCCTCAACTTTTATGGTGTACTGTTTCTTACAGTTTATGTAGTCATCTATAACGTTTTGTATTCGACTTGGTGCCGCATTTCTTATGCGTCTTTTTTTCTTTTGGACTTCTCTTTTGAGTTGGTTGAGGGTTTTTGACCACCATGGAGGCGTTGCATTTACCCCCCTCATGCCCACTTCCGGAAGATTCCTGGATTACTTTTGTGTAGGCTATTGTGATGGATTCTAGTTCCTCATGGGTTTCCACCCCCTCGATTAATGTGGAGTTATGGCTCTTTCTTCTAGTAGTGATCTAAAGTGTGATGAGAAGTCTGACCATTTTGCCTTCCTGGTGTTGTATTTGCGCGTTGTGCAGGGCCGTAATGGTTTTAAGGCCGTTTTAGTACGCAATGTAAATGTTATGGCATTATGGTCTGATGTAATTAGACTTCTCTCCACTCTCCAGTCCTCCACATTGCCGAGAAGTGACGGACTGCAAGCAGTTACGTCTACTATGCTCGAGCAGATTCTCCCCTTCTGTAAGTTTCGAAGGTAGGTATGTCACCCGTATTGAGGATATGGAGATCCAGTTCATTGAGGAAGGTGTTATATGCCGCGCCTTTTTCGTCTTCTGTGTTGCTTCCCCACCATTGACTCCAAGCATTTACATCTCCAGCCACTATGATGTTGTTTGTGTGAAGTTTTGCACATGCTGCTTGGATTCGTCTAAGGTAGGGATTGATATATTGCTCCCCCTCGAGGTAGACTGTCACGACTCCTAATTTTTGGTTTCCTGCGACCTGAACCACCGCTGCTTCTGTTTTAGTAACCAGCTGTGGAGCATGAATGATCTCCAGCTGATTCCCGAAGACAAGGACTGCGGCCTTCACTGGTTTTTGTCTATTCAGGCTGCATTGAATAACTCGCGTGCCAGGATGTTCTTTAATAACGCCATTTTTTCCCACATAGGGTTCCTGTACAATGGCGATCGACACTCCTTTATCCGTTGCAACCTGAAGTAGTTCCGCCGTTGCTACCCTGGAGCATTGCAAGTTCACCTGAATGACTTTAATGTGTGTATCTGACCTACTAATGTTTGAGATGGTGTTATTTTGGCTGCCCTTAGCAATATGTTATGCGAGATCGTGCTATGGCATCCCACTTCTGCTTTTCCCGGCAATCAAAGCTAAAAGCATTGTGTGCCAGGTCCGTGTCGGCACCGTGGGCTTTTAGGCAATTTTTACATCTTAGGGGACTTCCCTCCAGTCTGGTTGGGCATTTGTCCCATGAGTGAGTCTTTCCGCAATGACTGCAGAGTTCCTTCTTTTCATGGCACACTGCCTTTGTGTGGCCAAAACCAAGACATTTAGTGCATTGCACTAGGGGAGAGTGGTCCATTATTGGTCTCCTTTGGAGGCCAATGTAAGTTTTGCCCGCATCATTGAAGCGCCTGTGCACTTGTGTAGAGAGCTCGGGTACAGGATGGCACTCATGTGGATTCCTCGCCTTTTTCCTGTATCGAACTCTGATTGTTCGTTCTTTTTCATCGACGTCATGCAGAAGGTATTTATTCTGCGCCAGTATATTTTCGACGATTTCGACGTCGCTATGATACGATAGCACGTCTCTAATCATCGCCAAGGGATTGATTGTCCTGGCAACCTCTACTTTTAAATTTTTGTTTGTCTTAACCCTGTTTTGGACAAGGTTAAGATCCTCCTTGGTGTTACAACTGAGGACGACTTTTTGGTTTTTCGCCTTCCTTACCCTATCGACTTTGGCTCCAGTCTTTTTAGTATCTAGGGCCTCCCTGATTCTCTCAATGATGTTGTCAGCTTTATTCTTCGAATCTGTTGATGTGATTATGAGAGTGTGATTGGGTTTAGGAAGGAGCAGGCTTGCAGCTACTCTGGCGTAAGTCCTTTTTGGTTTTGTTGCTGCTTCACCAGCTTGTGCAAGCTCCGTTGCTAGACTCGGGGCTGTAGGTGATGAAGCCCGTTTCTGTTCCCTGATCGTCCTCAGCTCAGATGACATAACACCTAAATGTTCTTCAATGGGTTGAAGCTGTTCTATGATGCTGAATTGGAATGTTTTGCCTGAGTCCGCCGAAGTTAAGACTGAGAGTCCAGGTCTGATGTTTTCATCTAGCTCCTTCAGCGACCTCTTCATTCCGTCCAGCTCCTGCTCCAACTTTTTGTTTATTTCCTGTGAGGGGCTGGATGGCGGGGATTTAAGGCGTAATAAGGTTTTCTGGCCAGTCTCCAAAACCTCCTTGGTATTATTATCGGATTTTTCGATAATTTGGCGCATGTCAATCAATTGCATACTGAGTGTTTCCACGCCTGATTTTACCCCAGTGAGTTCCCCTCTTAGGTGAGGTAAGATGTTCTCCGCACCTCCCTGCTTCAGCTGATTCAGGTTATTTTGGATTACCTCTATGCGCCTATCTAAATCCGTTACAGCCCTAAGTATTTCCGATGTTCTACGAAATGGCTCTTGGGTTTCAAAGTCCAGCCAGCCCCTTATCGCCTTAGATTCATGGAGGGTATTCTTTATATCAGTCCTGGCTTGGCGTATCTCTGATGCCATTCCTTTCACAAGTTGTGTCATAAGCTTATTTTGGGCCCGCTCCACTCGCATTAGCTCATGAGCGTTGAGCGTGAGCGTTCCTTTTCTAAATTGTGCTTATGTCTAGACCGGGAATCGGACAATGCCAAGACCATCTCGTAGAGGGACTGCAGACTTTCTAAAGCTGTTTGTTTGCATTCCCTCTTCATATTCCCTGCCATTTCTAATGCCTCCTTCCCTTTCATAAGCATTTCGTTCGCTTCTTTTGTCGCCATATACATTTCCACCCCCAGTCGCCTGTCGGAGTTAATGAGCAGGCTGGGTCTACTTTTTTCCGGTGCTTCCGATAATGGTGATTCTGGCACAGATGTGATCGACAGTTCTTCGTCCGATAGGATTGGAAGTGGGGGAATTTCTTCTTGCTTCCAGTTAGCTACTTTATCAAAAGCCAGTATAACAGTGGTAGAGCCACGCGGCAGCTTTTGCTGTCGCACGGATGGGCTGGCTCGAACCGGGGTGGTACCACGACCTCATAGAATACCAGCGTGAAGTAGAGGTTTACCTCTGCGTTTCGCTTGGTGAGTGCAGGTAGCCGGAGGCCCTTTTTACTGAAAATGAGGCATTCCATCTTAGTCCTCACGGGTGACAACGCATCTGCATTTTGATTCGCAAACGAGGATAGATGTAGATGTCTATGGGCCGCAGCAACCACCTACCATCAGGTGGACTGTGTGCTCGTTTGTCACCCACACATAAAAAAAAGCCACCTCCGCCGGGTCACAAATGGAGGACCGGATCGAGCTGTCACTTTTTACAGTTTTGTGAAATTTTTGTTCGTAGGGTGGTGGTGTGCGAAGAAGCCTTTTTTCTAGTGGTGTGTGTGTCTGTCGGGGTTGAGTCCACAGAACGTTTTTCTGCTGCAGATTGAGATGATGGCCGCGGCAACGTTTCGCTGATAGTTGTTTTTGCTAAGTTTGTTTTTGTTAATACTTTTTCCCGCAGCGATTGTGGAGCTCTGGGCGGCGCAACAGGCTTTGAGAAGGCTTGTTAGAGGTAGCGGTCTCCATACCCGACAAGACAACTTTGTTTTCGGACATTTTTTTTGTTTTATTTTAAATATACAAGTATGTTATACAAATATGTGCTTAATATCTAGATAAAGGTTGCCTTAATAGATAGAAAAAATCAGGTAATGCTTTATATTATATAGTTAGATATGTTATACTAATAAATAGTTTTTTTTTAATAATTATTATTGTGAACTCATTGCTGTTCCTCGGTTGTTGAACTGCAGTGTGGAGTACGTTGGCCGCGAAGAAAGAGCCCGTTGCAGGATCTCCGGTGTAGTGTACTGTGAGTCCTAGAGTATGCTTGAAGTATTTTTGTCGTGATGGTATGGAACTAGGGGCAATTTAGAAATTCTGTAGGGGCCAAAAGTTAGAGCTTCTTTTCCTGATTTAAATGAGCCCTCACACGGGGGGTCTAGCTCTTCCGGTTTCTGAGTTATAGCTTGCGCTCGAGGGGGGAGGGGGTTTTTCGTGGGTAGCGTATGGTATTTAGAAAAATGGGGGGGGGGGGTTAGGAGGCTAATGTTTTTGGGTGTGGTAAGTGGTCAGGATAATATTATTCTGCTGAATAGTGTGAAGGGAGGGGCGAAGGTACGGGTAGGGGCAATGGGAGGGGGGGACTTGGTATGAGTGGGGTGAATGTGTGGTATGTGGCGGGGATTTGAGATCCCGACTCAAAAGAGCCCAAACTCGGGTGGTCAGAAATAAGGGGTCTAGGAGATCCCTCGTGGCTTACCTGATGGACGTCAATAGTGTCTCCAGCTGCGGCAATTTATCCTCGGCGGATTCCTCGGTCCGTCTTCGAAGGCTCCACTGAAGTCTGCCCTGTCGCCGGACGCCTCGTGTTCACTGGCACGCTACTCGTATAACCTCGATGTCTGAAAGCACGTTGCAACCACGTGGTTTGAGGTTAAGTTGTTAATATTTACAAGCCAATGACTTCCGCAGTAGTAGACCGATTTTCTTGATTTTTACGCCTTTTAATTGAGCCTAATAGCGGCTTTCAAACAAAAAAACTGCCTATGCGATTTTCTTGTTGCTGTTGACACTACTTATCCCCAAAGTTCAGAAGCTCCTGCTCCCAAGCCAGGTGATGTACAGAGTTCTCCCCAATAACACTAGTGAACTGCACACTCAAAAACTTTTTCACAGCACTTCCACTCGCGTAGCTCAAAAATTTGCAATTTTTTCGTGGAGCTTATGTTTAATATGACACTTTACGGTGCGTACTGGGTTAGGTTAGGTTAGGTTAGGTTCCCCCCCAAACGGGTTCCCGCCTTGTCGTGGCGGGGGGGGGGGGGGGGGGGGCTAGTAGCCGTGGCTTGGTCAACCGCGGTGAACAAAGAGGAACCCCTTGGCTGCCCCGAGGTGTAGGGCCGGCCCGAGGTGGCTACTCCGAGTGGGCTTAACGAGCCCACTTCGGATGTGTGTTGTTGGGCTGCGGTGAGAGGGGTGTCCGCTCCCACTACCGCTGCAGCCAAGGTAGAGTCGCGGAGGAAGAGGAGTGTTGGTATGGCGATGCGCCACTCGCCCTATCCTCCGCGACTTAGACGGGGCCGCACCGTTGATGCGGTCGTAGTGGGCCCGCGGGGGGAGAGGAGTACCGGTATTGCGAGGCGCCGCTCTCCCTACCCTCCGCAGCCGAATCTTGGTTGGCGGCGGAGCCATAGACCAGATCCGCCGCTGAGGTCAGGAAGGCTGGTGCTTCTGAGTGCTAGTTTTTCCTGGCCCCATGGCCTTCGCGCATCGGATACGGGGGTATCTGTTGCGCATGTGAAATTGGAAGCCCAGGAGGAGGGCGCGCCATGTGTTCTGGTGCGCCTTACCTGAGGAGGAGATGGGGGAGGAGTAGTCCTCTCCCGAGGGGAGGCCGCCATGGGGCGGCCAGCGCAGGTGGGACCGCGCATGTGTGCGAAAGCATTCCTGTGGCCCTGCCAATATGCGACGAGGGTGGATCACCATTGGGTTTTAGTCGGTGCGAGTCCTACATAACCCGTCCTTACCCCCGCGAGGCGGGTATGCGTAGGCATTTCCACATGTAATAAAAAAGGTTAGGTTAGGTTAGACTAGGTTTTTTTTTTAATTTCCTCCATTTGTCAGGTTTCACAATTTTGCTTAACTCTAGACACATTACTTAACAAATGCAATCACAAGCGAAGTGATACAGATTGCCTGCGATTTGATACAGGCAATGTATACTTTACTTAAATATTAACAAAAAAAAGAAAAATAAAATGTATTTATATATAAGATACAAGAAAAAGACATTGAAAAAAAAAGAGGAATTGAATAATAAAAAGTATGCTTAAGCGAAGTTTAACAATTATATCTAAATGAAAATAAAAAAATATCATTAACAGTTTTGCTTGAGTGAAATAATATATAAGTAAATGTAAATCAACTTAAGCTTAAAACTCAACAAAAGGTGAAGCGAAATATAGGTTGCTAAATTAACATTTCTATAGATGACACACTATCTATAAAAACAAAATAATAAAAATAAAGAAAGTTGTAAAATAGAAATGGTAAGTATTGTTGAACTTAGCTTAAGTTCAACAATTATTTTTAAATGACATATTGTTTTGACAATATATTATTAACAGTATTGCTTTATTCTAGACAAAGTGTAAAAGAAGTTATGAGTAAATATAACTCAATTTAAACTTATAACTAAACAAAAGGTGAAGAGAAACATACATAACTAAAATAACATTTCTATGATTGACACACTGTCTATAAAATATTTAATTAACAATTTTACTGTTTACAAATAAACTTATGGGATAAATTGTTTACAATAGTCTAGACGCCATACTAAAGTATTGTAACATTTGATGACTAAACATTTATATTAATAGTAATATCAACAAAAAAAGCTAAGTATAAAATAGAACTTATCAGCTATATAAAATCTAATGAAATATAAAGTGCAACTTACTTACTAGACGGGTTCTAATACAATTAATATAAATAATAAAATAATAAAAGGTCTTATAGCTAAACTGAATTTAATATATACAATTAATGACATGAAAAGAGGTTATGAGAAAACAAAATTGGAGTAGAATCGAGAAGAATGAAAATTGGATAAAATAAGGAGTATATTAAGTGTTGTATGAATCCTAATTGTTATTATTAAAATCTTTAAGACGTGTAAATATATGCTTAATGTAGATCATGTAGGAATTCCAGATTTTTTCAATTCCAAATTTCGTCACATGGACATCTGTCATCAGGAGTGATCTTGAAACGATATAAGTATGACTTGTGAAAGCCATGACCAGTGACAACTTGAGTTAGGTGAAAGTCGGGACAAGTGATTTTATTGAGTGTGGTGATGTTGTCGAGAGTGGGAAGATGTAATTTGGTGTGTCTGCCCTGTTCCGCACTCTCATAACGGGTCTGCCATAGGTCCCAGTGTTTGCTGCGTATTAAGTGTTTTAATGTGTGATATGGCAAAATGTGTGTTGTCTGGTGCTTTGTGTAATTTACAGTCAGCATTCGCGGCCTCGTCACAATGCCCACATGACTTTTCACCCACACTAGCTTAATGCTGCCAATCCTCTTGATTTCATGAATTATTTTATTAATGTCTACAACAATAGGGTGTGTATTGCTTCTATTTTGTAGGGCTTTGATAGAAGAAAGTGAATCAGAGAATATGACAGTTTCCTTGTTATTATTGTTGAGTGTCCAGTTGCAAGCCTTATAAATAGCAAGCAGCTCAGCCTGGAATACCGAGCATGAGTCGTGCAGTTAAATTTTTTAACAATAGTGATGGGTGAATTGACCGCCGGCACGTAGCAAACGAAGGCAGCCCCAACCGCCCCGTCCCCTTGCTTACTGCCGTCTGTGTAAATACAGACCGAGTCAGGACTGATGATGGTGTCCACCTCTTGCTGGCTGTGTACGGTGTCATAATGAATAGTGATCCTCTCACTGGGGTGCAGGAGTTTATGTGGTGCAGTAGGTTTTTCGAAAGTTATGTCATGCGGTAGAAAGTCTGATGTGCAGGACAATCTAGTCCTTTCCACCGCATAAACCTCCTTGATTTTTAGATCGATCGGTATGAATTTTGCTAGGGCCAGAGCAGTCGCCGTAGAGACCGTACGGAATGCCTTAATCGCCTTGATGGCAAATCCTCGCTGCATTATCTCCAGCCGCTTTCTGACCCCTCTCTTTGAAACTACATGTCCCCATATACCAGCGGCATATGTAACAATAGTTACGATTACCTGCTGGTATATGGCGCGTATGTTCTCCGGGTGTGCACCCCAGGTAGGTCTGGTGTATAAGCAAAGTTTGTTGAAGATTTTAATCGCCTTGCTGATGACATACTGGATGTGCTTATTGAATAGCAATTTTTCATCCAGAATGACACCCAACAATTTGATATCAGGGGAAAATTTTAAAGTGTGTCCATCCATAATGATATTTGCAGCCTTTGCACCAGGTGTAAATGCGATCATTTGTGTTTTAGAGGGACCAAACACCAATTTGACACTTGACCCCCAGTCAGTAATACGCGAGAGCGCAGCGTTAGCTGTACTCTCCAGCCGGTGGATATCTTTGGCCGCGACAACTAAAAATACATCATCTGCGTATGCCTGAATATGGCAACCTGCCGAAAGTTCCGCACCAAGCAGTACATCGAGAATGATGTTCCACAATACTGGGCCGCAAGCAGAGCCCTGGATGCATCCTTTGGTCATCATTATGGTGACTCTGACCCCGGCGTGATCAAGAGTCACCATGCGATTCCGAACGTAACTACGTATGAGTCCATAGATGTTGCGTGGACAATTAATTGTTCTCAGCCCGTGGAACAGTGCCGGCCACCAGGCGTTATCGAAAGCCGCTTTGATGTCCAAGGAGAATGCAATTACCAGTAGTCCATTGTCTTTAGCCCGACGGATCACGTCAAGCGCAGTGTCGATGGCCATGGTCGAATTGGTTTGCTCACGGAAACCAAACTGTCGTGGTCAGCTGTGGTTGTTGTTAGCAGCCCAGTAAGTGACGCGCTTGATGAAAAGTCTTTCCAACAGTTTGCCAAACACAGGCAGCAGCCCAATAGGACGAAAAGAGTTTAATTTTCCATAGTCACTCTTGCTTGGTTTAGGAATGATTTTGACATAAGCCACCTTCCAGCAGTCAGGAAAATGCTGGAGCCCAAGGCACCTGTTCAGTATGTCAGTTAATAATTGTGGGTAATTCTTAGCGAACTGAAGACAAATATCCGAGGTTAGGTTGTCCAACCCCGGGGCCTTGTTAGGGTTCATAAGACTGAAGTGTTCCAGCACCTCCTCTGAAGTGAAGGGTGGCTCGTCATTGGTGTCCAATATATCATCAAGATGGGCTAATAGCTCATGATGTCGGGGCGATCCCCGAACACCGATGTGTTAGGTAGATCGGAGGGATAAAAGTGGTCAAGCAAAGCGGTTGCAGTTTCATGATTGTCAGCAGTGAACTTGTTATTTATTTATAAAGTAGTTGGTGGACGTCTAGCAGTGGACTCTTTTAACAATCTATTAGTAAGGGACCAAAAATTCTCCTTGATTTGGAGGCTACAAAAAACCCTGAAGTTTCTGTTTTGAGTGTTATGTTTTGCTCAACTAAGTCCTCTATGGCTAGACCGCGTCTCTTGGCTTCCTGTATGCGATGATGCAATTTTATTATTTCACGTTTCTGAGCCTCTAGCTCTTCAGACCACCAATGGGGGCTTGTATTTTCCCCCCTTTACCCCCATTCGCATGCTTTTATGACAGGAAATGTAGATAATCTCCACAACTTTGGCTATGAGATCATCCAGCTCGAAGGGATTCAGGGCAGATATGTTGGTGTCCAAGATGTCAGATTGTAGCATGTGTAAATGTAGAGTTTCATTAAATAAAGGCTAACAAGCCTTTTTTGATTTATAAATGAAGGTGGATGTGTTGTTGTTTGTGTATAAATCAGAGTTGGGACTATTAAGACAAAATTCTATGGCATTGTGTTGGGATGAGGTACATATTTGGGGATTGACATTCCATTTCAGGTAGTAATGATTCAATAACATTATGAGAAATATCTAAAATGTAATTTGTTGGTACATTTGGTGGTGAGGTATTATTATCATGTGGAGATATATTTACTACTATTAATGGAGCCGGTGTAATAAAATCATCAGGTTCTGAGTTGACTTCTTTGAGGTCTGATATGCCATCAATGGGGAAAGAACTTCGCGAAAGATATGTGAAATTTTCTGAAACAAATTACTCAAATGACTACATTACTATGTTTTCAATAACTATTTACTTACATTTACACTCAGCCCCTCAAATATATATATTATACCTAACCAACAACCAAAGAAAAAGTTTCATCATTCTCACTTTTAATTTCATTTTGTTCTTTAAGTTCAATACTACTGTCATCTTCATTAATAATATTGTCTGAAAAAAAAAGTAATTAACATGGATCAAAAAATGTTTACTCGATACAAAATCAGCTGAGCCTGTAAAAGCAAATAATCCTTCTAAAGAGAATAGTTACATAATACATAAGACAATAAATTAGCTAAATAATAGGCAACCGCCGCGCGGTGCCTGTGTCAGGTGATTTTCGTTCTTATTACATTTAACTAAAAAGGTTGTCGGAGTCCACATAACACAGAATCCAATTTCCATTGATTAAAGTGTGTATCCTCTTACTTACAAAAGTAGTTAATCAATAATATGTAGGTACATACCGTGTATCCTATAGTTCACCAATTTTAATATCTTTCTGCAACGACTTGAAGTACCTCTGTGTCTATTCATAATTATACTTATCACTCATTAATGATTTAATATGAATATTAACAACAATGCATGTGCTCAGTAAACAAACGAAATTACGTAATAACTCGAGCAAATTCGCATCCGGACTGTCCTTCCGGGGTCTAGCGATGTCACGCGCATCTTACATACCCCGCCCCCGCTTCGCCCCTTTTGTAACGAGCGATTGCAATAGACACCATTGGGAAAGTATCCGTTTATTAAACGGTTACTACCAATAACTTCAAATTCATGATCGAATAATATTAGGGCTTAAACCTTTACAAAAGTAGAAAAAACAAGAGAAAATGTTAAAAGACAATATCATAGCTGTAATTATTATATTCAAAGTTTTGCCGCCTGCAATGAGGCATTAGTGATAAAAGTCGCTTGCGTTTTTACACGAAAAATCGTGCAAGAGTTATTACCCAAAGGAAAGGATAGACACGAGCGGCAGATTGATTTAACACGTTTATTCTGGTGAACTCAAATAAACTAATAATCGGCAATAAGCACATGTTTTATTATTCATGTGATATGTAAATATTTTTTTCCGTACAATAAAGGAATATTGTGCTATAAAAGGCTTATTCGAAGTCTAAAATATTCAAAAAAAAATATAGGTGTATAATAGGCCAAGCAAACGAAAAATACGAAAAAAAAATTGGGTAAGAGCTCTTGCACGTTTATTCGTTGGGGCCATCGATATGTCGACTCGGATGCCAGAGTAATGTCGATGATCGAACTCCTGTGCCGGCCATGAGTGATCGACTCGAACGTAGGCGATTCGCCAGTGTTACAGACGACCAACTCGTTGCCATACACTAGGTCGACCACGTCACCATCCCAGTAAAGGCGACGGGGCTGCCCCAAATGGGATGCCAGCCGTTGAAGTCACCCCCAATTATTTTAGGTGAGTCGCCTGTAGCCTTAAGAAAGACATCTAATTTGTCCAGAGTGGCTGACTCATCTCTGTCCGGTTCTATGTAAACTGAAGCTATGTATATAACACGATTCCCAGCTGAGAGGCGTGCTATACAGAGACTAGGTGTGGAGTATTGTGTAAGCCCTATTATTGAGCCACAACCAGGCCTTACAAGAATGCAGGCCTTAACCCTAGCAACTGATGATGGGAACTGTATAATTTGGACACCGTGAATAGCTTTGAGTTCCAGACCCGGACCAACATATGGTTCTGATAATAATACAATGTCATGACTGCCAGCCATGAAAGATACAAATAATTCGTGTAGACTGTTCTTCGAACGGTCGATATTGCACTGCAAAAATTTTATATTTTTATGATGTAAATCCATAGTCGACTCTTTGGATAATTTTATCTTTCATGGCTCGCAGTCTGGGACATTTATATTAGCAGTGTGTTTGCAGTCATCTTTCGAATTAAACTTGGCATTGTGGGATGAGCAGTTGAAGCATGTCGCACTATTGGGGTTATTTTTAACAGGGCATTTATCAATTTGATGTTCCTTGCTGGCGCAGTGCGAGCAGGGACTATCCGTCGCTGTGCATTTTGATTTCATGTGCCCAAACTGAAGGCAATTGTGACACTGTAAAAATGGGGAGAAGCTGTTCACAGTGACCCGCTGGTGGTCCACACAAACCCTCCCGAAGTCGAGAACCTTACGGTATACCTTTGCCTCAGCCAGGAATACCGCGTTATATAAATTGCTGTTTCGGTGAAGGCAAGCCTGTCATCAACTGTGAGGCCGAGTATTTTAATTTCCCTGGAGAGATCAATGCTCTCCCCGCCCATTTCCAGAAGTGGTGAGTCATATTTTAGCTTGTTAGTAATAATAAGACTCCCAGTCCAACCAAGGGTTCCATAAAGCATAATAACACAAGAGTATTTATGATTTCATCGTTGATCTAGTGGCGTAATGGCAGCCATACACGATCAAATCTACCGTCAAGTTTGCAGCGCGCTTGAAGCGGCGACCGGTAAACTTGACGGTGTATGGCTATGGGTGTGGATGACAAGTCTACTTGTAGCAAAAATTGAACTTCGATTGTGCCGACTTGATCAAGCTTGAGCGTCATATTAATTTAAACGTGTGTATGAGCGGTCAAGTATGCATGAAGTTAGTCGGCTTCAATGAGCGAAGACGCGCGCACGCGATTTAGAGTATAATACACCGAAGTGTTATGCAATGTATAAATATTTTTTATTATGTTTATCATCGCTTTAGTTTTTTGTGGAGCAAACTTAAGTCTCTTTTTGACTCCCCACTTCTGAACTTGTGCGAGGGTCCTATTGGCCTGGTCCTGCACCTGCCTGGTTAAGTCCCCCGAGAATATCAGAACTATATCGTCTGCGAAAGCCTGGCAGTGAATTTCTTGTTCGACCAACTATTTTAATAGCGGGTCCAACAGAAGGTTCTAAAATATTGGACCCCCTATCGAGCCCTGCACACACCCTTTTGTTGCCTTTTTATTCCATTGTGCCCCAGCATACCTCACGCTAACCATTCTATCCTTAAGATAGATGTCTATAAGGCGCCTCAAGTTTACTGGGCACGCCGTTTCCGCGAGTCTACATTTTATTGCAGGCCACCATGCATTATCGAAGGCGCCCTCTATGTCTAATGATATGAGCAGGATAAGTTTTTTGTCCGTTAGCTTAGTTCTTATCAACTGCATCATATCATAGAGGGATTCTTCGGTACTGCGCTGCGGCATAAACCCATATTGCTGTCGGCTTATTGTTACAATGTACCACTTTATTCTTCGAATTACCAATTTTTTTAAAAAATTCCCCAGTACAGGCAATAGCCCAATCGGCCTGTATGATTTAGGGTGTGCGTAATTATCCTTCCCAGGCTTCCGCAGTTCTACCACTTTGGCCTTCTTCCACCGGATGGGAAAGTATGTGAGACTGAGACATTTATTTAATAGTGCCTCACCAGTTGTTAAAGCACTGCTCACATACCCACAACACACACACACACACACACACACACACACACACACACACACACTTATTATATTATAAATTACATTACTCCCTAATGCTAGCGCATGCCTTGCCTTTTGTTATTTATTGATTAATATTGTATAGTCTTGGTGGATGAGCGGGGTACCCAGTAACACAGGTAACCAACCTAGTACAGGGGCCCTTGCGACTGCTTTAAATTGTATCATTGTAAATCAATAAATCATTTTTCATTTTCATTTTCAGTGCCAAGAACAATGGTGAGTCTAGGGCGATTACCACCCCACAAATGTCTGCAGTAAGTCCGTCGTCTCCTGGCGCCTTATTTGGGTTGAAGCTTGACACGGACAACATCAGCTCATTTTCCGTAAAGGGCGGGTCACATGGACTATCATGTGTCCCTTCGTTCACGATCTTTGCTTTTTCCCTTATTTGTGTGTGGTCCGTGTCGTCATCTTCAGTTTTATCCTCGGGATAAAAAGTCTCCGCCAGGATCCTAGCTGACTTTTCACCTTCTAAAACCTCTCCGTTACAGACAAGTGGAGTATCCTCCTGTCGCACCATTGTGCAGCTTATCACCCTGTATATGCTGTCCCACATTGTTTCTCTGTCCTGTCTGCTGCAAAACTGTTTCCAGCTTGTGGTCTGGGCCTTTTTTACTTCCTGCTGGTACTCTTCTTTGGCTGCTTTATACTGCTCGACCACCCATTCTCGTCGAACCGGCGCCGCGTAAGCAATTCGACGCTTCAGCCTGGAGACTTTCTTTTTAAGCTGTGTGAGCTCGTTGGTCCACCAGGGCAGTCCCATTTGCTTTTTGTTATTTAATTTTGGTATGCTATTTTCACATGCTTCGATAATTGAGTTTGTAAATAGGTCTATTTTATTTTCTAATTCTTGTGTAGTTTTGACTTTATCTATTTCTGCTTTATTTAATTGTTTGTTGTTCCAAATCTGGACGAGTTTCTCACGAAACTCGTTCCAGTTTGCTTTTCTAGTATTATATTTCCTCGTTGTTCTTTTAATATCGGTACCTAATGACTTCCCTAAATTTATATCAAATACGACTGTCCTATGGTCAGAGCTAGTTATTTCTTCCGAGTAGGCTAGTCGGGCAGGTAGTGATATCCACGCAGCTGGTGAACCTCTTCCCACCTCTGTACGCATCAAACGTGGGTTCAGGTCCTTTGTTTAAGATGTGAAGTTCTAGCTCGTCAAGTTTTGCAGCGACCTCTGACCCCCTAATGTCTGTCCTTCGACTACCCTACCAAGTGTTCTAGGCATTCACATCCCCACCGAGTATCACGTTTTTGGTGCGTAGTCCCACCACGGCCGCTTCGATCATTCTCAGATGTGGTTCGATCGGCTTTTCTCCCTCCAAGTAGACGGACACCACCCCCATCTCCCATGCCCCCGTCCTCAACCTAGCGACTGCAATGTTCCCCGTCGTCAGACTGGGGCATTGGGTCATGTCGATGGTGTCGTCGAATAGCACAATAGCTGCCTTATTCACCTTTTCGGTGTCAAGGCGTCTTTTTGCGCTATTCTGGTTCCCGGGTAGGTTTTCATCTGACCTATGCGGCCGATATAGGGCTCCTGTATCATGGCGAACATTAGCTTTTTCTTGATTGCCTCTGTTATTATTTCGGCCGTGGCTAGCTCGCATCTCTGATGATTCGCCTGTGCGACGTGATATCGGTGGTCTGTGGTACCTGGTTCCCTATTGAGCCTTGGGACAACTTTAGCAGTAAGCCACGGTGGACCTCGCTAGTATTTCCCACTTCTTCCTTACTGGGCAGTCCCCACTAAATGCGTTATGCTCTCTTTTCTCTAACTTTGCCTTGTTACAAATTTTACAGCCTGGCATTTCTCCGGCTAGCCAGTTAGCGCATTCAGTTTTCAGATGTGGGGCTCCGCAATGGCTACAGACATCAGTGGTTTCACTACAGGTACGTTTACTGTGTCCGTAGCCCAAACATCTCGAGCATTGGACCAAGGGCGACTGATCCATCACCCTTACTCGCTGAAGGTCCACGTGGATTACTCCAGCCTGTGTTAGGCGGCTCCATATTTGGGGTGAGACTCTTATAACAATGTGGGATGTTAGTGGGTTCCTGGTTCTTTTTCTATATTTTACTTCCATTCTACATTCTTTTTCTGGAATATCTTGGAGGAGATGCTTGTTCTGCACTTGTATGGCCTTTTGTATGTCCGCATCCGTGTTGTATTGCAATACGTCCATCAGGATTATAAGCGGATCCTTGTTTTTGATGTCGTCAACATTGAGGTCTTTCCCTTCCATCTTTAGTCTTTCCTTAACTCTATTTATCTCCATCTCCGTTCGGCATCCTACTATTATCTTCCTGTCCGTAGCTTTTCTAATCTTGTCTATTTTTAGGCCCTCTTCTTTTGCATTTATTACTTTCCTTATCTTGCGCATCACTTGATCCCCTGTATCTTTTTCATCACATGATGTAATCATCACCGAATGCATGGCTGTATTTTCTGGAAGTGAGCCCCTTTGTGGCCCAGCCACTATACTGGCATATGTTGCTCTATCCTCTTTGCTTTCTTGCTTTTTCTATTTCTTATACCAGTTGGTAAAGCCTTTCTATAGTCTGAGTGACTTCTCCTTTAATATCAGTCCTCAGGTTACGAGAGTTGTTGAGGTGAAGTTTGGCTTTGTGGAGACAGGCTCGAGCCTCAGTCAGGCGATCCTCATATTTGTTGGTCTCCACTTTTGGTGAACTTTCTGTAGCTTCAGCAACTGCTTTACGGACTGTTCCTTTTGCTTCCTGGGAAAGGGCAATTTTCTGTTTTTGTCGAGCAAGTGGGGCTACCTTCTTTGGGGATGTCTGTTTTGCCGCTACCGTATCTACTTGTCCTGTTTCCCATTCTCCAATGCTCTTTCTTATATTAAGGACCTGTGCCGTTCGTTCCTTATTAGTAGAAGGCCCTGCCTTCTCTATCTCGTTCGGGGAACCCTGAGGACTCGTCTTCTTGGCACTATCCTCAGTACTTTTAGTTGGAGTACGGAAACCGAACATTTTGTCAGGGGAAAGCGTCTTGGGTCTCAACAATCAACAAAACAAATAAATTAATGAATAATAAATTTTGTCATAAAATAAAGGATTCAAAAGGTTTGTAAAAGTTATAAATTTTATTAAAATATGACTAGGTTGCGGATATTCAAAGGTAAAAGTCAAAGGTATCTCAAGTTTAAAATAACCACAAACACCCCGTCCCTTTCCTTTAAAAAGTTATAAAAATATAAAATTAATAAAACTAAAAAATGTTTTCTCTATGTAGAGTCGTAACTCTACTTGTTATGATTTGTCACTTTAACACGCACTTAACACATACACTTAATATATATATATATATATATATATATATATATATATATATATATATATATATATATATATATATATATATAATTAATTATTGCTCTACCTAGAGTTGTCTCTATTCTAATTCTAATAGCTGGTCACTCTTAATTTTAATCTTATAGTTCTACAGTCTTATTCATAAAAATCCCTTAAAATGGCGTTATAACACTCTTTAGTTAAAGTGCTTACTAGTACTAATAAACCTATTATAAAACTCTATTCATAAACGTTCTATAAACCTATTTTAGTTAAATCGTACTTATGAAATACTTTAGTTTTCTTATGTTGTCATTCTGATGAATCCATAGACTAGCCACGGTGAAAAAAAAAGTTTGACAGCAATTGTGACATTATCGTCAAAATAAGCGCGGTTAAATCGTTTAGTCGTTAAATCGTTTCAAGAAATTGATTTGAGTTTTATTTTATACTCAATAATAATGGAAAACAGTACAAGTAAAAAGCGGCAAAGAAGTGAATATTGGCGGGAGGAAGATAAAATGTTAAACATTTATGTAAATTTTTATACTTTTTTCCAGTTTCAACAGTATGTGCGAAGGTGGCACTCGGACCTTCCCACAACTAAAAGCCTAATGGTGCATCATTAAAATGGCAAAAAAGAAAATTAAGTCTGTCGAACGTAAAAATCTTCTTCAGACTGGTGGTGGTCCACCTCCAAAAACAAACCCCGAAAATGCAGATGACATCTGTTCATGGCTCCCTAACGAATTTGTCATTGACACAAATGAATTTGATTCTGATGAAATAAATCAGGTATATGTCAAGATTCTAAGTTAAAAGTCACAAATTTTTATCTCTACCTAGTACAAACTTTCATTTGATAAACATTGTTGTTCCTTTTCTGCCTAAATACCTACTAAAGTTTAGTTAATGATATTGTTATCAAAAAAAAATCATACTTACATAATATAGTTCATTAGTAATAGAATTATTTATGGCATTGTTTGTAGATTGGGGAGCCATTGCAAAATGAGATCAAAGTGGATGAGATAATTAAACTTGTCAACATTGAAAACAAGACTTCAGATATTGTAAGCATCGGTAATGTATTGATATAGCAAGTAATTTTTATATTTTTCATACCTTATTTTAATTTTATTTTACTCTTGAAGGACACAATGAGTACAATAAAGGATGTCACAGTAGACATACTTCAGGACGTCCAAAATATACAAGAGGTAAGTATGTAAAATGTCATAAATTAAGTACTAACTAAACATGTGCCAAACTGGAAATTGAACCCGTAACTTGATTTGTAATCCTGATGTTGTTGAAACCATGGAAGCAGTTATCTCCCAGTATGTGCATTGTAAAGTTTAGGGATAGAAATACTACTTGAAAAAATGAAATGGTCTATTCAAACTTGAATTTTATTTGACGAAACATTTAAGATTAAGTTAGTATAAACTAGTTTCTTTTAACGGTTTCCATTGCTGCAGGTTGTATCTATTGGCTCACCACCAAAACCACTGTTTACACCATCTAAGAAACCTGGAGGAAACCTAAAAGTGAGAAAAAGGTAAATACAATAACCTCTATTCTAATTGGGATTCTGTTAATTTATGAAATTCTTGCTTTGATTTTTTGAAATAAACAAACATAACTATTTCTATTTCAGACCTCAGATCATGCAGCAAGTATAGCCAATACTGAAATTGAGTGCAGGAAAGAGGTCCATCAATCCCAAATGGCAAATGAAGAAAGGAAAGCACGAAACTTGGACCTTGAGGAGACATTAATAAAAATAAAAATTGAATATTATAAAAGAAAACTTCAAGTTCTTGAAAAATAAACCATATGTCACCACATCCACATAAATCATTGTTGATAGCTATAATGATGATGGCTTGGAAGATACAGGTAATAATGTTGTTTAGGTAATATTAGATTAGACTATGTTGTCTGTGTAATATTAGAATAATCTTATGCTATATTAGAATTATTTTAAAATTTTATATTTTAATTACAGGACAAGTAATTGGCACTGGGCAAGCTGTTGCATTCCATTTTAGTCCTCATGAGCGACAACGCATCTGCATTTTGATTCTTAAAGTGAGGGAGATGTAGACATAGGCATTGGTCAAGTCAAAACATCAGGTGTACTCTACGCTCGCGTGACACCATTTTGTAAAAAAAAATGTAAACTATTGTTTGTCTGTCAATAGATACATTATATGGCATACTTTATCCTAAAGATTCACTAGCATGCTAGAGAGAATTAGCAAGAATTTGTCGATCTATCTATATTTTTCATGACAGATGCTGGCAGCTGCAACTGAAGTGCAAGCAGCGGCTGCTAAAATGCAGGCAGAGGCTGTCAAAATGCAGGCAGAGGCGTTTCTATTATTAGCACAGGCTGCCAATAAAATAGGAGATGCCTTAACATTATATGTAAATAAAAATAATAGATAAATTAAGATTTTTAATGTTTTATTTCAATTCACATACGAGAATAGAATATTTTTTATTAAATATAGATTTTTTAGTAATTTTTTCTATTACCACTGGTTCGAAAAACAACCTCTGTCCTGGGAAGAACCAGCAAGAAACCCAGCGGGACTTTAGTTATAAATAAAATCAATTTACAATATATTACTGTATACAATTAATATGAAACATTTACTATACACATCATTACTATAATTATATTATTACTAATATAACATAATACTGTAGACAATTAAGTATAAGCAGTATTTATGAGTCTTTGCAGGCGCTCTGCAACAGCTCGCCCAGTGCCAGTTACTCGTCCTGTAATAAAAACATAAAAATTTAAAATTATTCTAATATAGCATAAGATTATTCTAATAATACACAGACAACATAGTCTAATCTAATATTACCTGTATCTTCCAAGCCATCATCATTATTGCTATCAACAATGATTTCTGTGGATGTGATGACATATGGTTCCATCAATCTATATTTATGTTGTGTAGCACTGGCCAGCAGTGTTTGGCGCATACATAACTGGCGTTGATGAGACAGACACCTAAAAACAGACTTTGGCACACCAAAGCATCTTTCTATGATGTTTCTGGCTGAACCATGAGCATCAGTGTATCTATATATCTATATATAAAAAAACAAGTTCTTGAAAAATAATTGAAAACTAAAATGTAGCACCTACTTACTGATAGCCTTAATTAGCTAAAATGCCTATTAATAAATGCTCGTAGAAGAGCATTATTGGAGTCTCTTCCTCTGGCCTCACCAATTTGAGGTAGAAGTTCAGCATCCACAATTGCATTGAGTTCATCATAATGATCTGAATTATTTTATTATTACAAATATTAATATTATTGTGTAAAAAAGTATATTAATGAATGATTAAAATTATTTGTGTGCAAATTACCTGGTACTGAATCCTGTTGTCCTATTGCAATATTGTGCAACACTGCAAGAGCCACAATTGTAGGTTTCACATTTTTCATGTCTACTGTCATGCCATACAATAGACTTTGAAACCGCTGCTTCCACACACCAAAGCAACGTTCAACACAGTTGCGAGTGGCAATTTGTGCTCGATTGTATCTTTCTTCACGCTCATTTCGAGGTCTTAGTATAGGTGGGAAAAGGCTCTAATCGGTAGCCTGAATCTCCTAAGAGTCTCCCTCTAAACTATCTTCTTTCAAAGCGCTCTTTAAGAGAGGATTCATTGAAGATACGGGAATCATGGGTCGCCTCGCCATCTGGCAACGATGTCTCTGATATTAAGTTTAGCATCACAAACTATCTGCATTAAAAATGGAAAATATGTGAGCACGGTTATATATGTAGGTAAAATAAGTACATATGTATACGAGTAATATACCACCTGGCAAAGAACTGCATTGTATTATTATATAAGCTTACTTGTACATTCAATGAATAAAATCCTTTTCGGTCTATATAATATTGAGCTGCATCACCACCAAATTTCTTTTTTTTTTATGTGAGTACAATCGATGCAACCCAACACAGAAGGAAAATTCTACTGAATAAATAATATAAATATATAATAGAATAAAAAAAATATATAATAGAATAAAACTCTAAGAATTCCCTTATAACCCTTTGCTCTTCTGACAAGGACTGCGGCATTTTTATGTAGGTCTCAGAGTGATAAGCAATCGCGCGAGCTACTCTGGCACAAATGCAACTCACAGTTGGTTGACTCAACCCATGAAGATCTCCACCATCGTCTTGAACCTAAAAAGGATAGGTACAAAAACGTTTACACACTCATATAGGACATTATTACTTGTATGCTATGAGTTAAGACTTACTTCAAGACGTCCCCAACCTCTTATGGCCGTTAACACCTGCAATTCTGGTGACGTACCACAACCTCTTGAGTTCAGTTGTAAATCCTGCCTGATGAGATTGATTATAAAAGATGCCGTATGTTTTTTGAAGTGGTATCGCTGTTTGAACTCTACATCGGGCAAAAAAAACGGATCATATCTCTTCCGGTAAACCTTACGACGATGATGCGGAGCGTTTTCTACTTGGTCCATAGCTTCTAAAGCTTGCAGAGCTTGCATAACGACACTTTAGCAATTAAAATCCACTAAAAACAATGTCACTAACTGTTTTGGTATTAAGGTTCACTACTTTTACAGGGACTGATCACAGAAACAAGGTGTCAATGATACGGTGGTTTATTTGCTACTAAACATTTAAATTACATTTTACCTTATTAAAGACCTCACTCACACTTGTATACTGTTCATCTTACATACAACACACACGCATTACAATATTGCTCGAACATGCCGCCCACCAAAGGACTCATAAAGTCCTTTATTATCTAACTTGTTACATTTCAGACATTCTCCAAATATAATAATTTTACATGACATTTGTTATACAATATATGTGATTACATACATTTTTGATAAAGGTAACACCCTAAATTCATTAAGCTTTATAGTAATGGACATATTCCAATAAGAATAAAAATAAAAATAAACTATTTGACACAATTTTCATGTAAATGGGAATACATACTAGAACATTTAATACATGCAAAAATAAAATTTAACCATAAATGATTTAGAATAAAACATCAGTCTATATCTATAGGTAAAGGACACAATTTGTTCATTGGTCTTTGCACTACACTTTCACCACTTTTAACACTATACACCCTAGTCACTCCATCATGACCTGGGTGCTTATCCACCACACGACCCAGCATCCATTTGCCAGGAGGGAGATTGTCACATTTTATAAGAACAATGCGTCCTATTTCAAATTCCTTCACTTTTTCTTGCCACTTAGGTCTCTGCTGTAACCTGGTCAAGTACTCTTGTTGCCATCTTCGCCAAAAATCTGATAGAAGCTTCTGTTGATGTTGCCATCGTGACAAGTGGCTGACAGGAATGTTCTTTAGATCAGAGTGGGGTACATTTATTGGAGCTTCGCCTATTAAGAAGTGCCCTGGGGTAAGTGGCAGTATGTTGTCCGTGTCTGAGTCATCAATAGGGCTAAGCGGGCGTGAGTTAAGGCAAGCTTCTATTTGACACAGTAAGGCCGTCATTTCTTCATAGGTTAGGTTGCAAGTCAATATTCTTTTCATGTGGTATTTCATTGATTTGACACCTGCTTCCCATAATCCGCCCATGTGAGGACTATAGGCAGGTATGAAATGCCATTGTGTGCCATCTAATGCTAACATTTCAGAAATATGACCCTCGAACTTCATCTTTGCGTCTGCCCAAGCTGCTACAAGTTCTTTGTTGGCACCTACGAAGTTTCTTCCCTGGTCGCTCCAGAGATGTGCACATCTTCCCCTTCTTGCTACAAATCTTCTGAAAGCTCCAATAAAGGCCTCCGAGGTAAGGTCTCCAACCAATTCTAGGTGTATGGCTTTCGTTGACATGCAAACAAAGATTGCTATGTAAGCCTTAATTGTATTAAATCCTCTACCTTTAGATCTCAGGATTTGGTAAGGGCCAGCAAAGTCTACTCCACTGTGTAGAAAGGGTCGAGCAGGCGTAATTCTTACACGAGGTAAGTCTCCCATTAATTGTGATTTAGCTACAGCGTTTTGCTTGGCACATATGAGGCAATTGCGAATTTTAAATTTTACCAATTTCTTTGATTTCAGGATCCAGTATTTTAATCTTAAATATCCAAGCATCAATTGCGTTCCACCATGTAGTGTCTTCAAGTGAGCATCAGATACTATAAGTGCACTCAAGTGATTTTCGCTGTCTAATATAATAGGATGTTTGCAATTTTCATCAAGGTCAGAGTGACGTAATCGGCCGCCCACCCTGAGGATACCTTCATCATCCAGGTAAGGTAAAAGAGACTTTATTTTACTATAATTTTTTACCCTTTTTATTGATTTTAGGTTTTGTATGTCTTCTTCAAATGTGTCCCTTTGTACAATTTTTATACATGTTTTTAAAGCTTCTTCTAATTCTTTTGTAGTTATTGTAGTTGCCTTATTTTCCAATTCCCTTCCTTTGAAGAATCTTTTGCAATATGTTATAACCTTTAATAGTTCTGTTAAATTATCAAATCTGTTAAACTTAGTAGCTATACTAGAACTTTCGTTTGTTTGTTTTAGATTCACTTGTACTGATATGATCTTTCTTTCTAGGTTCGTTGTTATGTTTGCTGGTCTGCTGTATTTAATATTACTTGTGCTTAGCCATTCAGGACCGTTCCACCACATTTTATCACCTTTCAGATCTAGCACGTGCTTCCCTCTAGAAGCTGCATCAGCAGGGTTGTCTTGTGATTGGACGTGATACCAGTTCTGGTTGCCAATGTTGTCTAATATCTCAACAACTCTGTTTCTCACAAATGTATTCCACCTTGCAGGATCTCCCAAAAGCCAAGAGAGTACTATGGTGGAATCCGTCCACGCGAATATTTGACAGGTAGGTATTTTCATAGCTTCCTTTATTTTTTTCAGGAGTCCCGCCAGGAGTACAGCCCCGTTAAGCTCCAAACGAGGTAAGGATTGAGGTTTGATAGGAGCTAAACGTGTTTTCGCTGCGATTATTTCTGTCTTAACCAATCCATCTATAGTTTGAACTCTTAAGTAAGCAACTGCAGCGTATGCTTGAGTAGATGCGTCACAAAAACCATGAACTGTAACATTATTCATTACATTTTCAGATGTATGCAGCCACCGGTTGATCTCTATCTCAGGTAAGTATTGGTAGCTTTCTCGCAGTTTTCTCCATTTTTCTGCAATTAAGTGGTTAACTTCTTCATCCCATGAAATTCCTTGTATCCATAAATGTTGTATGAGTAATTTTGCAGGCAATATAGAAGGTGCTAACCAGCCAAGTGGATCAAATAATCTTTGAATGTCGGCTAGGATTGTTCTTTTAGTTACAGTAGCAGCCATAGAAGGTAAGTGAAGACTATATTTAAATACATCCTTTCCCATGTCCCATTGTAAGCCTAGTGCCCGTATTGTTCCATCTATCTTTATATCTAGGTGTACTTGAGAACTTCTTTCAGAGGGTTCAAATTGTTTTAAGAACTCTGCGTTGTTTGAGCACCACTTCTGAAGAGTGAAACCTCCCTTCTGCAAAATAAACCCAATCTCTTTCGCTACTTTGATTGCATCTTGAAGTGTGTCCTTGCCTGACATCAGATCATCCATGTAAAAGTCTTCCTTTATAATTCTGGCAGCATCAGAATAATCTCGACCTTCGTCTTCCGCAACTTGATGCAAGGTTCTTACTGCTAAATATGGAGCAGAAGCAGTTCCAAACGTAACTCTCAGGAGACGATAATCTTGTACTGGTTGGATTTTGCAATTTCTCCATAATATCCTTTGTAAATCTCTATCTTCTTTTGAGACTAAAATTTGACGGTACATTTTTTGGATGTCAGCAACAAAACAGATCCTTTTCATTCGCCATCTCATGATTAAGCTTCTCATGTCGTCTTGTAACTGTGGTCCTACCAGTAGCTCTTCATTGAGGGAAATGTTATTGTTTCCCTTTTGCGAAGCATTAAAAACTGTTCTCACTTTACTTGTTTCTTTATCTTGCCTTACAACGGCACGATGAGGAAGGTAGACTGCTGGGTTGTTAATTTCATTTTCTGGTACTCTCTCTAAATGATTTAACTCTATATATTCTTGCATCACCCTTGTGTATTCACTTTCTAAGCTTTGATCTTTTTCGAATTTCTTTTCTAATTGATACAAATTTCTTAGTGCTATATCTCTTGTTCTTCCTGATGGTGATAAAAGTGTTTTTTGTTTTGTTGGAAGTTTTACAATATAACGTCCTTCTGATGTTCTGTGCGTTGTAGCCTGATATATTTCTTCACATGTTTTTTCTTCTGCTGTTAATGCTCTTTTTTCATCTGTACCTTGCTCCCACATATTCCTCAGCATGTCATCTAAATTCAAATTAAGATGCATGACACTGACCTCATAATTTTCTCTGTTGCTTTGTATGTGGCCAAATAGAATCCATCCCAGGCTGGTATTTTGAGCACATGGAGTGCCTGGAGGACCTTTGATTACTTCACCTTTCATAATTTGGGCACATACGTCCACACCTAATAACATATCTATCCGTCCTGGTTGATTGAAGCCTGGATCTGCTAATACGAGGCCTTGGAGGTGTGAACAGTTCTTCAGGCAAATGGTTTGAGTTGGTAACTGACATGTAAGACGAGTTGGCATTATGTAAACTTTGATATTGAGGTTAAAGTTTGCTTCGTATCTTGATAAAAGTTGTATTTCAGCAGCTTGCTTCAAAATTGTTTTGCTGCATCCCATGCCTGTAACTGTACCTTTAATAGCAGTGCGTTTCAGTTTAAGTGTCTGAGCAGCTCTTTCACTTATAAATGTGGCTTGTGAGCCATGGTCTATTAAGGCACGTAGTACAGCTGTATGTCCCAGTTGATCCCTGACAACTATGAGTGCTGTAGCCAATAATGCTGTGGTGGTACTAGTAGCAAAGTGTGATGATAACTGAACATTTGATATTGTTGGATTTGCAGAGCTTCCTTGATCATTATTCTTCGCTTCGTGCGCTTGGTCATTGTCTGGTTGATTTGATGACGTCACCATGTTTTGGTGCACTAAAGAGTGGTGACGTTTATGACATATACGACAGGACATGTTGAGGCGACATTTCTTTGCAGAGTGTCCTGGGGCCAAACAATTAAAACACAGATTGTGGTTCTTTAGATATTGACACCTTTCTGTTGGTTCCATCTTAGTAAATTCCCTACAGTGACACAGTGTATGATTTTCTTTACACATTAGGCAACTCCTTAATTTAGACGTAGCCGCAGTAGCAACATGTAGCGTATTTTCTTTATTTCTTATTATCTTGTCCCTTGGTGAAGGTGTGATTAACTCTAATGTACGAAATTTCGATTGTAAAAACTTACAGAGATCCGCCCACAAAGGTAATTCGTCAGAATTTTCCCGGTAAGCAAACTCCTCCCATTCTCTGTGCGTCTCCGGGTCCAACTTCTGCACAACGAGAAATATAATTAATGGATCCCAAGAGTCGGTTGAAATTGTAAGATTTTTTAAGCTATTAATGCATTCTGTAGTGGTATCGAGAAGTGCTTTTATATAGTTTGCAGTTTGGGCAGGGTTTTTCCTCTGCATAAATAATCTTTTCAATAGAGAATTTAATATTATACGTTTATTTCCGTAACGAGTTTTAAGCATCACCCATGACTGATCATAATTATCTTCTGTTACTTGAATATGCTTCAACAGAGTTTCGGCTTCACCACTAAGGCTACTCTTTAAATAGTGAAGTTTTTGTACTTTACTAAGAGATGAGTTGTTGTGCACTAACGACATAAATAGATCTTGAAATGCAGGCCATTCTTCGTAAATACCGGTGAAAGAAGGCAGTTGTATGCGTGGTAATTTGACTATTCCTTCATTGGATGTAATAGGGTTGGTAGGTATACTAGGATGCATTGATATCGGCTGTGTTAATGTTGACAATAAATCTCTTAGGTCGGCTTGTAAACATAAATATAGATCCTCATAAATAAAATAGTCTTCGTTTGCGAAATAAGGTATATTTTGCTTCTTTTCTTTGGGAACACATTTTACAAGCTCTTGATGTGATTTTTTAAAAGAATTCCAATACTCTTCTATCATTTGCAGTCGAGTTTCAATGTATCCTTTTGTAAGTCGCTGCTTAGGACATTTCTTTAGGTTGTTCTGAGCCTTTTGTAATAATGCCGCAGTATTTTCTAATAAAGATAATATTTGTTCCGGAGTAGTGGCCATATTTATTTAAACGTTCCACAAATGTATAAAACGTTCCACAAATGTAATATAAACAAACTAGTTTCACTTCGATAACTCAAATATGTAATTATTCAAACGTTCGTAAAAGTCTTATAACTTGCACAAGTCACACTCAGGTAAAAAAAGGTTCTTTTGTTCTCGCCTCGACCGCCCGGTCCGTCCTTTTGTTTAGTACTTGATAGTTATAACGTCACAAGAGACACGTCGTTAGATCCGGCTCGATTATCGACCATATGTTTTGGTATTAAGGTTCACTACTTTTACAGGGACTGATCACAGAAACAAGGTGTCAATGATACGGTGGTTTATTTGCTACTAAACATTTAAATTACATTTTACCTTATTAAAGACCTCACTCACACTTGTATACTGTTCATCTTACATACAACACACACGCATTACAATATTGCTCGAACACTAACAATAATCTATACAACTTCAACAATCAGCTGTTCGTTGATCGTACGCAGATCGGCCATTTTTCCTTATAACAGGTTTATAATGGGTTTATAGTACGGTGGACCCTTCGAGAACTTATGAAGCCGCTGTTGAACACTTATAGCACGTTTTAGCGTTAATAAGAAGCTAATAAACCTATTATGTATTATTATGAATAAGACTGCTAATATATATTACAGAAAATTTTAACTTTGCATTGCTCTAGATAGAGTCAATCTATGTCGAATCTGCCAGCTCTATAATTAAGTTTTCTAGCAGAAATCAGATGTCTTGTAAAGTGAAAAAAATTTTAAAAAATACTTTGTAGAAAAAGAGATTTAGGCCAACAAATTTTTGGCTCTACGTAGAGTCTGTTTCTAATAACCAACTTGGAGCGCTCCTCGAGCCCTATTTAAAGAACCCAAACGCGGTATACCTAGCCTAAGGGGTTCACAAGTTATTGCGCTTCGAATTTTGGTTACAAAACAAGATGGCTGCCAAATTTATGGTTAAAGCGCTGTAACTATCGAACTAATAGGCTTACGGCTCCGCGCTTGGAGTCGTTTTAGTGGGCTCAACCAGGGCTATATCTGTCTATCAGGGCTGTAGCTTTCAGGACTTATGAATTTTGGGCGCTGAAATTTCCTGAAAACTAATTTGCCTGTACCAACACTACTTGCCGATGTCTAGGGTCAAAATCCCAGCTTTCTGCGACTCCTAGATCAGCAGATATGGCCTATTTTACTTTTGCAAGATTGCTGCCGAAATGTCAAATTTGATTTTTGACCGCCAATAACTCTGCTTCCAGTAATCGCAGGTAATCAGCGTTTCGAATATACTACTACCCTTCTTCCATTCTTTCTGATAAGATCGATTTCAGGACCCTGAAAAACGAGAGCTCAAAAAAGCCTGAATCTCTGTAGGTGACCAGAGGTCGATCCACTAATAGTATATTCGAAAACCGCAACTCAATGCGACTTCTACAACCAGAGCTATTTAATTTTAAAATTTTTCAAAATGGCTGCCGGTCCAGACAGTAAAATGCTATTTTGGCCGTTTTTTAACTGATTTGGCCCGTGTTTGGGCTCATTTGATAGGCCTCGGTGTCGACTCTACCCCTCTATAAGTCTTTTGGCTTTTTAAGCCCCCTATAATTAAATTTTACACAAAATGTTATATATTTTCAGGAAAATTTGGTTTTTACAGCTTAATTTAATTTTTAAAATTCTACAAAAATTTACATATATTAAAATTAATACTTCCTAATTAAATGTGTGTTTTATAATTTACCAACAGCAAAAATAAGGGTAGCACGTGTTAACTAAATATTTAAAAAATTTCTAACTCGTAAAACTACTTACTGCAAAAATCTAAAATTTTATACACACGTTCCTTTTATTGTTCTATACACTATTTAAAAATAAAAACTAGGGGTCTTAACTATAGTTTTAAAGTTAGTGAGATATCAATTTTTGTCAAAATTTAAAAATTTAATATCTCGTAAGCCACTTAACTTAAAATTGTTCTGAAAGCTGCTCCCTTCTCCCCTCCGTGCGTGCTAACAGAATCCGACTTCAAAAATAGCCGCACGACTCTGCTTCGCAAAACTCGTGCCCACGTGGCACTTGCTTTTTTGGCTTTTTCTCGAAGACTGGCACCGAGAAATCTCAATGTGCAAGGATAGGGGCCGCGAGTAGCTTCAAGGCCGCACTTTAAAAAACAGGGGTAAAAGCGATTAATCGCGCAGCGTTTCACTTTGAAAATTTTGAAATTTTTGAAAATCACTTTTTTCACAATATCTCTTTCATAAAAACTCCGATTTTCTTGCGGTTTTCACTACTTCAAACCGCTAGTCAAAGCGCAACTGACATATCACACACGAAAATCGGTTGCAAAAAATCTATTTTTACGAATTCTTAAGTGCGGAGCGACTTAAAAAACGTGGCGTTTGGGACGGTAATTGGGTTAGGTTAGGTTAGGTTAGGTCCCCCCCCCCCCGAACGGGTTCCCGCTTTGTCGTGGCGGGGGGGCTTAGTAGCCGTGGTTTGGTCAACCGCGGTGAACAAAGAGGAACCCCTTGGCTGGCCCGAGGTGGCCACTCCGAGCGGGCTTGATGAGCCCGCTTCGGACGTGTGTTGGTGGGCTGCGGGTAGAGGGGTGTTCGCTCCCTCCACCGTTGCAGCCGAGGTGGAGTCGCGGAGGAAGAGGAGTGTTGGTATGGCGATGCGCCACTCGCCCTATCCTCCGCAACTCTGACGGTGCCGCACCGTCAATTGATGCGGTGGTGGTGGGGCCGCGGGGGGAGAGGGGTGTCACTATTGCGAGGCGCTGCTCTCCGTAACCTCTGCGGCCGAAACTCGGTAGGCGGCGGAACCCGAGACCAGATCTGCCGCTGGGGTCGGGAAAGCGGGCGCTACTAAGCGCTCGATTGTGGGGTTTTAGCCGGTAGGATTCCGGCATAACCTTCCGGTTGCCCCCGCAGCCGGAGGTATCCATGAGGAATTACCCACGAAAAAAAAAAAGGTTAGGTTAGGTTTTTTTTTATATTTCTTGATTACTCTACAGACTCGCGGTCCGTACCCTTTGTTACATTTTTGAAGTATTATTATATTACATACTGAATTTCTAAACTATTACATCTCTCCGCGTATATTTAAATTACGTTTTCTTTTACAATTTGAGTATTATATCGTGCCTTACATCTAAGTAGTAAGTAATTTTTTTTTTATTATTCGAAACATTTAACATTATAGTCTTTTTTTTGTTCGTTTTTCTTTTTCTTTTTTTTTTGTTATTTTTTTAAGTATTTTTTTTTTCTCTTTTTTTGATTATTTGTCTTTTTTTTCTTAACTGTGTATTTAAAATCTTAATCTATACATATTTATTACTAATTTTATAACTACAATTCAAACAGCCTTATTTTTAAAATAATTAAAATAAAACACAAAACATTGTTGCGATCACGTCCTTTAGCTTTAAAATCACTTTAATATTATCGTTTGAATGTCGTTTACGCCACTTCGTCTCGGACCAGGTTCATAATGTTGTTCGCAACCTTTAAGTCTCGATGATATATTGCCGTTTTGATGTTATAATCCCTAACTCTGCTTGTGGTGACAGATTCGGCGCGCAAAATGAAACGGGCAACTGCATCTTCCTCACACCAGTCTGTAAAGTAGGTACAATGCCTCGTATGACGTGCGATTGCCACCACTGCATGGGGAATACTGTTGTATAGGCGTTGTTGCTCTCTGGTTGATCGCACAATTACCACCGTCTCGCTCACGAGCCCCTGAGTTTCATGTATGGTAAGAGTTCGCGAACCCTTCCCTTTTCCGTAGCCCTGGCTGATGAGATTTTCCTTTTCAGCCTGGGTGTGTCCCAGAAATAACGTATTTTCAAGGGACTTTGGAATCTGTGAACCCGTGTAACTCTTCAGCTCTAGGGATTGCAGCCTAGTATTGGATGAGTAAATGCCCTCGTAGATCTCATTTAGTGCATACGCTACATCCAATGGGTATCTGTGTGTGCAGAGCCATTCGTGGTTGATATTAGCCACTAGATTTGGACGAGTATAGTGCAGTCGAAACAGATCGTGCCGGTCGATATACGGCAGCTGGTTGTTGTCGCCTATAAGAAAAATTTCACTTGCACCCGTGATTTGTACTGCCATTACTATGGCGCCAAAATGGTTCATAAGCGCTTCGTCAGTTAAGAGACGGGTGTATTTCTCAGACGCCGTTATGCCATTTACCAAGATTGAGGCCATAGTCCGCACCTTCCTTGCTGCGTCGGCTCCTACACGTGATGCTAGCCTCTCCCTCAGGTCGCTTGCAGCTACAGTTGTTGTTGTTATTATGATATCTTTTTCCGCCTCAAAACTATTAATAACCCAAGATGTTTTTCCACACCCGGGTACGCCATTGACCCATGTTATTTTTGGTAACTGCCAATGCCCAAGAGTGCCGCCTTCCTCCAAGGTTATGGACACAGCCTTAAGCCTGTCCAGGATCTTGTCCTCAAGCATAACTCTCGTACAGTTTGCTGTTACCACTATGGGGTCGTGAGGAGGTGCTCGAAAGACAAGTTGACCCAACCGCTCATCGTTGTTGTACACTGCGGCTTCGGATTCCTCGAGCTTCACCACAAGCTGATCTTCACAACCTCGGTGAAAGATTTCCAAGATGGTCTTGCAGGTTACGATATTCACCTCTCTGGTAGCTTTTACGATAGCTTTAAACTCTAGGAATGCATTTATCCAATGGTCCTGGGGCTGCGATACTTCCCTGAGGCTCGGCAGAGTGACTTGTCCCATGTCTGCTTTCATCCATGTGCATAGGGGTTTTCTTTTTTGACCTTTGGGGAAGTGCTTTGCAAAGCTCTTAACAGCGGCTACCATCTTTTCTGTTGACCTCAGATATTCTCTTTTTTTAGGAATTACTGCGGGGATTGCAGCGATGACTTGACCGAAGATGCTAGCGACTGCTGCTACTTTGTCTATTGTTTCGGCTGGGATTATTCGTGGCCGCTTAACTTTTCTCCTTTCGGCGTCCATTTTTTGTTGCAAGCGCTCGGATCCGCTTAATACTTCTTCTGGGTTTACTATGGGATATTCCCTGCTGTTAGTAGGGTACGAGCATAAAGGTTCCTTGGGTCTGAGTGGTTTCATAAAACTGAGGTTTTCACCTCTGTCTTCGTATACCACCACCTCATGTTGTTCCGAGGCTTTTAACACTCCCATATAGTCTTCTACCTTCCCTTTCTCATATTCTACCACCATAGCGTCTACGTTTATTATTTTAGCTGGTACTTCTTTAGCCTCACCTGCCTCCGCAAGCACAGCTAGCACTGAGCATGCCTGGGCGAACTCGATGATGTCGTCGCCTTTTTCGAATAGTGCGATGGTTTTGTTTCGCGTGCGGACTATTCGGCAGTGATTGTTTGCTACTTTTATCTTCTGTAGCGCCTCATACTTCTTACGTTTTATGCTCGTTTTGAAGGTGCTGCCTTTTAGGAGTAAGGCGAGGCCGGGTGAGATGATATCTGCTGATAGACCCTCTATTACAGGAATTGAGTGAAAAAGGGGAATATTGCCAGGCTTTCGCGGACGAAGTGGTCCTGATTTTCTCCGGGGATAAGGCATCTGAAGTGCAGGAACGGGCCAACGCAGCTCTCGCGCATGTTCAGAAGTGGGGAGTTAAAAATAAACTCAAATTTGCACCAAATAAGACCAAAGCAATGGTAATAACAAAAAAGACAAAGTATGACTCACCACTTCTGAAAATGGGCGGGGAGAACATTGCGTTGTCCACGGAAATAAATATATTGGGATTAACTATAGACGCCAAGTTGACCTTCAACACACATGTGAAAAGTGTGTGTTGCAAGGTACAAAAGCTGTATTGCCAATTAACAAGAGCTGCAAAGATTGGCTGGGGCCTGAACCCGGAGATCATTAGGACCATCTACGTAGCGGTAACAGAGCCGATCATATTGTACGTAGCTAGTGTATGGGCATCGGCCACATACAAACAGAGTGTTAAAAAGCAGCTCGAGACGGCACAACGCGGGTTCGTTCAAAAGATCATAAAGTCATACAAAACCGTATCCCTCCACTCGGCCCTACTACTCGCTGGGTTGCTTCCTTTGGATCTCAGGGTTCGGGAAGCAGTCTTACTTTATAAAGTAAAGAAAGGTTACTCGCAGCGGATAGTAGGAGATCGGGACGTGGAACGGAAACTGGAATACGCGAAGACACCTCACCCCGCGAATCAGGTTGGGCTGCAGTTTGTATACCTGGAGGATAGTGCACAAGTCGACCAACACAACAATAAAGGTCTTAAAATCTACACAGACGGTAGTAAAATTGAGGGGAAAGGTGGCGCTGCGTTATCCATTTGGAATGACGCAGCGGAGATAAGTACCCGAAAATTTAAATTGGAAGACTTCTGCACTGTCTACCAGGCGTAGTTGCTGGCCATATATGAAGCAACAAATTATGCCCTAAAAAGTCTGGCACCGAGCTGCAATATCTACAGCGACTCAAGATCTGCTCTCCAGACAGTTGTCCAGAGCGTTTCCCTCCATCCCCTAGCGGCAAAAATTAGAAAAAATATTTCGGAAATAAACAAAAAAGGATAATTGCTAAAATTGTTTTGGATAAAAGCACACGCAGGGCTGGAGGGAAACGAAAGAGCAGATGAGTTAGCAAAGGAAGCTGCCTTAAAAATAAAACGGAAACCGGACTATGAGAGGTGCCCGGTATCATTCGTCAAGCGAGAAATCCGTCTTAATTCACTTGACGAGTGGAACCGACGCTACGTGGAAGGCGAAACCGCTTCAGTAACGAAAGTGTTCTTCCCAGACGCTTTAAGCGCCTATCCTATTATAAGGAAGATAAAAATAGACTCGCTCACGGTACAGGTGATGACGGGACATGGCGGGTTCTCAGAATACTTGCACACCGATTCAAGTGTAAGGAGAGCCCGGCATGCGCCTGCGATCCGATAAAAGAGGACAGCGCGATGCATGTGATTACGGAATGTCCAGTTTACAGCAAAGATAGAAACGAAATAGAGGTGGAATTACAAATAAAAATAAGTAAAGACAACATATGTAATATAATGAGAAACAAACATATAAGAGATAGGTTTTTAAAATATTGTAAGGCTATAGCTAGTAAAGTAGTACATAAGAATAAATGAAAGTAAAAAAGGGAACTGTAAATTATATATAGATATATAATGTGAATAGTCCTGTTAAATTGTTAAACCAACCAAAATAAAAGTAGATTAAGATATATTGATAAGTAAAATGTATTAGCAAAGTAAGACATATGTACAATAGAAATAAGAACATTATTGTATGAAAGAATTTTAAAAAAGAAAGTAAAAAAGAAAAAAGCAAAAAAGACAAAATAAAAAATTAATAAAGAAAAGAAAGAGAAATGAAATAAAAAATATAAAAGGAAGAAAAAAAAGTCCCTGATCTCCATGTTAGGGGGAACTAGACAAAAAAATAAATAAAAAAAAACCTAGCCTAACCAACCATATCTTAGCTTATAACTTTCCTAAAACTTCGTCTTTTTTGTTAAAATTTTTTCTAAATAGTACAACTAATTGTCCCCCATATTACCCTATAGTTTTTTTAGTAAATTTTTACTGTTATATAATTAATTTTCACGTTTTTCATTCTTTTATAGTCGAAAATATATAAACAAAAACATAAATTCATCTGTAACTTTGCTGAAAATAGGTCTTTTCTGCTCAAATTTTCTTTTAAATAGTGTATTTAATTGCCCCCTGTAATTCCTTGTAGTTTTTATACCATTTTCACAGTTAAATTGCTAATTTTCATACAATTCTTTTTCTTAGAGACGTATTTTCAATAAATTTAAAAAAAATTCAAATCTTTGTTTATTGGGCTCTTTTTGCTTCAGTTAGGTCCGCCCCGTGTAGAAACTGCCAACTGAAGTTAAACCTGCAAAATAAAACACACAGAATTAGAGAAAATCGATACTTAACTAAACCGAGTTAGGTCTGCCCCGTGTAGAAACTGCCAACTGAAGTTAAATCTGCAAAATAAAACACACAGAATGAGAGAAAATCGATACTTACCTAAATCGAGTTAGGTCCGCCCCGTGTAGAAACTGCCAACTGAAGTTAAATCTGCAAAATAAAACACACAGAATTAGAGAAAATCGATACTTACCTAAACCGAGGTCCGTCTGTGTAAACTGCTAACTGCACTTATATCGGCAAAATAAAATACACGGCATCAAAGAAAATCTCCCTTCCACCCTTCCAGTTGTCATTAATTTGGTTAATTCTTAGTCTTGTTTCAAAAACTTTTTTTTTACATTTTACTATGATGTCCCAGCCTGAAATCACTGGTATGGATGTAGTTGTTAGTCAGAGTTTTACAGCTTCACAAAACATCTCTCAGCTGGCCAAGGACATTATCACCTGCATTCAAAATGGTAAAAGTGTTACAGCTGAAAGGAAAAGTAGCATTATTAACATGGCCAATGAAATAATGCAATTATCAACCCGTACTGAAGCTAGTTCTGGAAGTACTGACAGTGGAAAAATTCACAGTATTATTAAGGGGTGCATTAAAGAAGAGTTAGCGATATTAAAAACAGAACTAAAACAGCCCTCTTATGCCCATATTGTAAAATCAACTCCTGCTATTCAGAAAGCTCCTGAGCAGCGACGCACCAAACACGCCCTTATTGTAACTGCCAAAACAGAAAATAAGAAGGAAACCGTGGAGACCTGGCGTAAAAGTTTTTCTTTTAAAAACACCACATTTGCTCCATCCAAAGTTACACCCTTGTCAAACACTAAGTTGTGTATAGAGTTCGATACTGCGGAACAAAGGGATTATGTAATTAAAAATATAAATGAAAATGAAAGCAAAGTGACTGTTCAAGCTGCTAAAAAATTGCGACCGATGATTCAACTGAAAGGAATTTCAAAAGACGTCCCAGTTGACGAACTGGTGGATATTTGCAAGCGACAGAACCCTTCAATTAATGATTTAGCTCAAACCGATACTGACATTGTCCTGCGATTTCAACGTAAAAACAAAAATAATGACTTATATAATGCTGTACTTATTGTAACACCCCCAATTTGGAAAAATGTAATCAAAATGGAACGCGTCAATATTGATCACCAAAAAATATATGTTGAACAGTTCTCAGCCCATCTTCAATGTTTTAAATGCTTACAGTTCGGTCATATTAAGAAATTTTGTACATCAGATACGCAACCTTGTTCCCACTGCGCATCTCAGACACACACTTTCGTCAACTGCCCAAATAAAAATAATGAAGCTCAGCTATGTTGCATTAACTGTAACACCTACAATCAAAAACACTTAACCACTAGAGACACAAAACATTCCGCTACATCAAATACTTGCCCCACCGTCCGTACTATGATTGCACGTGCCATTGAAAAAACCGATTATGGATATTAAGCCCAATAAGAAAATTATCCTACGAAACTCATCTCAAATTCAACGTAATCAGCATACTAATATAAAGGAATGTGTTAAAAATCTTAATTTTAGCAATTTTGTACAATGCAATCTTGGACGCTGCAAGGAAGCGCAGCACGAGCTTGCTATATTTTTGAGCGAAAATGACATTCATGTGGCCCTTATAAATGAACCCTATTTGGGAGAAACAAACTTAATGAAAAAAGTTGATGGATACAAAATATACCAGTTCCCATCAAATAGACCTGTTAAAGCTTGCATATTAATAAAAGAAAATTCATTTAGCACTCTTGGTATATCAGAATACTCCAACTCTAACTGTTCCATAGTACAAATAAACAAGGCTGGCAAACATATCTACCTCCTTAGTGTATATATAGAACCACGTAGCGATATATATGATACCATGAATCAACTCAAACTATTTCTTGAGAACACTAAAGATGCGCGTCACATAATTGGAGGTGACTTCAACGGTTGGCACTGCCTCTGAAACTCCAAATTAAATAACAAAAGAGGGAATAGAATAGCCAATTTTATACATACTAATGACCTAGAAGTTTGCAATCAGGGCACTACGCCCACTTTTGAAACTACTACACATGGTGTACACAGAGACTCAATCATTGACCTTACACTAACCAGTAACTCCCTAGTAAACCAAGTTATTGATTGGAAAGTTAATCTTGAAATATGCCCCTCTTCAGATCATAATGGTATTGAATTTAAATTACTTTTAGATGATCATAGCATAAAGAAAAATAAAAAACTGTCAACTTATAGATACCACACTACCCGCATAAATTGGGACACAATAGAAGAAATATTCAAAAAAGAAATTGACAAAGCCCTTCCAATACAAGATAATATAAGTAAATTAGATACAGTGCAATTAGAAAGTTTTATAGTTAACATGACACTTGCAATACAAAATGCATGCGATCTAATTTTACCTCGTGCTCGAAGCAAAAAATCACAAAACCCTTGGTGGTCCACAGAATTAGAGAATATGAAAAAGGAGCTCATAAAAAAACACCACACAATTCATCAACTCAAGCGTCGAGGCCTATCACTAACGGAAGCACTTGATGAGCGTAACAAATTGAAAGCGGAGTAAACTGAAGCATGAAAAAACGCCTCCATCTCGAATTTTAAAGAATTCTGTAACAAACAGGGCAAAGATGATGTCTGGTCACTGACCAATAAATTACTTAAAACTAAACCTGTAACTCAACCACCATCGACAGTAAAATTAAAAAACTGTTGTTACACTGTAAATACTACCGAGGCGTTAAATGTATTTCTAAATGAATACTTCCCCGATAATACACCTGATGTGACAGAACAACAGCGTGAAGCAAGGTCACTCATGGAAATCTCTCCAGAGATAACTCCTGATTCGTTATTTACCACTGAAGAGATCTTGGACTGCCTTAAAGTTATGAATCCTAACAAGTCACCAGGGTCCGATCATCTAACGTCAGACATTTGCCTAATGTTTGCGAAATTGTATCCTTCAACGGTCACTTCAATAATGAACAGATGTTTGAAGCTAAAATATTTCCCAAAAATATGGAAGGAAGCGTAAATCAAAATAATACCAAAACCACACAAATCTGACTATTTCGATACTGCCGCTTACCGACCTATAGGATTAATAAACGTTTTTGGAAAGCTATTGGAAAAATTGATAATTCAAAGAATCACACACCACATCAACATTAATAATATTGCATGCAATAACCAATATGGATTTAAAGAACAAACTAGTACCGTACATGCCTTAAAAAAAGTAATAGATACAGTTAAACAATCCAAATCAAACAATGAACATGTCATAGCTATTTCGGCGTTCAACAATGCTTGGTGGCCATTAATCTTCAAAAGTCTGCACAAAATCAAATGTCCTAAAAATTTATACGATATAATGCTTAGCTATGTTCAAGATAGGAAAGCGCAGATTGATTTTGTAGATAGCTCAGCCACAAAAACACTCACACGCGGCTGCATTCAAGGATCAGTTTGTGGACCAACTTGTTGGAATCTGATCTTGGATGAACTTTTAGAATGTAAACTACCAGGAGGGTGTCACATACAAGCATTCACGGATGATGTGACGCTCATTGTTCATGACAAAAATTTAGAAGTGCTACAGAACAAACCCAACCAAGCTTTAGAGATGATCACCAAATGGGGATTCAATACAAAATTAACATTCGGACCTCAAAAGACGCAGGCAATAGCATTCACTAGAAAAGCTGAGAAAAGCGTAATAAAAATTAATAACCATCATGTACATTTTAAAAATACAATAAAGCTCCTTGGCATTACCATTGATAAAAAACTGAATTTCACTCAACATATTAAATCCGTTATTGATAAAGCGCAAAATATATATCAAAAACTCATTAGATTTGTCACACCTACGTGGGGTTTACATGGGGATAATATAGACACAATATACAAACAAGTAATAGAGCCAATCATCTGCTATGCCTCTAGCATATGGCACGATGCAATAAATTTTGAATGTGTCCGGATAAAACTTCTGTCGCTACAAAGAGGTTTTGCCATAAAAATAGTACGCGGATTCCGAACCCTTAGTACAGCGGCGTCCATTTCACTAGCTAACCTAATACCCTTGCCTGCAAAAATTTTAGAAACTGCTGAAATTTAGGTTAGGTTAGGTTAGGTTTTTTTTTAAATTCTATTTCCCCTAACATGGGAGATCAGGGACCTTGCGCTCTTTTCGTTTATTTGTCAATGTTCTTTTTGACCTTTTATATATTTTGTGTTATTTACAGTATTTTATCTCTTATCTCTATTTCTCTTTACTATTTTCTTACTTTACATCCTTATCTTCTACCACATTACAGTGCTTTCCTTTTAACTTTCTTATTACAGTGTTCTATGTTATCTTATTTTCTTACTTTTTATTTATTTCTACTCTATGTAATTCTTTAACTTATTAACTTATCGTATCGCTAACTTATATCTACCATATTATTTTGTTTATTTCTTATGATTTATTACACGTTAATTTGAAATTAATCTATATGAATTTTATTTATTTATTTATTTATTTATTTAGGCTTACCAACTAATAATATAATAATAATAATAATAATCATTTATTTAAATAAAAGTACAATAATAAAGTGAAGACTCTGATCCCCAAACTAGACAAGTCTGTATCTTAGGGATCAGCGGCCTCTTAAAATTAGTTTGCAATTTGTAATATATATACATACACATACTCATAGACATACATATATACATACATACATATATAGATATACATAGACACACATATATGTATATATAGAATATATTATTATATAATTTCATTATTATATAGACATACATATATATATATATATATATATATATACATATATACATATACACACATATATGTATATATAGAATATATTATTATATAATTTCATACAGAATATATATTTTATTCATTATAACCTATAATGAATAAATATATGCTTTAAACAAAGATTGCTATTTTTAATTTCATAATTTTAAAATTTTATAATTTTATTATACTTTTATTATACGACATACATTACTTACACACATTTTTACAAATTATTTTTTCTGTTTTACTATAATCAAGGGACAAAACCAATCTCGAACTTTAACTTTACATTCATGTCTGGAAAGAGGATAAAAATTTAGATTTCTATTTAACTTATTATAAAGCACTGAGGATAGATATGAACTTTGTCACACTTTTTATATTGCAAAGTGAACATTTACCTGAAGTTACATTCTGGTTACTGCCTAAGATGGCGTCATGCAACACTATTATGTAAATTTATAGCGCACTGCAAGCACAGTGAAGTGACGTTTGCAACTGTGTATATGTATGTCAAAAATAAGAGATTGTCAATCGGTTTCTTAAATGCTGGGTCCTTGGGAACGCGCCATGATGAATTTCTTGCTGTAGTGTTACGCTTTAATGTCGATATTTTGGCCATTAACGAAACTTGGCTGAAAAAAGGGGAAGAACAGCGTGCCCCGTCGCCGCCAGGTTATCGTTTAATACACATTCCACGTTCTCCAAAAATACGAAATCGTGGTGGTGGAGTTGGGTTTTACATAAGTCACGGAATAAATGTACGCAAAATCACTCAACCCGCCAATAACAACGTAGAACAAATGTGGCTTGGTCTAAATATTAACGGTATCAAAGTAGCGATTGGTACTGCGTACCGCCCCCCATGGCTTAGCGTCGATTTATTTATTGATGCCATTACAGAATCAGTGTCTTCTTTAGGTAGTTATGACCAAACTGTATTGCTTGGCGATTTTAACATTAATCTTTTACATTCTCAGGATTCAAACACTATAAAGCTAAATAATTTTTTCAGTTACATGAATCTTACACAATTTGTAAACAAATCTACACATTTCACAGAACACAGCGAATCTTTAATAGATATTATATGTGCCACTATGAATGTTTGTGAAGTATCCGTGAATTACATTCCTGAGCTTAGTAGCCACGCATTTTTGACCTGTCAATTGAATATTAAAAAGATTAAACAAGTTCCTAAACCCTTCAGTTATAGACCGCTTAAGGAAATAAATATGGTAAATTTTAACATTGATTTAAACACAATAGCCTGGGAAAGCCTTATAACTGGTGATGTAAACAGTATGGTAGATAGTTTCAATAAGACAATGCTGGATTTATTTAATGCATATGCACCATTCCGTTCAGTTTACTTGAAAAAAAAATCATATCCATGGATCACGTACACTATAACACAAATGATGAAGCTACGTGATAAATCACATGCTAGGAGTAGAATAACTAATCTAGACACCCATAAAAAGTATTATAAAGAATTAAAAAACATCGTAAAAACGGCAATTCAGGCTGAAAAATCGGCTTACTTTAATCAATACATTAATTCGGAAAAAGATTCTAAGCTACTATGGAAAAATATTAAACAGAGCGTAGCAAATTTTAAGAAAAATGACAATCATCTAGCCCATCAATTTTGTAAACCTAATGAAATAAATAATTATTTTCTCAAACTTCCCAAAAGCAGCGAAAAGAATATAAATTTGTCAATTTTAAGTCGCTACGAATTCGATAGATTTGGATGTAATACTTTTGAACTTAAAACAGTCGATGACTTAACGATTTTAAAAGTAATAGAGTCATTTAATTCGAACGCACTTGGTGATGATGGTATCACCTTAAATATGGTACTGCTGACACTCCCACGAACCCTAACAGTAATAGCAAAAATAGTCAATGAATCCATTAAAACAGGCGTATTTCCCGAGCAATGGAAAGTAGCTTCAGTAAGGCCAATTGCGAAAAAACCAAATCCGAGTGATTATAAAGATCTTCGTCCCATAAGTATCCTTCCTTTTATGTCAAAGATTCTAGAGAGAATTGTCTGTACACAGATGACCGAATATTTAGAAACAAATAAAATCTTACCCGCCAAACAGTCAGGCTTTAGAAAACATCGAAGCACCGCGACTGCTTTGATAGATGTAGTAGACGACATTTTAACAGCACAAGATGTAGGAGAAAGTACTTTATTGGTTATGCTCGATTTCTCACGCGCTTTTGACACCTTAAACCCGACGCTACTTCTTTCAAAACTTGCCTACTACGGTTTCGAGTCCACTACAATAAAATGGTTTGCGAGCTATCTTTCTAATCGTAAGCAATACGTCAAAATTGACAATTACTATGGGCCTGAAATGAAATCGGCTACAATGGCACTTGCCAGAGGGGTACCACAGGGTTCCATCTTGGGACCAATGTTGTTTAACATATACATTGCAGATATCGTTACTGCTATCAAGTATTGTAAATACCACTTATATGCTGATGACCTTCAATTATATATTTCTTTCAAGCCTAATGACACCAATAATGCTACTAAGAACGTTAACGCAGACTTGAATCTTATTAATAATTGGAGTAATCTCAACAATCTTGTCCTCAACCCAGACAAATCAAAATATATGATCGTGGGAAGGTGAAAGCAAACTGATTTTATCCTTGCTTTAAATCCGCAAATATTTATCGATGGTTGTTTACTTGAACGTGTATTGGAAGTTCGTAACCTTGGCTTAGTGATGGATGGAAAGTTGCGGTTTGAGAGTCATATATTAGAAACTATGCGTAACTGCTTCTACAGACTTAAGGTTTTATATAGGATTCGCGAATTTTTAACGGTAGACATGCGAATTAAATTATGTGAAACGCTTATTTTGTCCAAATTATCCTACACTGACACCGTTTATGGGGAATGTCTGTATGCAAGGACAAAAAAAGCAATACAGAGGATACAAAACGCATGCGCACGATTCTGCTTTACAATCCCGAGACGATCACACATAACTCCATTTCTTAACCGGCACGACTTGATGAATATGACCACTCGACGTACACTTCATCTCGCCACATTGCTTTTTGGGGTTATACGGAACAAAGAACCTTCGTATTTATTCGAAAAGCTAATATTTTCATATCGTTATGTTAGATCAGCGTTGCGGCTCATTTGTCCCCGGTATCGTACAGCTGCTTTCCGTGGTAGTTTCCGATTTGCTGCTACTAAGTGCTGGAATGACCTCCCTCCACCAATCAGAAACTCAACATCTGCTAAGTCTTTTAAAAACAACTTAAAAAAGTATCTCCTTTCAACACAAAAGTCCAGCACTTAAGTTTCCGTATAATTGGAAGAATAAACAAGCACAATTAAGGCATAACTGTAGTGACCACACATAACTCACTAATATTTGCATACAGCTCAAGCATGTATTTGTAACTAATTCTATTGTCTTATTTTATTTTTTTCTTTCATTTTTGTAATTCAGATTTTTTTGTATGTCTATTTTTGTTGTTTTTTAATTTTGTTTTATTTTGCTTTCTGTTTTTGTTATATGAGGCTTTTTGTGTTTGTTATATGATTGTGTTTGCTACATATTAATCACTGTTTTGTTACGCCATCTATCATCCTCCTATGGTTCCACTGAAAACCAGCATTCACGGAGTTTATTAATTCCGTGAACTCATGCTGAGTGGAAACCTATTTGGTGCATGTACATTGTATTTCTTTTATTGTAAATATTTTTTGTAAACGATTGATTTATGTACCAAATAAACTTTTCTTTCTTTCTTTCTTTCTTTTTCTTTGTCGCCTAGAAAAAACTAAACACATACAAAACATTATTATTAAACATTTGTAGTTATAAACAAAATTATACTAAATATGTATTTAACTTAAAGGTATGCACAACATTTCAACATGAAATTTAAAATTAGTTATGAAATTAACAGATAATAAAATATGATATATACACAAAGACTATTCTATGCAATACAGGTAGAATTATAATTTGGTAGAGAGCTTAACATTGTATAATTTAAAGTTGTATAATTTAAAGTTTTAATTTTCAGTTTGAGTGTAGTATAGAAATATTTTCTTTTTTACGGAACCCAGACTATCACTAAAGAGATCTATATTACATTTACCGAATATATCATTGTACTTTCTCATCATAGAACACAGAGGAGAGTTGTTACCATAATTTTTGCTATTGAAATTTACACTAAAGGGACTAAAATTACACAACCTTGCTGAAACTCTGGGCACCTTCAAGTTAATTTGTGATAGGAGGGATGGACAATCCACTTTATTATTAAGTAGTTTATGTAAAAGGCTTATAGATAGCAAATTCTTTCGCTGCTCCAATGATAACATTTCGAAATGCGCTAATCTTTCAGAGTATCTGCGAATTGTACGATGAACGCCACTTACACAAGATATTTTATTTAAAAATCTTTTTTGGATTCTTTCTATACGCTGAATATTATTTTGATAAGACGGATACCATGCGACTGAACAATAATCAACATGACTGCGAACTATATACATATATTGAACTATGTATATAGTGAACTATATACATATATTTTCAATTTCCTTTTCTTATTTCTATTATATTATTTACTAATTACAACTGTTTTTATTTATTAATTTCTATTTATTTTGGGACTTTTATTATATATTCTCACATATACATTCAAGTTCCCTTTTTATATCTACTTATTTCTATCTATAGCTATTTTCGCGATACGCTTACAATATTCTATAAAGGAGATGTTCCAGAAATGTATGGAGCCTGGGCTAGCACTATGTACACCATATGTAAATATCGCTGTATAATATAGTAACCGTTTTTTATTGTTAGTTTTCTTTAATTTCACTTCGTTTCAATGTACATTCAAATTAACTTAGTCAAGGAGAGCAACACATCATTAAATTAAACATGGTGGATCACACAGAGAAAACCATAGACTTAGTATAGAAAACACGAAAAATGTCATTTTGACATTAACATTTGATTGACGTGTATTCTAATATCAACAATAAAAAAAAAACAACACGGATTTCGAAAATCTTGCATACGATAAACTTAGACTACAGGATATTCAACTCGATTGCGGCAGCACATCTTATATCACCTATTAGATTAGTTAGAGATTGGTTATATCGAAATGAAACGAAGGCTTGAAAGTTATTTTGTTTATTAACACTTTCCTGCTGCTTCATTCTTTAGTGCCTATCAATATATTCTGGACTTCGATAATTCATTGGCGAGCAGTGAGCTGTGCAGTATCTGACAACTGCAAGTTATTGTTAAAGTAGTTAACTATTCCTATTACACAGTAACAGCTGAGAAGATACCAACTATTTTAGTTAATTGAACTAGGCAAGAGCAGCATAATCAGCTTATAATGTTCACACTGCTGGGACATATACTTCCTTTCTGTGAGGGATTGGACTGTGTAATCCACCACGCCAGCCCACTGTCCCAACTTAACACTATCACTATTTTTCAAACAAGTTCTATGTTATATAATTCCTAGTATTAGCGACATCAAAAAGATGAGAAATCAGTCATGAGAGGTATATAAATAAAACAAATTGTTGGAACTTATGCTTTTATTCGTTTTCTACATCATCCCTTATTAATATTCCATCCAGGAATGACACCGGTGCTTCTATGCTCTCTTGGTACTGAGCCCAACCCAAATACCACATGGTCATGACGTCAGCACAGCAACCCATTGTCCAATGTCCGGAGACACAATTACAATAATAGCTAATTATTTTATCATCCCCACTTGATCCTTCCCTTGCCAGCAATATGTAGGTATAATATGTTCATCCTGAGCTATGTCGAGTTTTTATACAGGCTTTTATTAAAAAAGGATCAAGTTGGGATGGGGATGCTTCTGCTACTACTTCCAGTTGGTCCGATACTTCTACCTGAAATGATCCATGCTGCCTAATATGTTCCCCAAAATAGCTTCCAGCCTGTTTTATTTGATAGGTACCCAGCCCAAAAAGTATCAATTCAGACATAGTCATTTTAGGGAAAATACTTAACTCTGGAAATTGACCATCAATTCTTGTGAATTGGGCTCTAAAGCTGTTGATCCGGCTAGCAATTATAAATTCTGCTAACCAGTTGGGCATATTTTCTTTCTGTATTGCTCAAGTATAGCTACAGCATTTGGTCTATTTTCAATCACTGGATGGAAGGCATTAATTATAACATTGTCCATCAAGGCTGCCACCCGCCAAATCAAAATATTCAAGTCCCAGTTGCTTAGTCTCTTTTAAATCGACCATTAACTACCTCTACCACCCATCTGCATAGTGTCACACACCTTGTCTTGTTCGTATTGATGGTCGATAACTGAGTCTCTCCTTGTTCTAAGGATTCATGTTTAAATACTTTGAAGCCCAACCCCTCTAGCATTGGAATGGAATCACGAAAGCCTCGATACAAAATGAAAACATCATTGGGCTGAAAAAAAAGCCCTTAGACCCTCATTTTCATTTTGGAACAAAGCTTTCATGATGTCATAATCTGATTTGGTTGTTGGATAGGGCCCCAAAATATCAATAATGTAACCATCAGTGGCAACAATGAGAAAAGGTTTAACAAGGTTTCTATATTTGTGCAAGCTATAAGTTTGTTTTTGAAACAAGTAGTTGGATGATGTTTGAAGATATATATATAGGTACCATCACATATTATTATTGGTACTCTTGCCTCTCTGTTTCCAAACAAGCCCTCGGGTATTAATAAATTCCTATTAATTAAATCATTTATTGTGTGATTGATTATATATAATAATAATAAAATATATATAATTTTTCTTAAGTATTCCGGCACTCTATTTCGTTCTACATTATTACAAGCCGGCTCAAAACAATGAGCACTTGTCTGAGTTGTGTGTGTAAAACCATCAAGTGTTATTGATGCACTTGGTGGCTGCATACCAATTTGTTGCACAACTTCTTGCTCTATTCCTATATTTTCCTGTGCACGTGTCCAACAGTTGGAATAAATAAGCACATTCTGGTAACTGAAACAATACAAGAAACAATTTATTTATAGGGGCAACAGATAAGGTTACACTTATAGTTGAATGTACAGTAACATTACTTGTGTATGGTGGTTTGGTAAATTAAAATAATCTAACCTGATTTCGGTAAATTCTTGCTGCAAGTTTATCTCTTACAGGACCACAAGCCATGTGTGTTAGCCTTCGGTGTAGAGACATTCTTCACCATGCATACATTAGTCTTGGTGAAGGCTAGATGGGGTTGGAGTTTGCAGATTATCCTCAATCCTTATAGCATGCTCCACATTTTTACATGTTGCTACCCAACAAGCATAGAAAACCAGTCCTCCTGGTGGAATCTGAATAAAAGAAAAGAATACAATATGTATTGGCTATTCACACAATTATTTAATTCCAACACTAGGTAATTAAGTAAGTTGTTAATGTTACCTCTCTTGGATATATTGTGTCTGTTATTATGGTCCGTTCAGGTCCTTCATGTATGGAGTGACTGTGTGTCTGGGCAAGAGACCATCGGCACCATACACATACATTCATATTCATAACGACAGTAGAAGCTGCTATGATTCCTTGTTGTTGTATTGTACGCCAGGTATGTACCCAACAAGCAAAACATATTAAAGCACCTTCAGGTATCTAAAACAAAAAATGTAAATAAAAAATGACTTTCAATGAGTATTATGTAATAATCAATATTGAATAAAAAATCATTCTATTATATTCTATGAAATTAAGATTTATTTATTTATATCACAATATTTCTAAATAATTTAAATTAATCAAGATTAATTTAAATTATTATTATAAGTTATTTCAATATCACTATAAATTATAATTATTAGTTATTTCAATATCACTTTTATAGACTCATCAGAGGTGATGTTATATATAAATCACATGTCTACACAATTTCCAAAAATTAAATTGTGACTGTTCTTTTTCTTCTTGAAACGAAGTCTTTGACTATAATTAAGAAACATCTACATTTGCATACCTTTGTATGAATAAAAAAGAAAACAGAAGGGGTGCTTACCTCTCTTGGAGTAATTGTTTCAGCAACATATTGCCTTTCGGCCAATAACAGAACATATATTATAACCCTAAAGAATAAAGAAAGACTCAAAGACACACAAAGACGTCTAGTCACTTCTTAAAATTGTCAAAGTCGTCAAACGACATATCTATTATCAAACACAACTGTCATGGCTGCCCTTAAAATGGGGTTATCATAACAAAAATATTTTTAAATGATCATTTTTGTACGGCTATACCCTTTTTCAAATTAATTTGTTAGTATTTTTATGAAATTCCTCAATTTTTTTCCTATTTATCTATGTAGTGTACATAGTGGTAGCCCAAAATCGAACATCTCCTTTGCCTCTAATTTCTTTGTCTTTCATTATTACGTGTATTTCCTCTTTATTTATTTTTATTTTAAATTTTAATTCTACTTCTTTTCTTGCTTATAATTTCTAGGGCACTCCGTAATGAGGTGTATTACCGTTTCTACCTGTTCTCTATCACAGGTACATGAGGGGCTCTCATTGCATTTGAAACGGTACAGATACTCGGAGAACCCGCCATGTCCTGTTAGCACCTGCGTCAACAGTGGGTCCAGTTCGATTTTCTTAATTATGGGGTAAGCACCGCGAACATCCGGAAAGAAAAACTTAGTAGTGGTGGCAGTCTTTTCCTCTCTATACCTTCTGTTCCACTCGTCAAGTGAGTCCATCCTGATTTGTCGTTTGACAAATGAAACAGGACTTTTGTCGTAATATGGTTTAGTCTTGGTTCTCAGTGCAGCTTCTTTTGCCAAGATGTCGGCCCTTTCATTTCCCTCCACCCCCGCATGAGCTCTGACCCAGTACAGAGCAAGTGATTTTTCAAGATCTTTCAACTTTTCTATATTTCCCTTGCTCTCACCGCCAAGGGGTGAAGGGAGTCGCCCCGAGTGATCGTCTCCAAAGCTGATCTGGAGTCACTATATATGTTGCAACTTCGTGCAGAGGATTCAAGTGCAAATTTGGTGGCCTCAAGTAGGGCCAACAGCTCCGCCTGGTAAACGGTGCAAAAGTAATCCAATTTAAATTTTTTGGTGAAAATTTCGGCAGCGCTGTTCCAGATGGACAACGCCGCACCCACTTTTCCCTCAATTTTGCTACCATCCGTAAAAATGGTGAGCTCGGTGTTATTTGTTTGAACTACTTGTGCACCGTCGCCCAGACATAAGAACTTCGACCCCACCTGATCCGCAGGATGCGGCAGTTTTATATGGGCTTCCATCCCCTCCAATTCCCGGTCACCTACCACCTCCCTGGAGTGTCCTTTTTTAATTTCATATATTAATGCTGCCTCCTGAATCCTTAAATCCAGGGGGAGCAGCCCAGCCAGGAGGAGGGCCGAGTTCAATGAAACAGTTCTGTACGCCCTAACTATCTTCTGCACGAAGCCGCGTTGCACCGAGTTCAGTAATTTTCTTGTCTGCACCTTTTTAGTAGCCGGTGCCCAAACGCTCGCTGCATAAAGAATCACCGGCTCTATCACCGCCAGGTATATGGTCGTCACTATCTCCGAATTAAGACCCCAGTTGATTTTCGCGGCCTTCGAAAGTTGGCCATACATTTTCTGGGCCTTCCTACATATATTTTTTATGTGCGCGTTGAATGTCAGTTTATTGTCAATTTTCAGACCAAGTATTTTAATTTCACGGGAGTAAACTATTTCCTCCCCGCCCATGGTTAGAGCTGGTGACTCGTACTTGAGTTTGTTTGTAAACAATATGGCCTTGGTTTTATGTGGCGCGAAACGCAATTTATTTTTGACTCCCCAGCTCCAAACATGCCCGAGGACGGCATTAGTTCGTCTTTGTACCTCTTGCGCCGTGTCTCCGGAGACAATGAGGACCACATCTTCAGCGAATGCCTGGCAGTGTTCCCCTTTCAACCCCACTTCTTTCAGCAATGGATCCAGTAATATATTCCATAGGGTGGGACCACCGATGGATCCCTGCACGCACCCCTTAGTCGTGTTTTTCGACCATTCTGCTCCAGCAAACCTGACGCGTACTGTTCTATCCTCAAGATAGTGGTCTATCAGTCGCCTCAGATTCGCTGGGCACCCGGTCTCCGCCAGTCTGCAGCGTATCGCCGGCCACCAAGCATTGTCGAAGGCTCCATCTATGTCCAATGATACCAGCACGATCAGTTTTTTGAGCTTTAATTCATTCCTAATGTACTGCATCATGTCATAAAGGGAGTCTTCGGTACTGCGTTGGAGTAGAAAGCCGTACTGCTTGTGGCTGATGGTCGGCGTTGTGTACCATTTGATCATTCTGATCAGCATTTTCTCCAGTATCTTGCCTAGGACTGGCAGTAGGCTTATTGGTCTATAAGACTTGGGATGCGTGTAGTTCTCCTTTCCCGGCTTTGGTAGCGCGACCACCACGGCTTCCTTCCAAAGTTCTGGGAAGCATGCCAATTCGAGGCACTTGTTCGCCAAAGCCAGGAATAAGTCGGTGTCCAGAGTGATGGCTGATATCTGCTGTTAGACTATCTATTCCGGGAGCCTTCTTGGGGTTGAAACTTGATGCGGACCATGTCAACTCTTCCCTTGTGAAAGGTGGGTCGCATAGTTCACCTTGCGCTCCTACTTTTACTCTACTCGCTAGCTCTCTGATTTTCTTATGGTCCGCATTATCGTTCTGAGTTTCATCCTCTCGATAGAAACTATCCGCTAGGATCCTGGCAGATTCCTTGCTCCCCACGTTTACACCGTCGCAGATTAAGGGAGTCTCCTCCTGCCTGACTGCTGTTCTACCAATCACTCTGTATATCCCATCCCACATGGACTCCTTTTCCTGCTTGCTGCAAAATTGTTTCCAACTAGAGGTCTGGGCCCTTTTCATCTCCAGCTGGTATTTTTCTTTGCAAGTTATGTATTGCTCGACGAACCATTCTCGTAGAACTGGCGCTGCATATGATATACGGCGTTTTCTTCCGGCGACTTCCCTTTTGAGTTCACTGAGCTCCTCGGTCCACCAGGGCAGCTCTATTCTCTTCTTATTGCTCAATCTCGGCATGCTGCCTTCACAGGCATCAACTATTGAGTTTGTGTAGTTTTTTATATAGTTTTCCAGTACTATTTTACTATTATTAGAAACTATTACACTTCTGATGTTAGAAGTTATTCTCAAAAGTATTTAAATAAAATAATGTTACTCGTATTAGAATTTACTCTGAAGGTTGATTGTTAAAAATAATAAAAGTGTGAGAGCGGATGTTCAACTTGCTCTCTTGCTTACGCAATTGATCATTATCAGGAATAAGACAGCGTACAGCACAACACATTCAGTATAGAGCAAATACAGTTCGACCAACCGTGATATGTACCAGACACAATCACACATTAGTGTAACGTGAAGGACATAATTACATGATAACACCAAAGTATGCAAAGAAACAGCTACACTACTCCTCTTGATGTAACACCGGGCAGCCTCTCAGCAACACGATCTTCCTTGCTTACACTAGAAGAACTACTACACCGTATCTCCGTGTGGAGGTAATGTTTTAGCCCAACGGGCATAATAACGACATGTGACTAGTAGAGTTACAGACTGACTGATCCCTCTTAGTCGACTGCGTGATACTTTATACTGCTAAAACAAGTGGGAGATTATAGTTCTACCTTCAACATTTCTTATTTTATTTTATTATTTTACCCTCATTTCTAACACGGCCTTTCCTGACAATTCACACGTCCCCGTGTGAAGCCCAGAGTAACGTTACCGGCTTTAATGTAACTTTACCGTCTCGGCCTTTTCTGACCATGAAATACATTCTAAGTTTTTGCAGAATTGAAAACATCGTTCAAATCAGATTTAAGTATACAACTTCATACTAGAGCTTAACACACGCACACTGCACAGATCGCACTATACACTGAAGACACAGGGCACCCAGCTAAACGCACTCCAGCAAGCGGTTCCGCTGCGTTCAGCACTCGCGCAGCACGCGCTGTCAGCGGGCATTCGCGTAGCACTCGTGGCCGCGAGCATTCGCGTAGCACTCGTGGCAGCGAGCTGTCTCGGTGCACTCGTGGCAGCGAGCTGTCTTGGCGCAATCGTGGCAGCGAGCTGTCTCGGTGCACTCGTGGCAGCGAGCTGTCTCGGTGCACTCGTGGCAGCGAGCTGTCTCGGCGCACTCGTGGCAGCGAGCTGTCTCGGCGCACTCGTGGCAGCGAGCTGTCTCGGTGCACTCGCACTAGCGAGCTGTCTCGGTGCACTCGCACTAGCGAGCTGTCTCGGTGCACTCGCACTAGCGAGCTGTCTCGGTGCACTCGCGCTAGCGAGCTGTCTCGGTGCACTCGCGCTAGCGAGCTGTCTCGGTGCACTCGCGCTAGCGAGCTGTCTCGGTGCACTCGCGCTAGCGAGCTGTCTCGGTGCACTCGCGCTAGCGAGCTGTCTCGGTGCACTCGCACTAGCGAGCTGTCTCGGTGCACTCGCACTAGCGGGCTGTCTCGGTGCACTCGCACTAGCGGGCTGTCTCGGTGCACTCGCACTAGCGAGCTGTCTCGGTGCACTCGCACTAGCGAGCTGTCTCGGTGCACTCGCACTAGCGAGCTGTCTCGGTGCACTCGCACTAGCGAGCTGTCTCGGTGCACTCGCACTAGCGAGCTGTCTCGGTGCACTCGCACTAGCGAGCTGTCTCGGTGCACTCGCACTAGCGAGCTGTCTCGGTGCACTCGCACTAGCGAGCTGTCTCGGTGCACTCGCACTAGCGAGCTGTCTCGGTGCACTCGCACTAGCGAGCTGTCTCGGTGCACTCGCACTAGCGAGCTGTCTCGGTGCACTCGCACTAGCGAGCTGTCTCGGTGCACTCGCACTAGCGAGCTGTCTCGGTGCACTCGCACTAGCGAGCTGTCTCGGCGTACTCGCACTAGCGAGCTGTCTCGGTGCACTCGCACTAGCGAGCTGTCTCGGCGCACTCGCACTAGCGAGCTGTCTCGGCGCACTCGCACTAGCGAGCTGTCTCGGCGAACTCCCACTAGCGAGCTGTCTCGGCGCACTCGCACTAGCGAGCTGTCTCGGCTTCAATACTGTAGGGATAGGCACCAAGTTTGCATACCCCTCAGTGGCCCTCAGTGGCTGTTGACATAGAGACAATGTTAGCGTATCACACAGACTTCAATACTGTAGGCATAGGCACCAAGTTTGCATACCTCTCAGTGGCTGTTGACATATAAAATTGGCGCTAATTAGTACCTGAAACCTTTTTCATATTGGATTTTACTACAAGTAGTTTTTATGTAAAATTTTAGGTACACAACAGCCCAAGTAAAGGACATGGAAACAATTACGTTAGATGCACAAGCGTGCACTCAAGTACATCCAACACTGATTTCAAAAAATAGATGACTAAAGTAATTCAAGATTGGAATAAATGTAAAACGTTTCAGGTGCATGAAACATAAATAATTTGCTTTACAAAATTAAAAAAAATACCATAGAATTCCAGACTCCTAAGATTCACCACACATTGTCATAAGAAATGCTAAACGGTAACTGTGTGCATGGCACTCACAAACCACTATACACATTGCAAAAAGAAAGCTGTATGTAAAGGCGTAGGCCAGGCTGTGCGCCAGTAACAGACTGCGACGCACCCAGCGTGGCCGCTGCGACACGTAGAAGCGCCACACGACACCATGGCCACACAGCACATTCCATAGGTAGCCGCCATAAGGCAAGCGCACGTGGCCAAAACAACAGCATAGGGCGTGCCGCACTCGCACAGCGAGCTGTCGCGCCGTACCAGCGCCAGCGAGACGCTGCGCTACGTCACGTACTCGAAGCGTCAACAGGAGCAGCACCCGAGATCTCAAAAGCATCGTCGGGGTTGTAGTCATCGTGATCTGCGTGAAAAACAAGTTGTTAATTATCAAGACAACATACACCGTTGCCTATTCTCTCATCCATCACGCATACGAGGCCCTCAAACAGAAATACGCTCTCATACCGCAGACTACAATAAAGAACTTCGCTTTCACAAGTATGCATACATCTCCATACGAAGTATCTCTTACATACTCTTACTTGAACTTGCAAGTTCCCACGTTAAAGACGTGAACCAGGACAGCGCCTGCCAGGACAGCGCCTGCCAGGACAGCGCCTGATGCATGTTCAAAAAAACACGACTTCCGCGCACACAGCGCTCGCGCACACGGCGCCACGCTCACAGCGCCTCAGGTCAGCGCCTGATGCATGTTCAAAAAACACGACTTCTGCGCACACTGCGCTCGCGCACACAGCGCCACAGGACAGCGCCTGCCAGGACAGCACGATGTACAGCATACACGCGCTCCGCGACTGCGCCCGCCATGCGTACAGCAAACGCGCGCTCTGGGATGGCACCCGCCACGCGTGCAGCACACGCATCTGTCGAAACCAGGCCATGTTACAGCTGGACCCAGCAGTCCAGCTCCAACGAGCAAGGCACACACGCCTCACACTCGCGCACATGTAATCACATCACACGTGCTACTGTAACACACAAAAGAAAGCGTATTAAAAAGATTCAGTCTGAACACACTTTCAACAAAAATGCAGCACAACTCTCGGGAAGCCATTCGCCTTTCCACGGAACCATATACTGAGCTGCGGCATGAGTAGTCTTGCCTCTAGCTTCAGATAATAACTTCAACTTGTACCGATTACTTGGTAACATTTTGGTAAATCGGTATGGACCCTTTTGTGTCCACTGTCGATTCAAAAGGTTGCTCAGGAAAACGCACTTTATTTTCCAACAAAATAGCCGATTCAATGCTTGACTTGCCTTTACATAAATTTAAAATACAGAAATTATTAAATAAATGTTACTCATCCCAGGATCAAGTTTCCCAAGCGCTCGGCGGCGCCCGGCCGTCCGGCCTCAAGAACCGCCAAGAAACAGCAACTTATAGCGGCGTAGCTTCAACCTTACCAAGGCTCGGCCACGCACCTGACGTCGACTATTTGGATTAAACTGTAACACTTATCGACACATTAGAATACAAACAGGCTATTTCTTTTTAAATTCATAGCACGTTAAAGTTAATCCTTTGTTTGATATATCGCTTAAACATTTCAAACTTAAAAATTATTGGGCTACATTATTTCGTAGGCTACGTATTTTCATATCACTTCACAAACATCAAATCTCGACAGTCAACAATTACAATAAAACTAGAACAAGTTAAGTTTTCACTGGATGCAAAGTAACAAATTTAGTTAAAACCTCTTTTCAACATTTCTTTCAACATTTGTTAACATATTTGGATACGTTTAGGAATAATAAAAGTACTTGCGGGTACCTCTAATATAAATCGACAAGTCGAACAAAGAGGTTTACCTTATTGCTCAAAACATTTAACTTTAAGCTTTTACTTTACACTTTACTGGTACGTCCATATCGTAAATAGGATATCAAATTCAATTACTCTCAAGTCTTTCAAGAACGTATTAAAAATTAAACAAAAGGATCTAACTATTGGCTTAAAACATTTCACTTGTACACTATCACTCTACACTTTAATGATTCGTCCATGTCGTAAATATGACAACAAACTTGATTTAAGACACTGAACATAAAAACAAAACGCGAGGCGCGTCATATTCTTTCACCAACGTAATAACCCTCACAATATTCAAAGTTTATACGTGGACAGTAACAGGGACTTTATCCCACTTCTGATATTAGAAACTATTACACTTCTGATGTTAGAAGTTATTCTCAAAAGTATTTAAATAAAATAATTTTACTCGTATTAGAATTTACTCTGAAGGTTGATTGTTAAAAATAATAAAAGTGTGAGAGCGGATGTTCAACTTGCTCTCTTGCTTACGCAATTGATCATTATCAGGAATAAGACAGCGTACAGCACAACACATTCAGTATAGAGCAAATACAGTTCGACCAACCGTAATATGTACCAGACACAATCACACATTAGTGTAACGTGAAGGACATAATTACATGATAACACCAAAGTATGCAAAGAAACAGCTACACTACTCCTCTTGATGTAACACCAGGCAGCCTCTCAGCAACACGATCTTCCTTGCTTACACTAGAAGAACTACTACACCGTATCTCCGTGTGGAGGTAATGTTTTAGCCCAACGGACATAATAACGATATGTGACTAGTAGAGTTACAGACTGACTGATCCCTCTTAGTCGACTGCGTGATACTTTATACTGCTAAAACAAGTGGGAGATTATAGTTCTACGTTCAACATTTCTTATTTTATTTTATTATTTTACCCTCATTCCTAACACTATCTATTTCTTTTATTGATGTAACGTTCAAACTTTTATTTTGCCAAAGCTGAGCTAGTTTCGTATGAAACTCGCTCCAGTTTGCCTTCCTGGTGTTGAATTTTCTGGTTGTTCTTTTGATGTCTGTGCCCACAGCCTTGCAGAGTTCGAGCTCAAACAGAATTGCCCTGTGATCCGAACCAGTAACGTCACCAGAAAGCCTCCAGTTCCCAATTTTGCCGAGAAGGTCCGTCGAGGAAGTCGTTATATCGACGCAGCTGGAAAACCTTCTCCCACCTCTAATGGTGTCGAAGGTGGGCCCAGACCCTCGATTTAAAATATGCAGCTCCAACTCATCAAGTGTGACCGCCATTTCGATCCCTCTGCCATCAGACTCTCGACTCCCCCACCAGGTGCTCCAGGCATTTACATCTCCACACAATATCACGTTGTTCATTCGCAAACCTCCAAGAGCTTTCTTAATTATGGCCAGGTATGGCTCGATGGGTTTGTCACATTCCAGGTAGATCGACATCACCCCTATCTCCCAGGCTCCAGTTCTCAACTTGGCTACAGCTACGTTCTCCGTGGTGAGATCCGGATACTGGGAGACGTCGATGGTGTCGTCGAACAGAACAATCGCTGCCTTAACCACTTTTTCATTAGGCTGCTTTGTGTTACATTGTACGATTTTGGTACCTGGATAGTGCCGCATCTTACCAATATTACCGATGTACGGTTCCTGGACCATAGCAAAGGTGGTCTTGCTTTTTGCCGCGTGCATAATTAGTTCGGCAGTTGCTAATTCGCTTCTTTGAAGGTTTGCTTGAACAACGCGATATCTTTGATTGCTAGTTTGGTTCATGGTTACACCTGGGACCACTTTAGCAATATGCTATAGATGACTTTGCCAGGGCATCCCACTTTCTCCTAATCGGGCACTCCGCACTGAACGCGTTGTGGTCACTTCTGTCCTGTTTACCTTTCCTGCAATTTACGCATGATGGTAGTTCACCCGAAACCATTCGGTGCACTCCATCTTTAGATGCGGGCCTCCACAGTGACTACACGCGTCTGCTGTTCCGGTGCAGAGTTTTTTAGTGTACCCGTAACCCTATCATTTGATACACTGGATCAGTGGGGATTGGTCCGCCACTCGCACTCGTTGCAGCTCAACGTGTATGAGCTCTTTTCCATCATACGTCCCCACACCTGTGGCGACACTCTCAGAACTACAGGGAAAGTGAGTGGGTTTCTCGTCTTTTTCCTATATTTCACTTCCATCCTAAGCTCTTCATCAATCATACCCTCTAACATCTGCTTGTTCTGGTGTTTTATAGCCCTGATAATGTCGCCATTCGTGTTGTAACTCATCACGTCTTTTAATATTACCATCGGATTTTTTTTTATAGGAGAGGGGGCAAACGAGCATGCGGCTCACCTGATGGTAAGTGACTACCGCCGCCCATGAACAACTGCAACACCAGGGGAATCGCAGATGCGTTGCAGGCCTTTTAAAAAGGAGTACGCTCTTTTCTTGAAGGTCCCTAAGTCGTATCGGTCCGGAAAAATCGCTGATGGTAATCGATTCCACAAGGAGGTCGTGCGAGGAAGAAAACATCTTCTAAATCGCACAGTGGTGGACCGCCAATCATCCAGATGGTGTGGATGGTACCGGGAGTTCTGCCGCGATGTGCGTTCGTGAAATTTGACGGCTGGGATTAATCCGAACAATTCCTCAGAGCACTCCCCATGGTAGATGCGAAAGAAAATGCAAAGGGATGCAACATCTCTTCGCAGTGCCAATGAATCGAGCCGATCGGAAAGTGCTCGGTCGTCGACGATTCGAGCAGCTCTGCGTTGGATGCGGTCAAGTGGAAGGAGCTGGCACTGGGGAGTCCCTGCCCAGAGATGGGAACAGTATTCCATGTGAGGCCGAACTTGCGCCTTGTAAAGTTGCAGGCGGTGTGCCGATATGAAATACTGTCCCGCCCTGCTGAGCACGCCAAGCTTTTTAGAGGCCAATTTGGCCTTCCCTTCCAAGTGACCACGAAACTGCACGTCACTCGATATATCGACTCCGAGGATACCGATACTGGCTGAGGCAAGAAGGGGAGTGCCTTGAAACTGAGGAGATACGACAAAGGGGTTCTTTTTAGCGGTAAACGCGTAAACTTGTGTCTTCTGAGGATTAAACTGGACTAGATTTAGTCGCCCCCAATCCGAGACTTTGCTCAGCATAGACTCGACTTCAGACACAAGTTTGTTACGGTACTCAGCGACGTTTTCCCGAGAAATATTGGCACGGCCGGTGTATAGAGCATCACCAGTGCTGTCATCCGCATAGCAATGAATGTTACCAGTTAGCAACATATCATTGATATGCAGAAGAAACAGCGTTGGTGATAGCACACAGCCTTGTGGAACACCAGCGTTAATAGGCTTGTAGTCAGAGCATGCACCGTCTACAACGACCTTGATGCTCCGATCTGCAAGTAAGCTGGTGATCCAATTGCACAATTTCTCGGGAAGCCCATAGGAAGGGAGCTTCGAAAGAAGCGCTTTGTGCCAAACCCGATCGAAGGCCTTCGCAATGTCCAGACTAACGGCCAACGCCTCCCCCTTGGACTCTACTGCCTCCGTCCATCTATGGGTCAGGTAGACCAGAAGATCACCAGCTGATCGACCCCGACGAAAACCGTATTGGCGGTCACTAATCAGCTGGTGATCCTCAAGGTACCGGATGAGCTGGCAGTTAATAATGGATTCCATTATTTTGGAGAACAAGGAGGTGATCGCGATAGGCCTATAGTTGGATGGGTCTGAGCGGTCGCCTTTTTTAGGGATCGGGTGGACAAAAGCTGTCTTCCATAAATTCGGGACTACGCCTTGGGAGTAGGAGTACCGGAAAAGACGCGTTAGGACCGGTGCCAACTCCGGAGCACACGTCCTCAGCACAATTGGGGGGATTCTGTCAGGCCCACTCGACTTCTGGATGTCCAGGGAGAGTCTGGAGGATGTGCCACTTGATTCTCCGTACAATCATTTTCTCTAGGACTTTCCCTAGAACAGGCAGTGGGCCAATCGGCCTGTAAGATTTGGGGTGCGTGTAGTCCTCTTTACCAGGCCTTCGCAGGACCACTACTGTCGCCTCCTTCCATTTACTAGGGAAATGTGCCAGCTGTAAACATTTATTGGCTAGAGCCAAGAACAGTTGCGGGTCCAGGGCAATGGCCGCTACGCAGATATCGGCTGCGAGACCATCATTTCTTGAAGCCTTTTTTGGGTTAAAACTGGACGCGGCCCACATTAGCTCTTCTACCGTAAAAGGTGGATCACTTGAATCATCAAGTGACCCTACGCTTACTGACTCCGCTGCTTTCCTTATAAGCTTGTGTTCCGCGTCATCCTCCTGGGTATTGTCGTCCGGATAGAAGGTCTCCGCCAAAAATTTTGCTGATTCTGCGTTCTCTAAAGTCTTCCCATCTTTTACAAGAGGGATATCTTCCTGTCTTTGGGTTGTACGGCCTATTACCCTGTAGATCCCGTCCCACATGGATTCACGGTCCTGTTTACTACAGAAACTCTTCCAGCTGGCGGTCTGTGCGTTCTTTACTAGTTGATGGTAGTCCTCTTTTATTTTGATATACTGCTCGACGACCCATTCTCGGCGTACTGGTGCTGCACACGATATTCTACGTTTCATCCTGGAGACTTCCTTTTTCTTCTGAGTCAACTCTTCGGTCCACCAAGGCAATCCCATTCGTTTTATGTTTTTGATTTTAGGTATACTGCTTTCATAAACTTCTACTATTGTATCTATGTATTCTATTACTTTCGTTTCAAGTTTTTCTCTGGTTTCAACTTTATCTATCTATATTTTATTTATTTGTTTTCTTTGCCAAGTTTGTCTTTTTTGTGTTAAATTTTCTAGTGTTTCTCTTTATGTCTGTACTTATTGATTTTTCTAAATTTATCTCGAATAGGATTGCCCTGTGGTCCGAGCTGGTTACTTCTTCTGAAAGTCTCCAGTTGTCTATTCTCCCGAGCAGGCTCGTCGAGCAGGTTGTCACATCCACACAGCTGGATAATTTCTTCCCGCCTCTGATCGTGTCAAATGTGGGCTCAGTCCCTCTGTTCATTATGTGGAGCTCCAGTTGATCCAGCTTGGCAGCCACTTCAATTCCCCTCTTATCCGTCTCCCGGCTTCCCCACCAAGTACTCCAAGCGTTTATGTCTCCACCGAGTATCACGTTCCCAGTTCCTAGGCCAGCTACGGCTTTCTCAATCGTATCCAGGTAAGGATCGACTAGTTTGTCTCCTTCCAGGTAGACGGACACCACTCCCATTTCCGAGGCCCCTGTCCTTAATTTAGCGACTGCTATGTTTTCTGTTGTAAAGTCAGGGCACTGGGTTATGCCAATGGTGTCGTCGAATAGCACAATGGCTGCCTTTATCACTTTGTCCGTGTTTAGGCTTCTGCTACATTGTACTACTCTTGTCCCTGGATGGTTCTTCATTTCGCCGATACTACCGATGTATGGTTCCTGGATTAAGACAAACGATGTGTTATTTTTGGCTGCATCGATGATTAGTTTGGCCGTAGCTAGTTCACTCCTTTGGAGGTTTGCCTGGATCACGCTATATCGGTGGTTACTTGGGTTTGAGTTCCCGTTCGATCTGGAGCCCACCTCAACAATACGCCACAATGGACCTTGCCAATGTCTCCCATTTTCTTCTTATGGGGCAGTCTACACTGAAGGCATTGTGGTCTTTTCTTTCCATTTTTGCCTTAAGGCAGTTCCTACATGACGGCATTTCGCCGGAGAGCCAGTCTGCACATTCTGCCTTAAGGTGTGGGCCTCCACAGTGACTGCAAACATCTGTTGTGTCACTACATAAACGCTTGGTATGCCCGTACCCCAGGCACCGCGAGCACTGTATAAGAGGGGACTGATCCTCAACCCTTACCCGCTGGAGGTCTATATGGATTAACCCGACCTCTATTAGGCTATTCCATATCTGGGGTGACACTCTCACTACGATATGTGTTGTATGCGGGTTTCTGGATTTCCTCCTATACTTGACCTCCATTCTATTCTCTTGCCCCTCTATGTTTTTGAACAGCTGTTTGTTCTGTACTTTAATTGCTTTAATAATTTCTTCATCTGTGTTATACTGAAGCACGTCCTTCAGTATAATCAGTGGATCCTTATTCTTAATATCATCTACATTTAAGCTCTTACTAGCGTTCTTTATCCTCTCCTTTACCCTATTTATTTCCTCCTGGGTGCAACATCCTACTATCACCTTCCTATCTCTTGCTTTTCTGATCCTGTCTATTTTTAGCCCTTCTTCTTTGGCGTTTATTGCTGTTCTTATCCGGTCCGTCACTTGCTCTCCCGTTCCCTTTTCATTCGTTGATGTTATCGCAACCGAGTGCATGGTCGTATTTTGCAGAGGCTGCCTCCTCGATGGTCCTGCCAATATACTTGCGTACGTACCTTTCTCTTCTTTATTTTCTTGCTTTTGTAATTCTTCTCTAAGTTTTTCCATTTCGTTCTTATTTTCTTCCAGGAGTTTGCCATGTTCTTCCAGCTTCTTCATTAATTTACTATGTTCTTCTGACTGTCTATTGTCATGGTCATCTACCAATATGTCATCTTTTTTCTCTTGCTCTTTTGTTTTTCTTTCTTTCCCTATGTTTTTGCCTGCCTCTGCCTCCTTGACCAGTTGGTAGAGTCTCTCGATCGCCTGGGTAACCTCAGTTTTTGTCTGTTCTGAGGTTACGCGAGTTGTTAAGGTGCAATTTCGCCTTGCACAGGCAAGCCCTTGCTTCCGTCAGGCGATCGACATATTTTGTCGTGTCCATTTTTGGTGATTCCTCTGTAGACTCTATTAAGACTCTACGTGTTGCTCCTCTTGCTTCTTGTGATGGTACAAGTTTTTGCTTTTGGCGCGTCACCGGGACTGCCTTTTTGGGAGAGGTTTGTTTTCTAACTTCAACATACGCTTTTGCTGCCTCCCACTCTCCGATGCTTCTCCTTACGCTAGGGACTGTTATGGTTTGATTTAGTTTAGGAGATGTTTCAGTCTCCTCTGTCCTTTTTGGAGAGCCCTGAGTACTGTTCTCTTTCTTTTTGGAAGGAGTGCGGATGCCAAACATTGTCAGGGGAACGCGTCCTTGTTACGTAAATATAATTAAAAAAATTTTAGAAATAAAATTTTTTTGTAAAATTATCAAATTTAAAAAGTTTGTATAAGTTATATATAGTATATACAGTTCGATACGGCTATGCTGAGTTCGTACAGTGGTATAAAGACAATCCGACTACCGCGATAATTTTTTAAATTTTTTTTAATGTAGAGTCTCTATGTAGAGTTACTCTTTTATCTCTTTAATTTATATATATAAAACTGTCACAATCAATTTTAAATAATTTCCTTTCCAGCAGAAAATAAGCTTGTGAGAGTTTTAAATTTTTTTTCAAATGTGATAAATAAAGTTGATCTATATGCAGTTCGACTCAGCCACCGCGAACCCAGATCAGGCCTCAGTCAAGTCTTTAGCCAACAAAATACAACAATAAAATAAAGCCTTATAGATAACAAGTAAAAATAAAATTAAAAATAAAATAAAAATGTTAAAAATTTTTGTAGTCTCGACTCTACGTCGTTATATTTTTACCACTCTATAGAGTGGCTCGACGTCTATATTTTAATAAATTATGTGCTTGTCCAATTTGGTACTATATCAATATGACTCTATGTAGTGTCTGTCTATGAGTACTAATGCTAATATAATAAAGGAACAAGAATACAATAAAATACTAATAAAGATTTTTGGAATTAATAAATTTTGTGTCCTGAAATATTTTTGAGGTATTAAATTTTGAAATTTGGGTTATGAAAACCAAGAACCGCAAATAGCCTATAATTTGTAAGCTATTGAAATAAAAATTTTGAATTAATTCTGGGATAATGTGTATAGGTTTAGAAATGTTCCACAATTTTTTCAGAATTTTCAGGAGTGTTTTTCAGGACCCACGTGTTTATACAAATTTTTAAAATGATATCTCCGGTGTTTCTGGTCCGATTTTGATGATCGAGGTGTCGGATGCTTTGCCTCGATGTCCTCTTTGATTCGACGATGTCAAAAACAGCCGCACGGCCTCCAGTCAAAAAACACGTGTCCACGTGGTTTTTGTTTCCCGAAAATATTTCGGTGCGCTGACGTCGAAAAATTCCGATGAGTAGCTTAAACTGTTAAGCTTGTCAAGGCGCTTCTTTTAGCACTATAAAACTTATATGTCTTCGATCTAGATCGAGCAGCGTTTCACTTTAAAGATTTTAAAGGTTATAAAAATCAGTTTTTTGGTGATAACTTTTTAACTATTACTAATACACTTTTATCACTTTTTTATTATATCACCGTCTTCGTCTCGACGAGACGCGTCTAACGGTGTATAAATCTTTAAAATTGGTGCACATTGACCCGACACTTTGAATTTTCGAGCGCGGAGCGATATAAAAATGCTGCGTACGGCACGGCGTTTGGAGTGCAACTGGTTAGGTTCCCCCCCGAACGGGTTCCCGCCTTGTCGTGGCGGGGGGGCTTAGTAGCCGTGGCTTGGTCAACCGCGGTGAACAAAGAGGAACCCCTTGGCTGGCCCGAGGTGTAGGGCCGGCCCGAGGTGGCCACTCCGAGTGGGCTTGACGAGCCCACTTCGGATGTGTGTTGGTGGGCTGCGGTGAGAGGGGTGTCCGCTCCCTCTACCGCTGCAGCCGAGGTGGAGTCGCGGAGGAAGAGGAGTGTTGGTATGGCGATGCGCCACTCGCCCTATCCTCCGCGACTCAAACGGGGCCGCACCGTTGATGCGGTGGTGGTGGGGCCGCGGGGGGAGAGGAGTGTCGGTATTGCGAGGCGCCGCTCTCCCTACCCTCCGAGGCCGAAACTTGGTTGGCGGCGGAGCCAGAGACCAGATCCGCCGCTGGGGTCGGGAAAGCGTGCGCTATTAAGCGCTCGATTTTCCGGGGCCCAAAGCCTCCGCGTATCGGACTCGGGGTGGTCCGATACGCAGGTGGAGTTGGAGGCTGTGGATGGGGGTAGCTCAACACTTCGCTACCCCGAGCAGGAAACGAGGCCCGTACAGACCGGGCCAGCACTAGTGTGAGGCTGCGGAAGAATTTGGATTCCCGCGGCCCCGCGCACACGTGCGAGGAGGCACCGTGGGGTTTTAGCCGGTAGGAGTCCGGCATAACCTTCCGGTTGCCTCCGCAGCCGGAGGTATCCATGAGGATTTCCCCACGAAAAAAAATGTTAGGTTAGGTTAGGTTCCCCCCCCCGAACGGGTTCCCGCCTTGTCGTGGCGGGGGGGCTTAGTAGCCGTGGCTTGGTCAACCGCGGTGAACAAAGAGGAACCCCTTGGCTGGCCCGAGGTGTAGGGCCGGCCCGAGGTGGCCACTCCGAGTGGGCTGGGCGAGCCCACTTCGGATGTGTGTCGGGGGGCTGCGGTGAGAGGGGAGTCCGCACCCTCTACCGCTGCAGCCGAGGTGGAGTCGCGGAGGAAGAGGAGTGTTGGTATGGCGATGCGCCACTCGCCCTATCCTCCGCGACTCAAACGGGGCCGCACCGTTGATGCGGTGGTGGTGGGGCCGCGGGGGGAGAGGAGTGTCGGTATTGCGAGGCGCCGCTCTCCCTACCCTCCGAGGCCGAAACTTGGTTGGCGGCGGAGCCAGAGACCAGATCCGCCGCTGGGGTCGGGAAGGCTGGTGCTTCTGAGTGCTGGTTTTTCCTGCCCCATGGCCTTCGCGCATCGGACACGGGGGCGTCCGTTGCGCATGTAAAATTGGAGGTCGTGGAGGAGGGCGCTCCATGTGTTCTGGTGCGCCTTACCTGAGAAGGAGATGGGGGAAGAGTAGTCCTCTCCCGAAGAGGGGCTGCCATGGGGCGGCCAGCGCAGGTGGGGCCGCGGATGTGTGCGAAAGCGTTCCCGTGGACCTGCCAATATGCGACGAGGGTGGAACACCCTGGGGTTTTAGTCGGTGCGAGTCCGAAATAACCCGTCCTTGCCCCCGCGAGGCGGGTATGCGTAGGCATTTCCCCATGTAAAAAAAAAAGGTTACGTTAGGTTCCCCCCCCCCCCGAACGGGTTCCCGCCTTGTCGTGGCGGGTGGGCTTAGTAGCCGTGGCTTGATCAACCACGGTGAACAAAGAGGAACCCCTTGGCTGGCCCGTGGTGTATGGCCGGCCCGAGGTGGCCACTCCGAGTGGGCTTGGGAAGCCCACTTCGGATGTGCGTTGGTGGGCTGCGGATAGAGGGGTGTCCGCTCCCTCTATCGCTGCAGCCGGGGTGGAGTCGCGGAGGAAGGGGAGTGCTGGTATGGCGATGCGCCACTCGCCCTGTCCTCCGCGACTCAGACGGTGCCGCACCGTTGATGCGGTGGTGGTGGGGCCGCGGGGGGAGAGGAGTGTCGGTATTGCGAGGCACCGCTCTCCCTACCCTCCGCGGCCGAAACTTGGTAGGCGGCGGAGACCGAGACCAGATCCGCCGCTAGGGTCGGGAAAGCGGGCGCTATTAAGCGCTCGATTTTCCGGGCCCCATGGCCTCCGCGTATCGGACTCGGGGGGGGGGGGTCCAATACGCAGGTGGAGTAGGAGGCTGTGGAGGGGGGTAGCTGAACACCTCGCTACCCCTTTGTTTCTCCCAAATAGGGTTCATTTATAAGGGCCCCATGAATGTCATTTTCGCTCAAAAATATAGCAAGCTCGTGCTGCGCTTCCTTGCAGCGTCCAAGATTGCATTGTACAAAATTGATAAAATTAAGATTTTTAACACATTCCTTTATATTAGTATGCTGATTACTACTTACATTGATTATGAGCAAATGTGGTGTTTTTAAAAGAAAAACTTTTACGCCAGGTCTCCACGGTTTCCTTCTTATTTTCTGTTTTGGCAGTTACAATAAGGGCGTGTTTGGTGCGTCACTGCTCAGGAGCTTTCTGAATAGCAGGAGTTGATTTTACAATATGGGCATAAGAGGGCTGTTTTAGTTCTGTTTTTAATATCGCTAACTCTTCTTTAATGCACCCCTTAATAATACTGTGAATTTTTCCACTGTCAGTGCTTCCAGAACTAGCTTCAGTACGGGTTGATAATTGCATTATTTCATTGGCCATGTTAATAATGCTACTTTTCCTTTCAGCTGTAACACTTTTACCATTTTGAATGCAGGTGATAATGTCCTTGGCCAGCTGAGAGATGTTTTGTGAAGCTGTAAAACTCTGACTAACAACTACATCCATACCAGTGATTTCAGGCTGGGACATCATAGTAAAATGTAAAAAAAAAGTTTTTGAAACAAGACTAAGAATTAACCAAATTAATGACAAATAATACAAATAAAACAATATAAAACAATAACAATAAAACAATAATGGAAGGGTGGAAGGGAGATTTTCTTTGATGCCGTGTATTTTATTTTGCCGATATAAGTGCAGTTAGCAGTTTACACAGACGGACCTCGGTTTAGGTAAGTATCGATTTTCTCTAATTCTGTGTGTTTTATTTTGCAGATTTAACTTCAGTTGGCAGTTTCTACACGGGGCGGACCTAACTCGATTTAGGTAAGTATCGATTTTCTCTCATTCTGTGTGTTTTATTTTGCAGATTTAACTTCAGTTGGCAGTTTCTACACGGGGCAGACCTAACTCGGTTTAGTTAAGTATCGATTTTCTCTAATTCTGTGTGTTTTATTTTGCAGGTTTAACTTCAGTTGGCAGTTTCTACACGGGGCGGACCTAACTGAAGCAAAAAGAGCCCAATAAACAAAGATTTGAATTTTTTTTAAATTTATTGAAAATACGTCTCTAAGAAAAAGAATTGTATGAAAATTAGCAATTTAACTGTGAAAATGGTATAAAAACTACAAGGAATTACAGGGGGCAATTAAATACACTATTTAAAAGAAAATTTGAGCAGAAAAGACCTATTTTCAGCAAAGTTACAGATGAATTTATGTTTTTGTTTATATATTTTCGACTATAAAAGAATGAAAAACGTGAAAATTAATTATATAACAGTAAAAATTTACTAAAAAAACTATAGGGTAATATGGGGGACAATTAGTTGTACTATTTAGAAAAAATTTTAACAAAAAAGACGAAGTTTTAGGAAAGTTATAAGCTAAGATATGGTTGGTTAGGCTAGGTTTTTTTTTATTTATTTTTTTGTCTAGTTCCCCCTAACATGGAGATCAGGGACTTTTTTTTCTTCCTTTTATATTTTTTATTTCATTTCTCTTTCTTTTCTTTATTAATTTTTTATTTTGTCTTTTTTGCTTTTTTCTTTTTTACTTTCTTTTTTAAAATTCTTTCATATAATAATGTTCTTATTTCTATTGTACATATGTCTTACTTTGCTAATACATTTTACTTATCAATATATCTTAATCTACTTTTATTTTGGTTGGTTTAACAATTTAACAGGACTATTCACATTATATATCTATATATAATTTACAGTTCCCTTTTTTACTTTCATTTATTCTTATGTACTACTTTACTAGCTATAGCCTTACAATATTTTAAAAACCTATCTCTTATATGTTTGTTTCTCATTATATTACATATGTTGTCTTTACTTATTTTTATTTGTAATTCCACCTCTATTTCGTTTCTATCTTTGCTGTAAACTGGACATTCCGTAATCACATGCATCGCGCTGTCCTCTTTTATCGGATCGCAGGCGCATGCCGGGCTCTCCTTACACTTGAATCGGTGTGCAAGTATTCTGAGAACCCGCCATGTCCCGTCATCACCTGTACCGTGAGCGAGTCTATTTTTATCTTCCTTATAATAGGATAGGCGCTTAAAGCGTCTGGGAAGAACACTTTCGTTACTGAAGCGGTTTCGCCTTCCACGTAGCGTCGGTTCCACTCGTCAAGTGAATTAAGACGGATTTCTCGCTTGACGAATGATACCGGGCACCTCTCATAGTCCGGTTTCCGTTTTATTTTTAAGGCGGCTTCCTTTGCTAACTCATCTGCTCTTTCGTTTCCCTCCAGCCCTGCGTGTGCTTTTATCCAAAACAATTTTAGCAATTATCCTTTTTTGTTTATTTCCGAAATATTTTTTCTAATTTTTGCCGCTAGGGGATGGAGGGAAACGCTCTGGACAGCTGTCTGGAGAGCAGATCTTGAGTCGCTGTAGATATTGCAGCTCGGTGCCAGACTTTTTAGGGCATAATTTGTTGCTTCATATATGGCCAGCAACTACGCCTGGTAGACAGTGCAGAAGTCTTCCAATTTAAATTTTCGGGTACTTATCTCCGCTGCGTCATTCCAAATGGATAACGCAGCGCCGCCTTTCCCCTCAATTTTACTACCGTCTGTGTAGATTTTAAGACCTTTATTGTTGTGTTGGTCGACTTGTGCACTATCCTCCAGGTATACAAACTGCAGCCCAACCTGATTCGCGGGGTGAGGTGTCTTCGCGTATTCCAGTTTCCGTTCCACGTCCCGATCTCCTACTATCCGCTGCGAGTAACCTTTCTTTACTTTATAAAGTAAGACTGCTTCCCGAACCCTGAGATCCAAAGGAAGCAACCCAGCGAGTAGTAGGGCCGAGTGGAGGGATACGGTTTTGTATGACTTTATGATCTTTTGAACGAACCCGCGTTGTGCCGTCTCGAGCTGCTTTTTAACACTCTGTTTGTATGTGGCCGATGCCCATACACTAGCTACGTACAATATGATCGGCTCTGTTACCGCTACGTAGATGGTCCTAATGATCTCCGGGTTCAGGCCCCAGCCAATCTTTGCAGCTCTTGTTAATTGGCAATACAGCTTTTGTACCTTGCAACACACACTTTTCACATGTGTGTTGAAGGTCAACTTGGCGTCTATAGTTAATCCCAATATATTTATTTCCGTGGACAACGCAATGTTCTCCCCGCCCATTTTCAGAAGTGGTGAGTCATACTTTGTCTTTTTTGTTATTACCATTGCTTTGGTCTTATTTGGTGCAAATTTGAGTTTATTTTTAACTCCCCACTTCTGAACATGCGCGAGAGCTGCGTTGGCCCGTTCCTGCACTTCAGATGCCTTATCCCCGGAGAAAATCAGGACCACTTCGTCCGCGAAAGCCTGGCAATATTCCCCTTTTTCACTCAATTCCTGTAATAGAGGGTCTATCAGCAGATATCATCTCACCCGGCCTCGCCTTACTTCTAAAAGGCAGCACCTTCAAAACGAGCATAAAACGTAAGAAGTATGAGGCGCTACAGAAGATAAAAGTAGCAAACAATCACTGCCGAATAGTCCGCACGCGAAACAAAACCATCGCACTATTCGAAAAAGGCGACGACATCATCGAGTTCGCCCAGGCATGCTCAGTGCTAGCTGTGCTTGCGGAGGCAGGTGAGGCTAAAGAAGTACCAGCTAAAATAATAAACGTAGACGCTATGGTGGTAGAATATGAGAAAGGGAAGGTAGAAGACTATATGGGAGTGTTAAAAGCCTCGGAACAACATGAGGTGGTGGTATACGAAGACAGAGGTGAAAACCTCAGTTTTATGAAACCACTCAGACCCAAGGAACCTTTATGCTCGTACCCTACTAACAGCAGGGAATATCCCATAGTAAACCCAGAAGAAGTATTAAGCGGATCCGAGCGCTTGCAACAAAAAATGGACGCCGAAAGGAGAAAAGTTAAGCGGCCACGAATAATCCCAGCCGAAACAATAGACAAAGTAGCAGCAGTCGCTAGCATCTTCGGTCAAGTCATCGCTGCAATCCCCGCAGTAATTCCTAAAAAAAGAGAATATCTGAGGTCAACAGAAAAGATGGTAGCCGCTGTTAAGAGCTTTGCAAAGCACTTCCCCAAAGGTCAAAAAAGAAAACCCCTATGCACATGGATGAAAGCAGACATGGGACAAGTCACTCTGCCGAGCCTCAGGGAAGTATCGCAGCCCCAGGACCATTGGATAAATGCATTCCTAGAGTTTAAAGCTATCGTAAAAGCTACCAGAGAGGTGAATATCGTAACCTGCAAGACCATCTTGGAAATCTTTCACCGAGGTTGTGAAGATCAGCTTGTGGTGAAGCTCGAGGAATCCGAAGCCGCAGTGTACAACAACGATGAGCGGTTGGGTCAACTTGTCTTTCGAGCACCTCCTCACGACCCCATAGTGGTAACAGCAAACTGTACGAGAGTTATGCTTGAGGACAAGATCCTGGACAGGCTTAAGGCTGTGTCCATAACCTTGGAGGAAGGCGGCACTCTTGGGCATTGGCAGTTACCAAAAATAACATGGGTCAATGGCGTACCCGGGTGTGGAAAAACATCTTGGGTTATTAATAGTTTTGAGGCGGAAAAAGATATCATAATAACAACAACAACTGTAGCTGCAAGCGACCTGAGGGAGAGGCTAGCATCACGTGTAGGAGCCGACGCAGCAAGGAAGGTGCGGACTATGGCCTCAATCTTGGTAAATGGCATAACGGCGTCTGAGAAATACACCCGTCTCTTAACTGACGAAGCGCTTATGAACCATTTTGGCGCCATAGTAATGGCAGTACAAATCACGGGTGCAAGTGAAATTTTTCTTATAGGCGACAACAACCAGCTGCCGTATATCGACCGGCACGATCTGTTTCGACTGCACTATACTCGTCCAAATCTAGTGGCTAATATCAACCACGAATGGCTCTGCACACACAGATACCCATTGGATGTAGCGTATGCACTAAATGAGATCTACGAGGGCATTTACTCATCCAATACTAGGCTGCGATCCCTAGAGCTGAAGAGTTACACGGGTTCACAGATTCCAAAGTCCCTTGAAAATACGTTATATCTGGGACACACCCAGGCTGAAAAGGAAAATCTCATCAGCCAGGGCTACGGAAAAGGGAAGGGTTCGCGAACTCTTACCATACATGAAACTCAGGGGCTCGTGAGCGAGACGGTGGTAATTGTGCGATCAACCAGAGAGCAACAACGCCTATACAACAGTATTCCCCATGCAGTGGTGGCAATCGCACGTCATACGAGGCATTGTACCTACTTTACAGACTGGTGTGAGGAAGATGCAGTTGCCCGTTTCATTTTGCGCGCCGAATCTGTCACCACAAGCAGAATTAGGGATTATAACATCAAAACGGCAATATATCATCGAGACTTAAAGGTTGCGAACAACATTATGAACCTGGTCCGAGACGAAGTGGCGTAAACGACATTCAAACGATAATATTAAAGTGATTTTAAAGCTAAAGGACGTGATCGCAACAATGTTTTGTGTTTTACTTTAATTATTTTTAAAATAAGGCTGTTTTGTGAATTGTAGTTAGGTTATGTTAGGTTAGGTTCCCCCCCGAACGGGTTCCCGCCTTGTCGTGGCGGGGGGGCTTAGTAGCCGTGGCTTGGTCACCCACGGTGAACAAAGAGGAACCCCTTGGCTGGCCCGTGGTGTAGGGCCGGCCCGAGGTGGCCACTCCGAGTGGGCTTGGGAAGCCTACTTCGGATGTGTGTCGGGGGGCTGCGGTAAGAGGGGAGTCCGCACCCTCTACCGCTGCAGCCGAGGTGGAGTCGCGGAGGAAGAGGAGTGTTGGTATGGCGATGCGCCACTCGCCCTATCCTCCGCGACTCTGACGGGGCCGCACCGTTAATGATGCGGTGGTGGTGGGGCTGCGGGGGGAGAGGAGTGTCGGTATTGCGAGGCGCCGCTCTCCCTACCCTCCGCAGCCGAATCTTGGTTGGCGGCGGAGCCATAGACCAGATCCGCCGCTGGGGCCAGGAAGGCCGGTGCTTCTGAGTGCTAGGTTTTCCTGGCCCCATGGCTTTCGCGCATCGGACTCGGGGGCGTCTGTTGCGCATTGGAAATTGGAGGCCGAGGAGGAGGGCGCGCCATGTGTTCTGGTGCGCCTTACCTGAGAAGGAGATGGGGGAGGAGTAGTCCTCTCCCGAGGAGGGGCCGCTATGGAGTGGCCAGCGCAGGTGGGGCCGCGGAAGTGTGCGAAAGCGTTCCCGTGGCCCTGCCAATATGCGACAAGGGTGGAACACCATGGGGTTTTAGTCGGTGCGAGTCCGACATAACCCGTCCTTGCCCCCGCGAGGCGGGTATGCGTAGGCATTTCCCCATGTAAAAAAAAAAAAAAAAGGTTAGGTTAGGTTAGGTTAGGTTCCCCCCCGAACGGGTTCCCGCCTTGTCGTGGCGGGGGGGCTTAGTAGCCGTGGCTTGGTCAACCACGGTGAACAAAGAGGAACCCCTTGGCTGGCCCGAGGTGTAGGGCCGGCCCGAGATGGCCACTCCGAGTGGGCTTGGGAAGCCCACTTCGGATGTGTGTCGGGGGGCTGCGGTGAGAGGGGAGTCCGCACCCTCTACCGCTGCAGCCGAGGTGGAGTCGCGGAGGAAGAGGAGTGTTGGTATGGCGATGCGCCACTCGCCCTATCCTCCGCGACTCGGACGGGGCCGCACCGTCAATTGATGCGGTGGTGGTGGGGCTGCGGGGGGAGAGGAGTGTCGGTATTGCGAGGCGCCGCTCTCCCTACCCTCCGCAGCCGAATCTTGGTTGGCGGCGGAGCCATAGACCAGATCCGCCACTGGGGTCAGGAAGGCTGTTGCTTCTTGGTGCTGGTTTTTCCTGGCCCCATGGCCTTCGCGCATCGGGCACGGGGGCGTCCGTTGCGCATGTGAAATTGGAGGCCGAGGAGGAGGGCGCGCCATGTGTTCTGGTGCGCCTTACCTGAGAGGGAGATGGGGGAGGAGTAGTCCTCTCCCGAGGAGGGGCCGCCATGGGGCGGCCAGCGCAGGTGGGGCCGCGGATGTGTGCGAAAGCGTTCCCGTGGCCCTGCCAATATGCGACGAGGGTGGAACACCATGGGATTTTAGTCGGTGCGAGTCCGACATAACCCGTCCTTGCCCCCGCGAGGCGGGTATGCGTAGGCATTTCCCCATGTAAATTAAAAAAAAATAAAAAATAAAAGGTTAGGTTAGGTTTTCCGGCGGCTGGCGCCCAAGCTGATGGGTGCAGCGGGCGCGCTATCAACGTTGCTTCCCAACTTGGGGGGCCCGAGCGCCGCCTGTAGGCGGTTGTACGTGGGAATCGTGCGGTCCATGGCCCTGTATGGGGCCCCTGTGTGGGCGATGGACATGACGGCCAGCACTCTCGCCATTCTGCGTAAACCGCAGAGGGCGATGGCCGTCAGAGTCGCCCGCGGGTATCGCACGATTTCCTACGAGGCGGCTTGCGTCCTGGCCGGATCCCCGCCCTGGGACCTAGAGGCGAAAGTACTCGCGTCATTATATCGATGACGCGAGGAAGAGCGGGCACGGGGCTCGAGGCCGGTGCAGCGGCAGATCGCGCTGCGCCGAGAGGAGCTCCGTCAGGTCTTGGTGGCGGAATGGCGGCAAAGGCTTCTGCGCCCTACCGCAGGCCTCGCTACCGTCGAGGCGATCCGGCCAGTACTCGACGACTGGCTCGGGAGAAGGCACGGCTCCCTGTCGTTTAGGGTGACGCAGGTGCTGTCGGGGCATTACGGTACTTACGTACAGTAGTTACGGTTTTTGGAGAGCTGTCTGTGTTCTCAGCTGCTGGTTTGCGCGCTGTTGCTCTAGTCTTCTGAGATGGAACAATCTTCTGTTTTGGTCGAGCCACCGGGGCTACCTTTTTTGGTGAGATTTGTTTTGTAGGTTCCACATCTATTTTTCCCATTTCCCACTCACCAATGCTTTTCCTTACGCTAGAGACTTGCAACGCACTATCGCTTTTAGGAGAAGGCCCAGCCTTCGCTCTCCTGCTTGGAGATTCCGGAGGACTCGTGTCCCTGGCACTATCCTCAGTCTTTTTAACGGGCGTACGAATGCCGAACATTTTCAGGGGAACGCGTCTCGGGTCTCAATAACCAATAAAACAAGTTATAAATAAAATAAAAATAAAAATAAAGCAAAAAATAATTAAAGTAAAATAAAATAAAGTAAAACAAGCAACAATACACAACACAAATAACAAAGTCAATTTATAATAAATTTTTAGGTTTGTAAAAGTTATAAAATCCTTTTTCAAAAAATTTCTTGAAAAATTTTTTGGAAGTTTTGAAGGTTGTTAAGGTGCGGTATTTAATTCCTCAATCAGCAAAACCACACAAATGCCGCGTCACAACAATATTATTATAAAAAATTTTTTGCTCTATGTAGAGTCTCGACTCTATCTTCGTTAATATGTCACTAAGTTTACACGTACAATACAATATAAATGTCGCAATTAGAATTTCTAGAAATTTTTTACTTTAATAATCTATAATAACTCTACCTAGAGTCTGTCTGTATCTTTCTTAATATATATTTCAAATTTAATTACCAACTAAGTTACTTTAAAAAAATTTTTAAGAAAAAATTTTTTCTTGCTCTACCTAGAGCTTCTCTATTTTCTAGCCTTAATCTTATAAACTACACATCAAATTATATATACAATTATCACACTTAATTTCTAATTATATTTTGCTCTGGCACAAAATAAAAAATTTTACAAGGCTCTATGTAGAGTCAGTCTAAAACTAAATTACTAGATCTATTTTTATAAAGTTATTTACAAAAAACCCCGTCAAAATCGGATCACTGGTTACTTTATAATTACAATTTTAAATTTTTCATCCCCCAGAGACTAAGTCCAGAAGTCAAGTTAGGGGTAGGGGGATGAAACTTGGTTTTGGATGGAACAAAATGATCCGGTGGGGGTCGAAGACTATCCCTTAGGTGGATAGTGTGGAGGGGGGTGACGGGGGGGGGGGGGCGAAAAAAATGTTAAAATTGAGCTAGGAAGCTCCGTTCTCCTGAAAACTGAAAAACAAGTTTTCGTGCGGTTTTCAGGAGCTCCCACCTCACACAAATAAATTCGTATCTCTGAAAGCACTTGCTCTAAAATTCTGAAAAAATATGTTTTGAATAGCTTATTAAATTGGGAATATGATAGTAATTTTGGAAAAAAAATTTTCTTGGAAATTTTTGGAAATTTTTAATTTTAAAAAATGAATTATAAAAACCAAGAACCGCAAAAAGAGCCTAATCCGAAAATTAACAATAGGAAAATTTTGAAAAAATTTGGGTTAATAGTAATAAGTATTTCCTACCTTTATGAATTTTTTTCAGATTTTTCAGGCGCACTTTCAGGACACCACGTGATTTAGCTTAATAATAAAAAGTCTCTTACAATTATTGTTTGCACTCCAAATTTCGAAATTTTGGTGTCTTCTTGTAGGTCTTGAATTGCTCTTTCATATGACGTCAAAAAACATATATGTCCTCACTGAAAATTTAAAGTTTTTTACTTTTAAATTTTTTGACTGAAAATCTGTATCTTCACAGCGTCATAACTTCTTTATTTCTTGACCAAATTTTTTGGCCAAGGTGTCAAATGATTTGTCTTGCCGTCTTCTTTATAAAACCGTCGTCAAATTTAGCCGCACACCTTCAGGTCTTAAAACACGTGGCCACGTGGTTTTTTAGTTTTGGCAATATTTCCGTGCGCGAGCGTCGAAAAATTTTTCTGATTGCTCAAAAAGTTAGAGCTAATCAGGGCGCTTCTAACGACACTAAAAACCACTATGTTGTCGATTTAGATTAGGCAGCGTTTCACTTTAAAGTTTTTGGGGTTAGGAAAAAATGGTTTTTCCGTGATAACTTTTTATTTTTCACACTTTTTCCGCTTTTTCACTTATCACCATGTTCGTCTCGTCGAGACGAATCTTTCGGTGTATCACAATTCGTAATTTGATCAACTTGACCCACAACTTTGATTTTTAAGACGCGGAGCCGAGGTGGAGTCGCGGAGGAAGAGGCGTGCTGGTATGGCGATGCGCCACTCGCCCTATCCTCCGCGACTCAAACGGGGCCGCACCGTTAAATGATGCGGTGGTGGTGGGGCTGCGGGGGGAGAGGAGTGTCGGTATTGCGAGGCGCCGCTCTCCCTACCCTCCGCAGCCGAATCTTGGTTGGCGGCGGAGCCATAGACCAGATCCGCCGCTGAGGTCAGGATGGCTAGTGCTTCTGAGTGCTAGTTTTTCCTGGCCCCATGGCCTTCGCGCATCGGACACGGGGGCGTATAACCCGTCCTTGCCCCCGCGAGGCGGGTATGCGTAGGCATTTCCCCATGTAAAAAAAAAACAAAAAAAAAGGTTAGGTTAGGTTAGGTTTTTTTTTTTTTCTTTGTTCTAGTTCCCCTGACGTGAGGAGATCAGGGACTTTGTTCATCAATAGGTGTTTCTTTTTTCACCTTTTTTATTTTCTTTTCTTTCATTATTTTATATTTTAAGATTACATATATTTCTATCTATTTACATTTAAGCTTACATTTATCTTATCATTACATTTAAATTCTTATTTCTATTTGTTTTTGTGGGACTGTTTACATTATATAATAGCATATATTATGTGACAGTACCCTTTTCTTTTTCTATTTGTTTTTATTTACTATTTTATTAGCTATTTGTTTACAATATCTTAAAAACTTATATCTACTCTGCTTATTTTTTATTATCTCATTTACATTTTCTTTGCTTACTTTTATTTCTAACTCTATTTCTATATCGCTTCTTTGTCTACTGAATATGGGACATTCCGTTATGATGTGTATTACCTATATCCTCATTTTTTGTTGCATCACAGGCACATGCTGGGCTCTCCTTACACTTAAATTTATACAGATAGTCAGAAAAGCCCCCATGGCCTGTCATGACTTCGACCGTCATAGGATCCATGTCTATTTTCCTAATTATGCTATATGCCTGTATAGCATCTGGGAAGAACACTTTTGTTGTACTTGCTGTTTCCCCTTCCTTATAGTGCCGGTTCCATTCGTCAAGCGACTCCAATCGGATCTGTCGCTTGACGTATGAAACCGGACACTTGTCATAATTCGGTTTCTTTTTACTTTTTGTGGCTGCTTCTTTAGCTAACTGGTCTGCTCTCTCGTTTCCCTCCAATCCTGCGTGAGCTTTAACCCAAAACATATTTAAGGTTTTGCCATGTTTATTTATTTTTAAAATGTTGTTTCTAGCTTCCACCGCTAGGGGATGGAGGGAGACGTCTTGAACAATTGTTTCGAGAGCAGACCTCGAGTCACTGTAAATGTTGCAGTTTTGTGCTGGGTTTTTAAAAGCATATCTCGTTGCTTCAAGTATGGCCAGCAACTCTGCCTGGTAGACGGTGCAATAATTTTCCAACTTTAATTTTCGGGTATTAATTTCCGTGGCGCCATTCCAAATGGATAGCGCCGCGCCAACTTTCCCCTCTATTTTACTGCCATCTGTAAATATTTTTAGGCCATTGATGTTATTTTGGTCAATTTGTGCACCGTCTTCCAGGCATGTGAACTTCAGCCCGACCTGTTCCGCGGGATGTGTGGTTTTTGTATATTCTATTTTAGTTTCTACGTCTCGATCACCCACTATTCGCCGGGAGAAGCCTTTCTTTATTTCATAGAGTAAGGCTGCTTCCCGGATCTTTATATCCAAGGGATGCAGCCCGGCGAGTAGTAGGGCCGAGTGCAGAGATACCATTCGATATGATTTTATTATCTTTTGTATAAATCCGCGTTGTGTCATGTCGAGCTGTCTTTTAATTTTTTGCTTATTGGTTGCTGGTACCCAAGCACTAGCCGCGTACATCACGATCGGTTCCACAACCGCTATGTATATGGTCCTAATAATCTCTGGGTTCAGGCCCCAGTGGATTTTTGCTGCTCTCGACAACTGTCGATACAAATTCTGTACCTTGCGGCACACATTCTTTATATGTGTGTCAAAGGCAAGTCTGTCATCGATTGTAAGGCCGAGTATCTTGATTTGTTTGGAGAGGTTGATGCTTTCTCCACCCATCTCCAGAAGTGGTGAGTCATACTTTAACTTATTTGTTATAACCATCGCTTTGGTTTTGTGTGGTGCAAACTTTAGCTTGTTTTTGACTCCCCACTTCTGGACATGTGCGAGGGTCGCATTTGCCTGCTCCTGCACCTGTTTAGCCGTATCCCCAGAGAAAATTAGGACCACATCGTCCGCGAAAGCCTGGCAATGGACCCTATCTTTACTCAGTTGCTTCAAAAGTGGGTCTAGCAGCAAGTTCCAAAATATTGGACCCCCTATAGAGCCTTGCACACACCCTTTTGTTGTCTTTCTGACACATTCTGCCCCAGCATATCTCAAGCACACTGCTCTGTCACTGAGATAGCTGTCTATGAGGCATCTTATGTTCACTGGGCATCCAGTCTCCGCAAGCGCACATCGTATCGCCGGCCACCAGGCGTTATCGAAGGCTCCCTCTATGTCTAATGATATAAGCAGAATGAGCTTTTTATCTTTGAGCCTAGTTTTTATCAGCTGCATCATATCATAGAGGGAGTCCTCGGTACTGCGCTGCGGCATGAACCCGTATTGTTCCCGGCTTATCGTCGGTACGATGTGCCACTTGACCCTTCGAATCATCATCTTTTCAAAGACCTTACCCAGTACAGGCAATAGCCCAATCGGCCTGTAGGATTTAGGGTGTGTGTAATTTTCCTTACCAGGCTTCCGCAACGCTACTATTATTGCCTTTTTCCATATAGCGGGGAAGTAGGCGAGACAAAGGCATTTATTTACTATCGCCAGAAACAATGCTGAATCCAGGGCGATGACCACTCCACATATATCCGCTGTAAACCCATCGCTTCCTGGCGCTTTTTTCGGATTGAAGCTTGACACGGCCCACATCAGCTCTTCCGTTGTAAAAGGTGGGTCACATGGACTATCATGTGACCCTTCGTTTACAGTTTTCGCTGTTTCTCTAATTTGCTTGTGTTCCGTGTCATCATCTTCAATTCTATCCTCCGGATAAAAAGTTTCCGCCAGGAGACTAGCCGATTCCTTGCTTTCTAACGGCCTCCCATCTCGAACAAGTGGAGTGTCCTCCTGTCGTATCCTTGTGCGATTTATAACCCTGTATATCCCATCCCACATTGTCTCTCGCTCCTGCTTGCCACAGAACTCCTTCCAGCTGGTAGTCTGAGCTCTTTTTATTTCTTACTGGTATTCCTCTTTCGCTCGTTTGTACTGCTCGACAACCCACTCGCGACGAACAGGTGCTGAGTACGAGATTCGGCGTCTCAGCCTGGAGACCTCCTTTTTTCGTTGTCAGCTCGTAAGTCCACCAGGGCAATCCCATTTGTTTTTTATTGTTTAATTTTGAAATACTGTTTTCGCATGCTTCGGTAATTGAGTTTGTGTATTCTTCTATTTTTATTTCTAATCCATCTGTAGTTGTTACTTTATCTATCTCTGCCTTGTTTAGTCTTTTATTATTCCAAATTTTGACGAGTTTCTCACGAAACTCGCCCCAATTTGCTATTTTGGTGTTATATACTCTGGTAGTTCTTTTTATATCGGTGCCAATTGATTTTTCTAGATTTATGTCAAATAGGAGTGCCCTGTGGTCCGAACTGGTTATTTCTTCGGAAAGTCTCCAGTTTTCTATCCTCCCGAGTAGGCTAGTCGAGCAGGTAGTTAGATCCACACAGCTGGAGTATCTTTTCCCAAGTCTGTATGTGTCAAAAGTTGGCTCAGTCCCCCTGTTCTGGATATGGAGCTCGAGTTCGTCAAGCTTTGCAGCGACTTCTATTCCCCTGCTGTCTGTCTTTCGGCTTCCCCACCAGGTATTCCATGCATTCACGTCCCCACCGAGTATCACGTTCTTCGTCCGTAAGCCCACCACGGCCGCTCCAATCATTTCCAGATATGGTTCAATTGGTTCGTCGCCCTCAAGGTAGACGGACACTACTCCCAGCTCCCATGCCCCAGTCCTCAATTTAGCAACTGCTATGTTCTCCGTTGTCAGACTGGGGCATTGGGTCATGTTTATGGTGTCGCCGAATAGTACAATAGCTGCCTTAATCACTTTATCAGTGCTCTGGTTTCTGTCCTTTTGTGCTATTCGCGTCCCTGGGTAGTTCTTCATGTGTCCGATTCCACCAATATAGGGCTCTTGTACCAAAGCGAAGGATGCCTTTCTCTTGATCGCCTCAATGATTAGTTCGGCCGTGGCTAGCTCACATCTTTGTAGATTGGCCTGAATCGCGTGATATCGGTGGTCGCTGATGCTTGGTTCTGTGTTGGACACTGGGACAACTTTAGCAATATGCTACGGTGGACCTGGCGAGGACTTCCCATTTCTTCCTAACCTGACAGTCAGGGCTAAATGCATTGTGTTCTTTATTGCCTTGCTTTGCCTTACAACAGTTCCTACATTCCGGTGGTGCTCCGGACAACCATTCCGCACATTCGGTTTTTAAGTGTGGACCCCCGCAATGGCTGCATACATCAGTAGTCTCGGTGCACGTGCGTTTACTATGCCCATAACCCAGACAGCGCGAACATTGTACCAGGGGGGACTGATCCATCACTCTCACTCTTTGTATATCGACATGGATTACCCCTGCTTCCGTTAAACGGTTCCATATTTGCGGCGAGACTCTCATGACAACGTGGGATGTGTGCGGGTTCCGAGTCCTTTTCTTATATTTGACCTCCATTCTGATCTCTTTGTCTGGTTGGTCTAGAAAGAGGTGTTTATTTTGTACCCTAATTGCCTTTTGTATTTCATCGTCAGTAGTATACTGCAACACATCCTTTAGGATAATCAAAGGGTCCTTGTTTTTGATGTCGTCTACTTTAAGGTCTTTCTCTGCGTCCTTTAATCTTTCTTTAACTCTGCTTATCTCCTTCTCCGTTCGACATCCCACTATTATCTTTCTATCCCTTGCCTTCCTGATCTTGTCAATTTTTAGTCCTTCTTCCTTAGCATTGATTACCTTTCTTATTTTCTCCATCACCTGATCTCCTGTCTCTTTGTCGTCATTAGATGTGATCATTACTGAGTGCAATGCCATATTTTTTTAAAGGTGAACTCTTTGGTGGCCCAGCCACTGCACTCGCGTATGTTCCTTTGTCTACTTTAGTTTCTTGCTTTTGCATTTCTTCCCTTAATTTTTCCATCTCTTTTCTACTTTCCTCTAGGAGTTTCCCATGTTCCTCTAGTTTTTTCGTTAGGTTTTGTTCTTCTTCCTTTCTTTTCCTATTTTCATCTTCCTGTCTCTCCTCTTTTTTTCTCCTGATCTTTCGATTTTTCCTCTTTCCCTATGCTCTTGCCTGTCTCTGCCTCTTTAACCAGGTAGTAGAGTCTCTCTATAGCCTGAGTGACCTCCATTTTTATGTCGGTCCTCAGGTTTCGAGAGTTGCTAAGGTGTAGTTTAGCCTTCTGGAGACAGGCTCGAGCCTCAGTCAAACGATCCACGTATTTCGTGGTTTCCATTTTCGGTGAGCTTTCTAAGTTCTCAGCTGCTACTTTGCGTACTGCTCCTCTTGTTTCTTGAGATGAAACTATCTTTTGTTTTGGCCGAGCCACCAGGGCTACCTTTTTTGGAGAGGTATGTATTGTTGCTTCTGTTACTATTTTTCCGGTCTCCCATTCTCCAATACTTTTTCTCACGCTTGGGACTTGCATTTTACGATCTTTTCTAGGGGAAGGTCCTGCCCTATCCGTCTTCTCTGTCCCGCTTGGAGAACTCTGAGGACTCAATTCTCTGGCACTATCCTCTGTCTTTTTTGTGGGAGTACGGAAGCCGAACATTGCGTCAAGGGAACGCGTCCTTGGGTATCAACAACTAACACGAATAAATAAAACGTAAATATTTGGTCAATTTTAAGAATTGTATAAGGTTTGTATAAGTTATAAAAATAATAATAATAAAATTATAAGATTATTTAAGTTCGACAAGACTGTGGTAGATTTAAAATATTTCCAATCGATGAAGACCACAGCAACCACGTCACAGATCGTTCAGTTTTCCTCTACGTAGAGTTTTACTCTACCTTCGTTCAGTTCTGCTACTGCAGAGTAAATATGTCACTGTATTTAAAAGGGGATAAGTTTTTATTGTGTCTATGTTTAACTCTACCTAGAGTTAGTCTTATTTCTATATTTTAAATCTATATTTGTCTCTATCTAGAGTCAGTCTACAAATCTAATTCCAATTGCAATATTACTAACTAATCGGTTTAGTTACGTCTATCTTATGCTACAAAATATACATAGAGACTAAATGTCTAATAAAATAAAATTCCTAGAAGGTATATGTCTAATAATATTGAAAAATTTTTTTTTTTTTAAAAATATTATACAGAAAAAGAGTTATAGTCTAATACATTTTTGACTCTACCTAGAGTCTATTTTTATGGACCAGCTAAAAGCGCTCCTCAAGCCCTATTCAACGAACCCAAACGCGGTATACCTAGCCCAATAGGTTCCCAAGTTATCGCGCTTTAAAATTTTGGTTACAAACAAGATGGCTGCCAAAATTATGGTTAAAGCGCTGTAACTCCCGAACCAATGGGCTTACAGCTCCGCGCTTAGGCTCGTTTTGATGGGCCCAATCGAGGCTATTACGTGGTGTAGTTTTCAGGACTTAAAATTTTTGGGCTCTGAAATTTCCTGAAAACTCTGTTGTCTATTCCGGTACTCCTTGCTTATGTCTATGTTGAAAACCCCAGTCTTCTACGACGCCTAGTTCAGCAGTTATAAGACTTTGTAGTTTTTCAAGATGGCCGCTGAACTGTCAAAGCTGGTGTTTGACTGCCGATAACTCTGCTTCCAGAAGCCGCAGAAGACCCGCGTTTCGACTGCACTACTATACTTCACCTAGTCCTTCCACTTGGATCACTTTTGGGACCCTGAAAAACTTGTGCTCGAAAAAGCCTGAGTCTCTATAGGTGGGCAGAACTCGATCCAAAAGCAGTACAGCCAAAAACCGCAACTCGCTACGACCCCTAGAACCAGAGTTATTAAGTATTTATTATTTACAAAATGGCCGCCGGTATAGACAACGAGATGTTATTTTAGCCGTCCCTTAACTGATTTGGCCCGTGTTTGGGCTTATTTAAAAGGTCTCGGTGTCGAGATAACAAATATATAAATATTATAAGTATTTTAAGCCCCCTTTAATTAAATTTTTAAAAATATGTTATGTTTTTTAAGAAAAATTAATTTTTTTACGGCTAAATTTGGCTTTTAAAAATCTACAAAAATTTGAGTATGTTGTTACAGGTACCCCTTCCTTAAATTTGTATTTTATGTCTTACTAACACCTAATTTAGGGGTAACACGTGTTAACTAGAAATTTTTAAAAAATCTTAACTTTAAAACTACTTACTAAAAAATTTTAAAATTTTGTACATAGGTTCCTTATATACTTCTTAACACTAATTTACTATAATAACTAGGGGTCTTAGATTTAGTTTTTAAGTAATTGAAATCTCAATTTTCGTCAAAATTTTAAAGTTTTATATATCGTCAGCCACTTAACTTAGACTTTTTCTGGAACTTGCTCCCGGCTCCACTCCACGCCGGCTACCAGAATCCGCCCTCAAAAACAGCCGCACGCCTCTCCTTCTCAAAACACGTGCCCACGTGGCACTTGTTTTTTTGCCTTTTTCTCGGAGACTATGGCTCCGAGAAATCTCAGTTTTTGCACACAGGTGGGGGCCGCGAATAGCTTGAAGGCCGCACTTTAAAAAGTATAGGTTATAGATCTAAATCACACAGCGTTTTACTTTGAAAATTTGAAAATTTTTAAAAATCACTTTTTTCACTATAACTTTTTCACGGAATCTCCGATTTTCTTGAAAACTTCGCCAATTTACGCCGCGAGTCAAGGCGCAACTTTTGATACCTCATTCACCAAAATCAGTTGCGAAAAACCTATTTTTGCGATTTTTAGAGCGCGGAGCAACACAGAAACGTGGCGTTCGGGACGGCAGTTGACACCGGACTCGGTTAGGTTAGGTTAGGTTAGGTTAGGTTCCCCCCCGAACGGGTTCCCGCCTTGTCGTGGCGGGGGGGCTTAGTAGCCGTGGCTTGGTCAACCGCGGTGAACAAAGAGGAACCCCTTGGCTGGCCCGAGGTGTAGGGCCGGCCCGAGGTGGCCACTCCGAGTGGGCTTGGGAAGCCCACTTCGGATGTGTGTTGGTGGGCTGCGGTGAGAGGGGAGTCCGCACCCTCTACCGCTGCAGCCGAGGTCGAGTCGCGGAGGAAGAGGAGTGTTGGTATGGCGATGCGCCACTCGCCCTATCCTCCGCGACTCAAACGGGGCCGCACCGTTGATGCGGTGGTGGTGAGGCCGCGGGGGGAGAGGAGTGTCGGTATTGCGAGGCGCCGCTCTCCCTATCCTCCGCGGCCGAAACTTGGTTGGCGGCGGAGCCCGAGACCAGATCCGCCGCTGGGGTCGGGAAAGCTGGCGCTATTAAGCGCTCGATTTTCCTGGCCCCATGGCCTCCGCGTATCGGACTCGGGGGGGTCCGATACGCAGGTGGAGTTGGAGGCTGTGGAGGGGGGTAGCTGAACACCTCGCTACCCCGTACAGGAGACGAGGCCCGGACAGACCGGGCCAGCACTAGTGTGGGGCTGCGGAAGAATTTGGATTCCCGCGGCCCCGCGCGCACGTGCTAGGAGGCACCGTGGGGTTTTAGCCGGTAGGAGTCCGGCATAACCTTCCGGTTGCCCCCGCAGCCGGAGGTATCCATGAGGATTTCCCCACGAAAAAAAAAAAAAAAAAAAAAAGGTTAGGTTAGGTTAGGTTAGGTTCCCCCCCGAACGGGTTCCCGCCTTGTCGTGGCGGGGGGGCTTAGTAGCCGTGGCTTGGTCAACCACGGTGAACAAAGAGGAACCCCTTGGCTGGCCCGTGGTGTAGGGCCGGTCCGAGGTGGCCACTCCGAGTGGGCTTGGGAAGCCCACTTCGGATGTGTGTCGGTGGGATGCTGCGAGAGGGGTGTCCGCTCCCTCTATCGCTGCAGCCGAGGTGGAGTCGCGGAGGAGGAGGCGTGCTGGTATGGCGATGCGCCACTCGCCCTATCCTCCGCGACTCAGACGGGGCCGCACCGTTGAGTGATGCGGTGGTGGTGGGGCTGCGGGGGGAGAGGAGTGTCGGTATTGCGAGGCGCCGCTCTCCCTACCCTCCGCAGCCGAATCTTGGTTGGCGGCGGAGCCATAGACCAGATCCGCCGCTGGGGCCTGGAAGGCTGGTGCTTCTGAGTGCTAGTTTTTCCTGGCCCCATGGCCTTCGCGCATCGGACACGGGGGCGTCCGTTGCGCATGTGAAATTGGAGGCCGAGGAGGAGGGCGCGCCATGTGTTCTGGTGCGCCTTACCTGAGAGGGAGATGGGAGAGGAGTGGTCCTCTCCCGAGGAGGGGCTGCCATGGGGCGGCCAGCGCAGGTGGGGCCGCGGAAGTGTGCGAAAACGTTCCCGTGGCCCTGCCAATATGCGACAAGGTTGGAACACCATGGGGTTTTAGTCGGTGCGAGTCCGACATAACCCGTCCTTGCCCCCGCGAGGCGGGTATGCGTAGGCATTTCCCCATGTAAAAAAAAAAAAAAAAAGGTTAGGTTAGGTTAGGTTGGACCGCTCCTGTGGAACATCGGCTACGACTGGGTGCTGAGAGGTGAACTCCCGTCGGGCTCCGACTTGACGTGTTATGCGGATGACACGCTCGTCACTGCCCGGGGGAGTTCGCACAGGGAAGCAGCGTTGGTTGCCACGGCTGCGGTGTCACAAGTGGTGAACCGCATCCGGCGCCTGGGCCTGGAGGTGGCCCTAAGTAAGTCGGAGGCCATGGTGTTCCATGGCCCTCGACGCGCGCCGCCGCCGGGTTCACACATCGTGGTCAGCGGGGCCCGGATAGCTGTCGAGTCCACCATGAAGTATCTGGGATTGGTGCTCGACAGCCGATGGGAATTCGGACCTCACTTCCGGCGGCTGGCGCCCAAGCTGATGGGTGCAGCGGGCGCGCTATCAACGTTGCTTCCCAACTTGGGGGGCCCGAGCGCCGCCTGTAGGCGGTTGTACGTGGGAATCGTGCGGTCCATGGCCCTGTATGGGGCCCCTGTGTGGGCGATGGACATGACGGCCAGCACTCTCGCCATCCTGCGTAAACCGCAGAGGGCGATGGCCGTCAGAGTCGTCCGCGGGTATCGCACGATTTCCTACGAGGCGGCTTGCGTCCTGGCCGGATCCCCGCCCTGGGACCTAGAGGCGAAAGTACTCGCGTCATTATATCGATGGCGCGAGGAAGAGCGGGCACGGGGCTCGAGACCGGTGCAGCGGCAGATCGCGCTGCGCCGAGAGGAGCTCCGTCAGGTCTTGGTGGCGGAATGGCGGCAAAGGCTTCTGCGCCCTACCGCTGGCCTCGCTACCGTCGAGGCGATCCGGCCAGTACTCGACGACTGGCTCGGGAGAAGGCACGGCTCCCTGTCGTTTAGGGTGACGCAGGTGCTGTCGGGGCATGGCTGCTTCGGCAAGTACCTGCGCCGCATAGACAGGGAGCCGGACGCTCGGTGCCACCACTGCGTCCATTGCGGGGAGGACACGGCGCAACACACGCTCGCCGAGTGTGTAGCTTGGGAGGAGCAGCGCCGTGTCCTCACAAATAAAGTAGGAGGCGATCTGTCGCTGCCGGCCTTAGTGCGGAAGATGGTCGGTAGCGCAGAGTCGTGGGATGCAGTGGTGCCCTTCTGCGAGGACGCGATGTCGCAGAAGGAAACTGCGGAACGGGAAAGGGAGATCTCGACTCCCTTCCCTGGCCGCAGAAGGCGCACCGGGCGCAGGAGAAGGGCGGACAACGCCCTTTTCCGGCCCCCATAAATGGGTCCAGGGGCGAGGGACTTGGGGAAGCCCCCGCCACCCCTACTCGATGGACCCGAGGCGGAGGCGCGCGCGGGTGTCGGCGCGCGCCCCTGAGGCGATACACGGGGTAGTTTAACACCTCACTACCCCGTGCAGGAGACGAGGCCCGGACAGACCGGGCCAGCACTAGTGTGGGGCTGCGGAAGAATTTGGATTCCCGCGGCCCCACGCGCACGTGTGAGGAGACACCGGGGCGGTTTTAGCCGGTAAGAGTCCGGCACGCCCCTCCGCCTTTCCCCAGGCGGAGGTAGTCAATGAGGATTTCCCCCCGTAAAAAAAAAAAAAAAAAAAAAGGTTAGGTTAGGTTAGGTTCCCCCCCGAACGGGTTCCCGCCTTGTCGTGGCGGGGGGGCTTAGTAGCCGTGGCTTGGTCAACCACGGTGAACGAAGAGGAACCCCTTGGCTGGCCCGAGGTGTAGGGCCGGGCCGAGGTGGCCACTCCGAGTGGGCTGGGGAAGCCCACTTCGGATGTGTGTTGGTGGGCTGCGGTGAGAGGGGAGTCCGCACCCTCTACCGCTGCAGCCGAGGTGGAGTCGCGGAGGAAGAGGAGTGTTGGTATGGCGATGCGCCACTCGCCCTATCCTCCGCGACTCAAACGGGGCCGCACCGTTAATGATGCGGTGGTGGTGGGGCTGCGGGGGGAGAGGAGTGTCGGTATTGCGAGGCGCCGCTCTCCCTACCCTCCGCAGCCGAATCTTGGTTGGCGGCGGAGCCTTAGACCAGATCCGCCGCTGGGGTCAGGAAGGCTGGTGCTTCTGAGTGCTAGTTTTTCCTGGCCCCATGGCCTTCGCGCATCGGACACGGGGGCGTCCGTTGCGCATGTGAAATTGGAGGCCGAGGAGGAGGGCGCGCCATGTGTTCTAGTGCGCCTTACCTGAGAGGGAGATGGGGGAAGAGTAGTCCTCTCCCGAGGAGGGGCCGCAATGGGGCGGCCAGCGCAGGTGGAGCCTCGGAAGTGTGCGAAAGCGTTCCCGTGGCCCTGCCAATATGCGACGAGGGTGAAACATCATGGGGTTTTAGTCGGTGCGAGTCCGACATAACCCGTCCTTGTCCCCGCGAGGCGGGTATGCGTAGGCATTTCCCCATGTAAAAAAATAAAAAAAAAAAAGGTTAGGTTAGGTTAGGTTCCCCCCCGACCCCCCCGAACGGGTTCCCGCCTTGTCGTGGCGGGGGGGCTTAGTAGCCGTGGCTTGGTCACCCACGGTGAACAAAGAGGAACCCCTTGGCTGGCCCGTGGTGTAGGGCCGGCCCGAGGTGGCCGCTCCGAGTGGGCTTGGCGAGCCCACTTCGGATGTGTGTCGGGGGGCTGCGGTGAGAGGGGAGTCCGCACCCTCTACCGCTGCAGCCGAGGTGGAGTCGCGGAGGAAGAGGAGTGTTGGTATGGCGATGCGCCACTCGCCCTATCCTCCGCGACTCAGACGGGGCCGTACCGTTTATTGATGCGGTGGTGGTGGGGCTGCGGGGGGAGAGGAGTGCCGGTATTGCGAGGCGCCGCTCTCCCTGCCCTCCGCAGCCGAATCTTGGTTGGCGGCGGAGCCATAGACCAGATCCGCCGCTGGGGTCAGGAAGGCTGGTGCTACTGAGTGCTAGTTTTTCCTGGCCCCATGGCCTTCGCGCATCGGACGCGGGGGCGTCCGTGGCGCATATGAAATTGGAGGCCGAGGAGGAGGGCGCGCCATGTGTTCTGGTGCGCCTTACCGGAGAAGGAGATGGGGGAGGAGTGGTCCTCTCCCGAGGAGGGGCCGCCATGGGGTGGCCGGCGCAGGTGGGGCCGCGGAAGTGTGCGAAAGCGTTCCCGTGGCCCTGCCAATATGCGACGAGGGTGGAACACCATGGGGTTTTAGTCGGTGCGAGTCCGACATAACCCGTCCTTGCCCCCGCGAGGCGGGTATGCGTAGGCATTTCCCCATGTAAAAAAAAAAAAAAAAGGTTCCCCCCGAACGGGTTCCCGCCTTGTCGTGGCGGGGGGGCTTAGTAGCCGTGGCTTGGTCAACCGCGGTGAACGAAGAGGAACCCCTTGGCCGGCCCGAGGTGTAGGGCCGGCCCGAGGTGGCCACTCCGAGTGGGCTGGGGAAGCCCACTTCGGATGTGTGTTGGTGGGCTGCGGTGAGAGGGGAGTCCGCACCCTCTACCGCTGCAGCGAGGTGGAGTCGCGGAGGAAGAGGAGTGTTGGTATGGCGATGCGCCACTCGCCCTATCCTCCGCGACTCAGACGGGGCCGCACCGTTAATTGATGCGGTGGTGGTGGGGCTGCGGGGGGAGAGGAGTGTCGGTATTGCGAGGCGCCGCTCTCCCTACCCTCCGCAGCCGAATCTTGGTTGGCGGCGGAGCCATAGACCAGATCCGCCGCTGGGGTCGGGAAAGCGGGCGCTAATAAGCGCTCGATTTTCCTGGCCCCATGGCCTCCGCGTATCGGACTCGGGGGGGTCCAATACGCAGGTGAAGTTGGAGGCTGTGGAGGGGGGTAGCTGAACACCTCGCTACCCCGTACAGGAGACAAGGCCCGGACAGACCGGGCCAGCACTAGTGTGGGGCTGCGGAAGAATTTGGATTCCCGCGGCCCCGCGCGCACGTGCGAGGAGGCACCGTGGGGTTTTAGCCGGTAGGAGTCCGGCATAACCTTCCGGTTGCCCCCGCAGCCGGAGGTATCCATGAGGATTTCCCCACGAAAAAAAAAAAAAAGGTTAGGTTAGGTTAGGTTAGGTTAGGTTTTTTTTTTTTTTAAACTAGTTCCCCTGACATGAGGAAATCAGGGACTTTTTTCATCTTTTTTATATATATATGTTCTTTCTTTTTTATTTTACATTTTTATTCTTTTTTGTGGTTTTTGTTCTTTTTTATTTTTATTTCTGTTTTCTTTATTTCTTTTAGGATATTTTTCTTTTCCTTTTTTCCTTATCTCATTAATTCTAGTTACAATACTTTCTATTGCTATTTCTTATTTCTACTTATTATTTAGGCTGTTTACATCATATATTTGTATATATTATGTTACAGTTCCTTATTTCTACTACGATTTATTCTTATTTTTCACCTTATGTGCTATATTCTTACAATATTTTAGAAACTTATTACTAACATATTTATTACTAATTATTTTATGTACATTATCTTTGCATATTTTAATTCCTATCTCTAATTCCAATTCAATTCTTTGTCTGCTATAAATAGGGCATTCGGTTAAAAGATGCATGATCGTCTCCTCTCTCTCTGGATCACAGGCGCATGCCGGGCTCTCCTTACACTTAAATCGGTATAAATATTCAGAGAACCCGCCATGTCCTGTTATCACTTGCACAATTTCAGGATCTATGTCCAGTTTTCTTATTATATGGTAGGCCTCTATGGCGTCGGGAAAAAACATTTTGGTATTGGAGGCTGTTTCACCTTCCTTATATCTTTGGTTCCATTCGTCAAGCGAGCTCAGACGAATCTGTCGCTTAACTAATGAAACCGGGCATTTCTCATAAATCGGTCTTGTTTTCATTTTTAATGCGGCCTCTTTAGCTAATTTGTCTGCTCTCTCGTTCCCCTCCAATCCTGCGTGAGCCTTAACCCAAAAGAGTTTAAGGGTTTTCCCTTGCTTTTTTATTTCCCGTATGTTTTTCCTGGTCTCTGCCGCTAGGGGATAGAGGGGAGCGCTTTGTACAATTGTCTGTAGAGCAGACGTGGAGTCGCTATATATGTGACAGTTAAGCGCAGGGTGTGTTAGCGCATACGTGGATGCTTCTCGTATAGCATACAAAATAATAGGCTCTACTACCGCTATGTATATGGTCCTGACTATCTCGGAGTTCAAACCCCAATGAATCTTTGCGGCCCTACACAGCTGACGATATAAGCTCTGTACCTTACAACACACATTTTTGACATGCGCGTTGAAGGTCAGCCCATCGTCAACTGTGAGGCCGAGTATTTTTATTTCTTTAGACAGACCTATGCTTTCCCCGCCCATCTTCAGAAGTGGTGAGTCATACTTGATCTTGTTGGTGATGATCATGGCTTTTGTTTTATGTGGAGCAAATTTGAGCTTGTTTTTGACTCCCCACCTCCGAACATGTGCGAGGGCCGCATTGGCCCGTTCCTGCACTTCCAGTGCTTTATCTCCAGAGAAGATCAGGACCACATCATCTGCGAAGGCCTGACAGTGTTCCCCTTTATCGTTCAACTCTTGCAGTAGTGGATCAAGTAATAGGTTCCAGAAAATTGGACCACCTATTGAGCCCTGCACGCACCCTTTTGAAGTCTTCTTGACCCATTCTGCCCCAGAATATTTGACGCTGACTGACCTATCCTCTAGATAGCTGTCAATCAGCCGCCTCAGGTTTATCGGGCATCCGGTCTTTGCAAGAGCACATCGTACCGCTGGCCACCAAGCGTTGTCAAAGGCTCCCTCTATGTCTAGTGATACAAGTAAGACTAGTTTTTTACTTTTAACTTTAGCTTTTATATGTTGCATCATTTCATAGAGGGAGTCCTCGGTGCTACGCTGCGGCATGAATCCGTACTGATTTTTACTTATCTTTGGTACGATGTGCCACTTGATTCTTCTTATGGTCATTTTTTCAAATATCTTCCCTAATACAGGCAAAAGCCCAATCGGCCTGTAAGATTTAGGGTGCGTGTAGTCCTCTTTGCCCGGTTTTCGTAGCACCACTACCGCCGCCTCCTTCCATTTGCCGGGGAAATGTGCTAGTTCTAGACATTTGTTAGCTACTGCCAAGAACAGTGTTGGGTTCAGATTTATGGCCGCTGCGCAGATATCAGCTGTGAGACCATCATTTCCAGGGGCTTTCCTAGGATTAAAGCTAGACGTGGACCACAGAAGCTCTTCCTCTGTAAAGGGTGGATCACTTGAATCATCAAGTGACCCTTCATTCACTACTTCTGCTGTTTTTCTTATTGCACTGTGTTCCGCGTCGTCATCCTGATCTTTATCCTCTGGAAAGAAAGTCTCCGCTAGAAATCTTGCTGAATCCACGTTCCCCAAGGTCTTTCCATCCCTCACTAGGGGGACGTCCTCTTGTCTTTGGGTTGTTCGGCCTATCACCCTATATATACCGTCCCACATTGTTTCCTTCTCCTGTTTACTGCAGAAACTCTTCCAGCTGGCGGTCTGTGTATTTTTAACTAATTGTTTATATTCCTCTTTGGCTCTCATATATTGCTCGACGACCCACTCGCGACGAACAGGCGCTGCATAGGAAATCCGGCGCTTCAACTTGGAGACCTCTTTTTTCCTTTCAGTCAACTCGTCGGTCCACCAAGGCAATCTCGCTTGTTTTTTATTTTTAATTTTGGGTATGCTATTTTCACTGACTTCTATTATTGTTTGTGTAATTTCTATTATTTTTGATTCTAATTCTTCTTTATTTTCTATTTTATTGATTTCTATATTATTTATTTGGTTTACTTGCCAAATATGGGTGAGTTTCTTATGAAACTCACTCCAATTTGCTTTCCTGGTATTGAATATTCGAGTTGTTCTATTTATATCTATGGTTGTGGATTTTTCTAAATTTATATCAAACAAGATTGCCCTGTGGTCCGAACTAGTTACTTCATCCGATATTCTCCAGTTGTCCACTCGTCCAAGCAGGTTCGTCGAGCAAGTTGTTATGTCCACACAGCTGGAGAATCTCTTCCCACCCCTGATGGTATCAAATGTGGGCTTCGTTCCTCTGTTTAGAATGTGGAACTCCATTTCGTCAAACTTGGCAGCTACCTCTATGCCCCTCTTATCAACGTCCCGGCTTCCCCACCATGTATTCCAAGCATTGAAGTCGCCACCGATTATCACGTTCCTGGTTTTTAGGCCCGCCACGGCCGTCCCAATCGTGTCCAGGTATGGTTCTAATAATTTGTCGCCCTCCAGGTAGACAGACACCACCCCCAACTCCCAGGCCCCTGTCCTTAGTTTAGCAACTGCGATGTTCTCAGTTGTGAGGTCCGGGCACTGGGTTATGGCAATGGTGTCATCAAACAGCACAATGGCCGCCTTTATCACTTTTTCAGTGTTTAGGCTTCGGCTGCATTGTACTGTTCTTGTCCCTGGATGGCGCTTCATTTCCCCGATTCGTCCAATATAGGGCTCCTGGACCAATGCAAACGATGCCTTGGTTTTAATTGCCTCTATGACTAGTTCGGCCGTGGCCAGCTCACTCCTTTGTAGGTTAGCCTGGATCACGTGATATCGGTGGTCGCTTGGGTTTATGTTGCTGTTTGGCCTGGAGACAATCTTAACAGTACGCGACAGTGGACCTCGCTAGAATCTCCCATCTTCTTCTAACGGGGCAGTCCGCACTGAAGGCATTGTGCTCTTTCTTTTCTATTTTCGCCTTGAGGCAATTTCTGCATGACGGCATTTCTCCTGAAAGCCAGTCAGCACATTGCGATCTCATGTGTGGGCCTCCGCAGTGGCTACAGACCTCTGTCGCGTCACTGCACAGGCGCTTGCTGTGACCATAGGCCAGACACCGCGAACATTGCACAAGAGGGGACTGGTCTTCTACCCTTATTCGCTGGAGATCCACATGGATCCACCCTACATTTGTGAGGTAGTTCCATATCTGGGGCGAGACTCTGATTACAATGTGGGCGGTGTGTGCGTTTCTAGACTTTTTCCTGTACTTTATTTCCATCCTATTGTCCTTCTCGTTAATGTTTTGAAAGAGCTGTTCATTTTGTGTTCTTACTGCCTTGATTACTTCTTCGTCCGAATTATATTGTAGTACATCCTTTAGTATAACCAATGGGTCTTGTTTTTAATATCTTCTACATTTAAATTTTGACTCGTATTTTTTATTCTTTCTTTCACCCTATTCATTTCTTCCTGTGTGCTACATCCCAATATTACTTTTCTGTCCCTTGCTTTCCGAATTTTATCTATTTTTAGGCCTTCCTCTTTGGCGTTTATTGCCATTCTTACTCTGTCCATGACTTCCTCTCCTGTGTCTTTCTCATCAGTTGATGTGATGACTACAGAGTGCATTGCCGTATTTTGTTGTGGTAATCTCTTTGGTGGTCCGGCCAATACACTCGCATATGTCCCTTTCTCTTCACAGATTTCTTTCTTCTTCATTTCTTCTCTTAGTTTCTCCATCTCATTTTTATTTTCTTCCAGGAGTTTCCCATGCTCCTCCAACTTCTTGATTAGTTTGTTATGTTCTTCTAATTTTCTCTTCTCAAAATCTTCTTCTAATTTGTCTGCTTTTTTCTCCTGCTCTTTCTTTTTCTGTGCCTTTGCCTGTCTCTGCCTCTTTGACCAGTTGATACAGTCTATCTATTGCTTGCGTGACTTCGGTCTTTATGTCAGTCCTCAGATTCCGCGAGTTGCTGAGGTGCAATTTCGCTTTGTTGAGACAGGCTCTAGCTTCAGTTATACGGTCCGCGTATTTTATTGTGTCCATTTTAGGCGAATTTTCCGTAGGTTCCACCAAAACTCTACGGGTTGCCCCTTTTGACTCCTGGGATGGTACTGTCTTTGGTTTTTGGCGTGCCACCGGGACCACCTTTTTGGGGGAAGGCTGAATTCCTGCTTCAGCGTCCACTTTACCTGCCTCCCACTCCCCAATGCTTCTCCTCACACTGGAGGCCTGCGTCGTTTTATTATTTTTGGGAGAAAGCTCTTTCTCCTCTGTCCCAATTGGAGAGCCTTGGGGGCCCATGTCCTTAGAACTATCCTCGGTCTTTTTGGTAGGAGTGCGGAAGCCGAACATATTCAGGGGAACGCGTCCTTAGGTTACAACAATAATAAAATGAAATAATAAAATAAAAATAAAAATAAAAAATTGTTAAAAAATAAAATTTTAAGATTAATAAAATTTAAAGGTTTGTATAAGTTGTAAAAAGTTTTTTAGAACAGCTTGACACAGCTATAGTGGGCTCGTACCTGGTATCAGCTAAATAAGATACTATAATCGCGCGACTCTATGTTTCTCTATGTAGAGTTCCACTCTATTTTTACCATTTATACCCTTTACTTAACTGTCACACTCTATTCCCCTATTTATTTATAATTTTTTAGGAATATTATAATTATTCCTATAAGTCTATTAGACTCTATGTAGAGTCGGTATGTCAGCCTATTAATTTATAATTAATTTGGTTGTCCAAATTTCCGCTAACCAAATACTCTACCTAGAGTTGTCTCTATTATCTAACTTAAAAGTAACAATTAATTAACTCTACAGCTGGTCACACTTAAGATCTAATTATTTACACTAAAATATATATATACAATATAAAATAAAAAAAATTTAAAAATAAAAAATAAAAGTTTTAAAATTAAAAAATTTTTTGATGTCTCTATGTAGAGTCTATATGCATATAAATTTAAAGTTCTACAAATTTAGAAATTTTTACAAAAAACCCCGTTCAAATTGGCCCACCGGTTGTTGTGTTATAGGTGTTTAAAGTTTTTCATCCCCCAGAGACTAAGTCGAAAAGTCAAGGTAGAAAAAGGTAGGGGGTTGAAAATCAGCCAAAATGATGCGGTGGGTGGCGAAGACTATCCCTTAGGTGGATAGTGTGGTGGGGGGATGACGGGGGGGGGGCCCGAAAAAATCGTCAAAATTGAGCTAGGACGCACCGTTTTCCTGAAAACTGAAAACACAGTTATCGTGCAGTTTTCAGGGACTCCCAGATCACACAAATAAATTTATATCTTAAAAATGGCTAGTCCGAAAATTCTGAAAAAATTTGTGTATATAGAGCGTTAAATGCTCTTTAATAATATATTATTTGGAAATTTGGTGTCCTGAAAAATTTTTTGGTTTTTAAATTTTGAAATTATGATTAGTAAAACCAAAAACCGCAAAAAGGCTCTAAATCGTGTAATTATGTCGGGACAATTTTGAAAAAAATTTTGGGATATAATATGTATGCTAACAAAAATTTTGACACTATTTTCAGGATTGTCCCGACAATCCTTCAGCCACCACGTGTTTATACCAAAATTTTGAAAAATGTCTTAATATTACTATTTGCACTCCGATTTTAAAGTTTTTTATGTCTATTGTTAGGTCTCTAATTCTACTTTCACATAAGGTCTATAACTACATAGGTCATCACTGAAGATTTCAAGATATTCACCTTTGAGTCTCCCGCCTGAAAAACGGTATCTTCAAAGCGTGATATCTCCGTTGTTTGTTGTCCAATTTTTGTGATCGAGGTGTCGGACGCTTTGCCTCGATGTCCTCTTCCGATGGGTGATGTCAGAATTAGCCGCACAGCATCCAATCCAAAAACACGTGGCCACGTGGTTTTGGGTTTCCGAAAATATTTCGGTGCGCGGACGTCGAAAAAATCCGGTGATGAGCCAAGACGTTTAAGCTCATCAGGGCGCTTCTTTTAACATAATAAAAACTATATGTCGTCGATCGTTTTCGAGCTACGTTTAACTTAGAAGTTTTTTGGGGTTATAAAAACCAGTTTTTCTATGATAACTTTTTTTGTTTTTACACTTTTTTCACTTCTGCTTTCACCACTGTGTTTGTCTCAATGAGACGCATCTAACGATATATAACACTTCTAATTTCGTATACTTTGATCCGACACTTTGATTTTTCGAACGCGGAGCGATACAAAAATGCTGCGTACGGCACGGCGTTTGGAGTGCAACTGGGTTAGGTTAGGTTAGGTTAGGTTAGGTTCCCCCCCGAACGGGTTCCCGCCTTGTCGTGGCGGGAGGGCTTAGTAGCCGTGGCTTGGTCAACCACGGTGAACGAAGAGGAACCCCTTGGCTGGCCCGAGGTGTAGGGCCGGCCCGAGGTGGCCACTCCGAGTGGGCTTGGGAAGCCCACTTTGGATGTGTGTCGGGGGGCTGTGGTGAGAGGGGAGTCCGCAACCCTCTACCGCTGCAGCCGAGGTGGAGTCGCGGAGGAAGAGGAGTGTTGGTATGGCGATGCGCCACTCGCCCTATCCTCCGCGACTCAGACGGGGCCGCACCGTTGAATGATGCGGTGGTGGTGGGGCTGCGGGGGGAGAGGAGTGTCGGTATTGCGAGGCGCCGCTCTCCCTACCCTCCGCAGCCGAATCTTGGTTGGCGGCGGAGCCATTGACCAGATCCGCCGCTGGGGTCGGGAAGGCTGGTGCTTCTTAGTGCTAGTTTTTTCCTGGCCCCATGGCCTTCGCGCATCGGACACGGGGGCGTCTGTTGCGCATATGAAATTGGAGGCCGAGGAGGAGGGCGCGACATGTGTTCTGGTGCGCCTTACCGGAGAAGGAGATGGGGGAGGAGTGGTCCTCTCCCGAGGAGGGGCCGCCATAGGGTGGCCGGCGCAGGTGGGGCCGCGGAAGTGTGCGAAAGCGTTCCCGTGGCCCTGCCAATATGCGACGAGGGTGGAACACCATGGAGTTTTAGTCGGTGCGAGTCCGACATAACCCGTCCTTGCCCCCGCGAGGCGGGTATGCGTAGGCATTTCCCCATGTAAAAAAAAAAAAAAAAAGGTTAGGTTAGGTTAGGTTAGGTTCCCCCCCGAACGGGTTCCCGCCTTGTCGTGGCGGGGGGGCTTAGTAGCCGTGGCTTGGTCAACCACGGTGAACGAAGAGGAACCCCTTGGCTGGCCCGAGGTGTAGGGCCGGCCCGAGGTGGCCACTCCGAGTGGGCTTGGGAAGCCCACTTCGGATGTGTGTTGGTGGGCTGCGGTGAGAGGGGAGTCCGCACCCTCTACCGCTGCAGCCGAGGTCGAGTCGCGGAGGAAGAGGAGTGTTGGTATGGCGATGCGCCACTCGCCCTATCCTCCGCGACTCAGACGGGGCCGCACCGTTGAATGATGCGGTGGTGGTGGGGCTGCGGGGGGAGAGGAGTGTCGGTATTGCGAGGCGCCGCTCTCCCTACCCTCCGCAGCCGAATCTTGGTTGGCGGCGGAGCCACAGACCAGATCCGCCGCTGGGGTCGGGAAGGCTGGTGCTTCTTAGTGCTAGTTTTTCCTGGCCCCATGGCCTTCGCGCATCGGACACGGGGGCGTCTGTTGCGCATATGAAATTGGAGGCCGAGGAGGAGGGCGCGCCATGTGTTCTGGTGCGCCTTACCGGAGAAGGAGATGGGGGAGGAGTGGTCCTCTCCCGAGGAGGGGCCGCCATGGGGTGGCCGGCGCAGGTGGGGCCGCGGAAGTGTGCGAAAGCGTTCCCGTGGCCCTGCCAATATGCGACGAGGGTGGAACACCATGGGGTTTTAGTCGGTGCGAGTCCGACATAACCCGTCCTTGCCCCCGCGAGGCGGGTATGCGTAGGCATTTCCCCATGTAAAAAAAAAAAAAAAAAAAAAGGTTAGGTTAGGTTAGGTTAGGTTAGGTTAGGTTCCCCCCCGAACGGGTTCCCGCCTTGTCGTGGCGGGGGGGCTTAGTAGCCGTGGCTTGGTCAACCACGGTGAACGAAGAGGAACCCCTTGGCTGGCCCGAGGTGTAGGGCCGGCCCGAGGTGGCCACTCCGAGTGGGCTTGGGAAGCCCACTTCGGATGTGTGTCGGGGGGCTGTGGTGAGAGGGGAGTCCGCAACCCTCTACCGCTGCAGCCGAGGTGGAGTCGCGGAGGAAGAGGAGTGTTGGTATGGCGATGCGCCACTCGCCCTATCCTCCGCGACTCAGACGGGGCCGCACCGTTGAATGATGCGGTGGTGGTGGGGCTGCGGGGGGAGAGGAGTGTCGGTATTGCGAGGCGCCGCTCTCCCTACCCTCCGCAGCCGAATCTTGGTTGGCGGCGGAGCCATAGACCAGATCCGCCGCTGGGGTCGGGAAGGCTGGTGCTTCTTAGTGCTAGTTTTTCCTGGCCCCATGGCCTTCGCGCATCGGACACGGGGGCGTCTGTTGCGCATATGAAATTGGAGGCCGAGGAGGAGGGCGCGCCATGTGTTCTGGTGCGCCTTACCGGAGAAGGAGATGGGGGAGGAGTGGTCCTCTCCCGAGGAGGGGCCGCCATGGGGTGGCCGGCGCAGGTGGGGCCGCGGAAGTGTGCGAAAGCGTTCCCGTGGCCCTGCCAATATGCGACGAGGGTGGAACACCATGGGGTTTTAGTCGGTGCGAGTCCGACATAACCCGTCCTTGCCCCCGCGAGGCGGGTATGCGTAGGCATTTCCCCATGTAAAAAAAAAAAAAAAAGGTTAGGTTAGGTTAGGTTAGGTTCCCCCCCGAACGGGTTCCCGCCTTGTCGTGGCGGGGGGGCTTAGTAGCCGTGGCTTGGTCAACCACGGTGAACAAAGAGGAACCCCTTGGCTGGCCCGTGGTGTAGGGCCGGCCCGAGGTGGCCACTCCGAGTGGGCTTGGGAAGCCCACTTCGGATGTGTGTCGGTGGGATGCTGCGAGAGGGGTGTCCGCTCCCTCTATCGCTGCAGCTGAGGTGAAGTCGCGGAGGAGGAGGCGTGCTGGCATGGCGATGCGCCACTCGCCCTATCCTCCGCGACTCAGACGGGGCCGCACCGTTAATGATGCGGTGTGGTGGGGCTGCGGGGGGAGATGAGTGCCGGTATTGCGAGGCGCCGCTCTCCCTACCCTCCGCAGCCGAATCTTGGTTGGCGGCGGAGCCATAGACCTGATCCGCCGCTGGGGTCAGGAAGGCTGGTGCGTCTGAGTGCTAGTTTTTCCTGGCCCCATGGCCTTCGCGCATCGGACGCGGGGGCTTCCGTTGCGCATGTGAAATTGGAGGCCGAGGAGGAGGGCGCGCCATGTGTTCTGGTGCGCCTTACCTGAGAGGGAGATGGGGGAGGAGTAGTCCTCTCCCGAGGAGGGGCCGCCATGGGGCGGCCAGCGCAGGTGGGGCCGCGGAAGTGTGCGAAAGCGTTCCCGTGGCCCTGCCAATATGCGACGAGGGTGGAACACCATGGGGTTTTAGTCGGTGCGAGTCCGACATAACCCGTCCTTGCCCCCGCGAGGCGGGTATGCGTAGGCATTTCCACATGTAAAAAAAAAAAAAAAGGTTAGGTTAGGTTAGGTTAGGTTAGGTTCCCCCCCGAACGGGTTCCCGCCTTGTCGTGGCGGGGGGGCTTAGTAGCCGTGGCTTGGTCAACCACGGTGAACGAAGAGGAACCCCTTGGCTGGCCCGAGGTGTAGGGCCGGCCCGAGGTGGCCACTCCGAGTGGGCTTGGGAAGCCCACTTCGGATGTGTGTTGGTGGGCTGCGGTGAGAGGGGAGTCCGCACCCTCTACCGCTGCAGCCGAGGTGGAGTCGCGGAGGAAGAGGAGTGTTGGTATGGCGATGCGCCACTCGCCCTATCCTCCGCGACTCAGACGGGGCCGCACCGTAAAATGATGCGGTGGTGGTGGGGCTGCGGGGGGAGAGGAGTGTCGGTATTGCGAAGCGCCGCTCTCCCTACCCTCCGCAGCCGAATCTTGGTTGGCGGCGGAGCCATAGACCAGATCCGTCGCTGGGGTCGGGAAGGCTGGTGCTTCTGAGTGCTGGTTTTTCCTGGCCCCATGGCCTCCGCGTATCGGACTCGGGGGGGTCCGATACGCAGGTGGAGGTGGAGGCTGTGGAGGGGGGTAGCTTAACACCTCGCTACCCCGTGCAGGAGACGAGGCCCAGACAGATCGGGCCAGCACAAGTGTGGGGCTGCGGAAGAATTTGGATTCCCGCGGCCCCGCACGCAAGTGCGAGGAGGAACCGTGGGGTTTTAGCCGGTAGGAGTCCGGCATATCCTTCCGGTTGCCCCCGCGGCCGGAGGTATCCATGAGGATTTCCCCACGTAAAAAAAAAAAAAAAAAAAAAAGGTTAGGTTAGGTTAGGTTAGGTTAGGTTTTTTTTTTTTTTTTTTTAGAAATTTTTTATATCTATTTCCCCTGACATGGGAGATCAGGGACCTTGCGCTCTTTTTGTTTATTGGTCAATGTTCTTTTTGACTTTTTATATATTTTGTTTTATTTACAGTTTTTTATCACTTATCTCTATTTCTCTTTACTATTTAATTACTATACATCCTTATCTTCTACCACATTACAGTGCTTTCCTTTTAAAATTCTTAATACAGTATTCTATGTTATCATATTTTCTTACTTTCTATTTATCTCTACTCTATATAATTATTTTACTTATTAACTTATCGTATCGCTAACTTATATCTACCATATTATTTTGTTTATTTCTTATGATTTATTACACGTTAATTTGAAATTAATCTATATGAACTATATACATATATTTTAAATTTCCTTTTCTTATTTCTATTATATTATTTACTAATTACAATTGTTTTTGTTTGTTAATTTCTATTTATTTTGGGACTTGTATTATATATTCTCACATATATATTCAAGTTCCCTTTTTATATCTACTTATTTCTATCTATAGCTATTTTCGCGATACGCTTACAATATTCTATAAATTTGCCTCTAATTTCTTTTTCTTTCATTATTACGTGTATTTCCTCTTTATTTATTTTTATTTTAAATCTTAATTCTACTTCTTTTCTTGCTCTATAATTTCTAGGGCACTCCGTAATGAGGTGTATTACCGTTTCTAACTGTTCTCTATCACAGGTACATGAGGGGCTCTCCTTGCATTTAAAACGGTACAGATACTCGGAGAACCCACCATGTCCTGTTAGCACCTGCGTCAACAGTGAGTCCAGTTCGATTTTCCTTATTATGGGGTAAGCACTGACAACGTCGGGAAAGAAGATCTTGGTAGTGCCGGCCGTATTTTCTTCTCTATATCTCCTGTTCCACTCGCCAAGCGAGTCCATCCGGATTTGTCGCTTTACGAATGAAACAGGACATCTATCATAAAATGGTTTTGTTTTAGTTTTCAGTGCAGCTTCTTTTGCCAGAAAGTCAGCCCTTTCATTTCCCTCCACCCCCGCATGAGCTTTGACCCAGTTTAGAGAAATTGATTTTCCCAGATCTTTATACTTGGTTATATTTTGCCTTGCCCTCACCGCCAAGGGGTGAAGGGAATCGCCCCGGGTGATTGTCTCCAGGGCTGATCTGGAGTCACTATATATGTTGCAACCTCGTGCAGAGGATTCAAGTGCAAATTTGGTGGCCTCAAGCAGGGCCAACAGCTCCGCCTGGTAAACGGTGCAAAAATAGTCCAATTTAAATTTTTTGGTAAAAGTTTCGGCACCGCTGTTCCAGATGGACAACGCCGCACCCACTTTTCCCTCAATTTTGCTACCATCCGTAAAGATGGTGAGCTCGGTGTTACTTGTTTGAACCACTTGTGCTCCGTCGTCCAGACATATGAACTGCGGCCCCACCTGGTGCACAGGATGTGGCAATTTAATGTGAGCTTCGGTTCCCTCCAGGTCTCGGTCACCTATCACTTCCGTGGAATATCCTTTTTTAATTTTATAAATTAATGCTGCCTCCTGGATCCTTAAATCCAGGGGTAGTAGTCCGGCCAGGAGAAGGGCCGAGTTCAAGGAGATAGTTCTATAAGCCCTTACTATCTTCTGCACGAAGCCGCGTTGCACTGAGTTCAGTAATTTTCTTGTCTGCACCTTTTTGGTAGCCGGTGCCCAAATGCTCGCTGCATAAAGAATCACCGGCTCTACCACCGCCAAGTATATGGTCCTCACTATCTCCGAATTAAGACCCCAGTTGATTTTCGCGGCCCTCGAAAGTTGGCCATACATTTTCTGGGCCTTCCTGCAAATATTCTTTATGTGCACGTTAAATGTCAGTTTATTGTCAATTGTCAGACCAAGTATTTTAATTTCACGGGAGTAAACTATTGCCTCCCCGCCCATGGTTAGAGCTGGTGAGTCGTACTTGAGTTTGTTTGTAAACAATATGGCCTTAGTTTTATGTGGCGCGAAACGTAATTTATTTTTGACTCCCCAGCTCCAAACATGCCCGAGGACGGCATTAGTTCGTCTTTGTACCTCCTGTGCCGTGTCTCCGGAGACAATGAGGACCACATCATCAGCGAATGCCTGGCAGTGCTCCCCCTGCCCCTGCTCCGTACTGCTTACAATTCGAATACTATTACAAAGACTTTTACAGTAAGTAGGTGAATTATATAAATAATATACATTTGTTCTAGTTACATAGTGCTACGTTTAAAACTGTCTTTTACAATTTTACTACTAATTTATTTTTTACATTGTTTTAACCTCCTCTTATTAATGTTATACAAATTTCATACTATTGTTATTTCATTCTAGTCCTAATTTAAATAACAATTATTAATATAATGCTATCACAAACTTAGAATTTGTTTTATGCTTACTATTATGATGACTTTATGTTTATGACATTGTTATCTTATATAAATAATCTATACTAGTTCTTGTCCTTATTTTTATGACAATTCTTTAGATAATGTTGTTTAAACTTTTTATATACATATATATACACATACATACACATACACATATATATATATATATATATACACATACATACACATATATACATATATATATATATATTTCCCTTTTTCCGTTCGTGTCGTTCTTATAATTTATAAATAGTTAATGCATAGACTTATTATCTTACACCTATCACGTATTATACATTTCTATATATCTTATGCATGTATATATAACATTGGAACTTTCCACTGTTGGTTATTTACATTTGTATATGCTATTGAATAGAATAATATACAATACAATAACTAATTCTTGTCCTACGTCTTACTTACACTTTTATTAGAATATACGTAACATACGATTTCATTGTGTATTAGTGGGGCATTGTTCTTTACTGTTATTTTTATATTCTTTTTTATTTTTTTTTATTATTTTTTTTATTATATTACGTTGTTATTCATTTTTTTAATATATCTACAACGTTATATACAATCTTTTTCACTTGATCTTATATGTGTGATATGTATTATTATTATGTGTTTTTTTTTTATTTTTTTTTATTATTATTTTTTTTATTAGAGCCTCTTTTATAATAGTTTCCTTATTAATTACTTTCTATTTACACTAGTTCACGATACTATTCTATTCTAATCCTTGACTTCATATTATTACATATAAATACTTACACACGCATACACATATATACATACATACTTACTTATACATAACCATTCCCATTCATATACATATACTTATTGTAACTAAATTCTTATACAGTTGCGCATAATATAAATAGTATGTATATTAATTAGTCTACCACTTTGCTTCCGTTTTCTTTATTTATAGTTTTTAAAATGGATAGAGCAAAGCTTATAAAATAAGATCTGCAATAGTCATCTGACATGATTATGCTTAGGTTCTTAGAGCTTATGTCCATTCCCATGCTGCATTCGCACTCGAACCTTTTTTTGCCAAAACGTTGGCATTCTAATATTATATGCTCAATTGTTTGGTGTGAGCTATTATCGCATGTGCAGTGTGGGGATGGTGCTAACTTAAACTTGTAAAGATAGGCTTTATTGCCACCATGACCGGTTAGTAACTGCGTTATGATGTTAGTTAAGTTCATATGTTTAAGTATTTTGTATGCTGTCGTGACGCTCGGGAAGAAAGCTCTCGTTGTTTCACTGGTGAGTGCCTCTTCATACTTGAGTTGCCAATTTAGCAGGGTGTGGTTTCTGGTGAGGTACTTGGCGTACGACAATGGGAACAAGTCATATGCGGATCTCTGCTTTTTATGAGTGGCGGCATATTTAGCTAACTCATCTGCTCTCTCGTTTCCCGTTAGCCCACAATGAGCTTTAATCCAGTAAAAATTTATTTCCATTTTTCTGTTTTCTAGAATATTCAGTTCTGAATTAATTTCTGCAGCGATCGGATTAAGTGCTGATGGCTTGCAAATAGTAGTTAATGCTGATCTGGAATCGCTTAAAATATTAGCCTGGGAATACTTGTTGTCCATCACAAATTTGATCGCTTTCAAGATGGCTATTAATTCCGCTTGATAAACACTACAGTAGGTCTCAAGTTTACAAGTTATATTTTTGATTTCTATCCCATTTTGCCAGACAGAAATTGCAGCTCCGACCATATTGTTCATCTTGCTTCCATCTGTATAGATGTTTATCCAATTGTTGCTAATGTTATTTATATCTTCTTGTTTTGTTATTAGCTTGAACTCTCGTTGTCGTCTTTCTGCGGGATGTGGTAGGTGATATGGACTAATCCTCATCTCAAGGTGTCTTCCTGGAAGTGACTTCATAGGTTTACCTCTTTTGATTTCATAGATCTCTGCGTTTTCTTTGGCACGTAAAGCTAGTGGAATGATTTGAGCTAGAAGTGCACTTGAGATAAGAGAGATGGTTTTGTGTCCCTTGCAAATGCGGATACTGAACATGCGTGTAATTCTATTAAGGATTCGTTCGATATATTTTTTATTTGTGGTTTCTGCCCAGCAACTGGCTGCGTAAAGGATAGTAGGTTCCACTACTGCTAGATAGATAGTTCGTATGATATCTGAGTTCAAGCCCCACTGAGCCCTTGCAGCTCTAGAAACTATTTTGTATAAGTTGATGGCCTTGCGGCAGACGTAATCTATATGGGGCTTAAAGCTCAAATTTTTATCTATTATGATTCCAAGAATTTTTAAATGGTCCGAGTATACTAGAGCGACCTTATCCATAAATAGCTTTGGGCAATGATATTTGAGTTTTTTGGTGATGATGGTCGTTTGAGTTTTGTGCGGGGCAAATTTTAGTTTGTGCTTACGTCCCCAATCTTTTATTATTTTCAAAGTATTATTTATGTCTTTCTCCAATTGTACTCCATCCTTGTTTGAGGCTACTACTAATATGTCATCTGCGAAGGCCTGTACATGCGCAGGTGCATTTTCTGTTGCTTGCAGCAATGGATCCAATTGGACATTCCACAGCATGGGTCCGCATGTTGAGCCTTGGATGCACCCCTTGCTTGTGGGTAGGCTTGTTGTTTCGTTTGCATAGTTTAAGCTAATTTCTCTACCAGAAAGATAGCTGGTAATAAGTCTTAGCATGGTTGGTTCGACTCGTTTATTTTCTAGTTCTTTGATGATAGCGGGCCACCATGCGTTGTCGAATGCACCTTCGATGTCTAATGATACCAGTGCTATTATCTCTTTTCTGCGAAGCCCTTCTTTTATCAGAGTAATTATATCGTAAAGTGCGTCCTCTGTACTGCGCTGTGGAGTAAATCCGTACTGCCTCTGATTCATTTTTTCTTCGTTGCCCAACTGCCATTGAACTCTGTTCGTGAAAAGTTTTTCTAGTATCTTTCCCAATACTGGCAGGAGACCGATGGGGCGATATGATTTAGGTTGAGTATAGTCGTCTTTGCTCGGTTTAGGTATCACTTTTATGGTAGCTCTTTTCCAGTTATAAGGGAAGTAGCCCAACTCCAGACATTTGTTGTATATTGAAACAAGTATTTCTGGATTGCTCTTGTACGATTCTTGGCATATGTCTGAGGTAAGTCCATCTTCCCCTGGTGCTTTCTTTGGGTCCATATTATTCAATATGTGTTCTATTTCGACTTGTGTAAATAGTGTCGTGGTATCAGGCTGTTGATGATTAATATGCGTAATGAGTTCTTTTACTTTTTCCCTTATTATTGACTGCTCTTCTGTGTCCGTGTTACAACTGTCCTTTGGGTAAAATGTTTCAGCTAGAAGAGCTGCTGATTCTTTTGCCGATAAGATTTTTCCGCTTTGGTCCCTTAATAGTTTGTCTTCTTCCCTGTTTGAACATACTTTTAGGATGCGATATGTTCGTTGCCAGATGGTTTCTTTTTCTTCTTTAGTGCACAGGTCTTTCCAGCTCTTTGTTGAAGCTCTTTCAATACTTGTTGTATACTCTTCTTTGGCGATCAAGTATTGTTGTATGACATGGTCTCTGCGTTTGGGGTGTGCGTTCTTAATTCTTCTACGAATTCTTATCATTTCGTCTTTTTTAACTTTCAACTCAGCGTTCCACCATTTCGCTGCTTTAGATATTTGTTTTCTTTTTATTGTAGGAATAGTCTTGGTACAGGCTTCCAAGATACATTCTGTATAATCAACTACTATTTTGTCTAGATGTTCTCTTGTCCTTACCTCCTCTATGCTTTCTTTAGTAAGATTCTTTGTGTCGATTGCTTTCTCTAGTTCTATTCTAAAGCTATTCCAGTCAGCAATTTTCGTGTTGAATTTCCTGGTACTGTTGATTTTTATCTGTTGTAATGTGTTTGATATAGTTAGGTTAAAAAGGATGGGTTTATGATTTGAGATGGTGCCAAACGAATCATCTATTCTCCAGTTATTGATTTTGTGTAGCAAAGAGGGTGTGCATAATGTTATGTCTATTATGCTCGAGCAGAGTGAACCCATTCTAAATGCGCTGAATGTAGGAGATTTGCCAGTATTTAATATCTCAAGATTGATTTCTGCTACCGTTTCCATTAACAGAGTTCCCCTTTTATCATCTGCCTTGCATACTGCTTGCATTAGCATCGCCTCCAATGATGACATCTTTAGTGTTCATTGCTTCCTTGAATTTTTTGATCGTGCTTAAGTCTTCTTCGATAATTCCTTTCTCGTGTAAATACATGCTAATTATGCCTACGTTAGTGTGACCTATATTTAATTCAACAACTACAATATCCTCCGTTATTAATCTAGGGTTAATGGTAAACTGAATGTTTGGGTCTGTGATGACTATTGCGGATCTTACTGGTTTGGTTTTATCGTTTGTGATCTTTTGTATGACGCGGTAATGTGATCCAACAGTTACATGTGATTTAGCTCCAACGTAAGGTTCTTGCATTAGTATCACTGAAAAACCTTTCGTTGTAGCTGCTCGTAAACATTCTAGAGTTGCCGCGCGTCCTCGATCGAGATTATATTGAACTATTTTGATGACATTCTCATTGCCTGAAGGGCCAGTTGTGACTGTTTTATTATGTGTGTCACCTGATTCTTAACAGTATGAGACTGAACTTCTAGCTATCTTGTCCCACTTGTGCCACTCTGGGCATTCGGGGCTATATGCTGGATGTATTGCATTTTCTTTGCCAAGGTTCTTGCAGTTAATACATACGGGAGCAGCGTTCCTGTTTGTGCATGTTCTAGTATCATGGCCCCCTGAGCAGTAGCCACAACCCAGTTCTTTTGTGCAGTCCTTTGCTCTATGATTGAAGCCTAGACACTTGAAGCACTGGGTAAGAGGGGACTGATCGATGCAGGGGACAACCTGATATCCGATACGTAACTTTTGGTCTTTTAAGTGAGTCCACATTTGCGGAGAGACTTCAAGTATGATGTTACTTAATTCGCGGGTTCTGCCTTTTGTTCTGCGAAGAATTCTAACTAATTTTTGTTCTTCGGAAAGGTCTGTGATTAATTTAGAGTTTTGCACTGTGATTGCTTTGGCCAGTTTAGTATCATTGAGATCGTTTGTAACTCTTATCAGGCGCAGTTGCGGGTGTTTAACAGGTGGTGTCGAGACAGTTAGCTTAGTGCATGAGTCACGTATAGCTGTTTTTAAAACATACCTGTCTTCAGGAGAGTCACAGCATATTACCACTCTCTGATTTCTTAGTTTTGTTACCTTATTCACCCTTACACCAAGTTCTACGGGATCAACGTCTGACCTAACTTGTTTTAAGATCTCGTCACACGTAGATCGCGGGTCTATAGACTCTACGATCATGGCGTATCGAGGAGTCGTTGTTGCTTCTGCGTATGTAGGTTTGTAGGGCTGAATTGGCTTTATGCTTTCTGATTGTGGTGTTGTTCTACTTTGTTCTTCATTTCTCTAAATATTTGCATACGTTCTATTGTATTCCTGTTTTAGTTCCAAAATTTTTTCATTAATGTCCGCAATTGCCAATTCAGTACCCAATCCTGAGTTCCCTTGCAAGACTGTTTGAGCTGTGCTACATTCTTTTAATTCATTTAAATCAGAGTGTAGTGTTTTAATCATGTCAACTACAGGTTTTATCATCGTTTCTAGATCTTCTTTTTGGATATTAGCAGTTATTTCGCTGACAGCTGTCCCATTCTTTAGTGTTTGTATTATTTGTTTCGTTTCATGTACGTTATTTACTATATCCTCAATACGGGGGTCGTTTGGCATTTTTAATTCTGTTAGGACAGGTTGTTGTGTCTCACGTTGAGATCTGGCAAGTTCTTTTACTGATAGGCAAAGATCTTCAAGCTGTTTGCCCATTTCAATGACCGTCTTAGATAGATGTGCCAGATTCTCAGTGCCAAGGTCGGTATGTGCTAATGAGGTTATTGCAGGTGGAGGAGCATGAGACTTAGCTGCCAAACTACAGACTTCTACATTAATTTTGTTTATAGCCTTTAGTGGTTCATCCATTTCGTAACTAAGCCAGTTTCTGATAGCCTCTACAGCTTTGCCTGTGGTTGTAATGGCTTCATATGTGGCTTTAATCAATCCGTGGTGGGTATTCTGGATTTCCGCCAATTGCTTATTGTGGGCCCTTTCAATTCTGATTATTTCCTTTGCTGCGCGGGATTTTTCCTGCTCTAGGGCTAGCCGGTGACGAGAGCGAGAGTCCGATAATGACAACACCGTCTCGTAGAGTCCTTGCAAAGAGTCATGCACCTCACTTTTGCATTCTCGTTTCATGTTGCCCGCTTTTTCGAGGGCTTCTTTCCCGGAAAGCAAAAACTCATTGGCGCGTTGCGTGGCAAGGTCCATTGATATACCCGCGCGCTTGTAAGCTGGAGGGAGTATACTGGACCTTCTGCTCTTATTGCTACTGACGATGCTGTCGGCGTCAGACCAATCGTCGTCTGTCTCTCGAATCCGCTTGCATAAGCCCGGTGCATCCATTTCCCTTTCCATATCAAGCGCTTGGGAACTATTGCAGTCAGATTCCTCTTCTTGTGCCGCTGAGCTCGACAGCTTTATCGGGTCGCTTTTGTCCTCATTTCCCTTGTTAGTATGGGCTGAGCTAGATGCGTCAGTGCACAGTTCGCTGACAATGAAGCCTCTGCTAGGTTGCACCTCTTCTGCCGTCTTGCCAGTTGTGGATGCATTCTGTATCAGAACTTTTTTACGCAGAGCTGAGCTGGGAGTTGGACTAGCGGCTCTGGTTGTCTTGGAGGGCCTTGATTTGGTCGATGCAGTGCCTGAAGTGACAGATTTGCTTGACATATTTACGAAAAAGTTAAATTTAGTTTTGCCGATCTTTAAAAACCCGCGCGATTGGGATAGTTTAGTATGTGTTAGATTCCGTTTTCCAAGCCAAACAGATTGAATCCAAACACGGCTGTATTCGGTTAAGAGGTTTCCAAGTTATGGGCGTTTGAAAATTTCCAATATGGCCGCACTTTATTTTCTCTTTGCTCTTGGTTGACCACCAGTTATCCTAAGAATTTCAAGTTTGGGTTCAAATCACAGGAAATGATGTGTTCTAAGTGGTAACGGTGGTTTCGGCCTCCTAATAGTGAGGTGCTCGCAAGTTCTAGAATCAGCTCCGCTAGGTTCTCCTGAGAAAAATGATGCCAAGCTCGGTCACTTTTGCTCAACTGGTTCCTGAATAAAGTGATGAAACCGTTTTCCAATATGGCCGCCAATTCGACTCAAGTTGTCCAACTCGAAAACGGTAGCAACTAAACTGGTCGAGTTTGGGCTCTTTAGAAAGCTCCTGAAGTAATGATTATGAATTTTTGATAGAAAAACTAAAATAGTTTTTATTTTTTGATATTTATACAAAAATATTAAATAAATACAAAAAATTTGATATCTTAAAGACCGTTACAGATATTTGAATTCTGTAAACGGATAAAGTTTAGGAATTAAAAGATCCGCCTTAGGGTTAAATCAAAAGTAGCCGCAGATGTCCACAAGTGGGACCTCGTGAACTTGTATATTCACAACTAGAAAATTTTTTAACTTAAAAACTACTTATTGCAAAAATCCAAAATTTTGTATATACATTTAGTGTATTAGTCTTAACAATATTTTATAATAAAAACTAAAAGATTCAATTTCGTTTTTTATAAATTAATTAATAATTATTTCTAAAATTTAAAAGTTCAATATTTCTTCGACCATTTAACTTTTAATAGTTTCAAAAACTGCTCCCGGCTCCTCTCCACGTTTGCTAACAGAATGCGACTCCTAAAATAGCCGCACGATTTTGCATCACTGAACACGTGCCCACGTGGTACTTGTTTTTTTGTGTTTTTCTCAGAAACTGTTACTCACAAAAATCTCAAATTTTGCGCGGTTGTAGGGACCACTAATAGCTTCAAAGCCGCACAATAAAAATTGGGTGTCTTCGATTTACTTTTTAAAAAATTTAATTTTGAAATTTTACCGAAATTTAAAAGTTCAATAATTCTTAAACCACTTAACTTAAATTTCTTTTGAAATTTGCTCCAGCCTCTTCTCCACGTGTGCTACCGGAGTAGGACTTCAAAATCGGCCGCACGATTCCGGATCACAAAACACGTGCCCACGTGGCACTTGTTTTTTTACGTTTTTCTCCGAAACTATACTTCGGAAGAATAACAAATTTTGCACATATGTAGGGGCCACTGATAGCTTTAGAGCCACACTATAAAAAGTTGGGGTCAAAGCGCTTAATCGCACAGCGTTACTCTTCAAAGATTTTTCACTTTTCGAAAATCACTTTTTTCCAAATAACTTTTCAACCAAAACTCCGATTTTCTCGCACTTTCCACTTATTTAAACCTCTAGACGAGACGCGTCTTTTGGTATATCGCACGTGAAAATCAGATGCAAAAAACCTATTTTTAGGTATTTTTAAACGCGGAGCGACTTAAAAACGTGGCGTTCGGGACGACGGGCGGTACGGAACTGGTTAGGTTAGGTTAGGTTAGGTTAGGTTAGGTTTTTTTTTTTTTTGTATGCTTTGCTGCTTCCCTCTGACATAGGGGTCAGAGACATTGTCAGCTCGACACGGACTTTGAATTCATGTTCTTTTATTTATTTAGTCCTTGATGTTATAAAAGGTGTAGAGGACTCCGGGTTTTCGTTCGGGAGTCCTACTACTCTTAGTCTAGTGCATGCAACAACAATTTCCAATACTTAATGCTAGGGGTAGTGACAACTTATATAATACTTATATGACTTATACTATTTGTTAGTTATAGCTTATGTTCTATTTGATTAATGCTAATACATATTTCAATTTATTTTGTAATGCTGATCTGTAATATAATACAATATATTATGACAGCATCCTTACTTAAACAGTTTTATTCCTATTTATTACTCTTTTTGCAATTTTCAAACAATAACTCATAAATTTTTCTCTGTATTTACTCATCATTATGATATTTATATTCTCCTTAATTAATTTTAATTCAATTTCGTTTTCTATTTTCAGGCGCTCTGCGGCGTATGCGGGACAATCCAGCAAAATGTGTGGCACAGTTTCTTCAGCATCGCGGTCGCAAATGCACGATGGATTCTCTTTACACTTAAAGCGGTGTAAGTATTCAGAAAATCCACCATGCCCTGTCATGACTTGAGTAGTCTCGCTGCTTGCTTCAAATTTTCTTATTATTCGGTAGGCCACTTTCGCGTCTGGGAAAAACAGCTTCGTGATCTTTCCTGTTTCGCCAGTCTGGTATCTTTGGTTCCATTCGTCTAGCGTTGCCATACGGATGCTTCGCTTGACGAATGAAACCGGGCAAAGATCGTAATCCGGTCTCACTTTGGAATTTTTTGCGGCCTCTTTTGCTAGTCTGTCTGCTCGTTCATTCCCCTCTAAGCCCGCGTGGGCTTTAATCCAAAACAAAGTTACTACTTTGTTTTGGAGAGATATTTCTCTTAAATTATCTCTACATTCCACGGCTAACGGGTGAAGGCAGTTTGGGTTTATGATCGTTTGAAGGGCCGCCATTGAGTCGCTGTAAATTCCAAAGGAGGACGCTCTGTGCTTGAGGATTTGTCCAGTCGCCCTGCAAATGGCCAGGAGCTCGGCTTGGTAAACTGTGCAGTATGTTGGTAGAGCAAGTTTGAGGACCTTATTTTCGGTCTTGTTTTTCCATTCGGAAAGGGCGGCGCCAACCTTGCCCCCAATCTTGCTCCCGTCAGTAAATATGTGGACGTTTATTTCGCTGTATTTGCTCACCTGCTCCTCGTTTACCAAACAAATAATTCCTAATTCCAGGCGCTCAGCAGGGTGTGGGCCCTCAAAAGCTGAAGCCATTCTCTCGACCTCTCTTCCCGCCAACACTGGCTGTGGCAGCCCCCTCTTGGCTTCATATAATAAAGCAGCCTCACGGACTCGGAGGTCCAGGGGGAGTATTCCAGCCAGTACTAGCGCCGAATTCAGAGAAACCGTCCGGTAGGCTTTGCATAATTTTTGCGCTATACCGCGCTGGACTGCGGCAAGTTGTTTTATAACCCCCAGCTTTTTTGCAGCCTGTGCCCAGACGCTAGCAGCGTAAAGTATAATAGGCTCTACGGTCGCGAGATATATTACTCTTATCACTTCCGGATGAAGTCCCCAACTAACCTTTGCAGCTTTGCATAGCTGTTTGTAGATGCCGATTGCTTTCCTACACACGTTCGATACATGGGTGTTAAAAGTAAGTTTATTGTCAATAGTTACACCCAGTAGCTTTATTTCATTTGACATGCCAATGTCAATACCTCCCATGCTCAGGCGTGGTGTATCGTGTTTAAGTTTTTTGGTAATAATCATCGCATTTGTCTTATGCGGAGCAAATTTCAGCTTATTTTCAACTCCCCACGTCCGGACATGTTCGAGAGTGGCATTGGCATGTCTCTCCACCTCGTGTGCTGTGTCACCGTCGAAGACTAAAACGACGTCGTCCGCAAACGCCTGACAATATTCTCCCCTGCATTCCAAGCTCGTTAAAAGAGGGTCGAGTAAAAGATTCCACAAGATTGGGCCTCCTATGGATCCTTGGACACAGCCTTTGTTAGTATCTTTTGTATATTCTTCTCCACCGTATCTGACTACGACTTTCCTGTTCCTGAGATAACTATCCATGACCCTCCTCAAATCCAGCGGACACTTTTCCTCAGCCAGACGGACACGTATGGCTGGCCACCAGGCGCTATCAAAGGCTCCCTCTATGTCCAATGATATTAGAGCTATGATTTTCTTTTGATCTAACTTCATGTGAATGTACTGCGTTAGTACATAGAGGGAGTCCTCGGTGCTCCTCTGTGGCATGAACCCGTACTGGCGAGTACTCATCCTTGGCAAAAGGTGGAATTTGAGGCGGGCCACTAGCAGCTTCTCAAAGATCTTTCCCAGTATAGGTAGCAGTCCAATGGGCCTATACGCTTTTGGTATGGTATAGTCTATTTTTCCTGGTTTTCTAAGCAGTATAACTGTAGCGATTTTCCAGGTTTCTGGAAAGTGTCGTAGCATTAGGCATTTATTGAGGAAGGCCAAAAACAGCTCAGGGTTGCTTTCAATAGCGTGTAGGCATATATCGGCTGTGAAACCGTCCGCTCCTGGTGCTTTTTTAGGGTTGAAGGATTTGTACGCCTGTTTTAATTCTGACATTGTGAACAGAGGATCACACAGGTCATCTTGCTCAGAAGAGTTCACTTTGTCAGCTTTTGTTCTTATTAGGCGATGGTAAGTGGTTTCGTTGTCTGTTAGGTCTTCCGGGAAGAACGTTTCCGCCAATAACTTCACGGAACCTTTTGCGTCCAACACTACCTTATTTATTTCCAGTGGCACGTCCTCCTCCCTACGCGTTGTTCTCCCAATTACCCTATAGATACCTTCCCAGACCCCTTCCCTATCCTGTTTATAGCAAAAGGCTTTCCAGCTCTCGATCTGGGCTTTAACCGCTTCTGACTCATATCTCTCTTTTTGTTCCAGGTACTCTTCTACGACCTTCTGTCTACGGACTAGAGCAGCGCATTTGATCCTGCGTTTCTTGGTAGTGACTTCTTTTTTCATCTCGGCGAGCTTCTCGGACCACCACGGCAAGGTAAGTTCTTCTGTTGCTTTTTTAGTTGGCATTGTTTGCTTGCAAGTTTCCGTTATTGATTTCGTTAATTTATCTGTTACTATATCTATTTGTTCTATGGTATCAATTTTTTCTATTTCTGATTTACTGAATTTATTTTCTAACAGCAATTGGTTAAGTTTCTCATGAAACTTAGGCCAATTTGCCTTCTTCGTATTATATAGTCTCGTAGTTCTGTTTACTCGTAGACCTTTTGATTTTTGTAGCCGAATATTAAAAATAATGCCGTTGTGGTCTGAGCTCGTGAGACCCTCGTCCACTGTCCAGTCATCTACCAAGTCCAGGATGTCCGTCGAGCAGGCTGTTACGTCGACGTAGCTGGAATATCGTTTTCCTCCTCGGATGGTATCGAAGGTCGGAATATCTCCTCTATTCATTATGTTCAGACCCAATTCCTCGAGAGCTCCTGTCATTTCTTCTCCTCTGTGGTCGACGATCGGGCTTCCCCACCATGTACTTTTTGAATTGGCGTCACCTCCAGCAATCCACTTTGTACTTCCAATTTCTTGCTTTATCTTTTTAAGGTGATCAATATACGGCTCTATGGGCTGATCTGGCTCGAAGTAATAAGAGACGAGTGTTATTTCCCAAGCTCTAGTTTGAATTCCCACCACAATGATGTTATTTGTGGTGAGTTTTGGGTACTGTTTTACGTTAAAACCAACGTTGAAAACGGCTACCGCTGCCTTAACAGTCCCTTCTCCTGGACTAGAGTTTTGGAAAACCCTCACGCCTCTTTGTCCTTTCATCGTGTTAGCACCACCTACGTACGGTTCTTGAAGTAGTGCTATATCAGCTCCACGTTTCTGAGCTTCAATAATAAGTTCATGCGTTGCTAATTTTTTGCGCTGGAGGTTTGCCTGAATGATTTTGTAGTGGGCTTGTTCAACTTGTACACCTTTAGCAATATGCTATAGTGGAACGGGCCAATTCATCCCACTTCCGGCGCGTTGGGCAGTTTGCGCTAAAGGCATTGTGTTCCGTCTGGAGCAATTTTGCCTTTGAGCAGTTTCGGCATTTGGGTGGTTCACTAGCAAGCCAGTCACCACACTCGGATTTTAGGTGGGGGCCACCACAGTGGCTACACAGGTCTGATAGTTCTTTACAGAACCTCTTACCGTGACCATATCCTAAACAGCGTGTGCATTGCACTAGTGGGGATTGATCTTCTGCTCTAACACGTTGTAGATCAATATGAACACTCCCAATTTCAATAACTCTTTGCCAGATGATAGGCGAAACACTAACAACAATGTGGCTGGTGTGGGGATTTCTTGTTTTTCTTTTATATTTTACTTCAATTCTGATCTCACCTTCGTCGAGACCGTGAAAAACTCCGCGATTTTGATTCCTCAGAGCCTTGATTACATCTTCATCTGTGTTAATGAGAAGGACATTTCTGAGGATCAAGAGTGGGTCCTTGTTTTTGACTTCTTCGACGGTGAGATTTACTCCTTCCTTTTCGAGCCGGTTTTTCATTTTGTTCCTTTCCTCTTTTGTTTCGAAACCCATAATGATTTTTCTATCCTTTGCTTTCCTTACCCTTCCAACCTTTATCCACCCTTCTTTTGCATCAGCTGCCTTTCTGACCCGGTTCATCACCTCTTCCCCCGTTTCAGTTTCATCTTTTGATGTAACTACTACGGAATGTAGGGTACTACGCTGTGGGGGAGTTTTAATAATTTTGTCTGCAGTTACATTTGCGTATGTTGGCATTGTCGCTCGCTCTAGAGTTTCTCTTTGCTTTTCCATTGATTCTTTCAACTCTTCCATCTTTTTATTTGTTTCTAGCAACAATGTTGCATGCTCTTCAATCCTTGTTTTAAGGTCTGAGTCCATGACTGAGAAGGTAGAGACAGTGGCAGCAGTTTCCAACTCTAACTTTTCACTCTTTTCCTTTTCTCCTTTTGAATTTTTTGCCTTTAGCTCCATTTCAGCTCCTTTAACAAGCTGATATAACCTATCTAGTGCTTCTACAATGCTATTTTTAATCTCTGTTTTTGTATTCCGAGAGGCATTCAAATGGAGCTTGGCTTTTGTTAAACATGCCTTTGCTTCCATTGTTCGGTTTTCATACTGGTGCTTTGGCGGAGTGTGTATTTCAACAGACACTTTTTGTGTCACTTTACTGTTTTGTATCACTGATACCGTTGGTTTTGTTTTAGCAGTACCTGCCTGCATTGTCGTGGAAGCTATGGATGGGGTTGAATCAATGTTAGATTCCCAGTCATCTATGCTGCGTCTTACTTTTGAAATTTCACTTCCTGTTTTAGAGGGTGACTTTTCAGATTGTGTCGATTTTGTTGGTGTTCTAATTCCAAACATGTTGGGAGTGTAAGTCCGTGTAGCGTCAATAGAATAATGTGTATAAAGGATATATAAATATATCAATCAAATGTAAAACAGAGAAAAAAAAACAATTAAAAATAAAACAAAAACAAAATATATAAAAACGTATAAAAGCGTATAAAAGATACCTCTATCTAGAGTCACAGACTCCGTCAAATTTTATGTATAAAAAAATAAAATAAAATAAAACGTGTAAATTCTTGTAGAGTCTCGACTCTACAAGAATTGCTCGAGTGGCTCGACGTCTATATCTAAAATAAATTCTGTGCCTGTCCAATTTTTTACAATGTCCGTATGACTCTATGTAGAGTCTGTTTATAAGTATGAAGGAATATGGAAACAAATGTACAATAAAATAGAAAGAAAAATAAAATAAAATTAAATTCAAAATAAAATAAAAATTATTTTTTTTTTTACTAAACAAACTATTTGGCTCTACCAAGAGTCTGGTCTTTTTTCTACTTCTAATTAACTCTATTTCAATATTAAAAATATTTTGAAAATATTTTTCCTTAAGAATTTATTTGCTCTACGTAGAGTCGTCTCTATCTCTATCTTAATCTATTAACTACACGGTTAAATCCTAATAGATAACTTAATTCTAAATTATTAATAAAATAAAATATAAAAATCAAAACACACAAAAAATTTTTTAAATGCTCTATATAGAGTCCGTCCCCCTCTAATTTGTTAGGTCTTTAATTATATTATTTTATACAAAAAACCCCGTCCGGATCGGATCACTGGTTAATTTATTATAACAATTTTAAGTTTTTCATCCCCCAGAGACTAAGTCAATATGTCAACTTTGGGGTAGGGGGATGAAACTTTGTCAAAATGATCCGGGAGGGTCCGAAGACTATCCCTTTAGTGGATAATGTGGGGGTGGGTTTGGGGGGGGGGGCCCCCGAAAAAATTGTCAGAATTGAGCTAGGAGGCTCCGTTCTCCTGAAAACTGAAAAACAAGTTTTTGTGCGGTTTGCAGGACCTCCCAGCTCACACAAATAAATTAATAACTTAAAAACGGCTTGTCCAAAAATTCCGAAAAAAATAGCGTATATAGAGCGTTAATTGTTCTTTAATAATATATAATTTAGAAATTTGGGGTCCTAAAAAATTTTTTGGTTTTTAAATTTTGAAAATTGTGTTACGAAAACCAACAACCGCAAAAAGGCTCTAAATCTTGTAATTATGTCGGGACAATTTTGAAAAAATTTTGGAATATAGTATGTATGATAACAAAATTTCTGACAATATTTTCAGGAATGTCCCGAGGGTCCTTCAGCCACCACGTGTTTGGACCTAAATTTTATAAAATTTCTTAATATTACTAAATTCACTCCAAATTTAAAATTTTTTATACAATAAGTTAAAATTAAAGTTCCTCTTTTAATTAGAGTCTATAAATATATATGCCGTACTGAAAAACCAGAGTTATTCACCTTTGAAAGTCCCTCCTGAAAATCGGTATCTTCAAGGCGTGATATCTCCGGTGTTTCTGGTCCGATTTTGATGATCGAGGTGTCGGATGCTTTGCCTCGATGTCCTCTTTAATTTTGTGATGTCAAAATCAGCCGCACGGCCTCCTATCAAAAAACACGTGTCCACGTGGTTTTTGTTTACCGAAAATATTTCGGCGCGCTGATGTCGAAAAATTCCGATAAATGGCTTAAATTGTTAAGCTCGTCGGGGCACTTATTTTTACACTTTAAAAACTATATGTCTTCGATCTAGATCGAGCAGCGTTTCACTTTAAAGATTTTAAAGGTTAGAAAAATCAGTTTTTTGTCGATAACTTTTAAACTATAAAACTTTTATTACTTTTTTATTATATAACTTTGTTCGTCTCGACGAAACGCGTCTAATGGTGTATCACACTTTAAAATTGGTGCACTTTGACCCGACACTTTGAATTTTCGAGCGCGGAGCGTTATAAAAATGCTGCGTACGGCACGGCGTTTGGAGTGCAACTGGTTAGGTTAGGTTAGGTTAGGTTAGGTTCCCCCCCGAACGGGTTCCCGCCTTGTCGTGGCGGGGGGGCTTAGTAGCCGTGGCTTGGTCAACCACGGTGAACAAAGAGGAACCCCTTGGCTGGCCCGAGGTGTAGGGCCGGCCCGAGGTGGCCACTCCGAGTGGGCTTGGGGAGCCCACTTCGGATGTGTGTTGGTGGGCTGCGGTGAGAGGGGAGTCCGCACCCTCTACCGCTGCAGCCGAGGTGGAGTCGCGGAGGAAGAGGAGTGTTGGTATGGCGATGCGCCACTCGCCCTATCCTCCGCGACTCAAACGGGGCCGCACCGTTGATGCGGTGGTGGTGGGGCCGCGGGGGGAGAGGAGTGTCGGTATTGCGAGGCGCCGCTCTCCCTACCCTCCGCGGCCGAAACTTGGTTGGCGGCGGAGCCCGAGACCAGATCCGCCGCTGGGGCCAGGAAGGCTGGTGCTTCTGAGTGCTAGTTTTTCCTGGCCCCATGGCCTTCGCGCATCAGACATGGGGGCGTCCGTTGCGCATTAGAAATTGGAGGCCGAGGAGGAGGGCGCACCATGTGTTCTGGTGCGCCTTACCTGAGAAGGAGATGGGGGAGGAGTGTTCCTCTCCCGAAGAGGGGCCGCCTTGGGGCGGCCAGCGCAGGTGGGGCCGCGGAAGTGTGCGAAAGCGTTCCCGTGGCCCTGCCAATATGCGACGAGGGTGGAACACCATGGGGTTTTAGTCGGTGCGAGTCCGACATAACCCGTCCTTGCCCCCGCGAGGCGGGTATGCGTAGGCATTTCCCCATGTAAAAAAAAAAAAAAAAAAAAAAAAAAAGGTTAGGTTAGGTTAGGTTTTTTTTTTTTTTTTTTTTTTTTATTAATGTACTATTCTTACTACTACTATTCTGCAGTACCCTTTTTTCTCTTATTTTTTTCCTTGTTATTTATATTCATCAAGTTTTTTTTTTTTTTTTTTTTTTTTTTTTTTTTATTATTGTTCCGTACTGCAGCCTTATACAATTATTATAATATAGTCTACTTGGACAGTGCTTCGTTGATATGTGTTTACAGTCTTATTGTTATAGTGGAAAACTTGTTACAATTATATTCTTGTTTATAATTTATGTTAACATTTCATTTGTTATTTTTTTTTTTTTTTTTTCGTTCTCTGTACATATTTTATTCTTTTTCAGCTTGCATTTATCCTAGGTTAACCTCAGTTTAATATTTACAAAAGTAATATTTTACATTTTATGTACAATTTTGTTACTGTACTAGCATATTTTTTTTTATACATATATATATTAAACTATTATTTATTTCTAGTCTATTACAGTACTACCATTTTCCTTATTTATAGTTTTTAATACTAAAAGTGCGAAATTTAAAAAGTTCGATCTGCAATCGTTGTCTTCCATAATTTTACAAAGATGATTTTTGGTTATGGTCATATATGTGGGGTCTCCGAAAAGTTAATTTTACACTCTGCTTCTCGATCTCCCACTATTCGCCGGGAAAGGCCTTTCTTTATTACATAAAGAGAGGCTGCTTCCCGGATTCTTATATCCAATGGAAGTAGCCCGGCGAGTAGTAGGGCCGAGTGCAGTGATACGGTCCTATATGATCTTATTATTTTTTGCACAAAGCCGCGTTGCACCAAGTCAAGTCTCTTTTTCACTTTTTGTTTGTTAGTTGCTGGTACCCATGCGCTAGCCGCATACATTACAATTGGCTCCACCACGGCAGTGTATATGGTCCTAACAATCTCCGGGTTCAGGCCCCAGTGGATCTTGGCGGCTCTCGACAGTTGACGATAAAGGTTCTGTACCTTGCAGCACACATTATTTAAATGCGTGTTGAAGGCAAGCCCATCGTCAACCGTAAGGCCAAGTATTTTTATTTCTTTGGAGAGACATATGGTTCTCCCGCCCATCTCCAAAAGTGGTGTGTCATACTTTAACTTTTTTGTAATAACCATCGCTTTTGTTTTATGTGGCGCAAAATTTAACTTATTTCTGACACCCCACTTCCGCACATACGCGAGAGTCACATTCGCCTGTTCCTGTACCTGTTTTGCCGTATCCCCGGAGAATATTAGGACCACATCATCCGCGAAAGCCTGGCAATGGGATCCCTTTGCGCTCAACTCCTTAAGAAGTGGGTCCAGTAGTACATTCCAGAAGATTGGACCCCCTATTGAACTCTGCACACACCCCTTAGTTGTCCTTTTTTCCCATTCTGCCCCAGCATATCTGACGCCCACTGTTCTGTCCTTAAAATAATTATCAATTAGACGCCTCAGATTTACTGGGCACCCGGTCTACGCAAGTCCACATCGTATTGCCGGCCACCAGGCATTATCGAAGGCTCCCTCTATGTCTAATGATATGAGCAGGACTAACTTTTTATCTTCTATCTTTGTTCTTATCAACTGCATCATATCATAGAGGGAGTTCTCGGTGCTGCGCTGTGGCATAAACCCGTATTGTTTACGGCTTATATTTGGTACGATGTGCCACTTAATTCTCCGAACTATCATTTTTTCGTAGACCTTTCCTAATACAGGCAAAAGCCCAATCGGCCTGTATGATTTGGGGTGTGTGTAGGTTTTTTTTCCCGGTTTTCGCAATACTACCACTGTCGCTCTCTTCCATTTAATGGGAAAGTAAGCAAAGCCAAAACATTTGTTCACAATTGCCAAAAACAATGCCGAATCCAGGGCGATAGCCACTTCACAGATGTCCGACGTAAGGCCATCGTTACCAGGTGCCTTTTTTGGATTAAAACTAGACACGGCACACTGCAACTCGTCAGCAGTAAATGGTGGGTCACATGAGTTATCATGTGCCCCTTCATTCACAGTTTTTGCTACTTCTCTTATGTGCCTGTGTTCCGTGTCATCGTCTTCAGTTCGGTCCTCTGGATAAAACGTATCTGCTAGAATCTTGGCTGATTCTATGCCTTCAAACGTCCTTCCGTCTAGAATAAGGGGAGTGTCCTCCTGTTGCACTTTTGTACGGCTTATCACCCTATATATTCCTTCCCACATAGTCTCGCGCTCTTGTTTATTACAGAACTCCTTCCAACTAGTGGTCTGAGCCAATTTGATTTCCTGTTGGTACTCTTCTTTTGCTCTTTTATACTGCTCGACCACCCACTCGCGACGGATTGGCGCTGCGTAAGAAATTCTACGTCTCAGCCTGGAGACTTCCTTTTTTCGCCGTGTGAGTTCGTCGGTCCACCAGGGCAATCCCATTCGTTTTCTAATTTTTACTTTGGGTATGCTATTTTCGCAAGCTTTTATTATTGAGTTTGTATATTTATCTATAGTTATTTCTAGTTCTTGTGTGGTTTCTACTTTTTCTATTGCTGCTTCGTTTAATCGTGTATCCTTCCAAATCTGGAGGAGTTTCTCACGAAACTCTCCCCAATTTGCCTTTTTCGTGTTGTAAGTTCTTGTCATTCTTTTTATGTTAGTACCTATTGATTTATCTAAATTTATTTCAAACAGGATTGCCCTGTGGTCCGAACTGGTTATTTCTTCGGATAGTCTCCAACTATCTATCCTTCCGAGTAGGCTAGTCGAGCAGGTAGTTACGTCTACACAACTGGAATATCTCTTACCACCTCTTGTTATATCAAACGTTGGCTCAGTTCCCCTGTTTAGAATGTGGAGTTCTAATTCATCCAGCTTTGCAGCTACCTCTATGCCTCTGTTATCTGTCTTTCGGCTTCCCCACCAGGTATTCCATGCATTCACGTCCCCACCGAGTATCACGTTCCTTGTCCCCAGGCCCACCACGGCCGTTCCAATTATTTCAAGATATGGTTCGATAGGTTTGTCGCCCTCCATGTAAACGGACACCACTCCCAACTCCCATGTCCCAGTCTTCAACTTTGCGACGGCGATATTCTCCGTCGTTAGGCCTGGGCATGGGGCCATGTCGATGGTGTCGTCGAATAGCACAATAGCAGCCTTAATCACATTTTCAGTGGTTTGGCTTCTGTCGCTTTGTGCTATTCTCGTCCCGGTGTAGTTTTTCATTTGTCCTATTCGTCCAATGTAGGGCTCCTGTACCATAGCGAAACACACCTTCCTCCTTGTCGCCTCTATGATTAACTCGGCCGTGGCTAGCTCAGATCTTTGGAGATTCGCCTGAATCGCGTGATATCGGTGGTTACCGATGCATGGTTCCGTGTTTGTCGCAAGAGCACCCTTAGCAATATGCCACGGTTGATCTCGCTAATGTTTCCCATTTTTTCCTTATTGGGCAGTCTGTGCTAAATGCGTTATGATTTTTATTATCATGTTTTGCCTTGCTGCAATTCTTACATTCCGGTATTGCTCCGGATAGCCATTCAGCGCATTCGATTTTAAGGTGTGGACCTCCACAATGACTACATACGTCAGTGGTCTCGGTACATATGCGCTTACTGTGTCCGTATCCCAGACAACGCGAACATTGTACCAAGGGAGACTGGTCCATCACTCTAACTCTCTGTAAGTCAACATGGATTATACCAGCTTCCGTAAGACGGTTCCATATTTGAGGCGAGACTCTCATTACGATGTGGGAAGTATGTGGGTTTCGAGTCCTCTTCTTGTATTTGACCTCCATTCTGTCTTCTTTATCTGGTAGATCTTTAAATAGCTGTTTATTTTGTATCCTAATGGCTTTTTGGATTTCCTCATCAGTGTTGTACTGCAACACATCCTTTAGGATTATGAGTGGATCCTTGTTTTTTATGTCATCCACATTGAGGTCTTTTCCTACCTTTTTTAATCTTTCTTTGACTCTACTTATTTCCTTTTCCGTTTGACATCCCACTATAACCTTTCTGTCTCTAGCCTTCCTAATCTTGTCTATTTTTAGTCCCTCTTCTTTGGCATTAATTGCCTTTCTTATCCTATCCAATACTTGGTCTCCTGTCTCTTTTTCGTCGTTGGATGTTATTATCACAGAGTGCATGGCCATATTTTCTGAAGGTTGGTCCCTTGTTGGCCCAGCCAATACACTTGCGTATGTTCCTCGATCTTCCTTAATTTCTTGCTTTTGCATTTCTTCTCTTAATTTTTCCATTTCTCTTTTACTTTCTACTAGGAGTTTTCCATGCTCTTCCAATTTCCTCATTAAGTTTTGATCTTCTTCTTTTCTTTTTCTAGTTTCATCTTCAAGTTTCTCTTCTTTGTTTTCCTGATTACTTACTTTTTCTCCTTTCGCTTTACTCTTACCTATTTCTGCCTCTTTTACTAATTGATATAGTCTCTCTATGGCCTGAGTGACTTCTGTTTTTATATCAGTCCTCAGGTTGCGAGAGTTGCTAAGGTGTAATTTGGCCTTAGTCAGACAGGCTCGAGCCTCTGTCAGGCGGTCAGCATATTTTAGAGTTTCCATTTTTGGAGAACTTTCTGTGATTTCAGCAACAACTTTACGACTTGTCCCTCTCGCTTCCTGGGACTGAACATTTCTCAGTTTTTGGCGGGCCACCGGGGCTATCTTTTTTGGTGATGTCTGAATTGCTGTTTCTTTATCTATTTTTACCGTCTCCCATTCTCCAATACTTTTCCTCACGTTGGGGATCTGTGTATTTTGGTCTTTTTTAGGAGAAGGCCCAGCCTTCTCTGTCCCGCTTGGAGAGTCGTGAGGACTCGCATTATTGGCACTGTTCTCAGTGCATTTGGTTGGAGTACGAAAACCAAACATACTGTCGGGGGAACGCGTCCTTGGTCTCAACAACTAACAAACAAGTTTTGGTCAAATTTAATACTTATAAAGGTTTGTAAAAGTTTTAAAAGAATAATATAAAATATTTATTTAAAATAATATAAATAATAATATAAATTTCGATAGGCTGCGTTAAAGTTTTGTGATTTGATGAGAAACCACAAATGCCACGTCACAGGTATCTTTTTTGAGAGTTTGTGTTTTATGTAGAGTTTAAATCTACTTCGTATTATTCTAGGTACACTTATTTATACACAGTATGTTTTTAGAATGTTTTTAAAAGTAATACATTTGACTCTACCTGGAGTCTGTCTATAGATTCTAAAAACTCTATCATTAATTTAATAACACAATTTAAAATAACACAATTGTAATCAATAAAAATTTTTGTCAAGGTTTTTATTTATATATTACAACCTATTTTACTCAGCTATACCTAGAGTCCTCTCTATTTTGATTCTAGTCCTATTCTATTATATACACATTTAAACCATAATTGGTCACTCCTAATTTCTAAACTTATAAATCTAATATATTTTACAGAGAAAAAAGAAAAAACTTTGTAGTGCTCTATATAGAGTCAGTCTACGTCTAGTTGTCAGCTATATAATCAAGGTTCTACTAAATATGTCTATTAATATTTAAAAAATTTAAGAAATACACTATACAAATAGAGTTACAGGCAAAAAAGTTTTTGACTCTACGTAGAGTCTATATCTTATAACCAGCTAAAAGCGCTCCTCGAGCCCTATTTAGGGAACCCAAACTCGGTATACCTAGCCCGAAAGGTTCCCAAGTTACAGCGCTTCCAAATTATGGTTTCCAAACAAGATGGCCGCCAAATTTACGGTTAATGCGCTGTAACTCCTGAACGGATGGGCCTACAGCTCCGTGCTTGGGCTCGTTTTGATGGGCTCGACCAGGGCTATAATAAAATCTAGCTTTCAGGACTTTAATTTTTTGACGCTGAAATTTCCTGAAAGCTAGATTATCTGTTCCGGCACTATTTGCCGACGTCTGGGGTCCAAGCCCCAGTCCTGTGCGATACCTAGTTCAGCAGCTATGGCCTATTTTAGATTTCCAAGATGGCTGCCGAAATGTCAAACTAGATGTTTGAATGCCAATAACTCTGCTTCCAGAAATCGCAGGAGACCAGCGTTTGGACTATACTACTGCCCCTCTCCCGGTCTTTCAGATAGGACCGATTTCAGGACCCTGAAAAACTAGGGCTCAAAAAAGCCCTAGTCTTGGTAGGTGGGTAGAAATCGATCTAACAATAGTACAGTCCAAAACTGCAATTCACTACGACTTCTACAAACAGAGCTATGAAGTTTTAAACATTTTCAAAATGGCCGCCGGTCCAGACAACTTATTTCTATCTTGGCCGTCTCTTAACTGATTTGACCCGTGTTTGGGCTCGTTTAAAAGGTCTCGGTGTCGAGCTTACGTCTATATAAATCTTTTGGCTTTTTAAGACCCCTATAAGTAAATTTTTTACAATTTAATATAAATTTTTTGAAAAATTTGGTTTTTTGAGCTAAATTTTGATTTTAAAATTCTACAAAAATTCACATATATTATTATCAAGAGCCTTATATTAAATACCTATTTATTAATTTGCTAATACTTATTTTAGGGGTAGCACATGTTAATTAAAAATATTAAAAAAATTATAACTAAAAAACTACTCACTAGAAAAATCTAAATTTTTTTTACATATATTCCTTATGTTCTTCTTAACACTGTTTTATAATAAAAATAAGGGGTCTTCACTTTATTTTTAAAGTTATTTAAATATCAATTTTGGCTAAATTTTAAAAAGTCAATATCTTTTAAACCACTTAACTTAAAATAGTTCTGGAATTTGCTCCCGGCTCCTCTTCGCACGTACTACAAGGGTGCGGCTTCAAAAATAGCCGCACGGCTCTGCTTCTCAAAACACGTGCCCACGTGGCACTTGTTTTTTTGGCTTTTTCTCGGAGACTATAGCTCCGAAAAATCTCAGATTTTACACGTAGGTGGGGGCCGCGAATAGCTTGAAGGCCGCACTTTAAAAAGTATATGTAATAGCGCTTAATCACGCAGCGTTTCACTTTGAAGTTTCTCACTTTTTTAAAAATAACTATTTTCACAATAACTTTTTAACCAAAACTCCGATTTTCATGCGGTTTACACTATATTAAACCGCTCGTCAACGCGCATCTTTTGATATATAGAACACCAAAATCGGATGCGAAAAACCTATTTTTGCGAATTTTTAAGCGCGGAGCAACTCAGAAACGTGACGTTCGGGACGGCAGTTGACACCGGACTGGGGGTTAGGTTAGGTTAGGTTAGGTTAGGTTAGGTTTTTTTTTTTTTTTTTTTTAATCTTTCTTTACTACTACTATTCTGCAGTACCCTTCTTTCTATTAAGTGTATCTTTTGTGAGTGTTCTATGGTTTTTTTTTTTATTGTTAATATTTTTTTTTTTATTATGATCATTTTTTTTTTATATTTTTTTTTTGTTATTTTTTTTTATATACCTTATTTAGACTTTTACAGTAAGTAAATTATTATCTTAAAGGTGAATTATATAAATAATCTACATTTGTTCTAATTACATAGTGTTACGTTTAAACTGTCTTTTACAATTTTATTACTAATTTATTTTTACATTGTTTTAACCTACTCTTATTAATATTATACAAGTGTCATACTATTGTTATTTCATTCTAGTCCTAATTGAAATAACAATTATTAATATAATGCTATCATTAAACTTAGAATTTGTTTTATGCTTACTATTGTGATGACTTTATGTTTATTACATTGTTATCTTATATAAATAATCTATACTAGTTATAGTCCTAATTTTTATGACAATTTTTAGATAATATTGTTTAAACTTTTTTTTTCTTTTTTTTTTAATCATTTTTCTGTCTACATGTTATTATTGATGTACACAAAGCTAATATTAATATTTTTATGAATATAATATTATTATTTCAAAGCTATTTTTTTAAGTAACAACTTCCCTACTTTATGTAAACTATCACTAATCCATTATCCTACTACCATTTTCCTTATTGATTGTTTGTAGCACTCTTAGTGCGAATTCCAGAAATACAGTTCGGCAATTGTTGTCATCAACTATTAACGATAATGATTCGTTATTTATGACCATCCCCATTCTGCTCTCGCATTCGAATCTTTTAAGTGAGAATCGTGGGCAGTATATTAATATATGTTCGATTGATTGTTGACTTTCGTTATCGCAATAGCAGTATGGAGATGGTGATAGTTTGAATCTATATAAGTATGCTTTGTTGCCACCGTGACCTGTGAAAAGTTGAGTTAACATATTAGTCATTTTGATGTCTTTTAATATTTTATAAGCCTTTTCTATACTAGGGAAGAAAGTCTTCGTTACTTCGCTGCCCGTAGAGTCTTCATATTTTGCCTGCCACATTTGCAAAGTATTTTGTCTGGTGAGGCGCTTTGCGTACGACAAAGGGACTCTATCGTATCTGGCTTTTTGTTTGTTTTTGACAGCTGCGTACTTAGCCAATTCGTCAGCTCTTTCGTTACCGCTTATTCCAGTATGCGCTTTTATCCAGTATAGTTTTATAGTGCCTCCTTTTCTTTCAATTGTTTTAATATTATTTCTAATTTCAGCAGAAATCGGGTGTAGAGATGATGGATTACTGATACTCATTATTGCAGATCTAGAATCGCTAAAAATATTTGCTTCCAGTTGGTTTTTCGCTATCAAGTATTCTAAAGCCCTCAAAATTGCCACGAGTTCGGCTTGGTAGACGCTGCAATAGTTTTCAAGTCTGAAGTTAATACTTTTTGTTTCGGTGTTCTTGTCCCAGATGGTGACGGCGGCTCCCACTTTATTATTAAGTTTGCTTCCGTCAGTGTAGACTTTTAACCAGTTATTAGTTTTTTCGTCGATATCTTGCTGAGAGTTTATGTATTCGAATTTATATTTCTTCCTTTCGGAGGGATGTGGTAAGTCGAATGGGCTTATTCTTTTTTCTAGTAGTCTATCCGGTAATGATTCGATAGGTTTCCCATGTTTAATTTCATAAATAATAGCATTTTCTCTGGCTCTTAGTGCTAAAGGTATTATTTTAGCCAGTAATGTGCTCGATACTAGAGAATTAGTTTTATGGCCTTTGCAGATTCTTATGCTGAAAAGTCTTGTAAGTCTGTTTAACAACCGATTCATGTATCTTTTTTCGGTAGTATGAGCCCAGCAGCTCGCTGCATACAGCACCGTTGGTTCTACTACAGCAGTATATATTGTGCGGACTATGTCTGAGTTGAGTCCCCATTGTGCTCTTGCCGCTTTAGATACCATTTTATAAAGATTTACTGCTTTGCGACTAATATTGTCTAAGTGTGGTTTAAAGTTAAAATTCTTGTCAATCGTAAGACCTAATATTGTCAGATGTTCTGTGTAATTCAGCTCTATTCCTTCCATGTATAATTTAGGAGTGTGATATTTCAGCTTTTTCGTTATAATGATTGCTTGGGTTTTATGCGGTGCAAATTTTAACTTGTACTGTTTTCCCCAGTCTGATATAAGTTTTAGGGTGTGGTTTAGATCTTTCTCTAGTTGTTCTCCATTGTTGTTGGTGCCTATCAAGAGTATGTCGTCCGCGAAAGCTTGGACATGAGTGCTTAGGTCTTCTGTTGTTTGTAAAAGGGAATCTAATAAAATATTCCATAATATTGGACCACTAGTAGAGCCCTGAATGCATCCCTTATTTGTAGGTCGCGTTACGATTTCTCCAGCATATCCTAAATCGATTACTCTGTTATATAGGTAGCTTGTTATTAGTCTAAGAATAGAAGTTTCTGCTTGTTTGGCTTGTAGTTGGTAAATGATTGCTGGCCACCATGCATTATCAAATGCGCCTTCAATGTCAAGTGACACTAGTGCGACAATTTCCTTTTTGCAAAGTCCGGTTTTAATTGCAGTGGTGGTGTCGTAAAGGGCATCTTCAGTGCTCCGTTGTGGCGTGAATCCATATTGTCTATTGTTCATCTTTTTATTATGTCCGAGTTGCCATTGTAGCCTATTTACAAATAGTTTCTCCAATAATTTTCCTAGTATCGGTAGTAAGCCTATAGGTCTATATGATTTGGGAATGGAATAATCTTCTTTATTTGGCTTGGGTATGATTTTGATGGTTGCTGTTTTCCACTTTGTTGGGAAATAGCCAAGCTTAAGACATTGATTCATTAGACTCAAAGTAATTTCTGGGTCATTTTCATAAGCCGCTTGGCAGATGTCCGAAGTTAAGCTGTCTCCGCCCGGTGCCTTTTTTGGGTTCATGTTATGGAAGACATGTTCGATTTCTTCTGTTGTAAAAGGCTGTACTATTTCTATAGTGTTATTTTCCAGTTTTCTTGTTAATTCTTGTACACTTTTCCTTAGCTTAGCTTGCTCCTCAGTATCGGTGTCAACGCTGTCCCACGGGAAAAAAGTTTCGGCCAATAGATTGGCCGATTCCCTTTCATTGAGAATAGTACCGTCTTTATTTCGTAGGAGCTTCTCTTCTTCGGGGTTAGAACAAACTTTGAGGATTCTGTAGGTCCGTTGCCATACGTTTTCTTTTTCTTCGGTACTGCATAGATTTTTCCAACTTTGTGTTGCAGCTGTTTCTATGCTGTAGATGTATTCATCCCTTGCTTTTAGATAGAGATCTATAACAAATTGTCGTCTTTTAGGGTGCGCATTACGAATTCTTCGTCTTGTCCTAATCATTTCCTCTTTCTTAATTTTGAGTTCTTTAGTCCACCAAATTGCTGCTTTCTTTGTTTTCTTGGACTTTATAGGGGGGATTACTTTAATACATGCCGATGAAATGCATTGCGTATATTTATCAACCATAATGTCCATATCTTGTGTTGTGTTGGTTTGTTCTATTATTTCCTTGCTTACTTGGTTGTCACTTAGTTCTATCGTGAGTTCTTGTTTGAATGTTTCCCAGTTAGCTTTCCTGGTATCAAACTTTCGTGTGCTGGTAATTGTCTTTTCTGGTATAGAATTCTCTAGAACAAGCTCATATAGTATTGGTTTGTGGTTTGACAAAGTGCTAAATATTTCGTCAACTCTCCAGTTCTTGATACTATTTATTAAAGAAACTGAACACGCTGTTACATCTATAATGCTAGAACAGAGCTTGCCCATCCTATAAGCTGCAAATGTTGGGTTTCTGCCAGTATTGAGAATTTCTAGATTTAGTTCAGCTATTGTCTCCATTATATGAGTACCTCTTTTATCGTCAGCATCACATCCCCACCAAACACTTTTTGCATTAACGTCTCCCGCAATTATGTAGTCACTTGTGTCCACTACCCTTGTGAATTGGTTAATCTTGGCGAGATCTTCGTCGATATTTCCTTTTTCGTGCAAGTAAATACTTATTATACCTATTTTCTTATAATCTACTTTGATTGTGATTGTTACAATATCTTTTAATTCTAAATCTAATTAAATCCGTGAACTAGTCAACATCATTCTAGAAGTAACACCACAAATGTGGAAAAAATTAAAAGATCAAAGGCTACGTATAGGTTATCAAGTAGTTCCCTGCGTTGACCACTCTCCCTTGACACAATGTTATAAGTGTCTGGGATTTAATCATCTAGCTAGAGATTGCCATAACAAACTAGTTTGCGGATACTGTTCCGATGAACATGATACTAGACTGTGCATGAATAGAAATCAAACACCAATTTGCAGAAATTGCAAAAATGTAGAAAAAGAACACATAAGCCATCCGGCCTACAGCCCTGAATGTCCTGAATGGGCAAAATGGGACAAGATAGCAAGATCATCTGTATCTTACTGTTAGAGATACTTGATGTATCAACAACCCCAGTTGAAAACAAAATAAAAATAGTCCAATACAACCTGGATCGTGGGCGTGCGGCAACACAAGAGTGTTTACGCTCAGCCACCATGCAGGGAGTCTCAATAGTACTTATGCAAGAACCATACGTTGGAGCGAAAGCTCACGTTACCCTAGGCTCGAACTATCGTGTTGTCCAAAAAGTTAGTCACAACAAAAATAAACCAGTCAGGTCGGCAATCGTTGTTTTAAATCCAAACATTCAATACACTGTAAATCCAGATCTTGTTACAGAAGGTTAGGTTAGGTTAGGTTAGGTTAGGTTCCCCCCCGAACGGGTTCCCGCCTTGTCGTGGCGGGGGGGCTTAGTAGCCGTGGCTTGGTCACCCACGGTGAACAAAGAGGAACCCCTTGGCTGGCCCGTGGTGTAGGGCCGGCCCGAGGTGGCCACTCCGAGTGGGCTTGGCGAGCCCACTTCGGATGTGTGTCGGGGGGCTGCGGTGAGAGGGGAGTCCGCACCCTCTACCGCTGCAGCCGAGGTGGAGTCGCGGAGGAAGAGGAGTGTTGGTATGGCGATGCGCCACTCGCCCTATCCTCCGCGACTCTGACGGGGCCGCACCGTTAATGATGCGGTGGTGGTGGGGCTGCGGGGGGAGAGGAGTGTCGGTATTGCGAGGCGCCGCTCTCCCTACCCTCCGCAGCCGAATCTCGGTTGGCGGCGGAGCCATAGACCAGATCCGCCGCTGGGGCCAGGAAGACCGGTGCTTCTGAGTGCTAGTTTTTCCTGGCCCCATGGCCTTCGCGCATCGGACACGGGGGTGTCCGTTGCGCATTGGAAATTGGAGGCCGAGGAGGAGGGCGCGCCATGTGTTCTGGTGCGCCTTACCTGAGAGGGAGATGGGGGAGGAGCAGTCCTCTCCCGAGGAGGGGCCGCCATGGGGCGGCCAGCGCAGGTGGGGCCGCGGAAGTGTGCGAAAGCGTTCCCGTGGCCCTGCCAATATGCGACGAGTGTGGAACACCATGGGGTTTTAGTCGGTGCGAGTCCGACATAACCCGTCCTTGCCCCCGCGAGGCGGGTATGCGTAGGCATTTCCCCATGTAAAAAAAAAAAAAAAGGTTAGGTTAGGTTAGGTTAGGTTAGGTTAGGTTTTTTTTTTTTTTTTTTATTTCCTTTTATTCTACTGCTATTAATGCAGTACCTTTCTATTTCTTTTATCATGATTTCTGTTTTCATAACTTCTATATTTTTTTTTGTATTTTTTTATATATATATACAGGGTATTTTTGGAACGCTCCCGAAAACTAAGACAGGCGACAGCACCGAGTATACCTTTGATCATGGGTTACAAATAAAGTCGATCCTGATGAAAAAAAAATCATCTTTTAACAACGTTTTATTAGCTTTACTCACGCGCCATCATGTTAGTACAGCTAAATGAAACGATAATTTCATAAAAAATATCATGAAAATACTGAAACATAAAACCAGCAGTGGAAACTGAATTGATATCACCTGACTAATGGAGGTTAATGTACGCGCGAACGGTGAAAAACAAACGCTGGCCTTGAACTTGGGCACTGAGCGATTTATCACATATTGGTACGAAAGGCGCGCGACGGGGGAACAATCCGCCAGTATTAGTGTGCCTGCATGCTATTGGTTCCCGCGCTTTGTTCGCTCCAAAAATACAGTCGCATACACAGCTTACTTTGCGACTCGCGACGATGTTTTAAAAAGGAAGGAAAGAAAAATTATTTATATCTATTGTTTTATGACTAAACTAGTGATCGAAAAGGTAAATATGATAGGAGAAGGTGAATGGGGAAAATTGTGCAGTAAAGTTAAAAGTGTGGAGGAAGAATACCGAAAAAATTACCATGTGATCGACCTGATGACGGAAGCTCAAGCGAAGATGAAAGTGATGATCAAGTAGCATCCAGTAACACCAACACACCATTAACATCTGGCTTCCATGTGACCCAAGACGTCATAATGGACGGCGTGTTACCCTTAGCTAAAGTTTTCTTGTTACAAACTACTTTATATTTTACGATAGAAATAACAAATAATGCTCATGTAAACATTATCCATTTTTAATTCCCACCTCTTCCAAAGTTCTAAGTAGCTAGTAAAACACCTATTATGATTCTACATTAAAACAATTAATTACTATAATATTATAAAACAATAGCCCAATACCATGTAGTACTTTAGAACGCGATTGTACCCACACCCCCTCCGCTATCGACCTGTATCTAGCTCGGTACGAAACACGCGGTCGTCAGAAAAAAGGGCGCATCTAACAATTTATGAATAAATGAGTTAAATATACCATTCGATTCATGATAAGAAGGCGCATCTACTAAATTTTTTTAATATTCACAAATATCAATATTTTAGAAATTATCGTAAGAATTTTAGACGTAACTGTTGATCACAGATGACTTTTTTTAGTAGAAAAGACTTATACAAATTCAACATAAAAGAAAAGACTTATTTAACCAGTTGCTACGTCATCTTTAACAATATTTGCATCGATTACTTAAATTTCAATTATTCTTGGTCTTGTCTTATTATTCTATATCTTATTATTAAGAGCTTATATCTTATTGTTAAGAGCTGGTGTTTCACATGTGGTCCCATATAAATTTGATCGAGGTCAGACCAATAGTTTTTGAGTTATCCTTAATTATTTATATTAAAGTCGGTTGTACAAAATTTTTAATTTTTAATTATTATCGTAGTAAGTCTTGTATGATATCCCCTTTAAAATCATTACTTTTTAAAATTATTATTTTTTGTGTCTCACTACCAATGCGTTTCTAATATTTATTAAAAAAAAAAGTAGTAAATTACTATTAGCGTCCTTTCAACTTCAAATGACCTTTCCAAAATATGTAAAATTGTTAAATGAATGACAGTTTTTTTTTAATTTATTAGGTTGGAAAGACGCAAATAGTTATATGCGTCTTTCCTTCGATGTTTTTGTGTTGCCAGGTGTATTTTTTAAGCTAAGATGAAAAGGAAAATTTGTTTTATTTAAATAAATAAACAAATTTAAAAAAAAATAAGTTCGTCCTTAAAATCTTCATGTCTCTACGTATATATTTCAATATAGATACCTTTTAATATACTTTAGACACGGGGTCTGAAAGAAAAATTCATCAATTTATTTTTTATTTCCATTTTACGTTTTTGTTAGTTACTTCCTTTTTTATTATGACGGCAGAATGCCTAACCCTGTCGCCTCACGCTTGTGACGCAGTAATTTTCAGCCTTGACGGGGTTCGTTGGTTTTAGTTTTTGAGACAGTTTCGCTTTCGTGTTGATTTTGTACACGCGTGCGCGAGCGACAGTTCAATCGTTTTGTTTAATAAATTTACTTGTGATTACGTGTTGATATTAAAGTTTTTGTTACGTTTTTGGATTCTTTTTTGTTTTAATAATGCCTAACGCGTACGTTTATAGTGGTTATTATACTGCCGTTGGTTATTATATCAGCAACAACGTGTGCCTGGTTCCATTGAGCACATTATCTGGACGGATGAGTCGACATTTACCAGAAACGGCCTGTGGAACCGAAGAAATACACACGTGTATTCAGAGGTTAACCCGCACGCTGTTCGACAAACCGGGCACCAAACCCGATGGTCGGTTAACGTATGGACAGGTTTATTTAAGGATCGCATACTGGGACCAGTGTTTCTGCCAGAGCGACTGAACGGACAGCGATACCTAAACTTTATAAATGAACAGTTGGTTGACATTTTAAACGACCTATCGTTGGCTGAATATCGCCGCACATAGTTCCAACATGATGGTGCCCCTCCACATTTCGTGAGGTTCGTCCGTGAGCGCCTCAATGAGCTATTTGATGATCGCTGGATCGGCAGACTAGGACCACACGCTTGCCCACCTCGCTCACCAGATCTGACTCCGTTAGACTTCTTTTTGTGGGGTATGTGAAAGAAAGGGTTTTTAATCGTGAATGTGATAGTGCTGAAGAAATGCGCCAAAGGATCGTGGATGCTTTCGAGAAACTACGTACGGACTGTGTCGAAGACCACACGATGATGCCCCGCCTGCACCCAAGTCTGCCTTGAAATGAATGGAGCACAATTTGAGCCGCATCTCATAAGACCACGGAGGATTTAGAGCAGTAAGCTGTTTCATAACTATTTTTTTTTAAATAACTTAGTACTAGACTAATCTGAATAGGTACATAACTGAATACACGAGAATAATAAACATACCTACACGATGAATAAAAACGCATGACTCCAACCTTGGTTACATTTCATTTAAGTATTTCTTCATTAGCGGGGAATCGAACCAGTTATTTGGGTTATTTAACCTGTAAATTCGGATTAAAGTGGCTACGTGGAGATAAGCACAGTGGCAAAATAGTAGGTTAAGTAGATAAGTTAGGTATTTAGACACGTGTTGTAAATTATTAGGTATTGTTGGAAGGCCCGCTAGTTGCGGGCCGCGCGAATTTGTGTTCGCGCGTACATTGACCTTTATCTAGCTCAGGTCAGGTGATATCAATTCAGTCATTCCACTGCTGGTTTTATGTTTCAGTATTTTCATGATATTTTTTATGAAATTATCGTTTCATTTAGCTGTACTAACATGATGGCGCGTGAATAAAGCTAATAAAACCTTGTAAAAAGATGATTTTTTTTTCATCAGGATCGAATTTATTTGTGACCCATGATCAAAGGTATACTTGGTGTTGTCGCCTGTCTTAGTTTTCGGGAGCGTTCCAAAAACACCCTGTATATATATTTTTTTTTTTTGTAATTTTTTTTTTTTTTTGGATATAACTGTTCAATTAGTTCCTCTTAACAATGCTTACTTCTATTATTATCAGAATTACATACTTCTCTTTTTTAATCTTAGTTACTAATAATACATTACTTTTTTTTTTAATTACATATCTTGTGTATTGCTAGTTACCATATCTATTAACATAATACTACTACTACTACCTATTTTAGTACTAAACCTCCTTTCTAATACATAACTTATAACTGTATCTAAATGTTATATTACACATGTTTTGCAATCTATATATTATTGTTTTTTTTTTTACATATCTTGTGTATTGCTAGTTACCATATCTATTAACATAATACTACTACTACTACCTAATTTAGTACTAAACCTCCTTTCTAATACATAACTTATAACTGTATCTAAATGTTATATTACACATGTTTTGCAATCTATATATTATTGTATTTTTTTTATCGTAAACTATAATTCTATACAGTGCTCCTCTTAACCTATGCTTACTTCTATTATTTTCATAAACCTATACTTCTTTATATTTAATCTCATGATCATTATGTAGCTACTTACTAATGCATTATTTGTTACTATATCTACTCACCTATTACTTCTACTATATTGAATTAAACGTTACTTGTTTCTATATCTACTAAATATAGTACTGCTACCACTAACGTTTTACTATTTATCCTTGCTTATACATAATTATATTATACTATTCATTATAATATATGGTAAAACATTATATTATACATGTTTTACCATTATGTTACAATCAATTAATTTGTAGCAAAAGCAAAAAAAAAAAGAAAAAAAAAAACAAATATCGATTTGTATGTTACATAAGAGTTAGACAAAGTTTAGCTCTTATGCAATGTATATTACAACTTACTTCCATTTTCTTTATTTATAACTCTAACGGCAGAAAGTGCAAATTGCATGAATATAGATCGGCGATTGTCATCTTCCATCATTTTTGATATAGTGTCTTTATTAATCGGCATATCCAAGCTGCACTCGCATTCATATCTAGTTTTGTTAAATTTTTTATATACTTTAGTTTGGCCTAATCTAATTGTTACTCCTACAATATCTTCACTTACTAAATTAGGATTAACAACAAAGTTAAGGTTCTGATTCAAAATGACAATTGCCGATCTTACAGGTTTAGCTATTTCTTTACTAGTTTTTTGGATCACTCGAAATTGAGAGCCTACTGAAACACTGTTCTTGTTTCCAATGTAGGGCTCTTGCATCAATATTATGGAATATCCTAGGGTCGAAGCCGTGCGCAAACACTCTTGTGTTGCTGCACGTCCTCGATCCAAATTGTACTGGATAACTTTTATGGAATTAATGCGTGTATCTGTATTTTGTGTTTGCTCGCCTTTTGCTTAGCAGTAAGTGACTGATGACCTAGCTACTTTGTCCCACTTAGACCATTCAGGACATTCATGGCTATAGGCAGGATGTGGTAAAGTTGTTTTCTGTGAGTCAATACAGTTACAGCATTTTGGTGCCTGATTTATATTTCTACATTCTCTCGTGTCGTGTGTTTCTGAACAGTAGCCACAGCGTTGCTCGTTCTTACAGTCTTTGGCCGTGTGGTTAAACCCAAGACATCTGTAGCATTGTGTTACAGGCGACTGATCCACACACGACACCACTTGATATCCTAGTCTTAATTTTTGTTCTTTCAGTTTCGCCCACATTTGTGGGGTGGTCTCAACTATTACGTTTGTTAACTCCCTTATTCGACTTTTTGTTCTGCGGAGTACTTTAATGGTCTTTTGTTCATCTTCTAGGTCTGATAATAACTTAACATTTTGTTTAATGACTGCTTTAATTAATTTTGTATCGTCCAAATCTGTGGCTACTCCTATCAAACGTAACTGTGGATTCTTTGCAGGGAGGGTTGAGACTGTTAGTTTTTTACAGGTGTCCCTGATAGCTGTTTTTAAGATGGCTCTATCTTCAGAAGAATCACAGTTAATTATTACTTTTTGGTTTTTTAGTTTTGTTATTTTATTTACTCTTACTCCTAATTCTATCAGATCGACGTCATTTTTCACTTGCGTAATAATATCGTGGCTAGAATTACGTGGATCTATTGACTCTAATATTACTGAATATTTTGGCTGTATAACTGCCTCGGCATATGATCGTGTTCGCGTCGCTTTATTATCTACTGTAGTTTGTGGTTTATTGTTATCTTGGTCGTATCTTTCAAAATTTTTATTTTCCAATGTTTGTGTATCAACACTTTGTCGATTATACATATCGTTGATTTTTTCTTTAATTTCAGCGAGTGCCAACTCTGTACCTATTCCAGAATTTCCTTGACATACCATTTGTGCAGTAATACATTCTTTTAAATCCTCTATTTGGTTATTAGATCTGTTTATACGTTCTATTAGTGGGGTAAATGCATCCCGAAGTTCTTTCTTCTGTTCTTCCATGGGTATTGTGTTAATTTGTACTTTTGTTGGTAGATTTTGAACCATTTCCTTGGTTTGGTGTAGGTTTTCAGCAAAACCATCCATACGATGGATTAGTTCGGTATTCTGTTCTTTTATTGGTGATAATTTTTGTTCGATATCTATTGGCCTGCTTTCTAGGGTGTCTATTTTATTTATCAAGTTATTAATTTCTTCTGATATTTCTTTGATTTGTCCAGACAATAACATTAACGTCTCCGTTGTGACGGCAGGTTGTTCATGAGTAAATTCGAGGGCAGCTTTTGATGGGACTGTTGTTGTTGCTAATCCACGCAGCTCAAGTTGGATGTTTTGTATGGACTTAATTGGCTCATCCATCTCATAGTTGAGCCAGCTGCGAATTGCTTCCGCTGACTTAAACGTCTCTCGAATACTCTCATGCGCTTCCTTAAGTGTCTGATAAAACGTTGACTGTAACTCTGCTATTTGCTTGGTGTGAGCACGTTCTACCCTAACTAATTCCTTTGCAGCTCGACAACGCTCTTGCTCTAGCGCGAGACGGTGACGTGAACGAGAATCGGACAAAGATAACGCTACTTCATATAAGCCTTGTAAACATTCGTGCACTTCGATTTTGCATTCTTTTTTCATATTACCGGCTTTTTCTAGCGCTTCTTTGCCGGATTGTAAGAATTCATTTGCTCTTTGGGTGGCCAGGTCCATTGAAATACCTGCTTTCTTGTATGCAGGCGGTAAGATACTGGACCTTTTACTATGCACACTAGCCACACTATCAGCGTCTGACCATTCATCGTCCGTACGTAGGGCCGGCTTACAAATTCCTAATACCTGCAATTCCGCCTCCATATCCATTGCTAAAGAGCTATTGTCATCGGAATCTTGTTCGGTCATTTCAAGTTTTCCAAGTGGGTATTTTCCCTCGATATTTAAAGCCTCTGAATTTGGTGATGATTCCGATGGGGCCTGTGCTGTTTCGAACGTTGTGTCATCATCACCTATTTCTTTTACAGTAGTGTTAGCATTTTGCATTAAAACTTTCTTCCGCAGTGTTGCACTGCCAGCGGTAGTTCTAGCAGATTTGGTTGATGATTTTGTTTTAATAGAAGACACTGAAGACGCTCCCGATGTTGGCTTATACATTTTTTTTCCTCTTCAGATATCCTATCGCTCAAAATTCCTATGTAATTAGATTTTTTTTTTCCTTTTCTTTTTTTTTTGTTTTATTATGCTAGCTAAAATCTTTCGACTGATTTATTTTGGTTAGGTCCTGATGATTCAAATAAGTCCAAACTCGACTATTCTATCACCTATAGTTCATAAGTTATTTAAATTTAAAATAATTCCAATATGGCTGTCGGAAAATTTTGATGGATTTACTTTGGCTAGGTTCTGGCAATTCGAATAAGTCCAAACTCGACTATCCTATCACCTATAGTTCGTGAGTAATTTAAATTTAAAAAATTTCAATATGGCGGCCGGAAATATTTTTTATGGATTTACTTTGGCTAGATTCTGGTAATTCTAATAAGTCCAAACTCGACTATCCTATCACCTACAGTTCGTTTGTAATTTAAATTTAAAGTTTTTCAATATGGCGGCCAAAAATATATTTTCGTTTATAACTGTGGAACAAAAACTTTTTGAAATACTGTGTTTGGGTTCTTTGTGTTGAGGAAGTCGAGATCTATGTAATTAACCCGATTTCAGGTAATTTAGTGAAGTATTCTTTTTGAATGCAAATCTTGGTAGAAAAGTCCTTGCCAATTCTAATAAGTCCAAACACGACCTGTTTATGATTTGAATTTTACGAGTAATTTCAATTTAAAGTTTTTCAAAATGGCGTCCTATTATTCAAAATTTTTCCAGTTTCCGAACGGTAACAGATAACCTTATCGAGTTTGGGCTCTTTGGAAAGGGGTTTGATAGTTCTATTTAATGATAAAGCAAAAATTAATGATTTTTAATTATTTAAACTTTTATAAGATAAAAACACTAAAAATTACTAAAAATTCAATAACTCCTAAGATTTTTAAGATAATTTCAATCTGAAAACGGTTCTTTATTAGGAAAAAAGAATTCTACTTATTTCCTATTTCAAAATCAGCCGCACGCTTTTATTAAGTGGACCACGTGGGATTGTTGTTTAAGGAAAAAATTTATTATGCCAAAATCGCTTGAAAAAATAATTTAATTTTTTTCAATTTTTATACTTTGATATATTTTTTAGTTGAAACTTTAATAAAAATGATGTGTTATCGCTTAAAAATAAAAATTATTAACTGTTTAATTTTTGAACTTTTTTTAATTTTATAATTTATGCTATAACTTTTTGAGTACTAACTTGATCCTCGTGAAACAAATTTTAGGTAGTTCAGAATGCGTGCCCAAGTAACCCTGCACTCCAAAATTTAGCCGCACGGCTCTGGAAAAAATTTTGGTTGCCACGTGGTTTTTACTTTTTTGGTTGTATCTCAGCGGTTTCTCAGCAGAAAAATCTGAAAACGTGGTTTCTTTGTCTTTGACCTCCAGTTTTCCAGAAATTTCGAAGACACGCTGACACCAAACACTTAACAAGTATCACCAACGCAACAATGATCACTTAAGGCACAATTACTGAAAATTTCACAAGGATACGACTACTTTTGCCTATTTTTCGAATTTTTTAACGACGGAGCGCCTTCAAAACGATGTTTACGCGACAGCGGTAAGCACGGAACTTTGGTTAGGTTAAGTTAGGTTAGGTTAGGTTAGGTTAGGTTAGGTTAGGTTAGGTTAGGTTAGGTTTTTTTTTTTTTTTTTTTTTTTTTTTTTTTTTTTTTTTTTTTTTTTTTTGCTGTTGTTACTACTACTTTTCTGCAGTACCCTTCTTACTATTTCTTTTTCCGTACTGTTTAATCAATCTGATTTTTTTTTTTTTTTTTTTTTTTTTTTTGTTTTTTTTTTTTGTTCCGTTCTGCTTATAAATTAATTATGTTAACAATTTACCGTTGTATTGACAGATTCCATAATTGTTACTAAGTTATTTCGTTGTTACAGTAATTTATATAATCATTAATTAACAGGATATTACTTATAGTTATAATGACCACAATTTTCCTACATTAAGTATAGTTACAATTTATCCCAAATATAATAAGAAATAATCAAAGTTAATATACTTTGATTTTTGATTTTTTTTTTTCTTTCTTTTCAACTTATATTAGAAATCTACTATATAATATGATTATTACAATTATTGTTTTGATTATCTACTCTTACGCTATACTTTACACGCTATCACTATTCTAATAATATTAGTTTTGATCTAAATCTTTCAGTAGTAATATAAGCATTAATGCCAAGCGGGATATTATTTATTCTAACTACAATTTTATGTTATGCTACAGAAATGGTCATATGTTTAGTTATTTTGAAAAAATTTAGAGTAATTTACTTAATCTAAAAGTGTTAGTCTACTATAGTACTCCCGTTTTCTGTGTTAACAACCCTTAATATTGAAAGAGCGAAGTGTATGAAGTGAGATCTACAATCGTTGTCAGCCATAATAGTGCTAAGATTCTTACGTACTATGTTCATTCCCATATTGCATTCACACTCATATCTTTTTTTGCCAAATCTTGGGCAGTCTATAATTAGATGTTCTATTGTTTGTTCTGTACTATCATCACATGTGCAGTATGGGGATGATGAAAGCTTAAATCTAAAAAGATAGGCCTTGTTACCACCGTGGCCAGTAAACAACTGAGTTACAATATTTGTTATTTTTATATTTTTTAAAACTTTATAGGCTGTTATAACATTAGGGAAAAACGTTCTTGTGGTCCCACTGGTTGCTGCTTCTTCATATTTGGTTTGCCATCTTAGTAGTGTGTTGCTTCTGGTGAGGTGCTTGGCGTAAGACAATGGGAACAAATCATAAGTTGCCTTCTGTTTTTTTCTAGTAGCGGCATATTTAGCTAGCTCATCTGCTCTTTCGTTACCTAATAAGCCGCAGTGAGCTTTTATCCAGTAGATCAGGACTTTGCCCTCTTTTTTTTCTATTTCATTTAGCTTCGAAGAAATTTCAGCTGCAATTGGATTAAGTGACGTAGGATTACAAACTGTTATGACTGCTGATCTCGAGTCGCTGAGGATGTTGGCTTTAAGGTTTTTCTTTTCAAGCATATATGTTACTGCCTTCAGAATAGCAATTAATTCGGCTTGATATACGCTGCAGTAATTTTCCAGCCTACAGGTGATGTTTTTAGTTTCTTTTCCATCCTGCCATACTGAAACAGCCGCCCCTACTTTGTTATCCATTTTGCTGCCGTCTGTAAAAAGTTTTGGCCAGTTGTTGTCAATTTGGTTAATGTCTTCTTGGCACGTTATTAGGTTGTATTCTCTCTTAATTCTTAATGAGGGGTGCGGTAGGTGAAAAGGACTTATTCTCATCTGCAACTGTCTCCCAGGGAGTGAATCAATGTGCTTGCCTCTTTTGATCTCATATAATTCGGCGTTTTCTCTGGCTCTTAGTGCCAGTGGTATAATCTGAGCTAGTAGCGCGCTGGATACAAGGGAGATAGTTTTGTGGCCTTTGCAAATGCGAATGCTAAACATTCGTGTAAGCCTATTAAGCATTCGATTTATATATTTCTTATTAGTTGCTTCTACCCAACAGCTCGCAGCATACAAAATGGTTGGTTCGACCACAGCTTGGTAAATAGTTCTTACTATGTCCGAGTTAAGGCCCCATTGCGCTCGTGCTGCTCTTGATAGCATCTTGTAAAATCGAACTGCTTTACTGCAAATATAGTCTAAATGAGGCTTAAAGTTTAAGTTTTTATCTATAATTAAACCAAGAATTTTGAGTTGATCTGTGTATGCTAAGGTTGTTCCATCCATAAGTAGTTTGGGGCGATGAAATTTAAGCTTTTTTGTTATTATTGTGCTTTGAGTTTTATGTGGGGCAAATTTTAGCTTGTGTTTTTGTCCCCATTCTAAAATTGTTTTAAGAGTATCGTTTACATCTTTTTCTAGTTGTTGTCCATCTTTATTTGAGGCTATTATTAAGATGTCGTCAGCAAAGGCTTGTACGTGGGCTGCAGAGATTTCCGTTGTCTGAAGTAAGGGATCAAGTTGAATATTCCACAGCATGGGGCCGCAAGTCGATCCTTGGATACATCCTTTATTAGTTTTTAATGTAATATTTTCGTTGGCATAGTTTAAGTTTATTTCACGGTCTGATAAGTAACTAATTATAAGTTTTAACATCGTAGGTTCAACTTGTTTGTTTCTGAGTTCTGTAATAATTGCGGGCCACCATGCGTTGTCGAATGCGCCCTCAATATCTAATGACACTAGTATTACTATTTCTTTCTTTTTTTAGTCCATTTTTAATTAATGTTATAGTATCATCCTCGGTGCTTCTCTGTGGAGTGAATCCATACTGTCTCTGGTTCATCCTTTCGTCTTTTCCTAAGCCTTTGGCCAAGCCCCCAAGTGCTGCGGTTGTGGCCGCTAAATTTGCGGCAGTGTCAGCCACAGCCTCTGAAGAAGAGGCCGCAACAGGCATCGAAACAGAGGAGGATCTTTTCGACCCCTCCGTAACACTCACAAACACTAGGGCGAAGAAAAGCCTGCCTGACCCGGAGGAGTTGGCCCGCGAAATGTCAATGCATAGTGACAGTGAGCTTGGCCAACAAATTGAAATAAATCTTCAGGCCGTTGAAAAGGTAGCAGATAGATCTCGCAACCTAAAAGGCAATTTCGTGAGGGGTATAAGGCTAGCTGTGCGTAATATAAAGGCGGCGACCGAAGAACTTGCGCGAAGGACCACGACAAGCGAAAACATTAAAAGGCTTGAAAAGGAGAACGAGGAATTGCGATCACAGCTGGCCAGTCTTGCGACCAAAACGGAAAAACTAACCAAGGAGATTTATCTCCTCCGCAAGCAGGAAACGCAAAATACCCATCCTCCGAACATAGCAGCCATGTCCAACCGACCGGTGCTAGCACACCACAAGGCCAAGCATGGAGAGGGAGACCTCATGGAGCGCATTGGGTCCCTAATCGAAGAAAAGCTGGCAATATTTGAGGCCAAGATATTTCCCGATAGGGTGATCCGACCTCCATTGGCAGGTGCGAGTCGAGGTGAGTTATCGCTACCTCAACGGCTATCACCACCTTTGCAATCGGCTCCATCGTCGCAGCCACAGAAGACGAAAAGGCAAAGGTCGAAGAGGAAAAAGAAGCCTGTTTACCCACCGCTGGTCGATCTTCCCCCTGTGGTTGCGACGGTATCGAATAACCCGGTACCGCACAATGCCACTTCGTGGGTTGAAGTGGCTAAAAAGCCCAAAAAACCAAGGGGCACCGATAAGCAGATCGCCGCGATGGCATCACCTTCCGGTGCTCCGAAAGAAAGGCGGAAAAACAAGAAATTATTGCGTGCCCCAACATCTGCGGCCGTAACAGTTACGGTGTCAGACAGCTCCACTGTCACTTATGCCAAAGTAATGGAGGAGGCAAAGGCCAAAATACACTTGGCTGATTTTGGCATCGAAACAGTCCGCCAGAAGCGGGCAGTAACCGGAGGACTCCTGCTGGAAATTAAGGGTCCGGATTGCGGCGCGAAGGCGGACAAGCTGGCGGCCAAAATGCGTGAGGTTCTCTCAGACCTAAACGTGCGGATCAATCGGCCAGTTAAAACTAGCGATGTTCGACTGAGGGACCTCGACGACGCCGTCAGCACTTTGGAGGTTGCGGCAGCTATGGCTGAGGCAGGAGATTGCTCGGTGGATGATATAAAAGTCGGGGAAATCCGCCGAAATCCCACTAGCATGGGGACATGCTGGGTGCGGTGCCCAGTGACGGCAGTCCGCAAGATTACGGCTGTTGGGCGAGTGCGCGTGGGTTGGGGGTCTGCTCGAGTAGAATTACTGGAGCCCAGGCCCATGCACTGTTTTCGGTGCCTAGAAAGGGGGCACGTTGCCAGCAGGTGCTCCAGTGAAACAAACAGAGGCGCACGTTGTTATGCTTGCGGAGAGCAAGGACACAGGGCGAAACAGTGTACTGCGTCGGCACTAAAATGTCCCCTCTGTTCCGATCTTGGGCATTCTGCTGGCCACAGATTAGGGAAGAAGTGTATGCCTCCTCCCAAAAAAAAGGGAAGGAAGAATGGTGAGATCTCTGCACCCACCAGCAAGGCGGCCACAACGACTTCTGTCGCTGCTCCGAGTACTAGCTCGGCTATGGAGGTGGCTGAGTTAGAAATTCGCACCCCTTAAAGTCCTCCAGGGCAACCTGAACCACTGCCGTAATGCGCAGCATTTGCTCATGCAAACCATTGCGGAGTGGCGGGTTGCCCTTGCAGTAGTAGCAGAGCCCTATGCCGTCCCCGACCATCCTCGCTGGTTCGGTGACGAATCAGGCTCCGTCGCCATCTACTGGAGTGGTGGAGAGGGTGCCCCACCCTGCGCTCTATTGAGAAGAGGGCAGGGCTTTGTTGCAGTGCAATGGGGCCCCTTGGCCATAGTGGGCTGCTATGTCTCTCCTAATAGGTCCCTTGCCGACTACGAGGCGTACCTAGACGAGGTGGCGAATTGTATTCGCGAATGTCAACCTCGTCCGTTGATCGCTCTGGGAGATTTTAATGCCCACACAAGGGCTTGGGGCAACTCTAGAGACGATCCCAAGGGAGAGACAGTGATGGTATGGGCGGCTGGACTGGACCTCCGATTGATGAATCAGGGGTCCGTAAGCACATGTGTACGGTGGCAGGGGGAGTCCATCGTGGATCTTACATGGGCAACTCCTCCTGCAATGCAAATGCTGTCGGGCTGGCGAGTGGCGGAGGAGGTGGTCACCTTGTCTGACCACCGCCACATCGTATTCAATGTCGCACTTCGACAGCCCGACAGTAATCCCAGTCGCCGAGATAGCAGCCCACCGCGACGTTGGTGTCTCAAGCGGCTCGATCAAGATAAGCTCGAAGCCGCCGCCATCGTCGCGTCCTGGCCAGAAAACGCCGAAGAGGTCCAGTCCGATCCTGAAGGGGAAGCGAACTGGTTTCGAGGTACGATGGCGCAAATTTGCGACCTGTCGATGCCCAGAATCAGTCGCCCTAAGCGCAAAGCAGCGTACTGGTGGTCAGCAGAAATCGCACGGCTCCGTGCAATCTGCTTACGGTGTCGGCGCCAGTACACTAGAGCCCGCAGGAGAAGACGGCGAGCTCCGCCTGAAGAGATAGCCAGACTCTACGGGGCATACCGAGCGGCTACAAAGGCGTTGCAAATCGCCATCACCAACGCCAGGTCTCGGTCCTGGAAAGAGCTTCTGGAGGGACTCAACAAAGATCCCTGGGGGCGCCCATACAGGATGGTGCTGGGTAAGCTCCGGCCCTGGTCGCCCCCTCTGACGGAGATTCTCGACCCGGATCTTCTGGAAAGGGTAATCAGCACGCTCTTTCCAGAGGACCGGTCAAGTCCCGAAGGTCACCTGCCGTCTTCATGGGAGTGGCAAGAGGAGATGGGGGTGACCGTTGAGGAGCTGGACCGAGCCATTAGCCGCCTAAAAGTCCGGAACACAGCACCGGGTCCCGACGGAATCCCGGGCCGGGCCCTAGTGCTGAGTCTGGCTGCTCTGGGGAACAGGCTCAGGCAACTGTTTACCAGCTGTCTGCGGTGTGCCAAATTCCCCACAGCCTGGAAAGAGGCAAGGCTGGTTCTCTTGAAGAAGGACGGCAGGGCTGCAGATTCTCCCTCTGCGTACCGACCCATATGCCTGCTGGACGAGATTGGCAAATTGTTCGAGAGGATAGTTGCCACTCGGCTCAGCGGGCATCTGTCGCGCGTCGGTCCCGATTTGGCTGACAGCCAGTTTGGATTCCGACGGGAGCGTTCCACTGTAGATGCGATTATGCGCGTCCGCTCCCTGTCGGAACAAACAGTATCACGGGGTGGCGTGGCGTTGGCGATAAGTCTTGATATCGTCAACGCCTTTAACTCTCTACCCTGGGACGCAATCAGAAGGGCACTGGCACATCATCAAGTGCCCCCCTACCTGCATGGTATTATTGGGGACTACTTGCGCGACAGGTACATTGTGTACATGGCGAAAGATGGTAGAAAGATTCGGAGGGAGATCAGACGTGGGGTTCCACAGGGCTCGGTGCTGGGACCACTACTGTGGAACCTCGCGTACGATGCGGTTCTGCGAGTCGACCTTCCCGCTGGCGTAAATATCGTGTGCTATGCCGACGACACCTTGGTGATTGCCAGCGGGATAACTTTCGAGAGGACCAAGGAGCTCGCCGAACTTGGGGTGGAAGTCGTCGTCGCCAAAATCCACGAGTTGGGTCTAGAAATAGCGCCTCACAAGACCGAGGCCCTATGGTTCCATAAATTACCACGGGGCAGGGAACCACCCAACTCGTGCGTCCGCGTGGGTGGGTCCGAAGTCAGAGTGGGGAGGTACATGAAGTACCTAGGCCTCCACCTTGACAGTCGCTGGGGCTTCGAAGAACATTTCGAGCGCCTAGTCCCCCGGATCGAAAGGGTGGCGGGTGCTATGCATAGACTGCTGCCCAATCTAGGGGGACCGACGGAGGAAGTACGTCGCCTCTATGCAGGAGTTATACGGTCCGTAGCTCTGTATGGAGCGCCTGTATGGGCAAAAAGGCTGGCCATCCGACGCTGTAGAACTAAAATTTACAGTGTCCAGCGGAGGATGGCCATACGGATCGTACGAGGATACCGCACCATATCCTTTGAGGCGGCGACAATCCTGGCTCGCTTTCCACCACTAGATATACTGGCGGAGATGGATGCGAGGGTGTACGACCGAATCCGTGCCCTCCGCCAGAGCGGTGGTAGCGAGCCAGAAGAGGCGCTCGAATCAGTTAAACGGCAGGAAAGACAAAACGCCCTAGCGACATGGCGCACTCGACTCGAGGAGCGCTATGAATACAAACGCGTCATTGGAGCAATCCTGCCGGTCTTCGATGCCTGGATGCAGCGACGAGTAGGAAGACTCACCTACAGACTTACACAGATAATTACCGGGCATGGGTGCTTCGGTGATTATCTGTGTAAGATCGGACGCGAGGCGACGGCGAACTGCTTCCACTGTGATGGACAGGACCAGGACTCCGCTTCTCATACGCTCGCAGTATGCCCAGCGTGGGAACGGGAGCGGACAATCCTGGTGAACCGCATTGGACGGGACCTCTCCCTGCCAGCAGTCGTGTCGGCGATGCTGAGCGGGGATTCGGCGTGGAGGGCCGTAGCCACCTTCTGTGAATCTGTTATGACTCAGAAGGAGGCTTCTGAGCGGGATCGGGAGAGGGCGGATCCCGCACGGAGACGACGTCGCCAAGGCGTTCGTCACGGCCCTCCTATTGAAAACGGTGTTCCCCTACCAGAAACGGGGCCTCCGGGGTTGCAGACGCTCGGGGCGGGGGCCTCGAGCGTCTAGCTATGTAACCCCTGAGGAGGACGATGACTCGGAAGTGGTCTCGAGACATCGTGATAGCACTGCGAGGGTGCTGGGGGCAGCAATTACTGTCCCCGGGACGTGCTATAGGTGTAGCAAAGCGACGGAGGGGCCCCGGTTGCGTTCCGAACGGAGATCCCGGGACCCCTCGTATACGCTGATGGTGACCACCGTGGGGTTTTAGCCGGTATGAGTCCGGCATAACCTTTTCGTTGCCCCCGTAGCGGAAGGTATCCATGAGGATTTCCCCACGTAAAAAAAAAAAAAAAAAAAAAAAAAAAAAAAAAAAAAAAAAAAAAAGGTTAGGTTAGGTTAGGTTAGGTTTTTTTTTTTTTTTTTTTTTTTTTTTATTTTTATAAATAAGTATACACTACAGACTCGAGGTCCGTACCTTTTTTTCGCTTTATATTTCTTTATTAACTTTTTTATTTTACATCGTACTCCTTACACTACTAGTATAGTAAATTTACTTAAGCCTAAGCAGTGAGTTCACGTTTTTTTTTTTTTTTTTTTTATTATTATTATTTTTTTTATTTTTTTTTTCCTTTTGTTTGTTTTTTTTTTTTTTTTTTATATATATATAGATTTTTTTTTTTTTTATATATCATGCGTCTTTTTTTTTTTCTTTTACTTTTTTTTTTTTTTTTTTTTTTGTTTATGTTTTGAGTTCTAATTCCTAACATGCTTTATTTAACTTACCATATACATTTTTTTTAATTATTATTATTCCGTCGTCGTGGAGACCGCTCCGTCTTCAGCTATATCAATTCGCCGTTGTCAGGGCCTCTACGACAGCTGCGTCTCTGCTTTTTAGTGCCATTTTTAGGTTGTATTCTTTAATTCTGTTTGTTGTCGCAGCCATCGCGCTTTCAATCAGCCGTCCAGTCGCATCGTCGCAATCGTCCGTGTAATATACACAGGATACTGTGTGCCTGGACACTGCCACTACTGCGTGTTGGACGCTGTCATAAATTTTGTGCTTCTCTGTTGTTGTCCTCATTATGACCACTGTCCCGTATGTGAGGCCTTGGGCCTCATGTACGGTTAAAATTCGCGACCCAGGACCCGAACCATATCCCTGGCTTGTAAGGGACTCCTTTTCTGCTTGCGTGTATACAAGATATAATGTATTTGGCAGGGTACCTGGAATGACTACTCCCGTGTACCTTTTCCTTTCCAGTGAATGCACCTGAGATCTGGATGAATATATGCCATTGTAAATTTCACTCAGGGCATATGCCACATCCATCGGATTCCGGTGCGTACACAGGAGTTCTTGGCTGATTGTGGTCACGAGGCTTGGGCGAGTATATTGCATCGCAAAGAGGTTTTCCCTGTCGATATACGGAAGTTGATTGATGTCACCGATGAGCAGTATTTTTTCCGCTCCACTCAGTCGCATTGCCATTACTATGGCCCCGAAATGGTTCATGAGAGCTTCGTCGACTAAAAGTCGAGTGCATCTTCTGTTTTGCCTTCTCATGCCATTTACTAGAATTGAGGCCATAGTGCGCACTTTTGTTTTTGCGTCGGTGCCAATGCGGTTGCTTAATTTTTCCCTGAGGTCTTTAGCTGCTTCTGTTGTTGTAGTGACAATCAAGTCATATTCCGCATCGAATTGTTTTATAATCCAAGTCGTTTTTCCACACCCCGGGACCCCATTGACCCAATTTATTGTCGGCACCGTCCAGCTTTCCCAAGGATCTCCCGTTTCACAGGTTCTCGAGATGGCATCCGCCATGTTCAGGATCCTGTCTTCTAGCATCACCCTGGTACAACGGGCGGTGACCACAATAGGGTCGTTGGGGGGGGTTTTGAATACTAATCTACCCTGTCGTTTCGTCTCCTCCTCTTCCAAGGATACAAAGCCCGCTGACCCGCTATAAGCCGCCATGTGATGACCCATTTTACCTCTTATGACTGTGGATGTTTTTTGGTTAGGTTAGGTTAGGTTAGGTTAGGTTAGGTTAGGTTAGGTTAGGTTAGGTTAGGTTAGGTTAGGTTAGGTTAGGTTAGGTTAGGTTAGGTTAGGTTAGGTTAGGTTAGGTTAGGTTAGGTTAGGTTAGGTTAGGTTAGGTTAGGTTAGGTTAGGTTAGGTTAGGTTAGGTTAGGTTAGGTTAGGTTAGGTTAGGTTAGGTTAGGTTAGGTTAGGTTAGGTTAGGTTAGGTTAGGTTAGGTTAGGTTAGGTTAGGTTAGGTTAGGTTTTTTTTTTTTTTTTTTTTTTTTTTTTTTTCTATTTCTTACTACTACTTTTCTGCAGTACCCTTCTGTCTGACATGTAATTACTGTTTTCTTATTACCGTGTTTTTTTTTTTTTTTTTTTTTTTTTTTTTTTTTTTTTTTTTTTTTTTTTTTTTTTTTTTTTTTCCGTTCCGTACTGCTTACACTTTCGTTTATCATTATTACACGTTATAGTTATAAAATTTTTAAGCTACATATGCTTATTCTTACATTTTTCACTTATTACACTTACTATTTATATAATACTAAAATTTCTTAACCTTCGTAGGTTACAGTTATATTGATATATTCTGGAATTGCTAGGTGTTGTTTTTTATTTTGTTTATTTATTGATTTATTATTTTTTTTTTTTTTTCTTGTTATCTGTTTTGCATACATATTTTCTTTATTATACACGTTACTTTTAATAACAATGTTAATAATCTTAAGACTACATTACTTACGAATTCTCACTCATAGGTTACTTCTGTTTTCATACCCTTTTTTTTTTTGTGTATCATTACTTAATTATATTATTCTAGGATGTCCTTGTGTATCTTTTTGTTTTCCTTTTTTTATAATTATTATTATTATTCTTTTCTTTTCTTTTTTTTTCCTTTTCTTTTTGTTTTCTTTTTCTTTTTTTTTTTTGGGTCTTTTTTTTATATATATGTATATATGTATTTTTTTTTTTTATCCTTTTTTTTATCGCTTTATTTCAATATGGTCTTTTACATTTTTTTTTATTTACTAACTAAATCAATAATATTTTAAAATTTTTACATTACTTAAGGTTTCTTACTCTAAAATTTTTACTTTCTTTACAGTTATTATTTGTAGTTACAGATTGCTGCTTTAAGTGCATGTTAAATGCTAAATGGTTAGTTTATTTAATTTTTTTTTTTTTTTTTTTTTCCCGTAAACGTATATATATACTATTACTTTAATTACTGAATAATCTACTTAATAAGTACTTACATCTAGTTAATTGCTATTTACATGCTATCTCTATATTATGTCTTATTTTTCAGTTATTTTAATACTTTTAATTAATTAGTTATTCTACTTCCATTTTCGGAATTAATGATTTTTAACACTGAAAGCGCAAAATTCATAAAAATTAATCGGCAATTATTATCTTCTATTATACAAGATAGTGTGTGTTTTCCTATAGTCATTCCCATTCTGCACTCGCATTCATATCGTCTACTCCCGAATCGCGGACATTGAATTATTATATGTTCAAGTGATTGTTCGATGGTTTCATCGCAAGTGCAGTACGGGGACGACGATAGCTTAAAGCGGTACAGATAAGCTTTATTTCCTCCATGCCCGGTAAACAATTGAGTTACTAGATTAGTCATTTTTATTGATTTAATTATCTTATAAGCTATTACAATGCTTGGGAAAAATGTCTTCGTGATGTCGCTGGTTTGGGTCTCTTGATACTTCCGCTGCCATACTTGTAGGGTTTTTTGTCTGGTGAGGTGCTTTGCATACGATAATGGGAATCGATCGTACTGTGATCTTTGTTTGTTATTGGCTGCAGCGTATTTCGCAAGTTCATCAGCTCTTTCATTGCCAGCAATTCCACAATGTGCTTTTATCCAGTAAAGTTGGATACAGCCTTCTTGATTTCTGTTTTCTCTAATTTTACTTTGAATTTCCGCCGCTATTGGGTGTAGGGAAGATGGATCACATAAACAGTCAAGGGCCGATCGTGAGTCACTAAATATATTGACTTTATGAAGATGTTTAACTATTGCGTATTTAATGGCTTTGAGTATGGCCATCATTTCTGCCTGGAAAACACTGCAATAACTTTCAAGTCTAAATGTTAATTTATTTTTCTCGACCCCACTTTGCCAGATAGTTACTGCAGCACCTACTTTTTTGTCAATTTTACTGCCATCCGTATAAATCCTAGGCCAATCGTTGTCAATTGCATCTATGTCCTCATGAGTGTTGATGAGCTGATATGTTAGTTGATGTCTTTCCACAGGATGCGGCAGGTCAAACGGACTTATTCTCATTTCCAGTTGTCTTCCCGGTAGCTGGTCCATATCATTACCTTTCTTTACTTCGTATATGTGGGCATTTTCCTTAGCCCTTAAAGCTAAGGGTATGATTTGCGATAGCAATGTACTTGAGATTAATGAGTTGGTCCTGTGTCCCTTGCTAATTCGGATACCAAAAATGCGAGTTAATCTATTTAGCGCCCGTTCTATATATTTTTTTTCCGTGGTGTCGGCCCAGCAGTTGGCAGCATAGAGAACTGTAGGCTCGACGACTGCCAGGTAAATTAACCTCAGGATCTCTGAATTTAAACCCCACTGGGCTCTTGCCGCTCTTGATATTGTTTTATATAGACTGATGGCTTTCCGGGTGACTTCATCTATATGCGGTTTAAAGTTTAGGTTGCGATCTATGGTTAAGCCCAGTATTTTTAGTTGGTTTGCGTATTTTAGTTCGACCCCCTCTAAATATATTTTAGGTTGATGGTACTTTAATTTCCTTGTTAGTGTAATCACTTGTGTTTTGTGTGGTGCAAATTTCATTTTGTATTTTTTCCCCCATTCTGCAATTACTTTTAATGTTTCATTGATGTCCATTTCTAGTGTTTCACCGTTTTTGTGTGTCGCTATGACTAATATGTCATCCGCGAACGCTTGAACGTGAGTATTTATGTTCTCAGTTTCTTGTAACATGGGGTCCAGCTGAATGTTCCACATGATGGGTCCACAGGTCGAGCCCTGTATGCATCCTTTATTTGTTGGTCGTCTTACTTCTTCTCCCGCATATCTTAGATGAATCTCCCTGTCTCTTAAGTAACTGGTGATTAATCTTAACATAGATGTTTCTATTTGTTTTGCTTGCAGCTGATTTATTATGGCTGGCCACCATGCATTGTCGAATGCGCCTTCGATATCTAGTGACACCAATGTTACAATGCTTTTCTTGTCTAGACCGTTTTTAATTAGAGTTATCGTGTCATATAGCGCATCTTCTGTTCCTTTTTGTGGAGTAAAACCATACTGCCTATTACTTAGTTTTTTCTCGTTGCCTAGTTGCCATTGTATTCTGTTTACAAAGAGCTTTTCTAACACTTTACCTAGCACTGGTAGAAGTCCTATTGGTCGATAAGATTTTGGTGTCATATAATCGTCCTTATTCGGCTTTGACAAGACTCTTATTGTGGCTAATTTCCAGATCTTCGGAAAGTATCCTAGATGTAGGCATTGATTGAGCAATGCTAGTAGAATTTCTTTATGAGCTTCATATGCTGCCTGACATATATCAGATGTCAGTCCATCTCCTCCCGGGGCTTTCTTTGGGCTCATATTTTTAAATATGTGTTCCACTTCGTATGTGGTAAATGGTTTTATTTCTAAGCTAGTATCTCGCAATTCTAATGTAAGTTTTTGTGCAATGGTCCTTTGTTTATAGTGGTATTCTGTATCAGTTTCTGTACTGTCCCATGGAAAAAATGTTTCCGCCAAAAGTTTTGCCGATTCCTTTTCAGATAGTATGTGTCCACTTGAATTCCGAAGTAATTTATCATCCTCTTTGTTTGAGCATGCTTTTAAAATACGGTAAGTTCTCTGCCATACTCCTTCTTTCTCCTCTCTAGAGCATAAGTCTTTCCAACTCTTAGTTGCTTCTTCTTCGATTTTGCGTGCATAAAGTTCTTTTGCTTCTAAATACTGGCTTATGACGTGTGCTTTCCTTCTAGGGTGTGCATTTTTTATCCTTCGCCTTTTCCTTATCATTTCTGCTTTTAGTTCGTTTAGGTCTTTGGTCCACCAGACTGCAGCTTTGCTTATTCGTTTTTGTCTAAGTTGTGGAATCGTTTTGTCACATATAGTTGTTATAATTTGTGCATAGTTAGTAATCATGCGCTCTAATTCTTGCTCAGTCTTTATATTTATTATCATGTTTTTAGAAAAACCTTGTTCATTCAATTCTCTCGCCAAATCTGTTTTAAAGTTTAACCAGTTTGCGTTTTTGGTGTTGTACTTTCTTGTGGTATTGACTACTTTGTCTAATTGCAGGTTTTGCAGCACTAGCTGAAACAGGATAGGTTTATGGTTTGATAGTGTACAGAATGTTTCGTCCACTCTCCATTTCTCAATTTTGTGCATCAAGGAAACGGAACATGCGGTGATATCAATGATGCTTGTGCAAAGTTTGTTCTTTCTGTATGCACTAAATGTTGGAGTCGTGCCTGTGTTCATTATCTCCATATTAAGTTCAGCTATTGTTTCGGTTATACACGTTCCTCTCTTGTCATCTGCATTGCAACCCCACCAGACGCTATTTGCATTTGTATCACCTCCTATTATAAATTCGTTGGCATCCATCGATGTCATAAATTGTTTGACTGTTGACATTTCTTCCTCAATGTTTCCCTTCTCGTGCAAATAAACGCTTATTAGTCCAATATTAATGTGACCTAGTTTTATAGTTACACTAACTATGTCTTCTGTTACCAGGTTAGGGTTAATAGTACATTTAATATTGGGGTTTGTGATAATAATTGCCGATCTTACTGGCTTCGAGCAGTCGTTTGTTATCTTTTGGATAACCCGATACTGAGAGCCCACCGTTACGTGGGCTTTTGCACCTACATAGGGTTCCTGTGCTAGGATAATCGAGTATCCCTGTATTGTGGCTGCGCGTATACACTCTTGTGTGGCCGCGCGCCCACGATCCAGGTTATATTGAACAATTTTTATTTTGTTTTTAACTGTGGTTGTTGTTGTATCAATTACCTCTTAACAATAAGATACCGAGGATCTTGCTATCCTGTCCCATTTTGCCCACTCCGGACATTCAGGGCTATAGGCAGGATGGCTTAAAGATTCTTTCTGCAAATTTTTACAGTTTTTGCAAATTGGGGTTTGATTTCGATTCGTGCACAATCTGGTATCGTGCTCCTCGGAACAGTATCCGCAAACCAGTCCGTTATGACAATCTCTAGCTAGATGGTTGAATCCAAGACACTTATAACATTGGATCAGAGGAGAGTGGTCAACGCATGGAACTACTTGATATCCCATACGCAGCCTTTGGTCTTTTAGTTTTGTCCACATTTGTGGTGTTACTTCTAGTATGATGTTGACTAGTTCACGGACTCTTCCTTTCGTTCTACGGAGAACTTTGGCTGCTCTGTAGGGTTCTGTTATACCTGATACCAAGTTGCTATTTTGTGTCACCAATGCTTTGATTAATTTTTCATCGCTAAGGTCGGATATGACACCTATCAATCTCAAATGCGGATTTTTGTTCGAAGGTGTAGATACAGATAGTTTGGTGCATGAATCTCTTATTGCTGTTCCTAAAGTTTGCCTATCTTCTTGAGTGTCGCAGCTGATAACTACTCTTTGATTTTTGAGTTTTGTTATCTTGTTGACACCAATTCCTAGTTCTACTGGATCAACTCCCCTTTTTACCTGTTTAACGATGTCCTCGCTAGTCAAACGGGGATCAATCGATTCCAGAATCATGGGGAAACGGGGCGTGCTCGCAGCATCGGCATAAGTCTTTTGCGGTGGCTGGTATGATGCTGGGGCTACCCGTTTGTTAGTTACCCTCTCCATTGATGATTCGCAGGGGTAGTTCCTTAGTCCATCAATTTTCTCCTTGATTTCCGCAATTGCCAGTTCTGCCCCCAAGCCTGAATTGCCTTGGAAAGCTAACTGGCTTGTGTTTAATTCTTTTATTTCGTTTATATCGTTCATCATCGTTTTCAGAGTGATCATGATCGGATCTAAGACTTTTTTAATGTCCTCACTTTGGTCTTTTATTGTTGTGGTGATACAGGGAGGTGTTGTTTTGATGTCTGAGATCATTTGTTTTAACTCCTGTATCTCCGTGATGACTGTGTCAGTATCTGCTTGTATGACCTCAGGGACTATTGTTTTCTTTTCTGTCTCTTTAGAAATACTAATAAATTGTTCGAACATCTCAGTTAAAAGACTGATCTGTTGTGTCATTTCGTTTACCTGTGCTGACAATTTTGTACCTAACTCTGATTGAATCTGCGCTGGTAATGGGATTAATGCTGGTGGCGCTGGATGTGGTTGTGCCCTTGTGACCAGTCCCTGTACTTGTAGATGAATTTTGCTTATGGCCTTTATTGGCTCGTCCATCTCGTAACTCAACCAGCTGCGTATAGCTTCAACAGACTTGCTTGTATTGCGAATTGTTTCGAAGGATTCTGTTAGCTTGTTTAATACCGTTGAGTGAATTTCTGTCAGCTGCTTGTTGTGAGCTCGCTCAATTCTTACCAATTCCTTAGCAGATCGGCATCGTTCCTGCTCTAATCCAAGGCGATGCCGTGATCGGGAATCAGATAAGGAGAGCACGGTCTCGTACAATCCCTGCAAGCAGTTGTGTACCTCTAACTTGCAGTCGCGTTTCATATTTCCGGCTTTTTCGAGTGCTTCCTTGCCTGAGAGCAGGAAGTCATTTGCTCGTTGAGTAGCGAGGTCCATAGATATGCCAGCCCGCTTATATGCGGGCGGCAGTATACTGGACCTCCTGCTGTTAAGGCTGGTTGCACTATCTGCGTCAGACCACTCGTCGTCGGTACGTTGGGATGGTTTGCATTTACCTAAAACAGCCAATTCGGCTTCCGTGTCAAGAGTTATTGAGCTTTGATTTTCAGAGGGCGCTTCCTGTCCCATTTCTATTAAGATGTTATCCAGGTCTTCTGCTGCCAGTTCCTCAGGATCAACCATGTGTATAACTGTGTCAGCTGAACGATTCATTTCATCCGAAATGGGTAATGTGCCGTGATTTTCTTCTTCTTCCATCGTTTTACCCGAGGAGGCTGCGTTTTGTAGAAGGACTTTTTTTCGTAATACCTTACTTGTTGCAGGGCTGACTCTTTTGGTTGTCTTGGTTGTCAACTTAGCCTTCGCTTGGCTGGTGCTTGAGGTGCCTGGCTTACTCGCCATGTTTGATTCAGCGTGTTATCGACTGTTGACTCTTAAAAGTCGGCGTTAGTCAGGATTCCGTAATCCTTATGTCTCTCTGAGAAGATTGAGCCCAAACACGATGGTCTTATATATAACGGTTACTAAAAATTGATTTAAATTTGAAAATAACGGATCAGCTAAGTTTTAAAATCTGGATTTCTGCACAGTTTGCCTCCTAATCCAGTTCTGCTCAATTTGCTGACAAGAATAAGCCCAAACACGATGGTTTTATGTACAGTAGTTATTGAGTAAATTAGGTATGAAAAATCAAGTATGGCGGCTTGGTGGAATTAAAGCCTAAATAGCTCAGCCATTTAATGTCCAAAAGTATTGTTGTTTGGGTTCTTCTCGTTGAGGGAGGTGCCGGCTGTATGAATTTCGACTTTCTCTGAGCCACTGCTTTTTTGCAAAAATTTTAGCAGAAAGAGGTTTCCCGGGTTCAGCCAATAAGTTTAAGCCCAAGCACGGTGGTTTTATCTAGAATGGTTCCCAAGAAATCACGATTGAAAGAAATTCAATATGGCGGATCGAAATATTTGAATATGAATAACTCCTCCGTTTATGGTCCCAAAATAGCCGTGCTTGGATTCCCTTAAATAGGGCAAATAGTGGCTTCCCACCCGTGGGCTATTTGTAGGGTTCCAAATTTTCAGTAAGTTTTCCACGAAATCGGATTCCCCACGTCAAGGCAACAAAAACAAGTCCAAACTCGACTATCTCTGATGGCCCGACAAGGAAGAAATCAAAGATGGAACAATTCCAAGATGGCGGCTGATTTCACGAAAAGTCCTCAACTTTGTTCCAGCGCAAGCTATATGTATCGAGTTTGGGCTCGTTGTAAAGGTCTTTTATCCACCTATAAGTTGGTGGTCTTATTTAGTATAAATGTTGCCCCCCTTAAAAGATTTAAGCAAAATACTATAAAAAAAATTCAATATCTCTGGAAATAAAATAGATATTATCTTGCTGTAAACGGAATTAATTACATAAAATTAGTCACTTCGATATGCTTTTATCAAAAGTAGCCGCAACGCTAATATAAGGGTAACACGTGTTTAACAAATATATTAAAAATTTAATAACTAAAAAACTATCAACCAGAAAAATCTAAAAATTTTTATACAGGTTCCTTAAACTATCCTTAACACTATTTTAATATAATAACTGGGGGTCTTCACTTTAGTTTTTAGTTTATTGAAATGTCAATTTTTGCTAAATTTTAAAAAGTCAATAAATCTTAAGCCACTTATCGTAAAATTGTCCCGAAACTTGCTCCCGGCTCCTCTCCGAGCGTGCTACCGGAATCCGTCCTCAAAAACAGCCGCACGCCTTTGCTTCTAAAAACACGTGCCCACGTGGCACTTGTTTTTTTGCCTTTTTCTCGAAGACTATGGCTCCAAAAAATCTCAACTTTTGCACATGGGTGGGGGCCGTGAATAGGTTGAAGGCCGCACTTTAAAAAGTATGGGTAATAGCGCTTAATCGCGCAGCGTTTCACTTTGAAAATTTCAAAATTTTCGAAAATCACTTTTTTCACTATAACTTTTTCACCAAAACTCCGATTTTCTTGAGGTTTTCACCAATTTAGACCGCGAGTCAAAGCGCAACTTTTGACATATAACACACCAAAATCGGCTGCGAAAAACCTATTTTTCGGAATTTTTAAGCGCGGAGCGACTTAAAAACGTGGCGTTCGGGACGGCGGGCGGTACGGAACTGGGGGTTAGGTTAGGTTAGGTTAGGTTAGGTTAGGTTAGGTTAGGTTAGGTTAGGTTAGGTTAGGTTAGGTTAGGTTAGGTTAGGTTAGGTTAGGTTAGGTTAGGTTAGGTTAGGTTAGGTTAGGTTAGGTTAGGTTAGGTTAGGTTAGGTTAGGTTAGGTTAGGTTAGGTTAGGTTAGGTTAGGTTAGGTTAGGTTAGGTTAGGTTAGGTTAGGTTAGGTTAGGTTAGGTTAGGTTAGGTTAGGTTAGGTTAGGTTAGGTTAGGTTAGGTTAGGTTAGGTTAGGTTAGGTTAGGTTAGGTTAGGTTAGGTTAGGTTAGGTTAGGTTAGGTTAGGTTAGGTTAGGTTAGGTTAGGTTAGGTTAGGTTAGGTTAGGTTAGGTTAGGTTAGGTTAGGTTAGGTTAGGTTAGGTTAGGTTAGGTTAGGTTAGGTTAGGTTAGGTTAGGTTAGGTTAGGTTAGGTTAGGTTAGGTTAGGTTAGGTTAGGTTAGGTTAGGTTAGGTTAGGTTAGGTTAGGTTAGGTTAGGTTAGGTTAGGTTAGGTTAGGTTAGGTTTTTTTTTTTTTTTTTTTTTTTTTTTTTTCCAATAAAAAAGAATTTGGATAATTCTTCAATAATGCAATATGCTTATGGGATACAATTTGCATTATTTAGACTGCTTTTGTTTATTTCAGTTGTTTTTTAAAGTAGTTTGTTTTAGTATTTTATTCTTTATTTTATATTATTCTTATAATACGATTGTGTAGGTATATTTAACTGTTAAACTTTTTTAATGATTTAACGATGGTTTTTATATGTTTCTCGAATGTTGTTATTGACGATTCTTTTTGAACTACTTCGCTTAATATAAATGGATCTATTCTGAGATTTTGGCAGTTAATTTCATGGTCTATTCTACTTAAACTAAATTTAGGACATACCTTTATTAAGTGGATAATAGTTTGGGGCGTTATGTCGTCACATGGACAATTTTCATTTTGAACTATTTTAAATCTATGCAGGTAGCTTTTATGGAAACCATGATTTGAAAATATTTGTGTATTATAAAAGTTGGGTTTAATTTTTTCCAAAGCTGTTTGAAGTTTTTCGTAAGTGGGAAACCAAGTTTTAAGGTAAGTGCAATTTGCAGGATCATTATAATAATTTTCAGCTGTTGTAGTGATGTTGTGCTGATGTATTTTCTTAATATAACTTATTGGGAACTTCGCATAGTCAGGCACTTTATTCAATTTTGTAGCTGCTTTCGCAGCTCTATCCGCATTTTCGTTTCCAAGGATGCCATTATGTGCTTTTGTCCAAAAGAATTTGATCACTTTATTTTGTGATTGAGCTTGCATAATGTTTCGATGGATTTGAACAACTATTGGATGAGTCGTATCTGGATTACTGATTTCTAAGAGTCCGGATTTGCTGTCAGAAAATATTGTGAAGTCAAGCATTTTGTTTTCTAATATCCAGTTAGTTGCTTGTAAAATGGCAAATAACTCGGCCTGAAAAACAGAGCAGGTGTTGTGCAATTTATATTTTTTTATAATATTTAAGCCTTCAGTGTGATGAACTACTAGTGCTGCTCCAACTCCGTCTTCATTTTTACTGCCATCAGTAAATATGTTCGTTGTGGTATTAATTGTGAGTTCTTTTAAATCTTCCTGGCAAGTAATTTCAGAAAATTGTACTGATCTTCTTTTTGATGGATGTGGGAGTTCTGCTGGGGAAGCTAGTCTTTCCAATTCAATGTCGTTTGGGAGGTATTTAGATGTTTTCCGGTGCTTAGTTATTTCAATGTCGGCAAAATTTTCAATTTTAATATTTAAGAGCGGAAGTTGTGCTAGAGAGATAGCAGTTGAAGTGTTAAGGGTCCGGAAACCTCTTATAATTTTTATTGCAAAATTGCGTTGCAGAGAGAGAAGACGTTTTTGGACATATTTGTATTTTAGCGCTGGGTGCCAGATACTTGCAGCATAACACATTATCGGCTCTATTACGGCATTATAAATAGAACGGACATTCTCTGAATTTATTCCCCAAGTAGGTTTAATGAATTTAGCAAGCTTCTGATAGAGTTTGTACGACCTATTTATAATATGATCTACGTGTTTAATAAAATTTAATTTTTGATCAATGATTACTCCAAGATACTTTATTTGGCGACAAAATTGTAGTTGTTGATTATTCATTATTATTTGACATTTCCTAGCTTTGTTTGTAAATGAAATCATCTGTGTCTTTTGTGGGCCAAATTTCAATTTAACACTAATTCCCCAATCGGTTATTCTAGTAAGCGCTTCATTGGTTATATTTTCAAGTGTAGTTATGTCTTTCGACTGTGTGATTAAGAGAATGTCATCTGCAAAGGCTTGAAGGTGGCATCCCTGAGGTAGTTCAGCCGTTAAGAGTTCGTCTAAAACCAGATTCCATAGTATAGGACCGCAAACTGAACCTTGAATGCATCCTCGAGACATAGGTTTGGTACATGAACTGTCAGCAAAATCAAGCCTGACCGTTCTATCCTTAACATAATTTTGCAACAGTTTGAATAAGTTAGAGGGACAGTGTACAGTGTTGAGTTTGTGGAAAATCGCTGGCCACCACGCATTGTCGAATGCGGATTGGATGTCAAGAGATATAGCTATTACTTGTAGTTTTTTAGCTTTAGCATCTTGAATCACATCAAGTGCTTTCTGGATAGCATTAGTTGTTGATGTCTGTTCTTTAAATCCAAACTGCATATTACTCATAGTGCCTGTTATATGAAGATGATGTTTTAATCGTTTCGTAATAAGTTTTTCTAGAACCTTTCCGAAGACATTTATTAGGCCTATTGGTCTGTATGAAGATGTTGTATGTTCGCTTTTATTAGGCTTAGGTATGACTTTGATATAAGCAACTTTCCAAGCTTTTGGGAAGTACGAGAGTTGAAGGCATCTATTCATTAGCTTAGTTACCACAGATGGGAATAATTTTATGAAATTTGTACAGATATCGGCTGTGAGGTGGTCAAGACCTGGAGATTTCTTGGGGTTCATGGAGGATACTGCATTTATTATTTCGTCGACTGTGAATGGAGGTTCTGGTAGCGTTGCAGGTATTTTTTTAGATAGTCTCCTTATCGTTGTGTGCTGTGGATTTGTGTCCGGTTCATCTTCAGGAAAGTACTCTTTAAGGAAAGTTTCAGCGGTCTCTTGGGTGGTTGAGGTGTAATTACCAGATTTAGTTTTAAGAGTAGTAGGAGGCTTTGTTAGTGGTGTTGTTTTTAATAATCTATTCGTAACGCTCCAAACGTCCTCCTTTCCTTGCTTATTACAAAATTCTTTGAAGTGTTTTGTTGATTCGGCTCTTATTGCTTGCGAATATTCATTTTTTAGCCTGTCTTTTTCTGATAGTGCGTCGGTCATGGGTTTTTTATTACGCTTTAGTTGTTGTAGTTTGTGGTGGTTTTTTATAACTTTTTGTTTAAGACTCTCTAGTTTTTCATTCCACCACGGAGCTCTATGGGCGTGTTCGCCTTTTTGTGGAAACAGTTTATTGCAAACATTTTGAATAACAGACGTTAATTTTGAGACATATTTTTCAAGCTCTGTAGTGTTAAGATGCTCAATATTGATATCTAGGTCTAAGTTTTCACTAATTCGTTTTTGAAATACTTCTTTTATATCGTCCCATTTTATATTTTGTGTGTTGTACTTGAAGGTGGACAGTTTTTTGGCTCTTGTTAATGAACTTTTATTCATATGTAATTCGAAAATAATGCCATTATGACTAGATGTTGGACTACATTCTTTTGTAATTTTCCAGTTTGATATTTGATTTGGCGGTGAGTTGCAGGTGAGAGTTAGGTCTATAATTGATTCCCGATGGATGTTATGAGAGACTGTTTCAAAAGTAGGATCGGTGCCGATGTTACAAATGTTTAGATTATTGGTTGTGATCAGGTTTACAATGTTGTTTCCACGGCGGTTGGCTCGCACTGAACCCCATAGGGGGTGCCATCCATTGAAATCTCCGCCAATAATGTGTATAGAGTTTGGATTATTCTGGAGGAAGAAATCTAATGAATTGATTGTGTTTATTTCATCGTTCCTAGGTTCAACGTATGCACTAATTAAAAATACTTTTTTACCGCGGATGACAATTTGCACAATGCACAGATTTGGAGAAGAATATTCGGACATACCCAGGGTACATCCAATTTTCTGTCTTACTAGAATACATGCTTTAACATGACGATCAGTTGGGAACTGATAAATATTGTAATTAGGGCATGGATTCATAGAACTATTTTTACCTACATATGGTTCGCTGATAAAAACTACATCAATTTGATTATTGTTAATATATGTAAACATTTCGTGTGTTGCTGCATAGCCCCTGTCAAGGTTAATTTGTAAACATTTTATTGCGGGGTGATTTTTAGAGATTGTATTGTTTCTATTTCTGATGTCCATAGTCAGTCCTGTTTTTGCAGCTTTCTATCTGTTTTTGTAAGCGGGGACAAAGTAGCGACGTGGCACTATGTTGAGTATTTAAATTCAAATTATATTTCTTGCAATGTAGTGAGCAGTTGTAACAGTTGACTTTAGTTTCGTCTTTTTTGACTGGGCAATCTTTGTAGGAGTGGTCAAATGATGAGCAGTAGGAGCAAATTGTTTTGTCTTCTGTGCAATGTTTCTTCGTGTGACCGAATTTAAGGCACTTGTAACAATGAAGATACGCTGGGTGGTCTTCAGTATGTACTCTCTGATGATCAATATTTAATTTCTGTAGTTCTATAACAGTTCTCCAAATTTGAGGAGTTACCATAAAAACAGGGTTGTATAGTTTTTTATTTTTATTATTTTTTATAAAACGGAAAGTTATATCGTCAGGAGTTTTTATTTCACTTTTTATTCTTGGGTTTTGATTTATAATAATTTCTTTGAGTTCAGCTACTGGGGTGTCGATATAGACGCCCTTTAATATTATCATAGGCCTCAGTTTCTTGGCTATATCAGCGTTAACCAAGCTATCTGGCTGATTTGCGGCGTCAATAACCTTGTCCCGTTGTTCTTCGTTATCAAACTCTACTCTGAGTTTATTGTTAGATACTTGCTTGACGTCAGCGGGACTGAAGGTATAGTGCTTAAAGTGTACACTTTTCCGCCAAGCACTAATAGTATCTTGTGGAGAAGAAACTGGCTGCTTCGCACTAACAATGATTGCCGGTTTTGTTATAGGAATGGATTTCTTTACAGGCGTGGAAGATTTAACAGCGTTAGCGTACGATATGGGTGATGTAGTGGTTGAAGGTGATAGAAGTGGACGTTGCAATGGCTGAGTATATAGTTGTTGAGGTTTTTGGGTAAACTTTGAGAGCTCTTCTTTAATAGTGTTCCTGATGATTGTCACAGTTTTATTTTCGGCTGATGATATTGAATGCCGTAAAACGGTTTTCACTTGGTCGAACAATTGTTGAGAACTGCGATTAATTTCATCCAGCGATTTTTTGATGTTATCTTTATTCTGGCGCGTAACGCTTCTATTGCCGTCTAAATTTTGCTGAATAAAATGTATGTTTTCTAATATTTTTGCGAGGTATTCTTCGTTCAGATTTAACCCGGGGTCAGACCGTGCCTCTTCGTATTCGTCGTCAGTTATATGGATGGGATCTTCAGCCCTGTTAGTCGCTTTTATGAACTCTTGGCTGAGATCGACTTCAGAACAAGTATTTTTTAAAGTTGACATTTGTGTAATGTAAAACAACTTAAGTAATGAAAAGCGAGAGGGTGGGCGGAATAAACGATGACTTAAACAAAAAACTTTAGTTTTATGAATTTACTACTATTAGAAAATCGAATTATATGAAAATAAATTATTTAAATGCGAAAATATATAAAGAAAACTATGTAAAAATACGAGGGACAATAAATTATACTATATAAAAAAATCTAAATGAAAAAAAAAAAACGAAATTAATTATGATTTATAATGACAAGTATGAAAATTTACTTAAGTGATGAAAACAGGGAGGGTGGGAGGGCGATTTTCTCTATTTCCTTGTGTTTTATTTTACAGATTTGAGTGCAGATGGCAGTTTCTACACTAGACGGACCTTACAGAAGCAAAAAGAATGAAATAAAAGCAAAATTGAAAAAATTTAAAAATTTTATCAAAATACGACTCTAAGAAAATGAATTATATGAAAATTTGTAATTTTACTGTGAAAATTGTATAAAAAAACTATGGGGAATTAAAGGTAGTAATTAGTTACACTATATAAAAAGAAAATATGAACAGAAAAGATAATTTTTATGCAAAGTTAGAGAAGATTTTATGTTTTATTTGTGAATTTACGACTATAAAAGAATGAAAAATGTGAAAATTTATAATATAACAGTGAAAATTTAATAAGAAAACTATAGGGTAATATGGGGAGCAATTAGTTGTATTATTTAGAAAAAAAATTTGACCAAAAAGACGAAGTTTTATGAAAGTTATAAGCAAAGTTGTAGTTGAATTTAATTATTTGTATCGATTAACCACTATACCTCGGTTTAGGTAAGTATCGATTTTCTCTATTTCCTTGTGTTTTATTTTACAGATTTGAGTGCAGATGGCAGTTTCTACACTAGACGGACCTTACAGAAGCAAAAAGAATGAAATAAAAGCAAAATTGAAAAAATTTAAAAATTTTATCAAAATACGACTCTAAGAAAATGAATTATATGAAAATTTGTAATTTTACTGTGAAAGTTGTATAAAAAAACTATGGGGAATTAAAGGTAGTAATTAGTTACACTATATAAAAAGAAAATATGAACAGAAAAGATAATTTTTATGCAAAGTTAGAGAAGATTTTATGTTTTATTTGTGAATTTACGACTATAAAAGAATGAAAAATGTGAAAATTTATAATATAACAGTGAAAATTTAATAAGAAAACTATAGGGTAATATGGGGAGCAATTAGTTGTATTATTTAGAAAAAAAATTTGACCAAAAAGACGAAGTTTTATGAAAGTTATAAGCAAAGTTGTAGTTGAATTTAATTATTTGTATCGATTAACCACTATACCTCGGTTTAGGTAAGTATCGATTTTCTCTATTTCCTTGTGTTTTATTTTACAGATTTGAGTGCAGATGGCAGTTTCTACACTAGACGGACCTTACAGAAGCAAAAAGAATGAAATAAAAGCAAAATTGAAAAAATTTAAAAATTTTATCAAAATACGACTCTAAGAAAATGAATTATATGAAAATTTGTAATTTTACTGTGAAAGTTGTATAAAAAAACTATGGGGAATTAAAGGTAGTAATTAGTTACACTATATAAAAAGAAAATATGAACAGAAAAGATAATTTTTATGCAAAGTTAGAGAAGATTTTATGTTTTATTTGTGAATTTACGACTATAAAAGAATGAAAAATGTGAAAATTTATAATATAACAGTGAAAATTTAATAAGAAAACTATAGGGTAATATGGGGAGCAATTAGTTGTATTATTTAGAAAAAAAATTTGACCAAAAAGACGAAGTTTTATGAAAGTTATAAGCAAAGTTGTAGTTGAATTTAATTATTTGTATCGATTAACCACTATACCTCGGTTTAGGTAAGTATCGATTTTCTCTATTTCCTTGTGTTTTATTTTACAGATTTGAGTGCAGATGGCAGTTTCTACACTAGACGGACCTTACAGAAGCAAAAAGAATGAAATAAAAGCAAAATTGAAAAAATTTAAAAATTTTATCAAAATACGACTCTAAGAAAATGAATTATATGAAAATTTGTAATTTTACTGTGAAAATTGTATAAAAAAACTATGGGGAATTAAAGGTAGTAATTAGTTACACTATATAAAAAGAAAATATGAACAGAAAAGATAATTTTTATGCAAAGTTAGAGAAGATTTTATGTTTTATTTGTGAATTTACGACTATAAAAGAATGAAAAATGTGAAAATTTATAATATAACA